>OW204002.1:11217500-12417500 GCA_934047225.1 Ypsolopha sequella | reverse complement strand
GAAGACAACAGCAGCAAAACCGCAACAGTTTTGAACATTTTTAGGGCATGTCCATTGGATTTATCAAAACTTAGGTAAAAATTAAAATTTTGGAAAATGGAAAAATACAGGTCTCTTAGCTTTTCTCCTACTTTCATATTAGCTATTAAAATTAGTGGGATTAGTATTTTGAAATGTTATGGATTAGATACTAATAATATACATACTTTAAATTAACATTTAATCATTGCAGTATAGAAACGCAGAAAGAAACGTAAGTCTGGGTGGCGTGCACAGAACTTTTTGCTGGAAAAGCAAACAATTGGTCAAGAACAACAATAAAAAAAATATGAAAAAATTTAAATACCACTTTGAAAAAAAAAAGTTTGTATAGGAAATTTTCACTCTAGGGTAGACATTGTCTACCCTGGCGTCATACAATTTTTTTTTTTTCAAATTGATATTTAAATTTTTTCATATTTTTTTTGTTGTTGTTCTTGACCAATTGTTTGCTTTTCCAGCAAAAAGTTCTGTGCACGCCACCGTTTGTGAGGAGCCGGTTCAGAGCTCCTCACATCCAGATTTACTTTTCTTTCTGCGTTTCTATACTGCAATGATATAATGTTAATTTATATCTCCTTGCGATGCATAAATCGCCAAGTGTTCAAACATAGAAATGATTTAAACATATTTCTGTCATAGTAATATACATACTGGTTAGAAAAAAAACCGGTCGGTGGAAGAGAAGTACCTTAAATCCATATTTAATGGTCTTTCTTCAGTTTCAGACCCAATATTTCCTTATGACATAGTATGTTTTTTATCGATTGATGTCATAGAACAATGGGCTGATGATTTTTGCATTATTGCTTGATCTATTCTACTACATAACAAGCTTCAAACTTTTAAAATTATCCGAGGTTTTCAGAGTTTTGGATATATATAAAAAAAAAGGAATTTTTATTTTGAGAAAATTCTGTCATCAATATTTAAGGTATTTTAATTTTTTCCAACCAATTATATTATTAGGTTATACGAAATATTGTGTTTTCTAAAAACATTGAGCTATTTAATTCAGTTTTAAAGGGAAAACGGATTACAGGGACGCGGGGAATGACGACTAAAAGAATCGCGCGGGGAGCGGGCGGCGTCGGAGAGAGAGAGTGTATCTCTCATTCTCTCTCACACACTCTCTCAATGCAACAAAAGCCCGCCCCCGCGCCCCTGCAGCGTCTCGAAGATTGACTTATCCGGCTGGTCTATAGCTGCTCGATTTGTTTAACACGTTCGAACTGCTCTAAGCCAAACGAGGACTAGTTTTTCGGACATTATTCCGGCGATTATCATCATAAACTTTAGTGTTGTTCATAAAAAATATCTCTGAACGACAATTGTTTACCTTTCCAGATAAAGAACATTGGATCGATACGCGGTGTGGCTGCAGCCATTCGTCATGAGATCGACCGACAGATGGCAGTTCTGGAGCAAGGAGGTTTCATCAGCAATGAGACGCGGTCGTGGGACGCGGCTGCTAAAGTCACTGTGCCGATGAGAGACAAGGAGGTCGTGCAGGATTATAGGTTAGTTTCTACAGACACCTACTTAACCCACAGACTGACTGTCTGTCACTTAACCTCGCTACTGGTCTAATACTCGGCTGGCAGATGGCAGTACTGAAGCAAGGAGGTTCCATCAGCAATGAAATGCTGTTGGTCTTATGTAGGACACGGTCAACGATATTCCAAGTATCGTTGGACACGGCAGCTAAAGGAAAATCTGTATTTTCTACGGATATGTAGTTTTTGCACATTTATTATGCTGTTAACCGCCAGATGGTTTCAGTGGCATTACT
Source organism: Ypsolopha sequella (assembly GCA_934047225.1). NCBI lineage: Eukaryota > Metazoa > Arthropoda > Insecta > Lepidoptera > Ypsolophidae > Ypsolopha > Ypsolopha sequella. The sequence goes on along the minus strand of OW204002.1, from coordinate 12,415,669 downwards.
AAAAAAAATTGTACTATTTTTATTTTCTGAGTTCGTCATCAATAAACACAACAGATCTCTATCTGCTTCAATCCCGACCCACCTTTCGCTTCTTCCACAATCATCAATCGAGTCATACAAACTCGGGTGCTTTTGTCTTTGTCCTATATCAGTATATATCGTCAATTTGGTTGGCATACGCCCAGTCTACGCTTTGCGTCTTGATAAATCAAGAATATTATTCTATTTACAGGTATATGCCGGAACCAAATCTACCACCCCTTCGAGTCAATTTGAAATCCAAAGAAGACACCGATGACGTCATCAGTGTGCCATTACTTCAAGAGCACATCCCCGAGCTCCCAGAACAAACGAGACGAAATCTCATAGAAGAGTTCCATCTCAGGCCTGAATCCGCTATTCAACTTGTCAATGAACCAATGCTTCTAGAGTATTTCCATCAACTTACAACAGAAAAATCCAGAAATCCAACTAAAGTCGCCAATCTTCTTATAAACGATCTCCTGACGGTGCTTAATAAAACCAAAGTGGGTGTTGCAGATTGTCCTATAACTGTGAAGCAAATGAGAGAAGTAATTGACATGTTGCTTCAAAAGAAAATCAACTTGGAAGTTTGTAGACAAGTCTTGGTAGAACTTATCGACTACCCGGATAGCCAGAAATCACCGTCAAAATTAGTGGAAGAGAAAGGATTGTCCTTGGTTACAGATGACACAGAAATTACAAAAATATGCACAGAAGTTATGAATAGTAATCCGAAAATGGTGAAACAGTATAAGGATGGCAAAGTCAAAGTATTTAAGGCTCTATTAGGTATGTTAGCTAAGAATTCAGAAAATAAGATAGATATGGCTCTAGCTTCTAAAAAGTTGGAGGAGTTGTTAAAGGGTGATAAATAAATGTATTTTGTCGTAATATAAGTATATTTTTCTTCTTCTTTCCAAAACATGCCCGTATGCCAAACATATTTTAAAAGTGGACCACTTTTTTTTTTGGGTTTGGAATAACTGCTATGATTGAAGAAGTGTTTCAATAAACTATTTAAGTTGAAACCCACAGTCCAGTCACGTTTTTTACTTGACTTTAATTCAGAAAAACGATTGGTGTCTGGTGCGAAACGCAGAACGTAAGATTGTTCTTCTTATTTCTGAACTAAATAAATTAAATAAATTTGAATTAATGGCATTTTTACATAGGCTTGACTGTGGAGGTACCTACCACCATCTTACTTGGAGACCCCCTCGAAGTAATTCGGGGGAGAGTAAGAGGACAGCTCACAGGCAAAAAACCAGGAGGCCCACCATGCCTGGGACCGATGGATAGCGGTATATCCATCCCTAATAGCCGGGCCTTACATGAATCAGACTGGTGACGGGCAGCGGCGTCACTAATGCGAGGGTTCCGGCACCGCGCTCACCAACCCGCCTGCCCAGCGTGTGTGAGTGTGGGCAATTCTTCCAGGATGACCGCCGCGAGTGGCAAAGTCCTGGAAAGGCTTATGTCCAGCAGTGGACGAACTAGGCTGATGGATGGAATGGCATTGTGCCAACATAGTTTAATGTCAATTAATCTTTAAAATCTAAAATACGCTTCTAAGTTGGTGCGCCTGTTAATTTACAACGTAAAAGCATTGAGGATATTGTATAAAATCATTGCGAAAAAGCCTAACGGACATTCAATTATGTTCGCAAAATGCCATTAATTCACATTTATTTATGCTGACCAAATTGGCGACATACATAGGTTCTGAAGAAAGGCAATGTCAAAAGTACCCTGAATAGAAGAGCTTGTAATCTTGTATTCATACAATATTATTGTATTCATACATATTATTGTATTCATACATAGTCATGACTAGATTGATGGATGTGGAAGAGGCGAAAGAGGAGCTTACCCCTCTAGGAGACAGGTGTGAGTAAATGTATGTATGGTATTTAATATATTTAATTTATAAATAAGAACAATCCTACGTTGGGTGTTTCGGGGACAGGAATCGGTCCCCCTTATGACGGAGTCTATTAGAGTACCTGACATTGAGCGAGTCATTTTGCATTAAATAAATTAATAAATTATTTTATTCTTTATTCTAACTATTGTTTAAACTAACGCACTCTTAGCCGTGGCTGATAAGCATGCATCGTGGGCTCTAATAGTTGATGATGCTCTACAAAAAAAAGTGCTGAAAATAATGGTAATTTTTTAAAAGCAAAATCCAAGACGACAAATACTCTTTACTGTACCCAGAAATAAATAAAACAGGTAAAAGAACAAACTTATAAAAGAAAGTGGTAACAATTGCTAGGCACTGCCTTATCACTTAAAGCGATTTCTTCCAGACAACCTTTGGGTGGAAATTGATTGTTGGAAAAAATAACGCGAAGGTGGTGCACAAAATAAATAATAATTATGAAATTTATCGCAAATATCTAAAATAAATATACAAGTATAACATTGTACATACAAATACTTAGAATACGATAAATATATTATACACTTATATATAACAAAAATAAATAATTCTAGAGAAAATAATTATATACCTAATAAATAGCTACTGCCCTTTGAGATTATAATGTGGTAATCTTCCTCATCACGATCCAAACAAACATGGTGGTAACAATGGATCCCAACATGCCCCAAAGCTGTTTTGTGTTTGGGAAGAAATCGTCAGTGTAGTCTTCAGGGTCAAAAGGCTTGCCACAATTACAGTAAAAGAACATTCTAAAAGAGTAATAGTATATTTCACTCCAATATAAAAATTTCTCAATAATCCAAGAATTTTTATATTAATTTTTATTTTTATATTGACACAGAATTATAGATTTGTCTTTTTGAAATTTCTCAATAATCCAAGAATTTTTATATTGGAGTGAAATATACTATTACTCTTTTAGAATGTTCTTTTACTGTAATTGTGGCAAGCCTTTTGACCCTGAAGACTACACTGACGATTTCTTCCCAAACACAAAACAGCTTTGGGGTATGTTGGGATCCATTGTTACCACCATGTTTGTTTGGATCGTGATGAGGAAGATTACCACATTATAATCTCAAAGGGCAGTAGCTATTTATTAGGTATATAATTATTTTCTCTGGAATAAGTAGCGTGTCGCTGATTGAAACTCTTTAATAAAAATAGAAAAAATAAATAATATAATACTTACGTAAACCAAAAGTAAATAAATATTAGTAGCAGAAGTAGATGGATTTAACAAACATTTACGAAGAAAGAAAAGCAATATTTTGAAGACAGGCAACGAGGGAGCACGCTTAATAGCGATAGGCAAGCTATTCCACAATAACAGCTTTAACAGCAAAAGAATTACCATAAAAATTTGTATTGTGAGTTGGTGCTGCTAATAGCAAATTTTGGAGGGCCGTAGAGTACGGTCATTAGTAGAGTGCAAGAAATCAAGAATTTAAAGCAATCTTTAAGATATGATGGAGTTGAAGGATTGAACGAACAGAACATAACAAAGAAGAGAGAGAATGTGGGCGTCACGCCGAAGGCGAATTGGGAGACAGTGAAGTTGTGACCTAAAATCAGAACTGTCTGGGCATGTTTTATATTGATATCAGTATGCTTAGTTTCATGATCTAATTTAAATTATGAATTGAATTGGCGGTTTATTATATAGTTTAGAGGTAACTTTGCATTTTTTTATCGAGAAAATTCAATTGAATTCTGGGCGTAGTATTAGTTCCCAACTTTATTTCAGAGTGATTGGATTGGTTGTTGAAACAACAGCGGATAATGTGAAGCAACGTGAGGTATTATGGACTCTTAAGCACCTAGTGCTTTGTAGTGTCCCTCAAACACTTACTTAACTTTTATGCTAAAACATAAAATTATGTTTGTATGGGTTTTCTAAGGAGCTAAACTCGGCCTCATAAAATACAATATTAGTTCCTTGACCTATATATATATATATAATCCGTAAGAAATGAGTCAACGACAACACCACTGTATACCGACAATAATGTTTACAGCTGATCGTCGTTGGTATGCTGGGAACACGAAGGTTCTTTGTTGACGATACCACACGTGTCCCGAATAATGTAAACATAGCGGTGGCCAACATTTTCATACAAATTACAAAAAGTCAATGTGAATGCCATGTTGTTGCTTAAAAACATGAGGAATTGGAATATTGGCAGTTTTTGAAATCGTTTTGACTATTTTCAGTACAAAGCTACTAATTTCATATATTAATAAAATATTTTGGAACCTTTTTCTAAACTTCTGTAATAATAGAATATAATAGAAATTGTTTATTTACAGTCACAATCACACACAACACAGAAAAAGAAGACATAAGACATGAAAAAAATTTGACAGTTACAAAAATACAGTAACGCGATTAAAAAACTTTCATTCGATAGACATAATAATTAAAATTAGGTTTTCATCGACACAGTTTCTCAAAGTTAGACGAATAGGAGTTACATACAGACCTCAACGATATTTTATTAGATTGTTTTAAGCAATATCTTAAATTTTGTAATTGGAAATTTTGCTAGCTCTTTTAGTTTTTTTATATTAATAAAAAAGCAACTTTTGTCTGTTTCGGCCTTAATCTGTCACTCTCTCACTGCGTGTTTTTCCACTTGGAGTGACAGTGACCGTTTAAAACCCAAAACAATCCTTGAAAAGTCTTAAAACTCTGTTAGGTTTAATGTACGTGTATAAACAAGAAAAAAATGTTGTCAACGCCTGCACCGGTGGAATGATGTAGTCGATAAACAAATGTTACTACAATTAGCCAGTATGGACAATCACGTCAAATTGCATCACAGTCAACTGACCGCGCACGCTCGTGTTGCCACTGGACCAAAACCCCATTAGTCTTCAGAACGAGGCACAAGCCAGATCTTTCAACATGATCTCCGAAACTTTTGTGCTTTTTTCGGTTCTGACTATATCCTTAGCGGACATAATTTCTGATGATTTTACTACGAGAATAGTCAGCGACAACGTGAAAAGTTCTGGAATGAAGATAGTTTATGCGGATGAAGACATGGTTGCTATTAATCAAGTAATAACTGATTTTGAGAAGACAGATATGCTTAACAGAGCTAAGACCAAACTGAAAGACCAGATCAAGCAATTGTCAGCAGAAGACGTGAAGTGTCTAATGTCTGTAGATAGATATTGCAGCAAAGAAATGAGTGTGGTAAAAAGTAAGTAGATTTTAAAAGTTTTGATACTAGAGTTAGGTATGTTAATAGCCATTAATTTTTCCAAAAATACTTACGTAACAGACATAGAGATGATTTCAAAGGCAAAAATAAATAATTGGTACACCTAAATAAGATATTACCAAACGTGCCATATATCTTCGATCTAAATGTTTATTAGTTACTATTTCCTCTTTCTGGTTATGATCGTCGCTAATTGGCCGATTTATTTATTTCATCAAACTGTTCCTATTCTTAGGATAGGTTTACTTTTTCTTTTTTTCAATGCTCGTTTATTATATATCTGTAAAGTTATCAACGCTTTCTAATTTCAGATACCATAATACAATCTATCAAAGATGAATGCGCATCATGTAATCAGAAGCAAAAGGAAGATGCTGGTATGGTTGTTGCTTCTATGATGGCACACGACCCGGTGGCGTGGAAGCTATTCCTCACCAGGTACGGCGGACAGAACAAAATCGAAAGAATTATTGGTTAAAAATAAATAAATTACTCGTAGTTTATGAGCTTCTTTGGAAATGTTCTCGTGAACGAACATTCCACATGACAACATTATTTTTATAGGTCAGCGATACTTCATATGCCAGAAAAACATCACTATCACCCTTCAGATACTACACCGAGGTATAGAACTGTGTCAAAAGTAGAAGAAATTACAAGTTCTAAAACTAGATATGTTATGCCAGGTTTTAAAGTAAGAGTTAAGAGATATGCGTTGGAAGCTTGATAAATGTGAAAAGTAGGTCTCTATCTGAAATCTTTTATCAAATCTTAAGCATGTTTTGTATTGTATTGGGTTTTGATTTTTTTAAATAAAATATCTATAGATATATAATTATATCATTGTTTATGTTTTGAGCCCTTTATTAGCGACTTTCGTTTTTATATCCCATAGTAATTACATTAAGCACTGGTTGTTTAAATCAATTAGTAAATTCAATAAGTTAGTTTTCTTCTGTACTATTAACGTCTTTTTTGTCATCGATTACTTTATTTTCAACGTCAGTTTTGTCGTTGCTTGTTTTATTCTCATGATTCATTCTTTCTAAGTATCTTTTCTTGTAGCTTCCATCGGAGTTGTACCTGTAATAAGAACACAGTCCATATCTAAAAAATATGTTACGATATTGTGAATGTATTCTATAAAGTCGAACTCACTTCTCTTCTAGTTTAGCCCAATCGTCCGGCCGATGATCAATGATGTAATCCATTACTCGATCGGACCCTTCTTTTTGTTTTGCTGTGCATTTACTGCAGTCACTTTGAATTGCATCTGGAATATTACCTATAAGAAAGCAAGTCAGGAAGCTAAGTAACAAATATTCTAGATAACACGAGGTATTGCCGGACACAAGAGACTGATATGGAACATCCAGAGGTGTCTCGAGGTGCCCGGTTGAAAAGAAGTTTTTTTCGGGAAATAGACCTTGTTGCAAAAATAAAAGATTTGTTTTCCACAAGCGATCTAAGGATATTTAAAAAGTCGTAAAATCTTAAAGGTAGAAAACTAATTGCATCATATTGTTAGTTTGACCGCGTCGCGTGGTTGACTCCACCCCACAGAACACATGTACCAGGAGCCTGTACTATGAAACGCGGTAAGAAGGGTTAGCGATAGAGAAGTGTATATAGAATGCGATACAGCAAAATGTAACAGTTCAAAAGTTACAATTTTTGAACCTAGCCCTTATCCGCCAAGTGTCTGGGGAATAACGTGCGATAAGGATCTTCGTTCCAAAACCCCGATGATGAAGAGCATAAAAATATTGCTGGAAATGTATATATAGTAGGCGCCTACGTTTTAATTCCTTTCCATCAGGGGTGCAGGGTCCACGGTCCAGCAAGCAGTTGACGTAGCTGGTGAGCAGTCTCTCGCTGGCCAGGATCTCATCGAGGTCTATATTGTCGTACTTCTCGGTATATTTAGAGTCTTCGCTGATGGTTCGTTCTATCAAGAACACTATGACAGTAACTGTTAGTAAAACAGCTTTCATGATACCTGGAACAATTTACAGTAATAACATAATTATGTATTTAGCAAAAAGTACCTACTTAAAAAGAAAAGTGGCTATCTAATTGCTAATGCCTAATTGGTAAATTAATGTAATTTGAAAAGGAAAATGTTAATTAGGCAAGTAAATGCCATATTTTTTGTCATATCTGTGAATATATAGGTAGTGTTTGTTTGATTTTTGACGAAGTACACAGTGCCCGTAGTAATGGAGGCGGCGTACACCAAAATATCTAGCCGCAATATTTTACAAAATCGTTGCAAATATATGAAGGTGTTCGGTATAGGAGACTACTGGCATGAAAATCCGAAAGACAGTTCTACAGGTTACATCATCTTACAATGGATCATATTCCTTAATTTCTACATAATGCTTCTTTTATTACTTTTAGAGGTGGTATTCGATACTTATCCAACTGATATACACAACGATGCTGTGGCAATGAGTCTTATTACAATGACAGTGATCGTTCGTGTACACTTTGTTATGTACAAAAAACAGAAGATCAGGGAGATGCATAAGTATGTCGATGAAGATTGTAAGGGATATGAAGAGGCAGCTATTCTTAAAAACCAGTATAGGAAAGTGGTTGTTTCTGTCATGATTCAAGTTGGAGTGGTGTTTCCTACTATATCGTGTTATTTATTTGAAGGGCTTCGAAGACATTATTACGAAAGTAAGTACTCATTTTATCAACATCAAAAGCAGTTTTATACTCGTAAGTAACTGGATTGTTTATTCGATTTTATAATATTACATTATATTTAATATTGATTGGCCTAATTTATTATAAAACTGCTAGAGACCCAATCAACAACAGAGAGAGAGAAGTCCCGACCTTATTTCTTAAGCCACGCCCCCTTTACCTGATTGGCCTTCAAGGGAGCATTGCCGGGCGACGCAACCGAGGTTCATTAACGAATGTTTTTCTCCTCATTTCTTGTGAAAATTTTTTGATGGTCGCAGATAAAGTATTGTGTGTAACTGAACATAAAGACATTGGGACACTCGAACGTGCAAAGTTATAACGAAATTCACTTCGTTCGTTTCTTAAACAAGCATTCGTGTCCTAATGTCTCAAATTATGCTACAGTTGCACAAAATAGTATTGTTGAAAACTAAAACAGTAAAATAATAATAATATTTATTGAATAAAATTACAGATATGCCGCTGATACTGGCTCCGACATATTGGCCCAAGTTTGAAGATGAATCGTATTTAGCACTCGCCGTTAGGATTGGTATTTACTTAATTTTGCTAAATATCGCGAGTAGCATGGTATGTTTCGATTCACTGGCAATTGTCCACCTCATTATGTTATCATTTAAATTTGTTAACCTCCAGCGCTACTTTGCTAAGGTCAGGAAAGATTTCGAGTCATCCGTTCTGACCGTTCCGGAACTCAAAAGGAAGTGTTTGGATGGAATATTGTTGCATCAGAAGTTAACCAGGTATAATATATATACAGTACCCTCTCGCTAATCCGCCACCAAAAAATCCGTAGTACTCCGAGAGTACTGTATATACAGTACTCTCTCGCTAGTCCGCCGCTTGATAATCCGACAACTACTATAATCCGCCCATTTTTTGCAAGTCGATGTCTCTCTGTAATCATGTTATTACGAAGATTTATTCTGGTAAAAAACAAGCCAAATTAGAGCAGTATTTTTCAAAACCTGAGTAATCATAATCAGTTAATGTGTCAGTTCATTTTAAAATTTCAATACAAATGTACATATGTATTTACATTCATAAGTACTAATACAAAATTACTATGTTTTTTGTTGTTTTCCTCAATTTGATGTTCCTGTACATTATAATCTGCCGTTTTCGGTAATCCGCCGGTAGTCCAGATTTTTTGGTGGCGGATTAGCGAGAGGGTACTGTAGTACCTACTAATAATGAAGTAGTAAAAAAGTTATTAAATGTACTAAGTGTATAAATATACAGGGTGGAAAAAATTTAAGGGCCCTGGAGGGGAGCTACCTTAAATCGTTTAGTTAGCTCATTTTACTGAAAGGAAACATTCCTTTATTTTTTTAAAGAAACAATACTGCATTCAAAGATATTCTGAAATTCGCTTGTCTCACCCGGGAATCGAACCAACTAAAAATTAAAAAAATAAACCCTCGCTATTTTATCATACGAATCGGTAGGATTATTGTTCAGAATAAAATTTGTCTAATAAACATTTGGTCTTACACTCATCTGTTGTATGAGATACTCATGAAATTAAATATTTATTACAAGTTCTTACTAACAATACCTAGTACTGTTCACTTGTAACAAGTAAATGAAACGTTCTAATTTTCTTATCTCTCTTACATCCAAAGACATCGTATGAAGTACAAGCTTGCTAATGTTATTTATCTTAAGTACCTTGTTGAAGACTTCAATAAGAAAATCGTTAAATGGTAATAATGAATGTATGCAGAGAACAATTACTTCTTGCACTAGGCGTACTGACGAAAAGTTTAAAAAAGGAACGTATTTTTTTTGCAACGCGGAGCAACAAATTTGAAGTTTGAACCATAAATTTCGTTCGATTAAATTTCGTTTTGCTTTCATTCCGTGCTGTCATTGTGTAATAATGGCGTATAATTATTACTTTACAAGTGAACCGTACTAGGTATTGTTAATAAAGAACTTGTAATATATATTCAATTTCATGGGTATCTCGTACAACAGATGAGTGTAAGACTCTAGTTTAGTAGACAAATTTTATCCTGAACAATAATCCTACCGATTCGTATAATAAAATAGCGAGGGTTTATTTTTTTAATTTTTAGTTGGTTCAGTTCCCGGGTGAGACAAGCAAATTTTAGAAGATCTTTGAATGCAGTTTTGTTTCTTTTAAAAAATAAAGGAATGTTTCCTTTCAGTAAAATGAGCTAACTAAAGGATTTAAGGTAGTTCCCCTCCAGGGCCCTTTCATTTTTTCCATCCTGTATATTTAATGAAATGGGTTATTAGTATTGTACTGAGACCAAAACTACAATTTTTAGAATTTTTGTCTGTTGTCTGTCTGTTTGTATGTATGTACCGTTTTAACTCGAGAACCACTAAACGGATTTTGATGCAGTTTTCTTTATAGAACGAGCGAGCGAAGTTCTCCGAGTCCACTTGGACAGTCGGTTGTTGTATGTATGAATGTTTGTCCGACGACAACTCGAGTATCGTTGATCGTTGATAGTAATAAATAATAAATTCATTACAATATGGAAAATCTGTTTTTGTGGACAAAACTAATACATAGATTTGTTATTTGATTGATTGTCCATCTTGTTATTGACCGAAAAACCTCAGCTAAGGTCGAGGTTACGACTGAGAATACCGTTTTGGAGGTGGTTTTGAGAAGTTTCTTAAGGAGGCCTCGACTAAGGTTGAGTCGAGGGGGCTTTGAGGAAACGTCTAAGAATATGGGTGTAAGAGTTTCTCAAACATTGGATTCGTGTTACAAAACAGCACATTTTTAACGACAAGAGTATTTCATGCTTACGCTAAATACTTATTCTCAGTTTCATTTTAATTAATATACAAGTAAAATTTATTTATACAGCCAACTTCATATTTTAGACTCGGTAAGTGCTCAGTATCAAGGTTAATTAATTTTTTTTTTCGTGTTCCCTACAAACACAAGCCTAGCCCCAAGTTAATTGCTATGGAAGGTCAACATTTTATTTTGCGAAGTTTTATCGATCCGTGATGCTAATCACTTACCAGCCTCCAATATGAATTTGGCTATAATATTATTAAAACTCGCGTGAGCTGACATACTTAATTATTATTACATACGGCTTGAACATTCACGTGTGATTGTTGTTGACTATATGCCAACAAATTTGGCTGTATGATTAAATGTTACCTCATATACATATATTTTATTTAAGCCTCTTTCTATTAAGTATGTACTTACATTAACTGTATTTTTTTTGCAGTTATTCAAGAATGATTCATGATTGCTTTGGTTTAGTGATGTCTGTTCAAGTATGCCAATCGTCAGGGGTAGCAGTTTTATTATTGTTGAGAATCGCTGTGAGTATCAAATAGTTTAATTTTTCATCGAGTACTTTCTCATATTATGTTTTCAACTCTTCATGTTTTTTATTTTGTCTTTCAGCTTTCAGAAAATATATCATTTATAGCCACAATTATGAATTTGACTTTTGTCATCGGACTGTTTGTCCAGTTAGCTTTATATTCATGGAACGCCGGTGACATTACTTATCAGGTAAGCTGAGATATGCAGTGTTTGTGTTTATGAGAGAAAGTATCTAATAGTAGTTTATACTACTAGGGCGAAAAGGAATAAATTACGAGGACGATTTAAAACACGAGCGTAGCGAGTGTTTTAAACGTAACCGAGTAATTTATTGCTTTTACGCCCGTGTATCATACTACGTTTTTCAATGCATAGTGTGAGGAAATGAAAAGAAATATAATCTTGTGAACTTTAAATTATAATTGGCTCAAAAGGACCTTATCCAGAGCCGTTAAACAGTGGAAAAAAAAGTATAACATCTATGGTACACAGGAAAGGCTGCAGGTTAGCCAACCATTGTAAATAAATAAAAAAAAAATAATAATAAAGCCCTAGGGCAAAATAATCGATAATGAACAGAAAATCACTTGTACTATCCCACAAATTTATTTAATACTTCCTGACCGGTTTCGCCATGTCATTGATCGCACTGGCTGATGTAAACTATTTATTGTGTAATTAAGATCTTATATTAATTCCTTTGATAATGCCATAAAGGCGAAACCGGTCAGGAAGTATTAAATAAATTTGTGGGATAGTACAAGTGATTTTCTGTTCATTATGTATTCCAAGTTCCACCAAGTGCCAACAATCAACAGTGTAAACATTCAAAATAATCGACTTTTTGTTCGGTTTTGATGCATAAAAAGTGGGCCTTTACGAGCACATGCATTGAAAAAGTACAATTAAAGTACATAAAAACAAAAGGAGGAAGATACAACTGCATCCTTGTTAACAAAATACAAAAAAAAAAACAATTCACACATCAATCTCACTTATCCAACACAAGCAAGTATCTAAACGCCCCACAAGGCGGCCTAGCCTCGTCATACTACCAAAGATCCGAACGAATTATGGCAAGCGAATGTTTACTTACGAGGGAGCACAAAGTTTTAACAACCTACCTTCCGAAATTAAAAATACCGAACTCCCGAATGACTTCAAGCGAACATTGGCACAGCATATTGTTAACAACTAATAAATTGTGTTAAAGAGGTGGTTATAGCTAGGATTCATGTACTTAGTGAACTGTGAACTCTATTATTGTACCTACTTCTGAGGGCCTATTATGTATCTTTAGCTGCCATTTGGACTGGGTGTCTATCATCAAAAACATAGATATACTATCGAATTCCGATTGTCTAAGGATATGTTCGTACTTGAAGTGATGACACAGTTCATAAATAAGTAGTTCAATACCGACTAACGGTAATTTTGAAAGTTCCGTTTTTAGCTATGTTTTTGATGATAGGCACCCAGTCCAGTTGGCAACTAAAGATATAAATAAAATAGAGGGGCAGGTCTGTGCGGATAGACGACACTTTACTTTTATTTAATTAATTAAGATTTTTTCTCGTGTAAGTGACAATGTCTTTAATGAGAATAATAGTATATTACGATACGAGAGCGATGAAACGTTTTCTGACGAGTGTGAGTTTGCGGCGCGTGCGTAAAGTCGGCATTTTCCGCACTTGTGCTATAAAAAATTATACGAAACTCGTGCGAGAAACTTAAGCGCAGCGTGCGTAAAGCGGTCATTTTACGCACAGTGTGCTATAAATTATCTTTAAGGGGAACGAAAATACAAACAGAAATAAAATGTCAGCTTTCGGATGATTTTGTTGCAATAATTAGGTTACGTATAGCCATAAAAAAAATACATGTTTTTGGTTGAACTTTAAGGTATTCATTTTCCACAAACCACGTTAATCGATTCATATTTGTACTGTCAATGAATTTTTTTGTAACCCTCTATTGCACACTTCTTATCGATTTTGTTTCAGGTATCGCTTTCGCGATTTTGTTGGTTTTTTTTTTATAAAATTAGTGTGAATGATATCTATTCATTTTCCAAATACCACGTTATTCGGGTCAAAAAAAGCACCCCCTTTTTCCAAAAATACGTAAATCCACTGATGCAGTCAGTGGCAGCAAGATATTGTCAGTCTACGCCTAGCGTTGGCGCCCGTAAGACGTGGAACCTGTGCCCTTTTTTGCAAGCTATAAATATCTCCCAAAACTACTTCAAAACACATTGAAATTAATTTTAAAAAGTAATATTTTGAGGAGCATCATATTCCTGCCGTTAAAAACTCAACAAAATATGCGTATGAGTGATTTAGCTACATCGTGCCATAGTCATAACAACAAAACTGAATGAATTTGGAATGAATTCATACTTTTATGCGGGAAAATAATATACGAGTATGTTACTCTAAAAGAATAATTTTGTGATCGTTATTGAAACCCAAATTAATTTACTTATACTTACTGAGATCTGTAACAAAAGTCAATGACCTTTTCGTGAAATTACCCTCTAGTATTGGCTCACCATTTCAGGTCCAATAAGTGAAGTTTTTTGCAAATTATATAGGTACACTTACTTGGGATAAATCGCCAAGCATTTAAAATATAGAAATTTATTTTGAAATATTTACAGTGCATGGCAAAATTATTAGATCGTAGATAATCCTGTCGGTACATGTTCAGGTTCTGTTACGCAAAATGAAAACAATGAAACTCTTTTAGGATTAATTTGTTATCCCTATGTTTGTCTGTCTGTCCGTTTGTCTAGACAATTTTTTCTGGGTAAAATTAATAAATACCAATATAAACGGCCCTCTATAGAGCTGTAAAAACATACTTTTGACGTTTTTATTTATATTACGTTTCAGGTTTTTACAAATTTTTTTTTTTACGTTTTCATACAAATTTTACTATGAAAATGTAGGGATGAACACTTGAGATAATATTTTGCATTTAAAAGTCAACACAGAAAGGAATTGTTGAACAAATAATGTAAAAAATATGAAAACCATGTTGTTCTATTCTAAAGGGATTAATTATCTATTGTTCAATGTGGCGATAGATTTGTTTATTTTTTCCTTGAATTATTTTTTACTAAGGTAACAAATAGTTTAATTCAAGGTTTTCCTTAAGAGGTCCCTTTACCCCTGTATTTTTCTTAAAATTCATACAATAGGTATAAACCGAATGTGAAGTCTACAGCTTATTTTCTTCATATTTTTTTTCATGAGTATATTCTAGTGACATCTAACTACGTCTCTATACAGCCCAAAAAGCAAAATTTGATAAAACACCATCATAATAGCTGTCAGGATATCGTCAATATTGCCTCGGTTTTACACAAAGTTTAACAAGTTTGTATATTTTTATCTATACTGGAAATAAAAAAGAGAGAAATACAGGCGTCGTTCATGTTAAGATGACTAAGTTTACACACTTTGCTAAGTATAAACAATTACCGTTTCATGGAAAACTGTTTTGACCTGAAACCATTTCACAAATTCAATTAACTTATTTTGAATATCTTGTCATCTTGCAGTTCTTGATGAGAAATACAATTTCAATAAGTAAAAATACAACTTTTAGTTAAGAAAACTTATAGTTAAAAGTCTACTGTATGCATTAACATATTTTTAATTATATTACAATAGTAATAAAATAATTGGCTTATCCGTCGTCGTGATACCAGCCGTAAATTTCTTAAATAATCTGATATCACGCTTATGGAAAACCCAATTATTTTGAAGATACCATAATATCATTAAAATATGTTTATGCATTTAGCAAACTTTTAACAATAAATTGTCTTAGCTAAAAGTTGTACTTTACCGTTATAATTATTTCTTAATATTTTGTTACAAATTCGGAGAAATAGCCCTTAAGGAAAACCTTGTATGAAAATATTTGTTATCTTTGTAACAAAGAAAAAAAAATAAACAAAGCTATCGCCACATTGAACAAACAGTAAATTATTAATCAATCTAGAATAGAAAGATATGGTTTTATATTTTTTACATTATTTGTTCTACCTTTCTGTGCTTTGTTTCAAATGCAAAATATTATGTGAAGTGTTGATCTCTATATTTTCATAAGGAGAAAATTTGTATGAAAAAGTTAAACAAAAGGCCATAAAAACGTTATAATATGTATATTTTACAGGGCTGTAAATATTAGCATTTATTGATTTTACCCAGAAAAATTGCCTAGACAAACGGACAAACAGACAAACATAGGGACAACAAATTAATCCTAAAAGAGTTTTGTTTTTTCATTTTGCGTAAAGGGACCTGAAAATTTCAAACTATGATACAAATAAATTTCTATATTTTAAACACTTGGCGATTTATCCCAAGGGTAAACAGGTGTCCCAAAAGTCAACGCTTTCCCTTGGAAGGCTGGTAGGCCAGCTCATGACTGACCAGAATATCAAATTATGACCTCAGCAAAAAGTAGATAGTCTTCGAGTTGATGGTACTTTTATAAATTCGAATAGATTTTTGAGAGTCAAAGCTAACCAGTTCTAAATTCTAAGAATAAAATTTTTGTTGCGCAACTCTGAATAGTCATGCTATTGATAAAGTCAAAAATAAACCTAGAAATGCTGTTACATCAGGAAGAAAAATAAAAACCCAACTTATGAGCAATTTTTTGTATTTAGGTTAGTTCAATACCACACCCTGAAAAAAAATGTCCTATGTTAGTTTTGCAAATTGTCTTAAATAACGGCTCATCAAATATTGTTTTTCAAATGATCTGGCAATTTCTGTGTATTACTTTTGAAAAAAAAGTTATTGCTATTTTAGTACCAAAGGAGCTGCGTATTTTTTAAAATAATTAGAATTTAGAATGAAAGAGTGGCGGGCAGTAAAAATATTTGACGTTCATTAGAAATGCCATTTAACACGCGTCAGAGTGAGATAAATAGTGACGCTATTTAAAATGAGTTGGAATGAGATAGTAACGCAGTTAAACGTGGTTGAATGAGAGAGGCATAATTGATATAGGCTACAGTGAGATAGATAGTGACGTGGTGCATTCCTATTGAGAATATTTGTTAGTTTCCACTTTTTGTAAAACAACTTTAATAAAAATTTTTTGTAAAGAAATTTTTGGTCCAATTTATTTTCCCGCAAGTGTAAAACCAGCTCAACGGGCGAAAAATATTTAAAGAATGGGTAATGGTGACAATTAACCGTCACGATATTATTATGTATCTCTAAAGGAGTGTCTGAAATGTTCCGAGGGTCAACTGATAAATCAAACACTCAAAAAACCACTTTTAGCCGACCATAATAAATTTACGTCCCGACGTGATAGCAAGTAGGATCAATGCCGTGTGACGATGATCGAAATACACTAATAAATTAGATAAAATAAAATACGTATTACTTTTGACCCTGCCTCGTCCACTCTATTCGTATTTTTGCTATGGTGACGCGAGCTTAGAGACCGGGACGAATTTCCCCCCGCGCGCTATCGTAAAATAGAATAAGCCACGCCCGGAACTGGTTTTTGTTTTGGCTATGTCATACTCTTAAACCTTACGATACTCGCTCCCCGAGGGAGATCATACAAAACCAAGTCCGATGGACCTGTGATTCACTTGTCTCGCTCACGCTACTGTCGAAGCTTGTGGTTCAATCTCTGTTTGGAATGTTTTTTATATTTCTTGGAGGCAAAGGCGAGTATTACGTTTGTTTGTTTGTTGCAGGCAGCTGAGATGTCAACGGCGATATTTCACTGCGGCTGGCACCTGCGCGGCGCGGGGCACCGAGACGAGCGCGACCTGCGCCGCATCGTGCTGATGGGATGTGTGCAAGCACAGCGACCGCTCGTCATGAAGATTTTTGGATTAATGGACCTCTCTTATGGGACCTTTGTGTCGGTAAGTTTATATCTCAAGTTATTTTCATTAAGTAGTCAGTTAAAAACTTATTTATAATATAATGTAATGAACATATTGCCACGACATATTGTGTCTCCAAGGGGTGTCAGGTGTAAACTGTCATGGAACAGTTAAACACTTGTACACCATTTTTCACCGACGAATTTTTACTTTAACAAAAATAACTTAATTGAATAACGTCAAATAAATAACAAAAACATATTGACACGACATTATATCCTCTCAGATAGCCGTTCAAAAATTAACTCTTTCATCAGGTTCCAATATGGCATTAGAACGCGTGTCGCGACCCCTAATTTATGAACACAGCCCGGCAGGGTTATTAATTACGTATCTTGCAAACAGTAAGCAATCGACAAAAATTGCCCAGTTGCTGTCTCAAAAGTCACTTTCTTAAGGGGAACGAATATACAAACAGAAATAAAATGTCAGCTTTCGGATGATTTTGTTGCAATAATTAGGTTACGTATAGCCATAAAAAAAATACATGTTTTTGGTTGAACTTTAAGGTATTCATTTTCCACAAACCACGTTAATCGATTCATATTTTTACTGTCAATGAATTTTTTTGTAATCCTCTATTGCACACTTCTTATCGATTTTGTTTCAGGTATCGCTTTCGCGATTTTGTTGGTTTTTTTTTTATAAAATTAGTGTGAATGATATCTATTCATTTTCCAAATACCACGTTATTCGGGTCAAAAAAAGCACCCCCTTTTTCCAAAAATACGTAAATCCACTGATGCAGTCAGCGGCAGCAAGATATTGTCAGTCTACGCCTAGCGTTGGCGCCCGTAAGACGTGGAACCTGTACCCATTTTTGCAAGCTATAAATATCTCCCAAAACTACTTCAAAACACATTGAAATTAATTTTGTAAAGTAATATTTCGAGGAGCATCATATTCCTGCCGTTAAAAACTCAACAAAATATGCGTATGAGTGATTTAGCTACATCGTGCCATAGTCATAACAACAAAACTGAATGAATTTGGAATGAATTCATACTATTATGCGGGAAAATAATATATGTTACTCTAAAAGAATAATTTTGTGATCGTTATTGAAACCCAAATTAATTTACTTATACTTACTGAGATCTGTAACAAAGGTCAATGACCTTTTCGTGAAATTACCCTCTAGTATTGGCTCACCATTTCAGGTCCAATAAGTGAAGTTTTTTGCAAATTATATAGGTACACTTACTTGGGATAAATCTCCAAGCATTTAAAATATAGAAATTTATTTTGAAATATTTACAGTGCATGGCAAAATTATTAGATCGAAGATAATCCTGTCGGTACATGTTCAGGTTCTGTTACGCAAAATGAAAACAATGAAACTCTTTTAGGATTAATTTCTTATCCCTATGTTTGTCTGTCTGTCCGTTTGTCTAGACAATTTTTTCTGGGTAAAATTAATAAATACCAATATAAACGGCCCTCTATAGAGCTGTAAAAACATCCTTTTAACGTTTTTATTTATATTACGTTTTAGGTTTTTACGTTTTTTTTTTACGTTTTTCATACAAATTTTCTCACTATGAAAATGTAGGGATGAACACTAGAGATAATATTTTGCATTTAAAAGTCAACAAAGAAAGGAATTGTTGAACAAATAATTTCTAAAGGGATTAATTATCTACTGTTCAATGTGGCGATAGCTTTGTTTATTTTTTTCCTTGAATTATTTTTTACTAAGATAACAAATAGTTTAATACAAGGTTTTCCTTAAGAGGTCCCTTTACCCCTGTATTTTTCTTAAAATTCATACAATAGGTATAAACCGAATGTGAAGTCTACAGCTTATTTTCTTCATATCTTTTTTCATGAGTATATTCTAGTGACATCTAACTACGTCTCTATAGAGCTCAAAAAGCAAAATTTGATAAAACACCATCATAATAGCTGTCAGGATATCGTCAATATTGCCTCGTTTTTACACAAAGTTTAACAAGTTTGTATATTTTTATCTATACTGGAAATAAAAAAGAGAGAAATACAGGCGTCGTTCATGTTAAGATGACTAAGTTTACACACTTTGCTAAGTATAAACAATTACCGTTTCATGGAAAACTGTTTTGACCTGAAACCATTTCACAAATTCAATTAACTTATTTTGAATATCTTGTCATCTTGCACTTCTTGATGAGAAATACAATTTTAATAAGTAAAAATACAACTTTTAGTTAAGAAAACTTATAGTTAAAAGTCTGTTGTATGCATTAACATATTTTTAATTATATTACAATAGTAATAAAATAATTGGCTTATCCGTCGTCGTGATACCAGCCGTAAATTTCTTAAATAATCTGATATCACGATTATGGAAAACCCAATTATTTTGAAGATACCATAATATCATTAAAATATGTTTATGCATATAGCAAACTTTTAACAATAAATTGTCTTAGCTAAAAGTTGTACTTTACCGTAATAATTATTTCTTAATATTTTGTTACAAATTCGGAGAAATAGCCCTTAAGGAAAACCTTGTATGAAAATATTTGTTATCTTTGTAACAAAGAAAAAAAAATAAACAAAGCTATCGCCACATTGAACAAACAGTAAATTATTAATCCCTTTAGAATAGAAAGATATGGTTTTATATTTTTTACATTATTTGTTCTACAGTTCCTTTCTGTGCTTTCTTTCAAATGCAAAATATTATGTGAAGTGTTGATCTCTATATTTTTATAAGGAGAAAATTTGTATTAAAAAGTTAAACAAAAGGCCATAAAAACGTTATAATATTTATATTTTACAGGGCTGTAAATATTAGCATTTATTGATTTTACCCAGAAAAATTGCCTAGTCAAACGGACAAACAGACAAACATAGGGACAATAAATTAATCCTAAAAGAGTTTTGTTTTTTCATTTTGCGTAAAGGGACCTGAACATTTCAAACTATGATACAAATAAATTTCTATATTTTAAACACTTGGCGATTTATCCCAAGGGTAAACAGGTGTCCCAAAAGTCAACGCTTGCCCTTGGAAGGCTGGTAGGCCAGCTCATGACTGACCAGAATATCAAACTATGACCTCAGCAAAAAGTAGATAGTCTTCAAGTTGATGGTACTTTTATAAATTCGAATAGATTTTTGAGAGTCAAAGCTAACCAGTTCTAAATTCTAAGAATAATATTTTTGTTGCGCAACTCTGAATAGTCATGCTATTGATAAAGTCAAAAATAAACCTTGAAATGCTGTTACATCAGAAAGAAAAATAAAAACCCAATTTATGAGCAATTTTTTGTAATTAGGTTAGTTCGATACCACACCCTGAAAAAAAATGTCCTATGTTAGTTTTGCAAATTGTCTTAAATAACGGCTCATCAAATATTGTTTTTCAAATGATCTGGCAATTTCTGTGTATTACTTTTGAAAAAAAAGTTATTGCTATTTTACTACCAAAGGAGCTGCGTATTTTTTAAAATAATTAGAATTTAGAATGAAAGAGTGGCGGGCAGTAAAAATATTCGACGTTCATTAGAAATGCCATTTAACACGCGTTAGAGTGAGATAAATAGTGACGCTATTTAAAATGAGTTTGAATGAGATAGTAACGCAGTTAAACGTGGTTGAATGAGAGAAGCATAATTGATATAGGCTACAGTGAGATAGATAGTGACGTGGTGCATTCCTTCTGAGAATATTTGTTAGTTTCCACTTTTTGTAATAACAACTTTAGTAAAAATTTTTTGTAAAGAAATTTTTGGTCCAATTTATTTTCCCGCAAGTGTAAAACCAGCTCAACGGGCGAAAAATATTTAAAGAATGGGTAATGGTGACAATTAACCGTCACAATATTATTATGTATCTCTAAAGGAGTGTCTGAAATGTTCCGAGGGTCAACTGATAAATCAAACACTCAAAAAACCACTTTTAGCCGACCATATTAAATTTACGTCCCGACGTGATAGCAAGTAGGATCAATGCCGTGTGACGATGATCGAAATACACTAATAAATTAGATAAAATAAAATACGTTTTACTTTTGACTCTGCCTCGTCCACTCTATTCGTATTTTTGCTATGGTGACGCGAGCTTAGAGACCGGGACGAATTTCCCCCCGCGCGCTATCGTAAAATAGAATAAGCCACGCCCGGAACTGGTTTTTGTTTTGGCTATGTCATATTCTTAATAAGAAAGTGACTTTTGAGACATTAATTGCACAATTTTTGTCGATTGCTTACTGTTTGCAAGATACGTAATAAGCCATCGGGGCTGTCAGATTGTGTGCTTCCTAGTTTGATTATTGTCACAACCTTGTCACAACATTCTCACCATTTCTATTGCTAAAAAATTCGTTGTTTAAATTCATAACAGGAACCGTTGCGTAATCCTGTTTTCCTCCGAAGAAACTGTACGATTACAGTGAAACTAGGAATTTCTTTATATGATGAATAAATATTCAAAAGGCCGATATACTTATAATGTAATTTAAGGGTTGCTTACCCGAATGCTCGACCAAGTTAATTTTGCAGTTTTGTTTTATAAAAATTGTAATTTTGATAAAAAAATTGAATCTATTCTTGGACGAATAAACCAGCGGGTCTACCGCGTAATTCTGATTTTCATCAACATCAACTTGAGATTGAAATTTGACGTGCGTGCGACGACGCCCGCCTAACATGCCATCTCTTTCGCACGCACGTCAAATTTCAATCTCAAGTTGATGTTGATGAAAATCAGAATTACGCGGTAGACCCGCAGAATATATTAAATTACCTATAGGGTGCGAGTCCTTCTCGCTCTTTACAGGTTTTTATGAAATTATTCCACAATTTGATACTGTTTTGATACTTCGATACATACGCATATTATTAGTATCGTCACGACATGAATCCCCGAGGGGGTGTCAGAGGTGTTCCGAGTGTGCATACTAACAAATATATTTTTATTTATAGATTATGCGGGCAACATATTCCTTGTTTGCTGTTCTGTATTGACCTGCTGGTACAATATACTCAAATTAAGATACTTTAAGATCTATAAGGCATTTTTAAATATATATTACATACGTATTATTATAATTGGGAATATAGAATAAAAAGGATTATATCAAATCAAAGGAATTTTATTTTAGAGATTTAGCTGCTTTTAACAGTAGATACGTTTGCGGGCATTATTTTGGGGGCATAATCTCATGCATGAATATACATAATGTATTTCACAAATTGTGGTATCAGGACAAACTCATGTTTATAAAATAAAATATTGCAAAATTATACATAAAAAAAAACGAGGCAATGTATAAAGTTCATATTTCATTATGTTATACAAACCCTACTTACGATATTATTATTTTATAATCAAACGTTAAGAAAGAATGTTAAGAAATGTCCATGTTCGCAATTGTATGTTCTTTTGATACTTCGACACTCACGCATACCACAGAAGAAAAAGTGCATACTAACATAGACTATGTATTACTACTAGTCTATGATGCTAATAGACATGTATATTTTTATTTATAGGTTGTGGAGACAGTATATTCTTTGTTCTGTATGAATCTGCTTGAACAATATACTAAAACCAAACCTCTGTAAGATAATAAGTATACTTAAGAGGGCGCCGGGCAAAATAATCTAAAACGACAGTCACTGTTAAATTGATTTATTGAATAATATTTCAATGATAAATAAATAAAATATATATTTATTATCACAGAGAATGTATCTACACTTCCGCCGCAGTGAATATTAAAAATAACTTAAGGTGTAAGAAACAAATCTATCTAAAGTTGGCCCAAAATATAAAAAAGGTATTGGGGTTTTAGTCATTTTAATAACTTTACTGTCGAATTTTGTCTCAACCACAATTCAAGACAATCATAAACGTTATAAAATACAACTGGGCCGTTTCACATTTTTAAAATTTTGTCTGGTAAATTAAATAAGATTTTTTTCTGTTAAATTCAATAAATACGACCACGATAAAAAACGACCAAGAGAGAACAAGTGAGGTGTCTAATCGTTCTACGCTCGGCGCAGCCTTAAGAATTAAAATGGAATAAACATAAATATTTATTCGAATGGTAGAACCACGGTGCTTAAGTTGTCAATATATCTATAATAATAAATAATTAATATTAAAGATATCCTTGCCTGGCCCTGACGATAAAGAGACAATTAATGAAGTTCATATTTCATGTTATTAATTACTAAGGACTTCATTCTAAGGGACCCAATTCCCGTAACATTTACTGATGGCGTTGTGACAGTTTTGTTTCGATTAGAATCGTTTATCAAATTAAAAAAACGATCTATGGATTTCACTTAATTGCTGTAATTATACATAATGAAGTAAGTGAAGTACATTTTTAACAATAATTGGCACTGGAACTAAAAATGAAGACAGTAACTTTTGCGATATTATCGAAGATAATTGTGCCGACATCATGCATTCAAACTATGAAATTCTACAAAAACTTTGCCAAGCCATGAAAGCTACTGGATTTGGAGATTACTGGCATGAAAACCCGAATCATTGGTTTACAAAATACTGCAATGGATAATGTTTTTACATTTCTACATGATGATTTTATTTGAAATTTTGGGGATAATATTCTTTACATACCCGACAGGCCTTTGTTTGTACCATTGCTGTCGGAATTTGTCACCCTATAATTATTGTGCGACTCGTAACTCATCTCAAATAAGAAAATATAAAACAGCTGAATCGGTTTGTAAATTGAAGAGCAACAAACTAGAATTTTATGGAAGCCTTGACGCTATCATTTATGTGCCCAGGCGGGCAGGGCTTATATTTATGTGTATTGCGTTAATCAGTTTTGCGCTGCGCGGTGCGCCGTCCGCACTAGTGAACACAACAAAATTATTAAAAAGGTGGAACAAAATGCCGGGTTGCACCGTGAAATGGTGCATAAGCAACTCGTGCAAACACTGCTAGAGTCATGGCATCAGTTTTAATGCGTAAGTATTCGAAATTTTCATAAATTTTAAACTAAAAACTCTAAAAACAAAGTAACCTTAAAAACGATTGACACATTACCACGTATAATGTTTTTTTACATTTTCGTCTTTAATGCAATAACATAAAGACTACGACTAGGTTCATTCTTTTCGGTCCGACTCAAGTCTATGTTTGGCTAGAATCGGAATGGCGTGATTACCACTAGCCAATCATATTACGATTATCGTAGTGACCTAAGTGTGTGTAGTATACTCAAAACCATACACAACCTCCGTGTCGTGGGGTCATAATCCTAGGAAGGGATGTACTGAGATAGATTTCCATAAAATTTTAGTTCGTTGGTGAAGACTATAAAGGATACGAAGAAAAGAGTGTACTTAAAAAAAAGTGCAAAAAGTAACAATTTCAGTACTCATTCAAATTTTGGTAATTTATTCAACAATTTTGGCTTGTATTATGGATGGAACACAACGGAAATAAAAAAAAAAGGAGGCATTTAGCTATTGTATCAGGTTTATTATTAGATCAGTATCTGTAATAATAGAGACACAATAGGATTTATAATAATACTCATAAATACATACGCATACATACATAGTAAAGCAGATTCTGAAGTCTTTAATATTAGTTTAAGTGCTGTCAAAACTAAATTTTTTCCAAAGTAAGTTAGCTTCTGTTTCTAACACTATTTTGCAATAAATAAAGCTTATGACAGCACTAAAACTAAGATTCCATCCATCAGCCCGTATTCGTCCACTGCTGGACATACACTTATCTATACACGTCACCACTGCAACCATAGCCAAATGAACTTCGTGAGATAGAATATTTGTAACAAAGCTCATTTTGAAACTTCAAGCAATTAAGTCTTCATATTTGGTAAGCGAGGTAGTAATTTTGGCACATGCGAAAACATTTTAAATAATAATACGAATATATGCCGCGATTTTTGTATAACGTTCATGCCTTAAAGATCTCCGTAACTCCAGGCGGAAAGACCCGCATTGCGAGAGGGACAGATTCGGGGACAATTGACATAAAGTCGGTTTTAAATTTATCCAAAATTAACTAAAATAGCTATGAAAATTTCCATAACCAGTAATTTAGGTATTGTTAAAACCCAGCCATCCATCAGCCCGTATTCGTCTACTGCTGGACATAGGCCTCCCTAATATTACGCCACTCTTGGCGGTCCTCAGTCATCCTCATCCAGCCGCCACCCGCAACGTCCTTCAGATCGTCAGTCCAGCGGGCACGAGGGCGGCCTGCGGCGGATATAACCTAAACTAAGATTAAAGCCATCAAAATCTGCTTTAATGTCTGTCAAGGGATTGAAAAAAAAAAAAAATTTTACTGGTTTTCAGATATGCCTTTCCTAATGCTGGGAGTATATTGGCCAAATTTTGAGGATGAAGTTCATTTGGCTCTGGCAGCCAGGATTTCGTTAATTTTATCGGTTTTGTATTATTGCTGTCCATAATCTTGTCTAATTCTTTGGCGATAACACATCTTATTATACTGTCTTTTAAATTTGTCCATTTAGACCGATTAACGGGGCTTATGTAATCCGAGAAATTCCCCTGCCAGTGAGAGTAGGTAGTGTGATAAAGTAAGGTAGTACAGATTACATATGTCAAATAAGCCAAAATATTTTGATAAGAGAAGTTCGGTATTTTTACCTAAACATGAAAATCGCTTAAAAACCCTCTGTGAAAAATGTCTCAGACTAAAATACTTTCTGTGTACGTACGTATGTATTAGTTAGAATAGGTAAGTAGGAATCCAATATTTTTTCGATTTGGAGGATACTCCAAATTTAACTTTTAATATTTTGTGTTATACTATACATACTACTAATACTTCTACTGAAAAATTGGTCTGCTAATTTTTATTTTTTAGGTACATATGTAATCTGTATTACCTAACTTCATCACATGCCAAATTTCACTGGCGGGAGAATTTCTCGTAAGTCCCCATACAACAAATTTCCTCGTTGACGGGAGTAATTTGAGAAAATATTTCAAGAACATCAAACAGAATTTTGAACACAAAGAGGTGACAGCTTTAGAACTGAAAAAGAAATGTTTGGATGGCTTGCGTCTGCATCAGAGACTTATAAAGTGTAAAATCACATACAAGGTGACATTGATTTATGTAGCCAAATTCATACTAGAGGCTTGGTAAGTGTTCAGTATTACGGATAAAAAAAAATTTTTAAAAATGGAAAAATAAAATTTTGTCTTTCCGTTATATCGACTCGGGGCTGGGCTTGCGTTTGTAGGGAAAAGGAAAAAATAAAATTTTCGAATTTCCCAAAAAGGGTTCGATAACCCTTCAGTACGAAATTGTCACTTATTTATGGAGAGATAGACGAGGTATTCTAAAAAAAAAATGAAATTGCGTTGTTTCGTTTTATCTGAGTATGAAAAAAGGTTTGTTTTAATATATTTACCACCTATATATATTTGCACTACCTAAAGATATTATATATTATCCGTTGGAAATACATAGGCACCCAAAAGCCGCAAGGTCTCTGCCTTACAGGAGTATTTCATTGTTTTGTCTTTTCTTGATTCCGTCCTTGACCATAATACGCCTTGATGCCTTGATATTTGGTGTTCGATTAGAATTTTTGAATTTCATGTTTTATCTTGTTTAATTTTAGTTTTAGTACGAGTATTTTAACTTATCTAAGTGTGTTTTATGCTCCTACAGACGAATAAATATGAATGATGAATGAACGAAAAATAAAAAACAGGTAAACTGAGGTGCCGATATTTCCGACGGGATATAGTGTCGATTTGGTGTAACACTATTTAACTAATCTGACAGGCAGGACTTAACTCAATTTAAGCGTTCTGTCTTTTTCTTGCTGTTTCTTCGAAAAGACAAAGACAGGACGCTTAAAATAAAATTAGTCCTGTCAAATAAGTTAAGTCGTGTTACAACGAATCGACGTAAATGTCTTACCACCGGTAAAATACACGTAAGATGGCACTTGCACAAAAACACAACGACACTTCCTACTTTTCCCACTTTGACAAATTCTATGGTGCAATACAATGCATCTCCGTTCTTATACTACTGGTAACCCCTAATGATAGATAATGCAAAAAGTACAAAATTGATCTAATCATTTTAAACTCAATGATATGAATAGTCGGTAAGTTAGTAAAATAGGGTAAGATAAATTGTATTTCCTGTAACTTAAATGAGTCAGTAAAATAACTGGTGAGTAAGGTATATAATACCAGTTTTGTGTCAATTTAGTTTCATATATTTTTTCACACCATCTGCCTGACAATTTCCAATTATACAAGGTGACTTTTTGATCATCGTCCAAATTCATACTGGAGGCTTGATAAGTGATCAGTATTTTGGATCAATAACAATTTTTGGGAAATTTGAAAAATGAAATTTCGGCTTCCCATAGAAATTCACTTCCAGTTCCGAGTGAATCACTATGGGGAGTCGAAATTTCATTTTACGTATTTTACAAAAATTGTTATTGATCCATGATACTGATCACTTACCAAGCCACCAGTATGAATTTGGACGATGATCAAAAAGTCACCTTGTATATCATGCAAACCAACCATAAACGAAGTCGTTATAGCCCTAGGGATTAGCCGGGCCATTATGATGTTCTGAATTTCATTATAACCCGCTGGTCAATAATTTGGCACCTTCAGAACAAAATTCACAAGGACCTACACCAAATAGATATTTGTGTTAGGAGGCCAAGTAATATTTTATACGTCGAGGGCGTTATTTTCAGCTAAGAATTCTGAAGTAGAATCCTGAGCGTAGCGAGGAATTCAATATACACTGCCCGAGAATAAAATATCTTGGCCCCGAGTGGTACACACTATTTTTCATCACTACCTATGAGAAAAAGATAAAGCTGTGGTAAATAATAATTGTTGCACCCACAGAACTATTAATAAGGAGTAGAAATGCTATGAAAGCCGTGACTGCGACGCACCGATATGATCAATACGTCAAGACATAACCCGCGGGCACAAAATAACCACTTTTGTAGATTAGGGACATACATTTTTTTTCACACCACCTGCTCGACAATGTCCAATTACATATCATGCAACCTCAACGTAAAGTAACGCATCATATCTCAAGGGATGTAAAGTTGTATGAAAATCCCTAGGGATTAAAGTGATTTAAATTTGAAACGTCAAATTCGTGTGGAAACTCGTGGAAAACAAATGCCCATATGGGATTGTAAAGAGGTTTGTTCGAAAATCGAACTGGCCACCATAAGCAGAATTCAACAAAAAGAAAAAAAGCGTTTACAAAGAATGTGAAACAAAAGACGGTGTTTGGTGCTGTGATTGTCAGTGAATTTTATTGAATTATTAATGTTGATAAAAAATGTCGAGCTTTTTATTGTCTCGCAGAAGGTGTGAAAAGTAGAGTATGCTCCTCTGGAATAAAGCCTGTCTTTGTCTTGGGCAGCTTGAACCCCTCGCTTTACTCAGGACTCTATATAACTCAGGGTTCAATATGCCGCCCGTGACGCAAGACACTGCTTTATTCCCTTAGTGCATAATCTACTATTGTGGTTCTTCGAGGATTTCTCGATATAGATGCAAGTAAATATAGCTAAATTACATATTTTTACAATCAGCTACAATTTGATATCCATATTGTATTTTTATAAAATATTTATTTATTTATTTTTACCATCTGTCTTAAAAATGATGGTGGCATATATATTGCCACTGCCTTATAAAGGGTTGTCTTTGGAAGCGTTTGTTTGGCTGTTTCAAAATGAACTGATGACGCCTACCAAAGTGAAGCGAGCAAGAAGCGCAGAAAATATTTCGATTGCATGTTTTAACTATGACGGGGTATTTTGTCGGTAACAAAACAAAACGGTAGCGCATTGTAGAATGTTACAAAATATTTGCCAGAAGGTATAAAACTTATACTATAAATGCTATTTGTTGCCATCCGTCCGATGTCCAGAATTTTTTTATTTTTATTTATTCTTGTTGCACACAGAAAACTTAATTCTAAATTATATAATAAAAGTTATGTACAATGGCGTGCTTATCTCAATAATGAGATTTCTTCCAGCAAACCAAGGGTGATAAGGATATTTGAAATAAATAAGATATTCATATTGTGCACGATAATATTTATACAGAAACAAGATTAAATTAATAGTAGATACCTAATTAGTTAAAAATAATAACAAACTACATAAAATTTACATGCCTACATAGTATAAATAAATATAACAATACATATTCAGTAAATAAATACACAATAAATGATATATATACATACACCTACACGATAGGTTGTCGAAGATAGTGCTCTTTTATTTTCCTTTTGAATACACCAATGGAGGGGCTATCCCTGATAGTGTGAGGAAGGGAATTTCGGCTCTTTGTCCGGAAAGCGAGAGGAATTCTAAGAGGTCCCGAATTTTTACACAAATTAATGAAGATAAATTATAAGTGAAATAAAGTAAATGTTTTTAATTAAATCAGTATGTATTTATGAAAATTTATGGATAATGTACCATGCATTTATACACAAGTTTTGGTTATTAATATTATACCGGGTGTAAACAAACCTTTAAATGAAACTACTATTTAGACTATCTACCGATCATACTGAACCACTTTTCCCAAGAAACATATACTTTAGTTTAGGAAATATTTGAGTTTCAACCAAAAATGCGTGAATCTTGGTTAATTTAGTCAGTTTTCCTAAACCAGCCAATTATAATAATTGTATGCATCGTTTCACGGAAGGAATCGACATGGCGCGAAATTTTAAATTTTAAAGAAAATGTCCGAAATTTTATGCAGTTGTCCGGAATGTTCACCAGATTTTCTTTTTTTTTGATATGGTAATAAGCGACTACAAATGATTTTGGTATTTCGTTTGTATGAACTTGGATTGCTCCGCTGTAATTTGTTTTGATTCTTGATTTTAGAGGTTTGTCAGTCTAAAATCGATTTACAAGTTATTTCGGTAGTGATAACCTTTTTTTATTTAAAACAATAAATATAAGGTGAATTTTAATTAACCGCCCGAATCCAAAATGGAGACTTGATTAGTGATAAGGCGAAATAAAAAAAAATAAAAAATTCTTTCGTACTGCCTATGCTAGGAATTGAATATGAACTAGTCCAGTTCGTATGGAAACAACAATTTTTTTCCAGTGTGAAATTCGGGCGGTTGATTAAATTTCATCTTGCATAATAAAGACAACTAACATCTTAATAAAAATACTTGATTTGTTATCTATTATTAGGTAAGTTTATTGTCTTTTTCAGTAGGAGATATTAATATGTTATTACAAGTGTTATTTTATATTTTGTTTAAATACATAGAACTTTTTTGGATAAATCAAATGTTGATGACGTTTCACCAAATGATGACAATCACAAATTTATATTGTTATTTATAACAATTAACTTAAATAACATTAAAGATAAAATAAATACATCTAAACTAAACTAAAAATATCCTTAAAATAAACTAAAACACCTTAAAAAATAAACTATATTATAAATAAAAAAATTCGTCCAAATCGCTGCTCTGCGGCAAGGTGCCCAGTATGCTGGCGACATTCCCACGCTGGATCGCTAAGCTTAATCGCTGCCCGAGGAATGTGCCAGCCCGTGGGTCACCCGTGACGCTGACCAGGCGCGCAGAAATTTCTTTAAAAAGACTACGCGCCTCGGGACCCCACGAACCCAATGTTTCGACCCCAAACGGCGCAAATAGGTAATTGTTTCCGAGAACAGCATACCTGCGCCGCTTGAGGTCTTCAGCGGCAGCCGCCACCGAGCCAGCGGCTCTACTGCTTTGTTTGACATGGGAGGGCGCTAGTGTATCGACACATGTTGCGTCCCACACTAGCGGCCTCCCATGCTTCCAAGGTACTAATGTTATTCCGTCGGGCCGCTTTCCGTCATTGCGTGCCAATCCTGGTGGTTCTAAGGCCGATGGCACGCTCGCTGACGTAAGAGCCCGACGGATAACATCGTTGAGAGCCGCATGCCGGGAATGGCGGCCAGCGCTTCGTCGGCAAGAGAGCCCGTGGAGCCCCAAACGGCCAACGTCAGCACCGCAAGAGCAACGATGTGGCTCGTTAAGCTGTAGTGCAAGTCACAGACCAACAGCAACGCGGAATGAAATATTATCCAGCAGCGTTCCTATACTGCTGGAAGGTAGAGCCCGCAGCCAGAAACCCGACTCGTGTTCAAAAGAGGCACGGAGACGAGCCTGATCCTCAGCACTATTGCTGGTCTCTAAAAGATGTTTTTGTTGAATTTTACAACACGGCTCGTCCCATTGCCTCTGAACACAAGGGTTTTCAGGGAGATCCTCACCCGGGCAAGCCAATGCCCACGTCTGCTTGGCTTCCCCACGGTACGAGACCTCAAGAACACCGGATGAGGGGTGCAGAATTTTATTATACAAGGTCTCTATGCCGTGAATAGAAGACAAGAACGCGGGTAGGGCAACGCTCGCCACTTTTCGGATGCCAAGACCTACAAATCGTATGGGAAGAGATGCATGATCCCATGCACGGTCCGAAATTGGTAAATTTAGAATTTTTACTAGAGTTTCCAAGATACTTTTGTCAATAATAGAAAGGAGCGACTGGAATTAAAAAATTGGGCTGCATCTTAAAAAATAAATGAATTTTGGTACGAAAAGACAGAAACGGAGGATTTGGAAAGCCATGTGGCTATTTATTTTTAAAAGATGTGGAAGTGTTTCGGAAAATTTTTCGGATTTTTCTGACAGAAAAGTGGGTTTGCGTCTTCTAAAACAGGGGCTCCTAGGAGGTGAAGCGATTGTTTGTTTATAATTTTAATATTTGGTGCCAATGAATTAAATGTATTTTGTATTATGTGTTTGTTTGACTCATTTATTTTATCTGAAAAAAATAGTTCACACTTACTGAGATTTAGGTGGAGGCCAATTTTTTAAAATTTTTGTATAAGACTTTCCAGGTCATTGAGAACAGTATCGACCTCACCTCCAAGTGAACCGTCGTCCAAATACCAGATGTTTAATTTTGATTCTAAAGAACTGATTATTTTGTGAATGGCGAGGCTGAATATGGCTGGCCCGAGCGGGTCGCCCTGCTGGCAACCAACAGCCGAATGAAGAAGGTAATCTTGATAAAATAATTTGGAAGGGTAATTATAACATTGCCAAAGATAACTGAAAATTTCTGGAGTAATTTCTTTCACTTCAGTCAGCAGGGCGCCTCTGTCGACGGAGTTAAAAGCATTTTGAACGTCCACCTTCAGGACGACCTCTCCTTTATTTTCTTCCAGGTAGGTCCGCATGGCGTGAACCGCTGCCTCACATCCTCCTTTAGAGCCGAAACCAAGCTGTATAGGTTGAAAGTGATCGGTTAATTTAGGGAGGATATATCGGCAGCAGATTTTAGAACCATGCGGCGTAGTGTGGCTCCCACCGCTATGGGCCGTATGCCACCGTCTTTCTTAATGAGGGCGCAAAGATTGGCTCCATAAAGTATTGACGTAAAATCCTTGTTTACTTTTCCGGATAGCATCAGGTTAGCTAGGTCCGTGATGCTGCTCAGAAGTGCTTCACCAGCGACGCCGGCAGACCCACAAAGGAGGTCTTTGTAATGTTGAGGGCTCAGGCCGTCGACGCCGCCGGCTGAACCACATCTGAAAGACATCACGGCACACATAACGTCCTTGCTGGTGGCCTGAATGCTGGCATCGCCGGGTTGTGGAGCTGGTGGGAGCTGTAATGTCGCTGAAGGGGCCGGGTGTTTAGCCTCAAGTGCCAACAGAGTTTCTTGTGAAACGGGTGCTATTACATCACTGGAGAAGAGAAGTTGCACAGCTCCCTTGAGATCTCCATCACTGACTTTAATTTCAACTTTTCTATAGGTATTGTTAGAATGATATTTTGTAAGAGAGTCAGTCGGTACATTCTCTTCACAGAGTGTACAGTTGTTTTTAATCATTTGGGTAAGGGAGCTGCTTTTGCGATCGGAGTTCTTGGCGTGTAGAAAATTGTAGGGGAAGGTGAAAAGAGCTTCCCAAGAACGCGTCGAGTTTTCTTTTACTACTGTTTTTATGATTTCATTAAATTTTTGGGCTACACTTGTGCGTGCGCCTCGTGGAATTCTTTTAACGAAAGGATATATTTTTCTCAAGTTTGAAAGATTATATATTGTTATTTATTTACCATTTTTGTCACTCATTTTTCCTGTTTACACAAATAAATTCAGGAGGCAATGCAGTGACAGAAAAAAAAATGCTTTTTTGCTCTCAGTAAAACTATTAAACGAAATGGATTCATTAAAGATAAAGATTATTATAGTTAAATACCTAATAAAAATAAAATGAATCAAATAACGATAAATAATGTTCGTCCTCACCTGTCCTATGATTCTGTTCTATCGTAGAGCAGATGGGAATTTTTTCCCCTTTGTTCCTAGTTCCTAATACTCGTATGTAGAAATAGGACTGGTGGAAACATTCCATAATTAAGTTTTATTTATTTTGTCATGATTTAGTTACACGTTTAGTTTCGATTTTGTGACACACGATTTTTTTGACACAGATTTTTCGGCAGGTTTCAAAAAGGATAGATGCTAGAAAAACTGCTAGAAAATTAAAATAAACTCTCAAGTTTCTAATAGTTGTCAATATTTGAAAATTTCAATACACATTCAATTAAATGAAAATGCACAGTATTAATATTTATAGAGGTACTCGTATAATATTAATAAACAATAACTAGTCACTTGTTAGGTTAACAAAAACTTATTATTTTTCAACCAATTTTACTCGTATACTAAGCCTTATGCAATACTAATTGTACGAACTCTAATTGCCTTTGGTCGTTTGTTTTTTAGGTCATCCTCTAGCAATAATTTATCCACGTTTTTTCCTCCTCATAAATATGCACGAAGTTATTAATAATAGAGCAACCACGAAATTTTATGTTGATTTCGTGTTCATGAGATTGAAGAACCTCAACTTTATTTTTAGAACATAAACAATTTTTTCAACTTTATGGTCAATTTCCTCGCGGTCTATTCCAGCACATTAGCTTCCTTCGAAGCCAGTTTTGTTTTTGCTGCATGTTGTGACGTCAATGAAACCAGCCTCCTACTTGTAGCGTCACTCGTGAATCTATACCACAACCGTTTATTGTAATGTTACTCAGTTGTGTGGGACAGCACAAGGCGGAATAAACTTCAAAATAGCTGTACTAGTTATTTACGTAATATAAGTATATGATAGAAAATTTATCGAATATAACTATAGAATTAAATGAGACTTGAGGATAATTCATGATTTATATAAAAACGGCTCACCTCAATAC
The DNA here is from genome assembly GCA_934047225.1 of Ypsolopha sequella. NCBI lineage: Eukaryota > Metazoa > Arthropoda > Insecta > Lepidoptera > Ypsolophidae > Ypsolopha > Ypsolopha sequella. The sequence goes on along the minus strand of OW204002.1, from coordinate 12,381,170 downwards.
GTGTTATGATCGGGAAAGCCAAACAGTTTCAGCAGATTTAGACTGCCTTCATCTGGGCGAGTGAAGACGTTTACGCTTTTTTATATAAATATAATTATATCTTAGAACATTTAAATATTAACCGTCTTAATCTCTTTATCACTAAAACAATTGATTGCAGTCCAGAGATGTCTGAATAGCCATAATAGAACAAAATTGTTAAAAAAATTTATAAAAAATATAAAACCGATCAAGTGTGAGCAGAACTCGCTGCTATTCCGAACTATAAGTTTAACAATAGTAAAATAAGTTTAAAATTAAGTTTGTTAAGTGTTTGGGTACGTAGCCCTGAAACTATACAAAATATTGTTTTCAGTATTTGTTGTGTAAATACAGTATATGGTACATAATGGACAGCGATAATAATAATTATTATTCCAAATTCTTAACTAATTTAATTTTTGAGTTAAACCTTTTTCCCTTTGCATGTATTTGCTCCAGACATTCCTTACCTCTCAATAATCACACAAAATATTAGAAGCATCCACAAAACTTCAAATATCGATGATTTAGACATTAATCTCAGTACCTTGAAACAAAACATTGATACAATAGTTTTGACAGAATGCCGAATAAACCCTAATAAGCCGCTTCCATACAGATTTGACTATCTAACTCACCATTCTACAAGAAAAGTAAACCAAAATGACGGAGTTGTAGTCTTCATAAAAAAATCTGTTGAACACTCTGTCAAAGAAATTTCTATACATGGTGCTTCCTGCTTAGAAATTTCAACTGCAAACTTCACAATAATCTGCATCTACCGTTCTCCATCTGAAAAAAACCCTAAACTTTTTATTGAATCTCTGGATACGCATCTTAAATCTAATTACCTAAAAAATAAAAATGTTATCATAACTGGAGACATAAATATAAATATAATCGAAGGAAATGACGATAAAGATTCTAATACTTATCTAAATATGTTGGCGTGTCATAGTTTACTCCCTGGTCACAGATTCAACACCAGAATAAACAGCTGTTTAGACCACCTTATTACAAATTTAGATCCAACCTATTTCTCTGCGAAAATTGCAGTTCTAGAGACGACAGTGACTGACCATAAAATGACTAGTATGTATGTTTACAATAAAACAAAACATTTTAAAGCACCAAAAACAAAGACCATTACTAACTATTCTGACGCTGTAAATACTTTGCGAATGAACATTACTGCTGACCTAATGACTGCACAAGACCCGAATATCTTAACCACCAAATTAGTCTCCTTAATTACAGAAGCTATTGAGGCAAACACAAAAACTGTCAAAATACCTAACAATAAAAGAATAATCAAACCCTGGATAACCCCCGGTATATTAAGATGCATTAAAAATAGGAACAAGTTACAAAGAAAATTACGACTAGATGAGACCAATGACATATTAAAAATAACATATCGCAGGTATAGAAATTACTGTAACAACTTAATCAAAAAGCTCAAAAGAGATTACGAAAGAGATATGTTGGAAAAGGCTAAATCAAATAATAAAACCTTATGGAAGTGCATAAAAACAATCACTAATCTGAATAAACAAAAATCTTCTAATATAGAACTATTAAGCATAAAAGATAATCCTTTAGAATCTGCTGAATACGTAAACACATACTTTAACGGTGTTGGCCAATCACTAGCCGAACAAATTCAAAATGACTCACACCTAATTAATAATTATTTTGCGTCACTTCCCTCTCAACCAAACTCAATTGGCATTATTGAACCCGAACCTTATGAAATTGAAGCAATTATCATGCATCTTAAAATGGAATCTGCCGCTGGTTGGGACAATATTCCCACAAAGTTTGTGAAAATGGCGACGAAAATTCTGGTCCCTTTAATAACCCGCCTTTCTCTGTTGATTTTTCAGGAAGGTATCTTTCCACGATTTCTGAAGAGATCTATTATACACCCAATTTTTAAGAGTGGGAGCAGAGACGATATCAACAACTATAGACCTATTGCTGTGCTGACAGTTATCTCTAAAATCATTGAAAAATTAATCAATAACCGACTTATTAAATTCTTAAATTCAAATGGTACACTATCAAATGCACAGTACGGCTTTCGAGAGGGCATTGGAACTGAAGATGCTATTCTAGACCTAACAAAAAATATAACTAAACATCTTGACGACAAAAAAAAATCTCTATGTATATTTCTGGACCTAAAAAAAGCTTTTGATACCGTCTCTGTTCCTATCCTCCTCCGCAAACTAGAAAAGGTGGGTGTTAGAGGAACTTTTTTATCTCTCCTAACTGACTATCTTAAGGAACGCCCACATATAGTTAAACTTGATAACAACACTTTCAGCACTGATCTTTCGAGCACTAATTATGGCGTTCCACAGGGTAGTGTCTTAGGACCTACCCTTTTTCTTATTTATATTAACGACCTGACTGATTTAAATATAGCTAATGGACATATATTTTCATACGCAGATGATACTGCGCTGCTCTTTCACGGAAACGACTGGGCAGGGACTTTCGCTAATGCTGAAACTGGGTTGCGTAGTATTGTTAAATGGTTAAAACTCAACTTACTCACATTAAATATGACAAAAACCAACTACATGCCATTCTCTATTTATGACTCTTCCCAACCCAGCAACGACTTTAAACTAACTGCTCACACGTGTACAAACTTTAACAATGAAAATTGCAACTGTACTAATATTAATAGAGTTAACTCCACCAGATACCTAGGCATTATAACTGACAAAAATCTCTCTTGGTACCCTCAGCTTGAAGCAGTGGCAACGAGAGCAAGAAAATTAATATGGCTATTTAAGTATTTACGTAATATATCAAACAAGCAACTTATTACATACATTTACACAACTCTTGTTCAGTCTATTTTACTATATTGCATAACTGTTTGGGGTGGTGCATCCAAAACTAAGTTTACTAGTATCGAAATTGCGCAGAGAACTATTTTAAAAATAATGCTGCGCAAAAAGAAATTACATAGAACAACAAAATTATATAAAGATGCCAATGTTCTTACCGTCAGACAGTTATACATACTGCAATGTGTGCTTAGAATTCATAAAAACATATCTATAGACCCTAAAATTCTCAATAAACGGAATCCTCATTCAGTTATCAAATGCGCTACAGTAAGAACTTTGTTTGCTCAAAACCAATTTGGTACACAATCAATTTACCTTTACAATAAGATAAACCGAATATTAAATATATACACCATGTCATACTTTGAATGTAAAAATAAACTTACAATATGGCTAAAAAGTTTGACTTACGAACAAACCGAACTCATATTATCGCATGACACCTCCACCTTCAATAAGCTCAAATAAAGTACTCATCCTCTCCATACCGCATATTTTCTTAAATATCTTTTTTATCTTATGATATCACCATAAATATACCCCCCTAGAGTGATAAACAATATATCCCGAGCCTACGGTCGTAGGGCTAGGGAACCACCCTAAAAAACACACACATACCCTTTCTTTCATATACACAATACATATACACACACACACACACACACACACACCCTCACACACAAGACACCCACTCTCTTGTAGTTATATTATCATATTATTTCACAACATAAACCCTCATACACACACATTTTTTCTTTATATCTATGTATTAAGCAAGACCTAATTTTAATTTTAATACAAAATTGTAAAATAAGATCCGTAGAAAGAGCGGGTCTCCCTTAAAACAGGTTGTAAAACTTAAAAGGGGAGTCCCACCCCCTCAAAACCTACATTTTGTAAAGTAAATAAAGAATTTTTGATTTTTGATTTGATTTGTATGGAAAATTAAAAATCATATTGTTTTTTTGAATTCTTTATTCTGTTTAGGGTCAGCATTCTACACAAAATATCCAATCAGATCTGTTACTTTATAACTTACTAAATTAATGACATATTCAATAATATTAAACAGAAATAAACTGAAAATTATATATCAAGAAAAGCTAAGTATCACCCAATTTTATGTAACAAATTAAGAAAAATAATGTTTTTTTTTTTTATTGTTTACATTGAAATTAATTTTATCACTAATTTCGATATGTCATAAAAATACCTATGAATATGATATAATTGCACCTTGTCGACATAGAGTAAGAGCTACTTATAGTTAATTTACTTATATAGTCATGTGATGATTGATCATATTATTTTTTGATTGACAGAATTGCTTGGACGAATAAACCAGCAGAACTGTCATAAAGAATTTGACATAAATGTTTTAAGAGTCTATGCGAGTTTTATTTTTGTCACTCCAAGCGAAAAATCGCGCAGTGCGAGTAGGGCGGATTTAGGGCAAAAGGGAAAAAGTTGGTTTTATATTTTTATTAAAAAAACTAAATGAGATATTTAAGATAAGATAATGTTTTATTTTCTTAACAGGGTTTCTTAAAACCTAGACATATTTTTGCGTTTACGCTATTTTTACCATTATAGTGCCCGGGGTGTTATCCTATTCACTATTTTAGGTAACCCTAAATCTTAAGGTTACAATAAAGCCGATTTTGGAGGCTTTAATTGTACTTTTATTGTTGTCAAAACTAAATTTTCTTCATTGCAAAATAGGCCTTGGGTTTTAGGAACAGAAGTTAAATTACTTTGGAAAATTTCAAGTTTGAATCGGCTTTATTGTATACCCCATCATATATTCAAAGCCAAGTGCCACCACACAATCTACAAGATCTCCATCCACACAATCACAGAGTCCTGCAATAATTAGTTATGGTAGAGGTTCTAGTTTCTGGTAAAACCCAACTGATGTTTACAGATAAACAAAATAAACAAATAACAGCCGATAATTTACTGGAAATAAGCGAACAGGATGCCTATTCTGGCATTATTTTTCACTCGCAATATTAATCGTTCGACTTTTGTTTTGCAGTATAAATGATATGCGAAAAGTGAAGTGACTGAAAGCTTCATCAATAACTATGTAATATGAGGTGCTTAGGTTTGTTAGAATCGGAGAATTCGTTAGAATTCGGTCAGTGACAGACACTAGTTCCTTTTCTCTTGCAATTTGGATTCGACACGAAAAGATTGACATTGTTGTAATTTGTGTTAGATTTGTGGCTAAACCTGGAACTGTAGCCCTATTGTCTATATTCGTTGTGCCTAAAAAGTGGCCGCTTGCGTCGGCCAGGCGGTGATAAAACTATCACGAAAAGATCGACATTGTTGTAATTTGTGTTAGATTTGTGGCTAAACCGGGAACTGTAACCCTATTGTCTATATTCGTTGTGCCTAAAAAGTGGCCGCTTGCGTCGGCCAGGCGGTGATAAAACTATCACGAAAAGATCGACATTGTTGTAATTAGTGTTAGATTTGTGGCTAAACCGGGAACTGTAGCCCTATTGTCTATATTCGTTGTGCCTAAAAAGTGGCCGCTTGCGTCGGCCAGGCGGCGATAAAACTATCACGAAAAGATCGACATTGTTGTAATTTGTGTTAGATTTGTGGCTAAACCGGGAACTGTAGCCCTATTGTCTATATTCGTTGTGCCTAAAAAGTGGCCGCTTGCGTCGGCCAGGCGGTGATAAAACTATCACGAAAAGATCGACATTGTTGTAATTTGTGTTAGATTTGTGTCTAAACCGGGAACTGTAGCCCTATTGTCTATATTCGTTGTGCCTAAAAAGTGGCCGCTTGCGTCGGCCAGGCGGTGATAAAACTATTGTGTGAAATAAGCTATTGTAAAATCTCATCGCCGAGTTGTCTCCCTGAAGTATTCACGTGTTTGGTGCCCTAAAAGGAGGAGATTCGTGCTGGTCAGGTATTCCTTGTTTCCCTTGTGTCCTTTCCTCTGTGTCTGTTTACTTACCAGCCACCACGCACCGGGACCCGAAGACATTTTCGGTGAGTTACTGAACATAAGGGATTTTTTAAGTAAAAAAAAACAATACATATCCGTAGAAAATCCCTTTTAAATCACTCGAAATCTGCCTTAGACATTTTTCCGCAGGTACCAGAATAGCCGTCCTGGTTTAATCTCTGCTGGTATCAATGCCAGTGGAAATTACGTTGATTCTAGAAACCTCTCCATTAATTAATTAAATTAGTCCGATTGATAATGTGGGAAATTACGTGCTGGTTTTGTTACAAATGACATTTTAACATGAATGGTTGTCTATCTACGTCGTGCTAGATCACAATTAAAATGGTGAAATTTAACAGATTTTGAAATCCAAAGGGGTCATCCATAAATTACGAAATTTGAAATTTGGGGTGGATGATGGTACCTAATATCATGACCATATATAGCAATAATGGTCTTCTTTTAGCGCCTGTTTTTAGCGTTACCTATCCAAAATGACTCTATTGATGAAGTTATTTCTCTATGAACAACGCCAGACTTACGGGGATTCGTTTGAAGAAATTCGGACTCTTCTTGTATTGAAAAAAATATGTTTGATTTATTGATTATTTATCTAAGGATTCTACTTATAAAACAAAGTATTAAGATTAATACTTTTGTCAAAAAAAATGTTTTCCACCCTATTTTTTTTTTGGTTTTCAAACGTTAGTTTCAAGAACGCGGTTAAGAGATCAACTTTATAGGTAGTAGGTATTCTACTTAAAACCAATATTTTTTACGTACAAAATATTTCAGTATTAGCTAAAAACACACCAATTTGTTGTTTCGCTGCGTGATCATTAGTATTACGCGTCCAACAAAAAGAGGCCAATGAGCCAACACATAATCGCCTCTATCAAAAGCAAATAAGGTCTTTGCCATTGGACTTATTGTACTGGACCGGTAATAAAAGAAGTTGCTAGGGTAGGCCATCCTCTTAAACAATATGTTTGAACATTATGAAAAAAAAAATTGTTAGTTAAAAGAGGCTCACTTGAAAACGAATTCGGAACATGTCGCGTATCGCGAGATGATTGATTTAAGTCTATCTGTTTTTAAATAATTAATTAACAATATTGATTTTGTAGTATATGAAAATTATATCAGTTTTGTGAGAGGATGGGATCGATAGATAATAACGATAGGTAAGGGAGGTGTAACAAAATGTCCCCCTCTCTCTTGTCTTATCTTATGTATTGTGTATCTACTTATACAGAGGGGATCAAAAAATGCCAAAAATTAATGATGTAATAAAAACGACCGCAAATAAGAGATAGTAAATTTCTAGAACATTATTTGGAATTTTTTTTATGGGACAAAGGCTAAAATCAAACAAACTCTGAAATTGAAAATGAAAAGTTTATTTGTATAAATCTAGGTACCGATACTGATCTTAAAAATATATCTACGGTTTGGCCTCTTCATATTTTACTGTACTATACAGTATACAAATATTAAAATATACATGCAAAAAAAGTAAATTTACGTTATCTATGTACATTGTTATATTATGAAACTAAAATATTCTAAATTGTTATTTATTATATTGTTTGAAATGATTATGTATGTCATCTTATTATTAATATTTCATGTCATCAGGTTGTAGGCTTTAAATACTCTCTAATGTCATAAAAACGTTTGTTTAGTAGCCAGACATTTAGTTTCCTTTTCTGCTTAGTACCACCATGAACAAACTGATTTTTTCAACGCATTTTGGGATTTTTCCTATTATAAAAATTGTGCAGACGCTTCAAGACATTTTGTATCATTACGTCACAACAAAGAGAGCTGGTGGTTTTATTTTACAGGCACGTCTAAAAATTGTCTATTGTACAATTGCTTAAAATTATTTTCAATGCATGTGCTCGTAAAGGCCCACTTTTTATGCATCACAACCGAACAGAAAGTCGATTATTTTGCCCTAGGGCTTTATTATTATTATTTTTTTATTTGTTTGCAATGGTTGGCTAATCTGCAGCCTTTCCTGTGTACCATAGATGTTATAATTTTTTTTCCACTGTTTAACGGCTCTGGACACAATCCTTTTGAGCCAATCATAATTTAAAGTTCACTATGCTCGTGTTTTAAATCGTCCTCGTAATTTATTCCTTTTCGCCCTTGTAGCATAAACTACTATTATTTAGCAGATATTTTAATTTAGATTAGTTTAATTTTATTTAGAAGTGATTTTTATTTTATTTTATTATAATACTAAATTATTTAAGTAGGTAACATTGCATTTTATTCTTTTTAATTAAACGATATGTTTTTTTTCTTTTTAAGTTTATACTGATAATACAAATATAAATAAGTCTCAATATACCTATGTATATTTCGGGTCCGATGTGGACCCGGCATCAGTTGAGTATCTTAATTAAAATAAATATATACTTATATTGGCATATATATATAAAAGTAAGTACAATGACATGACAGGTCATGACATAATAACATACAAAACAATGATGAGGAGTCAAGACAATTATTGAGAATTCTGTTGAGAAAAATGAGGTCATATTACAAATATATCTCGGCGACCCTCGAGAGATGTAATTTTGTGTCGTTTAGCTGCAGTAGAGTAATCAGAAAAATTGTTATATAGTATAAAATAGCTACTTGTACGGTACTCCTATAGGTGATAGAGCTGATGCCAGAGGCTCGACTGTGGAGGTACCACCATCTTACTTGGAGACCCCCTCGAAGTAATTTGGGGGAGAGTAAGAGGACAGCTCACAGGCAAAAAACCAGGAGGCTTACCATGCCTGGGACCGATAGATGGCGGTATATCCATCCCTAATAGCTGGGCCTTATATGGAACAGACTGGTGACGCCGCTGTCACTGGTGCGAGGGTTCCGGCACCGCGCTCACCAACCCGCCTGCCCAGCGTGTGTGAGTATGGGCAATTCTTCCAGGATGACCGCCGGGAGTGGCAAAGTCCTGGAAAGACTTAAGTCCAGCAGTGGACGAACTAGGCTGATGCATGGATGGACGATAGTCAAGGCTTATTAAAATTGAATACAAAATGCACTATTTAATGAATATTTTTTATATCATCAATCACTCACCTCTGGGTCTTAGAACCAAAGTGTTAACGCTGGGCTTGGTTATTTATCTCCTTTGCTGTCTGTAAGTTTTCTCATTTAAGGCGATATGTAAAAAAATATGTAAGAAAAAAAAACGTAAAATACACGGAAAATTGTAATACATTTCTGGAATATGCATTTTTACTATATAATCTAGGGTTTTGTTTTTGGACATGTTCGGATAATTTTCATCGATAGAAAGAATTGTTGTAATGAGGTCTTCAAATACACTTTTCCTCTTCGTTTGACGAATAGGAACCATGAACAGAACTCAAACATATTTTATTAGATGGGTTTCAACAATATCTAGATTTTCGATTTTGGAAATTTTGCTAGCTATGTTAGTTTGTTTTATAAAAATTTAAAACCAACTTTTTCCCTTTCGCGCAGATTCCGCCTCTCACACTGCGTGTTTTTTTGGAGTGAGAGTGACAAAAATAAAATTTGCATAGCCATAGTAATAGTTTTAGCGTCCCTGTTACTCCATATGCGAAAAAACCATCAGTGCGAGTGGGACGGATTCATGGAAAAGTAGAGCAAAAGTCGGTTTTTTATTAATATAAAATGTACTAAACTATTTTGTCAAAAAGATTTTCAAGGAGACTTTACAAATACATAATATCCACATTTTGAATGCAATTTCATGATGAAATTAGTTAGGATTTCAGAATTACATGAAAAAATAAAACAATTTAGAGGTCTTTTCGGAATTAAACTCTATCGAGAAACTTTCATCTAATCGCGTTTTCCTTCAGTAAGAATACTTAATAAACATTTACCCAAAAATTAAATACGTAGATGACGTTATAGTGGAGTAAATGGATTCGAAAAAACCCCATTTTTTTTTGGTATCGCCTTAAAGACAGCTGTTTATTTACTCCCGGTGTATAAGTCATACATACTAATATTCTTACGTTATTTCTATTTCCATTGTTTAACTATGTTCTTGACATTATAACCTCAGTGCTTATAAATGACACCTCTGGTACTTATAATTATAATATACGAGTCATACGTCGTTTTGTAAACAATCATCGTGGTATGAATAAATGAAAGAACACTTTATTGCACGAAAAAGAAGATATTTACAAAAAACCGGCCAAGTGCGAGTCGGATTCGCGCACGAAGGGTTCCATAAAAACGGCAAAAAAAACATGTCTGTTGTATGGGAGCCCCCTTAAATATTTATTTTATTTTATTTTTTAGTATTTGTTGTTATAGCGGCAACAGAAATACATCATCAGTGAAAATTTCAACTGTCTAACTATCACGGTTCATGAGGTACAGCCTGGTGACAGACGGACAGACAGACGGACAGTGGAGTCTTAGTAATAGGGTCCCGTTGGTTACCCTTTGGGTACGGAACCCTAAAAACAGATAGAAGGCAGGGCGGACTTATACTAAACATGGACTTCTTACTAACAATAAATTTGTTCCAGTTAACTATATAAAACATAATTTTCATTTTTATCTTGCAAATTTACATGAGTGCATAATAGTAGTATATGCTACAAGGGCGCAAAGGATTAAATTACGAGGTTTTAACGTAACCGAGTAATTTTATTTATTGCTCTTACGCCCGTGTATCATACTACGTTTTTCAATGCATAGTGTGAGGAAATAAAGCAAATATAATCTTGTGAACTTTAAATTATAATTGGCTGAAAAGGACTGTATCCAGAGCCGTTAAACAGTGGAAAAAAAGTACAACATTTATGATACACAGGAAAGGCTGCAGGTTAGCAAACTATTGTAAATAAATAAAAAAAAATAATAATAATAAAGCCCTAGGGCAACCTAATCGACTTTCTGTTCGGTTTTGATGCATAAAAAGTGGGCCTTTACGAGCACTTGCATTGCAAATAATATAAAGTTATAATCTAAACATATACCTATATTATACTACATACAAGTACATACATAAATACAAACGAACGAACAAGTAGTCTGTCATTCAGAAAGGGCATGTATTCTAAAGTGGGTGCCAAGTGTTTCTTTTGTTAGTTTTTGTATCGCATCTGTAATACTCAGTGCGTGACTTTAAGAATTGTAATATAGCTATTGATGTCGTTTCTATTTGTGTTCCTTATTTTTAGGTTCCGTACCCAAAGGGTAACCAACGGGACCCTATTACTAAGACTCCGCTGTCCGTCTGTCTGTCCGTCTGTCGGTCTTTCACCAGGCTGGATCTCATGAACCGTGATAGTTAGACAGTTGAAATTTCCACAGATGACTTATTTCTCTTGCCGCTATAACAACAAACACTAAAAAACAGAATAAAATAAATATTTAAGGGGGCTCTATACAACATGTTTTTTTTTCCTTTTTTATAGATAATGGTACGGATAACCATTCGTGCGCGAGTCCGACTCGCACTTGGCCGGTTTTTTATTTGTCTTTTAAACACGTGGCTCAAGCGAATGTCCACACACAATTGTTCACTTTTACACTAACGAGTATACAAAATACTAAAACCAGTGTTTTTCAAACTGAGGTATGCTTATATCACAGCATTATATTACAGCAGGCCTATTTTTCAGTTGACGATGTGTTCGTAAGAACGTACCGTATCTTCCTCCTTTTATTTATATCAATGGTGTGTTTAATTTCATTATATGGCAGCTAGTTCAAATCCAGTGAAAAATGGTGCTTTGGTACTCTGTGGGGATTCCACCGAATGCTTCAGTTTCAATCAATCATTTACTACACCAAAACGAGCCAAAGGAAGCAGAGCACTACTTACTTTAACCCGCAGCGTTTCGTCATATCTTCGAGCCCTCATAGCTTCGGCTTCGGTAAATTTCACCCTCCAACCTCTCAGAGAGGGGGGCACGGTTTATATTTACACGTATAAGAATTTCTTTTCAAACTTCCAAAAGATCTAGAAATTTTGGTATGCAAGCTAGAATTAGCACACAAACAACAAAAGAAATCTGTAACTTGTACCAAAGGGGGGTCTGGTTCTTTAAAATATATATTTGTTCCAAACTTCCAAAAGGCTGAATATTGGTATGCAGACTAAGATTTTCATACAAACAAAGAAAAACATTAAAAATCTATAACTTTCATCCTCCAAACCCCTCATAAAAGGGAATGCGAGTCTGTATATAATATTTCCTTAGGAAAAGAAATTAAATGAAATAACAAAAACATTTCATGTAAAGTAGAGTGCCAAGACGCGTAAGCTCATAACGCTTTCATTGTTAAAAAGTTATCAGATCTCATGTAGAGCCAAGCCTCTAACTCTACAAGGCCTAAATCTACAAGCCCTAACTCTACAAACATTACATCTTTGAATCTTTTACCTACTCTAAAATAGGTAAAAATTTTGTCCAAATCGATGCCGTCGGGCAGAATGCCAATAAGGGTGGTTCTTCGACCAAAGGCGGCATTACCTCGTTGGATATAAAAGGTCTTTGGCCGAGGTATGCCCCAGCCCTCCGTCGACATTGAACAGGCACGACGCGACGCTTTGAAGAGACGTTGCCCGTCGGGTCCCCACGGCCCAAGGGTTTCGATACGGTTGTGTTAATTAAGTAGTTTTGTGTATTTATTACAAAGATATTTCCTGTACACCACCTTCGCCGTATCCATTGTTTTATGTTATATTCCACCTAAAGGTTGTCTGGAAAAAAAACACTCTAAGCGATAAGACCGCCCATTGTACTCTTTCTGTTAGAATATTTGATTACATATTTTATTAAAAAAAGAGTATTTATGTGATGTCAGTTACAGCATGTACCATATTATGGTCTTATGTCATACTGCAGAAGAATAAATCATCTTTATATAATTTAATGACCCATTTGTAACCTGTTGTTCACGATTATGGTCTTCGTTTTATGGCGGAACCGTAGAAAATTACATAAATCCAGGGTTCATCATTTCAATAAAAAAAAGAACAAAGAAAAGAATTTAACTAAGATTTATAGACTAGCAAGAGTATGTGTTTGAGAAACACTCCTTTGCGTTCACAATCAAATGTGAATTCAGAATAACTTCCAACAACAGAATTTGCGAAGTGAGCGACAAGTTTGCACGAGTGTGACGTCAACGACATGGTTCCGAGAATTTAATTTTCCAAAGGATGTTATATTTTTTGGTGGTCCTTGGAGGACCACTACAAAAATTTCGGAATGGTGTACGTTCATTCCAGCAGTGGATGCAGACAGGCTGATGAATAATAATATAAAATAAAATATATAACTTAGAAACTTCGAGGTGGTTCTACCAACACTGTCACAGAATGTACGCTGACAGTAGATAATAAATATTGAAAAATATTGCTTAAACCTCAGAATAAGGAATACAAATAGAAGCCTGGCTAAAATAATACGCGGAGAAAGATACCTGTCCTTGATTTTCTTACGACTTTCTAGTGCGTTAGAGAAAGATGGATATGTATTAGTTTTTTCTTAATTAGGTAGGTTGTCACTAGTTCGTTGCTTTGCTAGTGATGTAACAATGTCGAATTTTGACTGCGATAAATAAACCAAATCGAAATGAACCACGACCAATCTGCCTACCACACATTAGGGGCCAAGAGAATTAATAGCAAAGTAGTCTCTGTCTACCCCAGTGGGACACAATGTTATATTGTGTAAATAAGGAGTTAATGAAAGGATATCTTTCGTTTAGCATAATATTTTTTATTAAGTACAAATTACTATATCGTAGGCAGTTAGATACATAAGTTAAGTCCAAAATTGTGCTCGTTTCTAGTACAAAAATGATGTAGCTTGTATAAGAGATACAACCGTAAACTATTTAAGTGGATACTTTTTAAGTCGCCTCTTAACTCAATCAAATAGATGTTCGTTGATGTCGCGTCTTTGTTTAATCAAGGAGGAAGGTATTAATCGCAACAATAGAAACATAATAATCATAGACTTACAGGATTCGTAATAATAATATTATGTCAATGATGAGCGATGACAGTGCAATTACTACAGAGGTAATTTCAATTTTTTTATTATTTCTATCAAATAAACATCAACTTATCTTGAATAATAACTAATAACAAATAATGAACGATTAAAATACCTAATAACCTGTAATAGGAAATCAAATTATGCGCAGTTCAAGTCAATAAGCATTCCCAAAATTCATTTCACGATAGAACTACTCTGTCACTTTTATTGTCAACCACTAAGTACGAAAATGTCTTGATCTGTGGAATTTCTTCGTGAAGTCGATCACGGAAGTAACGTACAAGTTCTGAACAGGCCTTTCAGAACGATTTGCGAACATAGAAGTATGCACTTTTCTACACCACAGACATCCATAGGTACTGGTTCTGTTGCCTAAAATTGAAAAATTATCGAGTTAATATACTATAGTATAGTACTAGCACGTACCTACAAACGAGATTGATAATGCAATTATACATAATTATTTAAAGGTTACCAATGTGTCTGTATCTGGTAAATATAACGTCGGTAAAGCATCTGCTTTTAACTGTCTGCATTTTAAATTTTCGTTTGGTCCAAAAGAATCCGGCGTAAAGTGTTTCGAACAAATATGACTGCTTTTTTAATAAGCCGTTCACTTTTTAATTCTTCCCTTTTTGGAAATCTGTAACAAAAAAATATAGCGATATTTATTCGGCATTATTTTTCTTTTAACTCGCGCTGCAATTAATCTGCGGTATTATCCTTTATGCACGGCTGCCGCGGGAACCAATGTTCGATAGTTTGCCACACAGACTTTAGTACATCACTATGCAAAAAAACATAACCTCTAATAGTCGGCAGAAAATCCATATAAAACAGGCAAATATCGGTGTAGAATTGAACACGAGTATGATTTACAAGAACTACCATTATTGATACTGAGTTTTAGGTATGATCCTGCAACTTATTAACATAAAAACTATCAGAACTCACCGATAAAATGATATTGCTTCATTGTTGTTTTCTTTTCTTCCTGTATGCGATTTACAGCCTTCAATCGCACAAGACATTTTATTACAATGTTAAAAAAACAATCAACACAAACAATAATAAATTACACTTTCACGAATTTTGAGAGGAAGAGCACAAAAATATTTAATTTCTCTCGGTGAAGCTGTAAACTTTCGCAAAATGCATTAGACATTTCGATGCCACCAAATTAAGATGTGATGCACGCAACGAACGATATTACAACACAACGATACAATGATGAGACATATTTAATTTGATGGTATTATAATTTTTAAAATACATCCAAATTACATCCATCTGACATTTGTTTGGTTCAATCTAGTGACACACCAGGAAAAAATATAAAGTAAGTGCGGTCCGTCGTTTCATTCACTCGTACACAGGAGTAATTTACGTTAGATGAGTACAATGGCTAATGCCCAGTTCTTATTTTAGCCAGGTTTCTATTTGTATTCCTTATTCTGAGGCTTAAACATACCTTTATTTTATTTTTAAAGTAAAGAAAAACTGTATTCAAAGAATTTTGAAAAATCACCTGCCTGATCGGAAATCGAACCGGACAATATGTGTTATACGAACTGTATTCAAAGAATTTTGGAAAATAACCTGCCTGATTTGGGAGTCAAGCGGGACAAAATGTGTTGTACAAACAGCCAGTATTTTTATGATACCAATCAAAAGGGACCAATTTCTTTTGAGTAACATTGTAGTATCCTAAATAAAATGAAGACCGTGAAATTTAACAATAACTTAAGAATTTAATGGGATGAGACGAAGTCTTTTCCGTACTTCTAACAATATTGAATTTTGGGATACTTTTAATGATTTTGTTAATAAAATATTAAATTTCACAGTCTTCCTTTAATTTAAGATACAATGCTATTCAGAAGAATTGGGTTCCTATGAATCCCTTTCAATCGCTATAATAAAAATACAGGATGCTTTTTACACATTTGTCTGGTTCGAATCCCGGTTCAGGCAAGTGATTTTTCAAAATTCTTTAAAATGCAGTTTTTCTTAACTTTAAAATTAAAATAACGGTTCCTTTAAGAAAAATTTGCTATCTTCAATATTAAGTGTACTTGCCCTCGAGGGAGCATTCGTTTGGTTCACTCTTTAGATAGATGATTTCTCAATTTCAACGAAATATGAATCAGAGATTGGAAAACTTGGTGTCATTAAGTACATTTTTAATTGATATTATCGTTAACGTGTTTTTAGGGTTCCATACGCAAAGGGTGCCAAAAAGGACCCTATTACTAAGCCTCCGCAGTCTGTCCATAAGTCTGTCTATCACAGGGGTCTACAGCTTCAGCTGTAATAGGGAGCCAGTTGAAATTTTAATAGAATACGTATTACTATGGTCTCTACCACGGCAAAAAATAAAGAAATTGAAATTCAAAGGAGGCCCTAACTTTTTCCACACAAACAACCGTGAATTTTTAAATGAAAGCTTTAGGCGTGTTAAGCGAATTTCGTATGTGAAAATATTATAGGTTCACATCACCGACATGCCAACCAAGTGTCATTGCACCTCTTTAGGGATAGTTTCTCTATGAAGCTAGCTATGAGTATGACGTGAAACTTAAAATTGATAATTAGATAGTGAAGTTTTCACTTCTGTCGGCAGTCCCTATTAGTCCTTAAGCCACTTGTGTGTCAATCAAGAACAAAAGAAGCCATTTTATTGGTACACAATACAAACACGCTATCTTTTTAATTTTAGTTGCACTTGCGCACAATTCATAGTGGCTGTTACGACGCTCGCTGCGTCCTTGATATGGCGAAATAGGAGAAAATAATACTTTTCACATGGACGTGATTGTTCGATTGAATAATTATATGTTATGTTTATAGCTATCAAGTTTATTTACTTATCAAAGCATAAATTAATTAAATCGACCAAACTGCTTAGGAACAGTATGGAATTCAAGCCAAAAAACACCATTCGGTTAAAATTGTTTTTCATATAGAAATTAAGATGGTACGAAAAAGAAAAATGTTACATAATATGTTGCCTTAGAGTTGATAATTCATAATAAATTTTTTCAATATTTTTGGTTTGGCCATAAAGAAAGTATCCATTTGGCGATACTAAGCCCCTAAAGGGCCTTACTATTGCCAAATGGGTACTTTCTAAAGCCTACTTATAGGTTATGGCCAAACCAAAAATAATGAAAAAATGTATTATGAATAATCAACTCTTAGACAACATATGCAACATTTTTCTTTTTCATACCACCAAAACTTCTACATGAATTATTTTTTTTACTGAATGGTGTTTTTTGACCTCAAATTCCCTACTGCTCCTGAGTGGCTTGGCAGATTGAATTCATTTATGCTTTGATAAATAGATAAACTTTATAGCTATGAACATAACATAAGATTATTCAATCGAGTAATCACGTCCAAGTGAAAAGTATAATTTTCTCCTATTTCGCCCTATCAAGGACGCAGCGAGCATCGTAACAGCCACTATGCATTTCGCGCTGATATGAACGTTATTTCAATGTCGTTTCCGTTGATATTTGTAGTGACAAATATCGAGCTGCTAATTTGGCGATGGTAATCGCCTTAAGCTGTATCTTAAAAACAGTAACACATACAAACATACAAGTTTTAAATTTGGTATAATACATACGCTAAAGTTAAACAACAAATACTCAGAAAGTGCCGGACCGTTGTCAGTCGCTTCAATTTTAGCGCCTTGTTTTTTCTCGGCTTGATATTTCTATGGCAATATTGTTGTTAGTTACCATATT
The DNA here is from genome assembly GCA_934047225.1 of Ypsolopha sequella. Lineage (NCBI taxonomy): Eukaryota > Metazoa > Arthropoda > Insecta > Lepidoptera > Ypsolophidae > Ypsolopha > Ypsolopha sequella. The sequence continues at coordinate 12,363,502 of OW204002.1, read as the reverse complement.
GTTTGTAGGGTTCCGTATCCATATTATATCCGTATTGTGTGGTGGTACGGAACCCTTTATGCACGACTCCAACTCGCAATTGCCCGGTTTTTAATGCATACTAGTAATTATGATGTGAAGGCACATAATAGAACGGAAAAACCTATCTCCTTTTATAATTCTATAGATAATGTTTGCATTCCGTGAATATCGTTAGTAGAGCAAGAGCAATACATTATTTCTAAAATCCCATCACTTCTTATTTATAGGTACTATCGGGTAAATTTCCACTGAACCACATTTTGCTCTTATTATCAGTGGAAATACTAGATCTGTACAATTTTACTTTGGCTTTATCCCAAATTCATATTCATACTTTAATAATCTTTTTCCCTATAAGTTACTCGAGGCTTAATTTGGACGTGTCGTTCGTTATTTATAGACTAGGAAAAAACAGTCAGTAACCCTATGTACCGGGTAACAAAATGGGACCAATTTGTACGAGTTGTTGTGTAGAAAAAAAACTACATCAAAATAAATAGGGTTGGCTGAGCGTAACCTGGAGCATTTTGTTTTTGCTGACTATACTGAATGCTCCGGGTTGCGCACAGCCAACCCTGTAAAGTTTGATTTAGTTTTTTTAACACAACTTTGAATTGGTCACATCTTGCTGACAACGATGCTGAATAGATTTTTTCAAATAAATAAATATTCGATAAAATCAGGCTGACTAACGTTAGTACCAACATAGGACGCAAACCTTATTTTTCAATGCATGTGCTCGTAAAGGCCCACTTTTTATGCATCAAAACCGAACAGAAAGTCGATTATTTTGCCCTAGGGCTTTATTATTAATATTTGTTTTAATTTATTTACAATGGTTGGCTAACCTGCAGCTTTTCCTGTGTACCATAAATGTCATACTTTTTTTTCCACTGTTTAACGGCTCTGGATACAGTCCTTTTGAGCCAATTACAATTTAAAGTTCACAAAATTATATTTGTTTTATTTCCTCACACTATGCATTGAAAAACGTAGTATGATACACGGGCGTAAGAGCAATAAATTACTCGGTTACGTTTAAAACACTCGCTACGCTCGTCTTTTAAATCGTCCTCGTAATTTATTCCTTTGCGCCCTTGTAGCATAAACTACTATTTTAAGCACCTTTTTTCGTTAAAGGGTTAAATCAGTTTTTCTAGTCATCACGCTGAACACGCAAAAATTGCTTCCCTATACAAAATCTAAATACCCACTGGTAATGGATGGGAAGGGGAATTTTCAATAATAATTCAAGGACACGGAACCAAAGTTTTTAAGTATAGTCAGTTGAGCAAGTATCACGTAGCTACTTGTAGCATTTTAGCTTGTAGAGCTTATTACGCCACTGATTTACTTAGGATTGAGTGGATCCCGCCACTATGTTGGCGGATCCGTCGGTCGGGTTGTTTCCTGAACGTCAATACAAAAGACCTCAACGCGTTTCACCAAAATGTATTTTTTTTTTTTTCAGTTTTTCCGATCTCACTTAGAAAAGTATTATATACTTAAGAGCGGTTTCGCAGCCGAATTGTAAAAAACCTGCCTTTTTCTAATGAATCAAAAAAGAACACATAAGTTTAAAATTTACTCAATAGTTATTCAACAAAACCTTATTATCTATGTATTGTGTATGCTTCTATCGCAAAGTTTCTATTGGTTTCTGTAAACTGGAATTTCAAAAATTTAGAGACCAGAAAATTTTGAAATTTTTGGTTTTAGAAAATTTTGTAATTCTTATTTGCAGAAACCAATGGAAACCTTGCGATGGCAGCATACACAATGACAATCATCATCATCATATATATAAAAAGAGAAGTCCTGACTGACTCATTCACTGACTCATCAACGCACAGCCCAAACCCTTGGACCTAGAAAGCTGAAATTTTGCACAGAGCTTCCCTTTGTAATGTAGACGAGGAATAAGAAAGGATTTTTCGAAATTCTACCTCCAAGGGGGTGAAACGGGGGTCCAAAGTTTATGGGGAAACAAGATTAGTTAGACTATTTTATTCGAGACTTCACAGGAGTACTCCTATCCATAAATGAGTAAACATGTGTTTCAGGATTTTTCAGAATTCAACCCCTAAAAGGAGGAAATGGGGTGACAAAGTCTGAAAATTAACATGGGTATCGTTTGTATGGTTTATCGGGTCGCTTATTACGAAAACAAGAACGATTTCTAAATCCAACGTAGTGTTGGGGTGCGATGGGGTTGAAATGTTGAAATGTGTAAATATCAATATGGGTATCGTTTTTATGGTTTTTTTTGGACGTTTATTACGAAAATGGCATCGATTTTGACATTTAATATAGTGGAAATGAAAATTCTCGAAAGTATGTGTGCCAGAGCGAATCGGCTGTAACAGACGGACAGACAGGCAGCTACACAAGTGATCCTATTAGGGTTCCATTTTTTCCTTTTCGCAATGACGATTAATAAGTCTCAGGGTCAGTCACTGAAAACAGCAGGAAATGATCTTAGGGGAAATTGCTTTTCGCACGGCTAGTTTTACGTAGCCTGCTCGAGAGTGAGCTCACCTAGCAGCCTGGTCGTGTTGCTCCAAACACTCCAAACCAGATTTAAATACGTTCTATAAAAAGTACCACACAAAAACTAAATCAACGCGGGCGAAGCCGCGGGCAAAAGCTAGTACATAATAATGACAATAAGGTTTTGTTAACTTACTAGTGAGTGAATTATGAATTTAAGTGTTCTGTTTCGATTAATTAGAAAAAGGCGGGATTTTCACTATCGATCTGGGAAACCGCTCTTATACGTTCAGCGAATTGAAGAGGTTTTGGTCAGCTTAAAAATGTCAGCAAACAAAATGAATTGAGCTGCTTCTAGTGGTCGGCAAACGGCAAAAATAACTAAATTGATCAGCAAGTATTTATTTTTAAGGGACACCCTAATGTTACATTCGCTAATAATCTGGGAATCACACTAAAAGAATTTGCGATTACACCATTACTTGGAGAAATACTTTTGGAAACTTATCCATGAATGCAGCAAGAATCTCATGAAAAACAGAACCCGCTGAAAACGGCTCATGTATAGCTCAGCATTATAATATCAAAAAAAGAATCCGCAGGCTTCTTTTCATCCGTACTGCAAAGATAAATAAATATAGCAAGATGTTTCAGTGGAAATATCTACGATTGTACACAAGTATAATAGTGGATAGATTAATCATGGCGCTAAACGTTATTCCAAATAACTTTTATAATGATTTCCAATTAGCGAGTACATGAGAAACAGCTCGTGCGCGTCATCACATCAGAACATTACTTATTAATTGAAAATTGACGTCATTATTTGGTTCCACGAAAGTCCAATGGACGAAAACGGGTCTACAATCAACATATTGTCTTATTATCGAATCATAATTCTTATAAAAGCAGTACAGTTTCTGACCTTACCATCAGTTCAATTGGGTTACTCAACTGACACAGTGTGCCATAAAAAGTTAAGGTAGATATATTTCTGTGCTCTTTTCATATCGTCTACTTCCTACTCGTAGGTACTTGTTATCTTTGTAATTGGGAATGTCTAATCTCTCGAGCGTTACTTTTGGAATTTGCATACACATTTTGGTTGGGCATATTTCTATCCCAAAAACGCTCGACCCACTTCTCTGTTAATTTAAGGATCGAAACAATGATCCCATTGTAATATTTCTTATGAACGCAGACCATGTTCAGTATAGGATTTTACTTTTTCCCAAGCATGTCTATGGATTTTATTAGTTTGTGAACATTTTTATTATTACTGAATTTTTTGTCGCTTTAAAGCCAAAAAGTTGTGATAGTAGTGACCAAACTAGAAAATGCGAAAAAAGAAACCAGCTGTCAAGTAGGAATCTGCCTTTTCTATGGAACAGCTAAGCCACCTTTTTTTCGTAATGTCAGGATTAGCTCCATAGTAAAACTTATTCGTATAGACGAGTACTATTTCTAGTTTTGGGTTTTTAGCGCCTATAATCCTGCTATTATACAGGACTCTTCTGAGTCACGTTCAATATTTCAAACTATTTACCAGGTTTCAACACTGTCAGCAGAATGGCGTATATATTTTGTTACCCGTGCAAACGAGATGTCATTAGAACCTCTGCCACACCGTGAAGCCTCCCTACAATAGTATTTCTTCTTCATCCATCCATCCATCAGCTTGTTCGTCCACTGCTGGACATAGGCCTTTCCAAGGTTTCACCACTCTAGCAGACCCCTGGAAGAAACGCCCATTACTCACACACGCTGGGCAGGCAGGTTGGTGACCGCGGTGCCGAAACCCTCGCGCTAGTGACGCCGCTATCCGTCACTAGTCTGTTTTATTTAAGGGCCAGCAATTGGGAATGGATCTACCACCATCATTAGTCCCAGGCATGATGTGATGGGCCATGTTTCTCTCCTCCGAATAACTTCGGGGGGGTTTGCGAGCAAGATTGTGGCACCTCCACAGTCGAGCTTGGCATCAGCTCATTATTTAAGGTTAAACGTCAGTTTTTAGCGCAAAGTGCATAACTTAACTTTGCTTTTCTTGCTTAAAAATTTAAATTTGAAAAACATTTTGGTCTGTGGCATTTGATAATGGCCAATAGTTTGGTATTATTGAGATTGATAAAGTAAGTGTTTGAAATTGTATAAACAATTAGTCAACTTAAAATACAGTTTTAACTTTGTTTGGACAAGACCATTACTAATTGTGCATTAAATTTTAAACTTGTGCTTTATAAACCTCACTAATACTGAACTATTGGCTGTTGACCCACATATCAAAATAATTTTCAATTTTTAACTCCTAAAAAAGACATACAAGGTTAAGTTATGCACTTTGCGCTAAAAGACTGACGTTTTACCTTAAATTTATGTCTTCTTCAACAATTCCTATGTTCCAGAATGAACGCCTACATAGTCGTCTGCCTAGTCGCCCTGGCTGTGACCGCGCACGCCAAGCCTTCCGGTAACGAATACACGAACCGCTATGACAACGTTGACCTGGATGAGATGCTGGCAAATGACAGGTTGCTGGTGCCGTACCTCAAGTGTGCGCTGGACACGGGCCGGTGCACGCCCGATGGCAAGGAGCTCAAGTGTAAGTATTTTAGCTCTATGATTCTTTGTTTGGGGTTACGTTGACAATTCGCGTCTTCGTAATTCCACTGTAATTTTAAAATTTCTTTTAGTGGCATTGTTTTACGGATTGCCTTTCGGTCGAATTCATACGGTAGTTTAAAGTTTATAAGAGAATTTTATATATATATATAAACAGCGATCGTTTTAATTTGTAGAGTTAAGAGGTTATGTAAATTTTATTTTTGTCACTGTTACTTCCTTGTTTCTTCAATCGAAAAAAGCACAGTGCGAGAGGAGCCGATTCAGGGCGAAAGAGAAAAAACTACATTTGTCATTTTCATACAAAAAAATAGCTAGCAAGACTTCCAAAATGCAAAATCTGGATATAGTTAAAATAAAACCCATCTTATAAAATATGTGAACACACATAGTCATGTACATTACGTGGTCCCTATTCGTCAAACGAAGAGAAAAAGTGTGTTTGAAGACCTAATTTCAATAATTATTTCTATCGAGGAACAAAATATGTTTTTTAGACACAAAACCCTAGATTAAGTATCTACTTAATGGCTTAGGCCAAACTAGTTTGTCTTAACATCGGGTTTGGCCGGGAACATACCAGAAATTGACTATAATTTTTTGTGTATCTGTATTGTATTTTGTATTTGTGTATTTAATGAAATACATGAAAAATAATCATCCCTATTTTACACACACATTGTCTACATTGTCTATTGGTCTACACACCAAACCCGCCGACAGTCCAGCTGCATGGCTTGGCAAAAGGAAAAGAAAAAGGCTGTGTCGGCGGCGCGGCGTGCTGGTGGTATAGACTTTTATAAGATCTGTGATTTGCTTATGGTTACGTTGGGAATTCTTTTTTTCGTAGTTCCGCTCCGAAGAGGAGAATTCTCAACGTAACCGTAAATGGTATTGTTTTACAGCTGGTTGATTTAATTCCGTCAAGTTAATAGGTTATTTGTTGGTTTGCGTGGACTTTTCTTTTGGGTTGTTAAAAAATCAGTACAGTTTTTACATACAAAATGATCAAAAGTTTTATTTTTGTCTCATTTTGTTTTGTTTTGTAGCTGAATGATAAAGCGCTCGCCTGCTAATCTACGAATTAAAAAAAATTCGAATCATTATAAAAAAAATGAACTATCCGTGGCAAGGTTATCTTTAAGGAATTTTTATCATTCAGTTTATTTCAATTTGAATAAAGGTGAGGATGAGACTATTATTAATCTTGTTAATTGTTTGGTGGGTAATGGATAGAACCAGATATCTACTTGGCATGAACAAAACCAGTTGTTAGGAGCCAATTCAATTCCAATTAACAAAAATAGAATTGTTTCGTACAAATCTTCGCCATAACTGTTATTCAAGTTTAAATTTAGATTTCATTTTGAAATAAACAAGCGTCACTATGAAGAACCTTAACGTTTGGAAAACATGTTTGGATAAATTTTCCTTGATAGAAATAATTGTTGAAATGAGGTCTTCAAACACATTTATTCTCCTCGTTTGACGAATCGAAACCATATACAGAACTCAAACATATTTTATTAGGTGTGTTTCAACAATATCTAGAGATTTGATACCTATTTGAAATTTTGCTAGCTATTTTAGTTTTTTTTTATATATTTATACAACCAACTTTTTTCCCTTTTGCCCTGAATCCGCCCCTCTCGCACTGAGCGATTTTTCGCTTGGGGTGACATTGACATAAATAAAATTCGCATAGCCTCTTAAAATGTCATGCATTTTATCTTAAAAGTTAAATTATCTCAACTTTAAAATTTTACAGATTTTTCTGTTTATTGTAATTGATGTTATTAAGTGATTATTCTTGATGGAACAGTTAACTTGAGAAATTTAAATGATTTTTTTGGAAGTATTATATCGAATAATATAATTTATAATCACAGGATGCACGCAGCCACTAAACGCAACCATTATGTAAAAAAATATATTATTCTCTTACCTTCTTAATTCCTTCTACAAAATGTAAACACTGAAACTTTTTTTTGTGTAAGTTCAGTAATAATTGTCTGAAGATGTCCTTAAAAGAATGAAACTAGTTGCAAAATAATAATTACAAAGTGGAACATAATATCAAGTAGATATTTTATTGCAGAATAATACTTAATTATGTATCGTGTTACATAAAACTAAACAAAAAAATCTCTGCATACTTATTGCATATTTTTGCGAAATTTTAAATGAAATGGTTTATTTTATTTGAGGTTAACCTAACTGAGGCCAAAACTACAATTTTACAATTTCAATTTTAGTCCGTCTGTCTGTCTGTACATATGTTCCGTTAACTCGAGAACTACTCAATGGATTTGGAAGCGTATTATCATCGTAGTGACCTGGGTCAACATAAAGACTAGAAAAGGTGTTGATAAAATGACGGCCAAGTCAAAAAAGGGCAAATCTTGAATAAAAGCGGGCGAAAGGCTAGTTAAGAGCGGTTTCGCAGTCGGATTGTGAAAAACCCGCCTTTTTCTTATTAATCGAAACGGAACACTTATATTCAAAATTCACAGTATTTCAGTATTTCATCCTTATTTACAGTGTAACCTATGGAAACTTTGCGATACACAATACATAGGTAACAAGGTTTTGTTGAATAACTATTAAGTGAATTTTAATTTAAGTGTTCTGTTTCGATTAATTAGAAGGTCGGTTTTTCACAATCCGGCTGCGAAACCGTTCTTAATGATAAAACCCTGTACGTAACACCAAGCAAACCTACACTAAAAGATGTTTTCACCCCCAGCCCACATCCGCGAAGCTCTTGAAAACGACTGCGCCAAGTGCACGGATACGCAGCGTAGGGGCAGTCGTAAGGTGATCGGACATCTCATCAACTATCAGCAGAACTACTGGGCCCAGCTCACCGCCAAGTACGACCCTCAGCATAAGTATGCCAGAAAGTACGAGGCTGAGCTCAGGACCGTCAAGGGTTGAGCACCTTTATGGTCTATAAGCTCACATGTGATAATTTAGTGTAAGGATTCCTATTTTTGAAAATAAATGTTGTTACCTGTCTGTTTTGCCATTATTTTTTTTCATCTTCTACCTGAAATTTTCTATTTTCTAAACAGTAGAAGAATTTTCTATTTTCTCTCTAAAAGAAACTTCAAGTATGCTGTAATGCGTAAACTGACTGGGATATACACACACAAACACACCCTCCCTCCCACGTACACAACACACCATACACTCTTTTCTCCCCTCCATAGATCTCACAGAATAACTCAAGTTTATTTTCTACCTCATCTTTTTATTTTTATTTAAATGTAAATTATTAAATTCAATAGTACTCGTATTATCCCTAGCATAAGAATTTTGTACTTACGTAACCTTTTGTCCCTGCGATACTTTGTTTACTCAAAAATAGATTAGTTGGTTGCAACTTGTCATTGGCTGAAATTATGTATAATTATACTTAGACGTAAGTGTTTAGTTAAGATCAGCTGTAAGTTTCCTTAATAAATAAATAAATAAATATATAATCGGATCCTGTTTTGAAGGTGTTTTTATCGCTTCATAGTTCATATTATCCCCGCGTCAGTATGGTGGAAAATTGTTACACCGATCGTAGGTTGGGTCAAGATGACCCATATAAAAATGCCCAGTATTTACGATAGTTCAAAGGATTTCAGGATTCTATCATTATATTTGACTTAAATTATAATAGTTATAATAGTTATAATAGTTATTAAATTGATTTTTAAAACTTTGACAGAAATAAATTTCTATGTTTGAACACTGCGATTTATCCATCGCAAGGAGATATAAATTAACATTATATCATTGCAGTATAGAAACGCAGGAAGAAAAGTAAAACTGGATGTGAGGAGCTTCTTTCTGCGTTTCTATACTGCAATGATATAATGTTAAATAGATTTTTGGTAAACATAATCACGTTAAAATTATGATTTTATTTTTACAAAAATCAACAAAATAGACCATAAATCTTGTTAAAACCCTAACAGTATGCAATAATTCTAAATTATATATTTATTATAACTTATAATTACCTAAAATATAAGTCTTAAAGCTCATAATTTTCACGCTAACTACCCATCTTGTCGTTTGGTCGCATCTTTCAAACAGTGCTGGCGCAACAAGACCGAATGAATGGCGGTAAAAAACACAAAGGGCTGTTAGCTCCAGCTATTGAGAATCTTGGAAATGGTGCACTAAATTTATAAAAAAATACATGCTTTTCAAAATGTGGCAGATCAAATTGATCCAACTGTGTGCTGGCCGGGTTAATAGTTTTCACGGTAAAATAAAAACCGGTTAATTGTGAGTCTCATGCGTTAAGGTACCGTATACCATTATAATAAGTTATAGGATTTAATAAAATTGTTACAAAAGTTTGTAACAACCTAATTAACCTACAAAATGTATGAAACAAAACTGCAAAACTAAGTTGATCATGTAATATTTTGTAAATGATAAGAAAAATAATAATTTTTGTGGTAAATTTCAAGTTTCTAAGGCAACTGGAAGTGCCTACCTATTGGTTTTTATGGTGAGCCAATTTATATTAAACTAATTATGTAAAGGACAACAACTTTTATTCGCGTTGAGTCAGAAGTCTGATTTTTTTACAGCACCATTGGGCCGTAGACTTCTGTAGGTGGCATCCGTTTCAACTTGATATATCTCACGGGGCCCGAACAAAAGGGTCGTGACAGACTGACAGACGGACAACAAATTAATGGTTTCGTTTTTTCATTTTGTAGTGCGGAACCCTAATAATATGTTTGTCGTTTAGAGTAAACGTTCTTTAATTTATACATAATATGCTTCGATCAACAGTTGTATATTGTTCAAATTTATGGATTGGATCGCACAAGTTTAATTTACTATGGCTACATCGGTGACTACTCTTCAAAACAAGGTATATCAACATTACCTTGATCTACAGAATAAACAAATATATCAACTCTAATAAACCAAAATACGTGTTTAAGGTTATAATTTTTGTTTAACGTCTCGTAAATATTATTTGTGTTTATATATTTATATGTATCAGTGTATGTATTATTAGGATATAGAGGTAGTTTATGTATTAGATTATAAGTTACTATTTATGTATTTTATAATATTTTTAGTTAAAATTAATTTTATTTTAATATAGTCATAAAACTGTTTTCTCATCGAAGCACTACCCTTGACAAGTTCCAAATCGCCAAAGGTTAGCTGGAAGAAAATGCTAACTAGCAATAAGAGGCTATGTGAATTTTATTTTTGTCACTGTCACTCCAAGCGAAAAATCGCGCAGTGCGAGAGGGGCGGATTCAGTGCAAAAGGGAAAAAAGTTAGTTTTATATTTTTATTAAAAAACCTAAAATAGCTAGCCAAATTGTTGACACACACCTAATAAAATATGTTTGAGTTCCGTATATGGTTCCTATTCGTCAAACGAGGAGAAAAAATGTGTTTGAAGACCTCATTTCAACAATTATTTCTATCAAGGAAAATTTATCCCTAGATTACCCTAGACAACACTAGATTATATAGTCAAAATGAAAATACCAGGAATTTATTTAAATTTTCCGTGTATTTCACAAAATACACAGAAAAGAAACACCTGTATTTTTTTCGTATATCGCCTTAAGCTCGCCTATGTACATGTTTTGATTTGTGCAATAAAGAATTTTTAATAATAATCACATCACATTTGGATTCAATTGTCTAAAGGGCCGCTAAATGTTGGCTTCGGCCCCACGCACGCCTCCCAAAGGTCCGGGATTACATAGTCCCTAGATATGATAAATATATATATGATAATAATAATAATAATTTAAATATATATTGTAAGATAATATCCTGACTGACTGACTGGTCTATCAACGTCCAGACCAAATGGTTGTATGCCTAGGTCGTCCGCTGCTGGACATAAGGCTTTTTTCAGGACTTTGCCACTCCCGGCGGCCACCCTGGAAGAATTGCCCATACTCACACACGCTGGGCAGGCGGGTTGGTGAGCGCGGTGCCGGAACCCTTGCACCAGTGACGCAGCTGCCCGTCACCAGCCTGTTCCATATAAGGCCCGGCTATTAGGGATGGATATACCGCCATCCATCGGTCCCAGGCATGGTGGTCCTCCTGGTGTTTATCCTGTGAGCTGTCCTCTTACTCTCCCCCGAATAACTCCGAGGGGGTCTCCAAGTAAGATGGTACCTCCACAGTCGAACCCGGCGTCAGCTCTACCACCTTTACTCATAATTCATGTAAAATTTAGGTCTTCTATATGACAGTACGTACAGATATCACAGAAAAAGCCCCCGGAAGAAGGTACATATTTAAGTTTACAGCATGTAGATAGATACACATGTTGGTAATTTGATTTATGTATATTTTTCTTGTATTATAGCATGGTTTCATAACATAAATTATGCTATAAAAAGTTAATAAATTATTGCACTTTAATTGGTGGTTTATGATGTGCATATGATGATTAATGGCCCCAAGTGTAGAGTACATTATGTATTAGTACTCACATAATTACTACTCACATAAACGGAATATCAATAATAAAAGGATATTGCGCATCACAAGTCGTGAAAATCTTTTACTAAAGGCTTCCAAAAGAAGTGCCAACTTAAATTAACTAGTATAACAATTTTGGGACCTTTTTTAGATTGTGGACTATCAGAAACGTGATTTGAGAGATTTATCCATAGAAATAAATCTTGAAATGAGGTCTAAATTTTAATTTACACTTTCAGTTGTCTATTTATTAATTAATTTATTTATTACACTTTTGCACATTTACATAAAAAGTATAACACTAAGAAAAAATGAATTAAACTGCTTAATTATAATAAAAACTTTGTGCAACCGGCATTTATTGATCCTGACAAATTGGGATATCCAGACTTCAAAAATATTTATTTAGATGGGTTTTAGCAATACCTAAATTACTGGTTATGGAAATTTTCAGAGCAATTTTAGTTAACTTTGGACAAATTTAAAACCGACTTTTTCTCAATTGTCCTCGATTCTGTCCCTCTTGCAATGCGGGTCTTTCCACCTGGAGTTACGGGGATCTTTAAGGCACGAACGTTTTACAAAAATCACGGGATACAATCGTGTTATTATTTAAAATGTTTTCGCATGTGCCAAAATCACTACCTCGCTTACCAAATATGTAGACTTAATTGCTTGAAGTTTCAAAATGAGCTTTGGTACAAATATTCTATCTCACGAAGTTCATTTGGCTATGGTTGTAGTAGTGACGTGTATAGATAAGCGCGTTTTGTGCGTGTTGCGCGTTATGCAGTGCTCCCAAGGTTACGCACACTAGAAAAAGTGCGTGAGCACGCACTAATACAACGATAGCCAAACGGGCTTCGTGAGATATAATATCTGTACCTGACGCTAGAACATCGACAACACCAGGTTTTCAAGGGTTCATTGGAAGAAACTAGGTCTCTCCGCATATTGAAGAAAATATATTTGATTTATCGATCTTTTATCTAGGGATTCCACCTATAAACAATGTATTAAGATTTATACTTTTGTCAAAAAAAAATGTTTTCCACCCTCTTTTTTTTGGTTTTCAAACGTTCGTTTCAAAGACGCGGTTAAGAGATCAACTTGATTTTTTTTATAAAATAGGCAATAGAAATATGAAGGGACAATTCAAAATATTTCAGTATTAGCTAAAAACACACCAATTTTTTGTTTTGCTGCGTGATCACTAATATTACGCGTCCAAGAAAAAGAGGCCAAAGAACCAACATATAATCGCCTCTATGAAAAGCAAATAAAGCCTTTGCCATTAGACTTATTGTGCTGGACGGGTAATAAAAAAAGTTGCTAGGGTATGCCATCCTCTTAAACTCGTGTAACGGTATTTTTCATATTTTTGCTGTAATGTTTTTTTATATCAATCAAAAATAAATTTAAAAAAGAATTTACTTCCACGAGGAAATACTTAACTATATTCAGACAGTTATCTTTGCATCGCACAGGAAACCTTTCGAACAGGAAAAGGAAATCATATCATCAGAATGGCTTAAGGCTAAAACAAACAACAAACAAACAAACAGCTTCCTTAAAAAAAATTTTTCTTCCGCAGTAAGGCCACTAAGTAGTTATCTGCAATATTTGACTATATCGTGCTATAGTTTACTAGAGTAGAATCCAGATATAACGACGGTCAAGGGACCGGTGATATTACGTCGTATTAACCGGACGACGCTCAAAACGAACTGATATCCCTCTAAATTCTAAATTCTAAATTCGTAGCGGGGGCGATGAGTCCTGCACTGATTCTCGGTAATCGTGAATATTGTGCACTTCCCCCCGGTCAGTCAGCCCAGCCAGGACAGCTCCTTAAAGTAGAGCCGAACAGCTTCAGCGTTCTGACACATAAACTGGTCCAGTGAAGGGAAGTTGGAGCTCGTCGCAATCCCTGCTTTTTGTCTCATGTCTTCGGTTGCAGAGCAGTGGAGTAGCACATGTTCCACTGACTCGTCCTCTAGAAGACACCCTCTGCATAGAGGGCTATCGGTGCCACCTGTGGTGAAAAGGTGCTTGTTTAGGTTGCAGTGTCCAGTTATGATACCTACCATGTCACGTAGGTCGGACCGTTTTAGTTTTAATAAGTATCTTGTTACCTTACCATTCGACTGCGGTATCATTAGTTTTGATAGCCGGCAGTCATTTCGTTCTGCCCATGCTTTGTTGTGTACACTCAGAGTGTGTTTTCGCAGTTCACCCCTGATTGCTTCTGCCGATGGTCGACACAGTATTAGGGATTAGTGATATCCCTCGATAATAAATTGAATAATAACCTACCTTGAGAATACGGTTGGTCGTTTTAAGCAGAGTCTTACTAAACGGATTTCACTGTATTTACAAAAGTAAACAAGCTTAATGCATGAAGATCTAGTTACATTTGTTTGTATCCAAGATTACATTTATTAATGCATAAACTTAATAGTACATAAAATAATACATAAGTACGCCTGCAGTTCAAGCCAACATAATAAGTTACCCACCCAAATGACGTTTTGCAGTCCCCTAACTTAAGTCGCCAAAGACTTGTGTCGGTACAAATATCGTCAGAAACTATATTGAAATAACGTTCATATTACGACGTCGCTGGGTCTCCAGATAGCGCAAAATAGGCGAAAATAATACTTTCACATGGACGCGATGGACGGAAAAAAAATTCCATACATGATTTTGCCAAGCAATATTTTTCTAGTAGTTTCAAAGAAATAACCAGTTTTACTAAATATTAGTCTAAAAACGGCTTGACTTTGAACAATATTTTCACACTATTCTTTTAGTGAAAGAATAATTTTCAGAAATCAATTTTGTGTTTTGTACTTTAAATAATAAATAATACATTATTTTCATAAATTTTAAACTTCTCATTTAAGAGAAATATCGTTATCAGTACGAGTAATTTTCCGATGACGCTGGAAGAGGCGCCTATAGCGCTGGCTTATCCGGCAGGCATTTTACTCTCTGCTGGAATTTTTAGATAATATTAAAAGTAAAAAGCTGGTAGGAGTAGGATGACCCGTTGACCATTCAACATTAATTTTTCTATTTAAAATGTTTGTCATTCAATCAATGTACAATTACTTTAATTAGTTTGTATGGCGTTACTTATGAGTAGGTACCTACATATTTTTGGAATAATATTTGAATAATGGCATTTGTGTGATTTTTTGACATCTATTATATCTTAATCTATTGACATGTAATGAAAATGATGAATAAATTGATTATGATTATGATTACGAACTGCCAATATGCCTGTCATGCGGACGTCCCTACGTAAACATAGCAATTAAAGCAATTAAAATACTTTTTAAAGCGTAGATAACAAGCTATTATTATTTTTTATAGATTTGGAGATAAGCACCAACAACTACATTTTTAAATAATT
Source organism: Ypsolopha sequella (assembly GCA_934047225.1). Taxonomy (NCBI): domain Eukaryota; kingdom Metazoa; phylum Arthropoda; class Insecta; order Lepidoptera; family Ypsolophidae; genus Ypsolopha; species Ypsolopha sequella. The sequence continues at coordinate 12,348,468 of OW204002.1, read as the reverse complement.
AAACTTAAATTAAAAACTAAAGTAAACATTCATTCTAATTAAGAGTTGATTCGCCGGATTTGTAACAAAATTTCAAGAAATAATTATAACGGAAACAATACAACTTTTAGCTATCAGCGATGTATACCAATAGTTTAAAAGTATTTTTAATGATATTATAGTAGCCTTAAAATAATTTGATTTTCCATAACAGTGACTTTAGATTTTTTTTAATGTTTTTTTTTAACTTCACTTAGTTATATCAAAAATACTAATTTTCTTGAACATGTTCGGCAATGGGTCGCTTTCCTTTTGAAAAACGAACATGAGAAGAGCCTCTTTTTTGCCCTAGGGGAAAAATAAATCTACGAAAATCTATTTACATCCTAGGGGGTACAGTATTTTCAAACATTTTGTTACAGAATGACTCCCGCCAACATGACATCCATATGTTGATATAATATCGCAGTCGTACATTATATATTGCTTGATATTAATTAATCGAGGCGAGGGGAGGCGACCTCCGTAGTTTAAACAAAAATGACTTGTTATTTTGTAAACGCATTTTTTATTGCCTCACATTTTTTGAAAAAAAAAGCATTAAATATGCCTCGGCGGAATCGGATGTTGCCTGACTCGGTTTATAGTAGGCCTCGGCAATTCTCTTCGGCCTGCTAACTCACCTCGTCAGGCAACATCCTTTATACCACCACTCGGATATAATGTACTATTACATCACTATCACTACATAGTATTAAACAAAGTCGCTTCCCGCTGTCTGTCCCTATGTATGCTTAGATCTTTAAAAGTACGCAACGGATTTTGATGCGTTTTTTTTTAATAGATAGAGTGATTCAAGAGGAAGGTTATGTATAATACATGCTCGTGCAAAGCCGGAGCGGGTCGCTAGTATTTTATATAAAACATAAAATACTGTCACTACGTATATTCCCAAAGGGGTCTCTGAGTTGTTTCCGGGTGTGGGTTGTCACTAGAACAATCAACACTCGTACACCGACTTTTTGTCGTAAAGTTTTACGTCGCGATGTGTTAGCGGGTGATGGATATAATATAATTTACGAGTCTTTTGGAATTTTAATTACGTAAAAGGTAATTAACGTGCCCTTGCGCCGTAATAGGAAGCAACCTGCCAAATATCAAGTTTTTACGCTTTATAATTCCATAGAATTCATGATGAGTTATTTATATTACACACTAGAGTAGGGATGCACATACTTATTAGTAATTAGTAATAAGGGCCCAGTCAAAAACATAAAGAACTACAATATGTGCGGGCCACAAGGGTCCAGTCAAAAACATAAAGAACTACAATATGTGCGGGCCACAAGGGCCCAGTCAAAAACATAAAGAACTACAATATGTGTGGGCCACAAGGGCCAAGTCAAAAACATAAAGAACTACAATATGTGCGGGCCACAAGGGCCCCGTCAAAAACATAAAGAACTACAATATGTGCGGGCCACAAGGGCCAAGTCAAAAACAAAGAACTACAATATGTGTGGGCCACAAGGGCCCAGTCAAAAACATAAAGAACTACAATATGTGCGGGCCACAAGGGCCCCGTCAAAAACATAAAGAACTACAATATGTGCGGGCCACAAAAATAAAAAAACAGGGTAAGAAAATTTAATTTCACCTACAACGTGTAACAAAAAGTTGTAAATATATTTGAAGAGCTTATTCAGTCAATGGTATAGAACAACTTTTACTATGGAGCCAACCCTGAAATCTCAAAAAAGAAATCTGCCCTTCCATACATTTCTATAAAACAGTTAATTATTTTTTTCGAAATACAGGGTTTGTTCCATAGTAAAAGTAGTTCTGTACCTCTGACTGAATAAGCTCTTCAAATATGGTTACACTTTACATCAATGGGTTACACCTTTCTGTTACACGTTGTATATGCATTCCATATGAAATCGGCATGGTGAGGCGGGGTGGGGCGGGCCGCATAGAAATCGTTTGCAGGCCGCATGCGACCCGCGGGCCGCAGTCTTTGCATCCATGCTACAGGATAAACCTATTTTTCAATGCAGTTGCTCGTTAAGTTTTCTTTTTTGTGTATCAAAATTATGCGGAAACCGACTCTTTATTTCACACGTGAAATAAAACAGTACTGAAATCCTTTATTTCACGCGTGAAATTAAAGTAATTTTCTTAAGTTTTTGACTCTGTGGTGCATGGTGCAAGTCATAAAATTTAAAAAATTACAAAGATGCAAGGAGGTTTTGCTGTCCAAAAAAATACGATTATTTATAAGTATGCGCGCTCTAGCAATAATTGAATGATGATAAACACCATAACACATAAGATTCTTGATTATCTCATTTAAAAATACGTGTTTTGTTTCCGCAAACAAAAATATTTTTCACATTATTGGCTGTATGTATACTGCACCTTTGCCTCAAGAAAGAAAAAACTGTATGAAACGCGCGCTCTGCAAAGAAAGCACGCCATTTTGTTGTAAATAGGCTTTGGTGAAATAAAATTACTTTCTTTATTATACTTATTTTTTTGTTGTATTTCCTCGCAAAATGCATTGAAAAATGTTGTAAGATACTTGAGCGTAAAAGGTTTTTATCGCTGCGCTCGTGTTTTAATTTGGCACTTATTCGTATAAAACCTTACTTTCCGCACGTGTATCTTAAATAACTATTTCTCAAAAATATATTGTAATGCTTTAATTACATATTGCATAGACATGCCAGAAAGTACTTCATCCTGTAGAGCTATTTCAAGTCTCCAGGAAATCTGAATAACTGTCCAGGAAATTCGTATGAAAATCCATTACAAACCATGTTTTTTTTTTTTAAACTATCCGTGTCTATGTTTTAAATGACTAAAGAGTTTGGCGATCATAAGGTTTTTAGCGGCCAGTATAAAAAGAAAAAACATTACAATTTCGTGTTCAGAGTGTAGAAGCGTTTGGTATATTTTATAATTGAAAATATATTATTTTTATTGATTTTATAGTTATATTTAAAATAATTGAACACTTAAAATTTAACCTCAATTTTATGAAGAAGGCTGGCCGTATACATTTGCCCAACGAAAAAAAAAAAAAAAAAAAAGTAAAAGCGGGAAATTATGTTGTTGCATAATATTTTCATTTAAAGTTTTTTGTGTAAATAAATTACAAAATGAGTTCAGAAGAAGGCTCTGATATAGATTGTACTCCTCCAGATCTAAAAGCGGAAGCGGTATTAGCAAAAAACCAAAATCTAAGGAAGGATATTTAAACAAATTACGAAAAGTTCATCAAGTGGAAAGCAGATAAACACGAACAGTTGGTCATAAAATGTGTTTTTGGCTTATTTCAGTCACCTTAGCCAAACAAAGCAGCCTTGCACTTTATTGGCAATGTATTCCATGCTCCGATGTGTTGTGCTCAATAAGAATAAAATAAACTTGAATAATTACAACAATTTAACGGCATGGCTAAAAAGGCAATCAGATAAATATCTATAAGATAAATATAAATATCCTGATGATAAATATCTAGTTATAAAGGTAAATAAATGATGTAATATTATTTCATGGCTCTAAAGTTATAAACAGGTCTTTAATTCATTATTAAAATTGAATATTTTGTTGTAGGTTGTTCTTATCACTCCCAGTAAACGGTGCATGTAGAAGTCTGGAGCTTGCCAATCTAACTACAAAAGACGTCGAACACCGCGATAGCATTATTTTAGTAAAATTGCGTGACACATAAAACAAAGTCGATCGATTGTTTGTTATTCAAGATGAGTTTGTTAACGTAATAAAAAAACTTATTTAATTTGAAAATATTTCGTTTTATTTTTGAGAAAAGCACTATACATGCTTCGACCATAATTAGCTATCCTGGACTCGTATATAAAAGTCCTCGCCCTACGGGCTCGGCCTTTTAACTTACTCGTCCAGGATATCTTTAATTACTGGTCTCAGATGTAATGTACTATTAGAGAAGAAAACCAAACAAATTCAATAATTTGACCTGTTCTTTATAACTTATATTTGGGATCGAGAAATTTTCCGCACATATTAAAGTTTGCTTATAACAGCACGAATTCACCCAGCTTAACAGTTGATTTCTATTGTTATATTTTTACTAATAAGGAGGGTAAATAGAGCCACATATTTGACTGATTACACTACTTTTTACAAAAGAACAAATATAATAAAATAAATAAAAATAAATAAAATATCTTTATTGTTACAATCATCTTATCGTAATTTTTGTAGCCCTAGGTTCTGTCATAGATAAATCTTTATTTATCTATGCTTCTGTAAAAGGAAACACCGTGTAACAGAAGCCAGTTCCTTCCTATGTGTACATTTAGTAATGATAAAACAATGAAGAGTTGTTACAAAACAAAAGGTAGGTTTAAAAAAAAAGAGAATAATTATAATAAAAATAACCAAAAACAGCATAACTTCCACTGCGTGTACAAATTACATTACAAATTAAACATATTATGAGTACAAAATTTACAGGACATGTTCCTGTAAACATTAACAACGATTTTGTTGTACAGTTGCAGGTGGCGTTTGGACAATGTAATTCATACCAAAATGAACTTCGTAAAAAAATGTATATACTCGTAAGACGGCCATCATATTCAAACCCATCCCTCCAATTCCAAAATAATAAAATCATCTCGAAATTGTGAGTTTTGTAAACGGTCTGCTACTACTGAGCAGGATAGACATGTGCAAAATTAAACCGTTAGAGCAGAACAGATCTTTATGTAAAAGTTTTAGCGTCCCTGTTACTCCATATGCGAAAAAACCCTCAGTGCGAGATGGACGGATTCGTGGAAAAGTAGCAAAAAGTCGGTTTTTTATTAATATAAATGGTACTAAAAATGCTATCAAAATTTCGTTTAACCAGGTCTTAGATACTGTTAAAACCTATCTAATAAAATATAATTGCAGTCCAAATGTTATTCTAAATTGTCAAACCAGGAGAATTGGTGTCGATAAAGACCTCATATCAATAAATACTTCTATCGAGCCGAAATTCTCCAATCGCGTTTCTATTTTAACAGATCCCTAGAGAAAGGTTCCAAAAATAATATACTATTTTATCAAAATTATACATTATTTACCGAAGTAGATATAGAAGTTCTAAAAGTGTCAATTTTTTTTCCGTAGCGCCTAAAAGGCGTTCGAACTTCCTATGGTTTCTAAATGTCCTATATAACGTAAAAAGTAATACAGTAGAATCTCACTAAAACCGGCACTATTAAAAACCAGGGGGTGCCAGATTATTGGAATGTTGGGATTACTGGATTGTATAGAAAAATTCATAATAAATAAAATAAAGCATTTCATAAAGAGAACATAATGTATTTGTGTTCATGTTATACACGTTTTTTTTTTATAACTGTAACATATCTTACAATTAACAAATAACTTATTCGACTGATAACAGCCCCATACCGGGGGTCGAAATATATTGAGTAATAATTCTTTTATTGTTTTTATACTAATAAATTAACAAAATAAATGAATAAAGCTTATAAAAGCAAAATATAATCCTTAATTTAGGTCTGATTTTGTGCAACAAAATGCAAGGTAGGCGCTGGCGGAGAGTGTCGGATTATCGGACGTATCGGTCTATTGAAGAGTGCCGGATTAGTGATATTATACTGTAATGGATAATTATTTGTAATGATGATGGCTCACAGACATAATCATGGTCAATCAATGAAAAATCAAGGTCCCTGAAAATAAAAATGGGGGAAAGAAAACACATTAAAAAAATAACTTTCTATGGAACATCTGAACCATCACCCACAGTGCGTGCACTACTCAGAACAACAATAATAATATTACTGCGTAAAACACGTGCTGCGATAATTGAAACCAAAGCTCTGAATACAGAAAAAACTACCTAATGTACTTACAGTGATGTGCTGTATGAGCAAACACCATAGAAAAAAAAAAACAGGTGCATACATAATTTAGGTTTCCTCGGTAACCACAAAAAACGCAGGTTTTAACTTATGTTTTTATAACATACCTACTTGAAATAATAATTTATTCATAACCGTCAAGATCCAAGTGCAACGTTCAAACTTAGATTAGTATAAAAGGCTACGACTTGTTCAATGACATAATCAGTTGTAATCAACTTCTTCAGCTGTACACATCTCAGTTACTTTAGGTAATTTTATATTATAAAAAGTGTTCATATTTTTTACTTGAAATAAAAATAATAATGCGGAACAAAAACGTCGTAATTCATGCGTGCGGTTACAAAAATTATCTGCTACTCGTATTTTTGATGTCTTTAACGCACATTGTTTTATTAATCCCGTTTCGACAATTTTAATAAAAATACGGTCTGCTTGAGTGTCTGTGTGAACCAGTTTTTTTGCCTTTTTTATTTATAAATGGAATAAGTTTTAACCGTAGCATATACCATACATAGCTTCCTAAACAATGTGAATTATCAGTAATTTTAGAAACGAAAACTTTTGATAGTATTCGTCGTTGGAATTCTGCCAAGTTGTTTTTTAATGTTAAGCTTTCTCTTATTCCCTGTTTCAGCGTGTATAGAAAAATAGTTGCTCTATTTTCTTTTTAAAAACCAATTGAATATTTTAGAGAAAAACATGATTTGGAAGAAGCTGCTTCTTCCAATACTCGTTTATATTAGGGGTTCTGCAAAAGATAAACCTAACTTTACTTATTCTTTACCAAAAAAATAATAATGACAATTCAAGGAAAGGGATAGATCTGTACAAGTTAGCGAGTTGAACTGGATAGTTTCTCCTTTACTTGTACAGCTCCATCCATTTCCTTAAATTGTCATAATTTCATGGAATTAAAATTTAGACTTAATTATGCCTTGTTGCCTTCAGCACCAATCCACAATGCAGAAGCTGACCCTCTTGTTATTGGTGGCCGTCGTGGCCATGGCAACCGCTCGGCCGGAAGATAAATACACCGACAAGTTCGACAATATAAACCTGGACGATGTGCTGGGGAACAAACGTCTCCTGGAGGCGTATGTCAAGTGCATTCTCGACCAGGGCAAGTGTAGCCCTGAAGGGAAGGAGCTTAAAGGTTAGTAATGCTCTTTTCTCTACTGTAGAATACTCTTTTGCAGGTGCATGTTCCATGTTGATTAAAAACTTAATCAACTTTTTAAAGGACTCTTTGTCCAGTAAACTTGTAAGGCTACATGGCCAACAACTAATAACTTTTAACCATTTAAACTTTCTATATGAATATTACAAAATCTTAGGATATGACATTTCCTGACCTATGTCACGTAATTGCAAAGTTTTAAAATCTTCAAAGCTTTAACTTACAATAAGTAAATAAAAAAATAACTTTCAAGTGTTTTGAGCGAATAAAATTCCTGAGCTTTTTAAATACAAAAGACACACGAGCAATATAAAAACATAAAATATTAAGTTTAAACTTATAAATATCTATAGGTAATTTATCATATAGTATAAAAAAGTATTATATTTTCTCTATTTTGCACTCTCCGGCGATGCAGCACTCGTCGTAACAGCCACTTTGCAATGCACGCTGATACGAGCGTTATTTCAATGTAGTTTCTGTCGATATTTGTACCGACACAAATCAAGTTGCCAAGTTAGCTTATTAAAGCCCGAGGCGCTTAGTATTGCCAAATGGGTTTTTTTCTAAAGCCTAATTTTCTAAACCTGCGTTTATGGCCAAACTAAAATTATTGAAAAAAATGTATATGAATAATCAAATCTGTGACAACATATGCAACATTTTTATTTTTCATACCACCATAACTTCTATATAAAAAAAATTCAACCGAATGGTGGTTTTTGGCTTGAATTTACTACTGCTCTTAAGCGGCTTGGTCAATCACGAACAATCACGTCCATGTAAAAAGCATTATTTTCTCCTATTTCGCCCTACCAAGGACGCAGCGAGCGTCGTATCAGCCACTATATATTACGTGCTGATATGAACGTTATTTCAATGTCGTTTTCGTCGATATTCGTACCGACAAATATGGAGCTGCTTATTTGGCGACACTAATCGCCTTCAGAGTATGGCATAGGCTGGCAACAAATGTGGCTATCCGTCCAGCACAAAACGGCCAATGGCAAATACTTTATTAGCTTTTAATAGAAGCGATTATTGCTTGGTCCTTTGGCCTATTTGTCTTCGACGGGTAATACTAATAATCACGCATCGAAACAACAAAATAGAGGGTTTTTAGCTTATATGGAAATATTTTATTTGCAAAAATTTTTGGGTATACAAAAGTAATACAAAGTCTATTCCATAACCAAGTTCTTCTTAGGAACACTTTAAAACCAAAAAAGCTAGGGCCAAAATATATTTAGAAAAAAAATATATGTTAATAATTTTTTAATAATAATTTTATTTAAAAGACTAACGTATCAAATATATTTTTTCAATATAAGGAGAGTCCTAATTTCTTCAAACGAAGCGTTGAAAGTCTGGGATTGTTCATGTTTTAGGCTCAGGTCCAGCCTTAAATAAATTACGATTGTATCTCAGACACAACCCACTGCTTTTTTTGTTATTATTTAATATCCTAAAACCATTCCCAGAGCACATCCGTGAGGCCCTCGAGAACAACTGCGGCAAGTGCACAGAGAAGCAACGCGAAGGGACCCGCAAGGTGATCAAACACTTCATCAACAACGAGCCAGAGTTCTGGGCCCAGCTCACCGCCAAGTTCGACCCTGAACACAAGTACGTCACCAAGTACGAGAAAGAACTCAAAACCGTCAAGGCTTAACTGTGATATTAAATGTAAGGCAAGCTATGTCAGCGAGTTGTTGGATGTCGTTTATTTAGGTCGTTGTTCCTGATGTATATTTATGAAAATAAAATATGTTTTTGATAAAAAGTCTTGTGTTTCGTATGTCGTTAAATTGAACCTGTAGAAAAAAGTTTATATTTCGTTAAAGGTAAGTTGGAATAAAAATGTAATACCATTTTTGTTTTATAAAAAACGTGGTATTCCGAAAAAGCAAAACACACATATAAAAACATTCAGAACATTTCATAATTTTATAGCTCCGTATCTTGTTGTGAATAAAAAATAAGCTCAAAAGCCCAAAGCTGCCCATTTTCACAAAGTTTCTAATTTATTTTTAAATACAATCTTAAATTTCAACTATACGTCAAATAAAGCAATTATAAAACACTAAGACATATGTTTTATTTAATGACCAATTTGGCACTATTTTTGGAAATTCATAGCAATTTAAGATATTACTATTTATTATATTATATTAATCGAATGCTATTTGAGATACATCTAAGTTCATTTATGAAATAAAAAACAATCATAAGTGTTAAACCTAATCTGAATGTAAAATTACAAATAAAATTATGAATAAACAAATATATCAATTAAACAATTGATATTTCGAGTAGTAATATTACAGAATTAAATTCCGAGCAGAACTACGAAGAATAGAATTACCCAGATTCCACTCCCTTCATATATTTATGGGTTTACTCCCAAGCACACTGCGTCGTCCCCACTGACACGGGCTTGTTACCGGGACGTCCATATTAAAGACATCAACGCGCGTCACAAAAGTTTGAAATTTTTGTTTCTGCTTTTTGTTGACAGTGTATAGGGTAGATACCTGAAAACACCGATGTCTGTCTCCCAGTGGGGTGGACCGAAACTAAAGATCGGCAAATTTTGTGACAAATTACATAATTATGTATTAAAACACCCATGTCAACTATTAAAAAACTCGCCTAATATGGCTCGTTTTTTAAACTGACACTCGTGTTTTAATAAGCTCTTTATGTGCCAGTTTCATAAACTACTATAATAAACTAGTTTAATTTGTCTTGAATATTTTAATTGTCTTTTATTCAAGTTATTTGCTAGAACTTCAAAATACTTTAGGAATACCTTACGATTTTAACAAAATTTTTCTATCAGTTATTTATTAATTAAATGATGGAATAATCGAACGATTTGTATATGGAAAAAAACTCAAAACTAATTCGATATTTACCTTGTCATAAAGATATGATTACGATCCCAACAACAAATTCAAGCACATAAGGGGTTTTATGAAATGTAAGAAAGACAGGGTTTTCGAATTACTAAGTCAAAGTGCTGCTTCTGCTCCTCAGAACAATATTGTTATGAGTTCTACCACAGAAATATAGTTCTACTCACTTCGTTCGTTTTTTAAACAAACATTCGTGTCCCAATGTCAAATTATGTCCAGGTGCACACAATACTTTATCTACGACCATCAAAAATATCGTCTTAGCGTGATATTATTTATTGCAGCACTCAATGTCACAAATGAGAAAAAGAACATGATCATGATATTGTTATGATACTCGTCATAATATAGTATTGCTACCTGAGACCATGAAATATCTAATTATATCCAGCTGCACACAATATTCTATCTACAACCATCAAAAATATCGTCTTCGCGTGGCATTATTTATGTTGTTTCTATCAGAGTGATCAATGACACTGATGGAAACAATATCGTTTTATTTATTGTGTAATTAAGATCTTGGTAAAATAATTCCTTTGATAATGCCATAAAGACAACCCGGTCAGGAAGTTCTTAAAAAATTTCTGGGATAGTACAAGTGATTTTCTATTCATAATGTATTCCAAGTTCCATCAAGTGCCAACACTAAACAGTTGAAACATTCTAGATACCATGAAAAATAAACCTTTGAGCGAGTCTCAAAGTTTTAGATTTTGGTTATAAAAACACGAATATATTTTGGGCAATTCTTGATTAAATTGGGAAGATTTTTTATGTAAGCGTACATATAGGTATAAGTATATATTTGAGGGAAGAAGGGAGAAAGGGGAGATCCCCCCCACATGGGGGAAGACTAGGAAATGCATAGCTTTTTTAATATATTTTGTAAAATCACATTTTGATGTTTTGTTTTGGTATTTTTTTTTTGATATCATCTACCAGATTCATAGGGGGAGGGAAGAGACTCATCCTCTGTGCCACTTTTAGAGATTCACAGTTATTGTTTTATCATATTTCAAAAATCGTATGAAAATGACCTCAAAATATGGGTTTTCACACAAATTAAACTTGGGTTCGCAGAGTCGGTCTTTGAACCTATCAATACAGAACTCACTTTTTTGTCATAATGAATTTATTCAGCTCCAGCACTGCGGGAAGTGCAGCCCCTTTGCCCTTGCGTAACAAAGAGCAGGCACCCATGCTCACCTCCACGGTTTCGGCCTACTGGCCGCCTTTGGCGAGCAGCCTAAGCCGCTCCGTCTGACAAGGTTGCCTGCACTTTGTTAGGGCGAGCGGGGGCTGCCCTCCCTATGCGCCTCCAGCTTTTTATATACACTCTAAGGGTAGTAGCCACAATATTTCCAAGAGTCCGGGTGCACTGAGTCGGTTTTTGAACAGATGAACCTACCAGTACAGAAGCCGGGGTGCACTGAGTTGGTTTTGAACAGCCTGAACCTAACCTAACCTAACCTGTAAATTTGCAAAAAAAAAACAAAGTACGCGTCAACGCGTAAAACTCTCTAAAATAGCAACAGCTTTTGTCAAAATTACGTCAAAAGCAATAAAATAATACAAAAGTTGAGGTTATTTTGTCGAAGTTTGATATATTTTATTTCAGAAAGTTCTCAACTTCTAGACCTGAAACTTCGTGAGATTGTTCAATATAGTAAATTAATTGCACAAAAAAAATTAAGAGCCTAACGTAAATGCGCCCAAGTCCGACCACTCACGCCCTTTTTTCAAATAAACCGTCCAAACATAAACGTAAACTGATTTATAAACTATATATATAGCTTACTTTAAACCTTATTGTTGAGACTTTCATTATAAAGTATAATTATCAATATTTATGTTGTCAGAGCATACAAAAAAAATTATTATTAATATGTTTGACTGTCCTTCTTAAAAGCTCCAGTTACCGACCGCTTAGTTGAAGTTTTCCTGATACCGTCCAGCAAGTAACCCGTTTCCGACCACCATTCAAAAAATTGCCAAAAATGCCATTATCTCATAAAAATGTGGTCAAAAGTTACTGGAGATATCAAAATGTATAGATGGTTTTTTTCAGTTAATCATTTTTGTTAATTTAGGCTTTAATTAACTTTTATCAAAGTATATATTTTACATTTTTTCATGTTCGTCGCTATCAATATAAACTTCATATGTTTGGCCAAATGTATTTTATCTTATTTCAATATGTTAGTAAAATATTGTTTGTATAATACCGTTTAACGGCTTTTTTATTATTTGTATGTTGTATTTTACATATATATAAACACTTCATTAAATAGTTATAGGTGCTATATTTGACCCCTCAGTGGGGTCTTCATCAGGATTTTAAAAACCATGATTTAAAATATACTTTTTTATATTTTTATGTCAATAGATGCCAGCAGTTTTCTAACTTCAAACGCCTATATATGTCGTATGATATTTTTCTTTTCGTCTATAACTATTCAATCAAGTTTTTATGTTATTTTACTTATTTTTTCGATTTTTTCTTTATTTTTAAACTGTGATTAGATAGAATGGTGATTTTTTTTCTTTTTGAGTAATTAATGAATGAAATTCGTAACTTCTAAGAATTCAAAGATAAAGAAAAGGTTAAGAGCTTGTACTTTATTTATAAAATTTTGAAATTAAAATAATTACAGTCCTTGCTAATAAGAAGTTTGAAAACATCGTCTTCATTTTCAATAAGTTTAACTTGCTTTACAATTTTTTTTTTTTCAATTTCTGCGGCAATTTTTTTCTTAGGTTTAGGTTTATCTATCTTGTTTCTATAATGTTACAGAATACATGGAATAAATTGTTTCATTTTTAGGAACTATTCTGCCAACTTTGTAATTGTGGTCGAGCTTTAAAATTACTGAATAATTAATTCCATATTTAACTTGACATTCTTTTCTTTCGTTTGGTGAGGTTTTTCGATTTTCCTTTAAACTGAAACTGAAAAGATTCCACAATTGTTTTTATAAACTGCTATTTTCATAGCAGTTTGGTTCTTGTTGTGTAATGTGTTGTTTTATTTCAATTCCAGTTTAATTTTTTTTTGTGACACTTGTTCCTGAGGCCATACTAAAATAAATTCATGACAGGTGTTACTTTGTTGCTCATTATTTGTATTTTTCTATACAAACACACTCTTTTTGAGCACCGTACATTTTTTGCAAGTACTTTAAAATTTTGTCTTGATACACAAACGGATGACCAGACTCCGGTTTATGGTATATTTATTGTGGTCGGTAACAAGCAAAACTGAATTTATCACCACTCATTACCGTCCAATTACAATAATTATGTGTTTTAATTATTTATCCAATGTGATAAAAAAAAGAGTGAGCTTTATAGAAATTTAAAGACATATATAGTCATTAAAAATTTTATAATAATATCTCAGATGTCAATTTTTAATATAAAATAACTTTTTAAAACCATTAACGTACATTTAATATCCCAATAAATTTGAGAAAGAACGGAATGTTTTAAGTAAATTATGACTCAATCTAAAAGTCTAAACTTAGGACGGAATCAGGATATTAAGCAAATGTATTTGTCACAAAAATATGTGTATATTCAAATTATAGTTTTTATCCACAATTTATAATGAAAATTAACAAAAGTCTGAAAGTCTATAAAACACCTGATACCGTCCACTGTACGGTATCTGGAAACAATCGTTTTACTGGATCTCCTGATTCCGACCGAAATAGAAAAGATGATAAGACTATTAATATTTTATCAATCCTGAAAAATCTTGCATTTATATATGAACGGAACCCTAAATTACATAAAAAAATATGTCAGTTTTACCAAAATATGCAGAATCGAACAAAAAATTAAAAACAACCTCCACAAAGTTTTTACGTTCCGCAAAGCTCGACTTCGAACTAAACCGATGCTCAGTGACAATAAAATTAATAACAAAATTAAACGTAGCGGAAATTAGAACCAATCATGATTCATCGGTAATTTAAGAATTGGCCTATAAGAGACGAGCAATTGTTCACTTATTTGACGCGGGATATTGTTACAAATTTCAAAAATACTGGGCGGTCGCATACAGGAGCCTAGTCGGACAACGGTGCCGATACGTTACTTTAAGCCCCGTTTATAAAAGACGAGCCGAATGCTCCTAAGACATCTATTGGGCGTGATTTGTTCATATTGATGGTGCTATAAAATGTTTCTCAAAAATTTTCAATGTCATGTTTTTGTTTTCTAATATTTGTTGTCTAAGAGACAATAGTTAGCTTTAAACCTCAACACAAATTCAAATTGTAGGAGTTAATATTGAAAAAGTTATAAGGCAAAAAACCCAAATTATGTCGCATGTTTTAAGATGTCGGCTTCGGATTTCTTCAAGGGTAGTTTTGTTAAAATGATCATTTGCTTTGGGCAGCTACAATATTTTTTATAGTATATATTAGCTAGCCAAAAATTTAAATTCATTAATTTAACTAGGTTCAGTCTGATATGAAAAATACCCAATTTAATGTAAGTCACTGAACTTTTAGACTACACAGAGAGAGAGACAAAAAAGAACGCTAGTGGTTTTAAAATAACAACCAAACACCCAATATTAAGTACAATATCATCTTCATATCTTTAAATCCATCGTAACTGTAATACCAGTATAAACGCGGCTTTAATACTTAGTTCGCCACTCTGACGTAGGCACTGAGTGAGTGCTTTCATCTAAAGAATAAAATAAACACAAACCAGTTTCCTGGGGAACTCTGGAGTCAACGATCGGACACGTTATGGTATATAAAGACCAATCAGATGGCTAGTACATCACTGTTTGCGAAAAAGTGTATCCAGAGAGTGCTCAGTGGAATTTTGTGTTAGCTCTGGAAAGTAAGTATTTTTTTATTAAAATTTAGGGGACTGCAATTTAAATCGGTGGTAACTGTGCATATTTTCCTTTACTTGATATTATTTTGGAATTATTTCGCATACAATATGTTATTTATGCGATTTCGAATTGTTATGGATGAATACGAACGCGATGTACTAGTCAAATCAAGTAACTAAGCACATAAAAAGATCAGGTTAATATTTTGAGAGCACAATAGGATATTAAAAAAACACAAGTATTGATTCATCTCTAACGAGATGTGAGTTGTTGATGTTTGTTTTTTAAATACTCAAACGGGTAAAATCTGTTAACGTTTACCAATGAAACGTTTTTAGTAATTTATTAAAGCCGATTCTAAAGGCTTAAATTTTAGTTTTAGTGCTGTAAAA
Source organism: Ypsolopha sequella (assembly GCA_934047225.1). Classification (NCBI taxonomy): domain Eukaryota; kingdom Metazoa; phylum Arthropoda; class Insecta; order Lepidoptera; family Ypsolophidae; genus Ypsolopha; species Ypsolopha sequella. The sequence goes on along the minus strand of OW204002.1, from coordinate 12,333,214 downwards.
ACTTAAATTTTGCCAAAGTAATTTAGCTTCTATTTCGCAATGAAGAAAATTTAGTTTTGACAGGACTAAAACTAAAATTAAAGCTTTCAGAATCGGCTTTATTGTCTCTCTAATTTGCTTAGATTGAATTATGTCAAGGTGTGTTAATTTGAGAACCATTTCAAGATTTAGGTTTAATAAGCTGTATTTTAGAACTTGTGGTCTAAAAAACCTCATGATGATGAATATTTTTTACAAAAAAGCTGCAACTTCCGTTTGCCTTCGTGTGACGTCACTTGAGAAATGGCTGTTTATAAATGTGTCCTTTGCTATCAAGATACATTTAAACAAATTTGCTGTCGTCTGATTTGACAGATGGATGACAGATGAGTAGACAGAGACAGACCACGTTTTTATAAGCAATCACACATCACAATCAGTATAATGTCTAAAATTCTCAAGTGACGTCAAACCGACAATTCTTTTAGAAATCATAAAAAAAATATGGTTAATTTATGTACCAAAATAGTGAAAAGTATGCCCTTAAATGGTGTATATTACCTGAAAAAAAATTTGAGCTATGGGAATTGCTCGTGCGATTCGCGTGAAAACTGCCGAACGAGTCTGGATGGGATGTTTACTGTTCATAATGGGAAAAACTAAAATCCTCAAGCTATTCAGACAATCATTATTTAAAATCTTCAAACTAATTGCAGCACCTACTTTCAGAATGAGAACCTTCGCAGTATTCCTGTTCCTCGCCGCCCTGGCGCTCGCGTCCGCCCGCCCTCAACAACACTATACCGACAGGTACCTAATATTTTATTGTGTTGCATGACCAGCCCCTGCAGTCTCGACAAACATAGCGATCGCTATCCCACCGATTTCGGTCGTTAACTTAATCAAATCTAATTTTAAAGATTTTATATACTCTCTACCGTCAAACTATCGATCCGATTTAAGTCGATAGTTTTGATGATAGACACTAAAAATAATCTATTTTTATCACTTAACGACCGAAATCACTAGGATAGCGATCGCTATCTTTGTCGAGACTGCATGCCCAGGGGCCTAATTGTCTAACTTTAACATCTATCGCTATTGCTTTCAAAGGTACGTGTGATTGGCTAGTAATGATGTGTCACGTCATCTCTAGCCAATCACGTTACCTTTGAAAGCGATAGCGAGGGATGTTGAACTTAGACAATAAGGCCCCTGAGAATCAATGTTGGTAAGTAATTAAACAATTTGTATTAATTTTGTCTTACATGAAATGCCAATATATTTTAGAAATTCTAAAAGGAATATCAACTTTAACAAATATGTTTTTCTCATTACAATCCACATTTGCATAATCCCTGCTAAGTCTGTGTACCTTGCCTTGGTACTTATTTGTGTTTTATTTTATTCAATGTAGATTACCGTTATTTTACAACAATCTATTACATACTAATAATAAATCAGTAAAAATGTAATTGATATTTTTGCAAAATTTTAATTGAAATGGGTTATTAGCTTATCTATTGTACTAAGGCCCTAACTGCCATTTTTAAAATTTGTATCTGTCTGTATATATGTTTCATTTTAACTCGAGAACCACTCAACTGAATCGACTGGATTTGGATGCGGTTTTCTTTATTATCACCGTAGTGACCCTAGTTAACATATGTGTAGGCTATAAGGGGTGTTATTAGAATAACGCCCAAGCGAAAAATGGGATGGAGATTGAAGAAACGCGGGCGGAGCTGCGGGTGACAGGCTAGTTAAAAATAAATTTGTATCATTCGCAGGTACGATAACCTGGATCTGGACGAGATCCTCAACAATGGTCGCCTGAGAGGACCCTATGTCAAGTGTTTGCTCAACCAGGGCAAGTGTTCGCCAGACGGCAAGGAACTTAAGTGTAAGTGTAACTCTCTATCTATCCATCAGCCTAGTTCGTCCAGTGCTAGACATAGGCCTTTCCAAGATTTCGCCACTCTTGGCCGTTCTCCTGGAGAAAATGCCCACTCACACACATGGGGCAGGCGGGTTTGGGGAGCGCAGTGGAGAAACCCTTGCACCAGTGATGCTGCTGCACGTCACTGGTCTGTTTTAGATAGAAGCAGGCAATCAAAGATGGATATACCACCATCAATCGGTCCCAGGCTTTGTGGGCTACCTGGTTGTGCCTGTTTGAGAGCTGTGCTCCTACTGTTGAGTAAGATGGTGGTACTTCCAGAGTCAAGCCTGGCATCAGCTCTATCACCTGTAAAATGTAACTAGGCATCTGTGATTAAAAACTCTTAATTATCAGTATCGGAAAAAAATTATAAAATAATAGATCGCAGTCCAGATCGTAGATGAAGTCCATCTTACAGATTAACATGGTTACTGGCGAAAAAAATATAACTAGATAAGTTTATTGTTCTGTTGGACGATTTCGTCCATTTAGGTAAAAAGGTTAAATATATTAGTAGCAAACACTCACTTAGTTTTCTCTGTCTTGAAGGCACGGGTCAAAACACCATGAAAAACACTCAGTCTTATCAAAATCTAGACCAAGACGGCTATTCTGGTATTATTTCACGTTCGAAATTTCAGTCATATGACTTTTATAGCTTCCTTTCCATCCATGTAAAATTTGTCCAATGACAAAAGCCTGTAAAATGATGACTACGAAATGTAAGGAATACGCGTTACGAGTATCCATCCATCATCCATCCATCCGCCTGTATTCGTCCACTGCTGGACATAGGCCTCTCCAATATTTCGCCACTCTTGGCGAAAAGTATAGAATTTTGTTTTCTTTCCCTGGCTACTGTCACTTCTCAGAGTGCCATTTTGTCAAAGATTATTATTGAGTATTGAAATTTTTATTTAAATAAAAATATATAATTTCCGTATAAAAAAGTTACATAAATCATCAAAAATTGCGATGTGTCGCACGCATCAAGGCGTCGTAATTTTAACGTATATGCCATAATCGTCGTCCTGGGCTTTCAGTGTCACAGTCATAGGTTTAGGATATCCTACGTCTCACAGTGAACAAAGTGAGTGTATAAGTTGTTATATTTATTTGTCTTTTAAATGATTATAATTACATAGAAAAACAGTTGAATGAAAATTTTTTGTGAGATATATTTCGGGCCATTCGGGCCCGGCATCAGTCACTAAAAGACAAAAAAGTCAATTTTCAATATTTATTTGTGCAACAAGAAAGCAAAGTTTTTTTTGTTGCGAGTGCCGTAGCGAGTGATTCTATGTTAGAATCCCTAACGTGGTGAGGGATTCAAAGGCACAAGAAACAAGATAAAGTTGCTCTCGTGTGACACATACAACTTTTCAACTCACTGGCGAGAAAACACAAGATTTTATTTGAATTTTGATGTAAAGACACTATACTATTAAAGAACTAATAAGAATTCAACGTTTTTAGTTCTTTAAATGATACACTTTTAATGAATGTTAATTGAATCTCAAAAACCGCCAAAAATCGGAAATTCTCTGATAAACCGATGGAAAACGCAAATCAATCAACACAATCAACACGCGAGCGTTTCACTCTATCCATTTCTGGTAGAAGTTCAATTGTTCATACGGAGTCCATAGTCTACTCCATACACGCTGGGAGGTTATACACAGAATTACGAGAAGTTTACCTTGTCTGTGGTATCCGACGAGCTGCAGGGCTGTGCATAGCCTTCAAATGTGTATTGAATCCTTATAGAGTGAAAGAGATAGCCACCATGCTGATCTCAGATAAAGCTGATGTTTGCTATCCCTTTTTCCCTCGTTTCGTGAGCCAATGAAATACATACAAAATGTCAATTCATAGGTTCTTAATTCAAAACACTTTTTTCACTGAGTGCCCATAATTAACTTTTGCTCACTGATTTTAAGCAAGAAAAGCGCCCTTTTCGAGCTATCGAGGTGAATAGATATTTTCGATGATTCAAGATGTGCATTCACGGGGCTGTACATAACTCAAATAACACATTACGGTTAGAGGGGATCATTGTGAAAAGGGGGAAGGAGGATTGAAGACTATTACCGATTCAGCACTTAAAAATCAATCAGGATCTCCAGGAAATATATGAGAATTCAAAATGACGTCACGTTTTTGATACTGTAGACAATATAGCATTTTATACTTGTAAAATATATAATATAATACTGACTTTTTAAGTATATCATCAAATTACCTGTTCACCTATGATGTTCAGAGCTATTCTTGTACTGACTTCCTTTTTAACTCATGCAGCCCACGTAAGAGAAGCCCTCGAGAACCACTGCGGCAAGTGCACACAGAAACAGCAGAACGGCACTCGCAAGGTCATTGGCTACCTCATCAACCACGATCCCAAGTCCTGGGAAGCGCTGGTCGGCCTCTACGACCCTCAGCGTCGGTACGTCAAGAAGTATGAGGATGAACTCAGGACGGTCCAAGGCTGAATATAAGACTGAATATTTGTAACTGACTCTTTTAGGGCTTATGTTGTGATGCTGAATAAATTTTAGGATAAGTAGATCTTTGACAATATATTTTTTTAACAAAATTGTTTTTTATTTTTTATTAAATTTGAATAATATTGATATGGTGAAAATGTTGATTGTTTTCACTACTTATTGATAAGTATTCATTATACAAGTATTCATATATACTATGATGTGGCGTGCATAGAACTTTTTTCCGGAAAACCAATTAGAAGGTCAAGTTTGACAATAAAAAAATATGAAAAAATTTAAATATCGCTTTGAAAAAAAAAAGTTGATATGAAAATGTTCACTCTAATGTAGATAGTGTCTACCCTGGCGTCATACAAACTTTTTTTTCAAAGTGTTATTTAAATTTTTTCATATTTTTTTTATTGTCAAACTTGACCTTCTGATTGCTTTTCCGGAAAAAAGTTCTATGCACGCCACTGCAGTTCATGTGGAAATTTTATGTGAAACCTTGAGTTTACAGTGCTGTTTTTATTTTTCACTGAATAAATGCATACATACAATACGTACCGCGTGTAAAAAGACAGCTTCCTTTTACGGAAACCACCAACTGAAAAATTTTCGCAAATAAACATACTTGCGCGAATCATTAGTTTGGGAAATAAATGAATTTTAAACAAATACACGCAAGTTGCAAGGTGCAGCGATACGGGCGTGTTTTGAGGCAGCGTTTTCCGTGATCACAGCAGCACAGCACTCTAAAATAGACCTTCACCTTGCTAGATAGAGTCTTGGTTAAAGTTGAATATAATTTTCCCTGAAGACTTGCGCAGGTATTATTTTTGTAAAATGTTTTTCAGTATGATCAATCAAGAGCTGTTTAGCAGCCGGGTTTTTGTAATTAATCAAAACCACAGAAATGATCGAAACAGAACACTAACATTCAAAATTTGTTTAATAGTTACTCAACAAAATGTTTTTACCTATGTGTATGTAGCCATTAAAATTTTAAAATTCTTATTTACAGAATAAATGGAAATTTTGCGATGACAGTTTACCCAATACATATAGGTAATAAGGTTTTGTTGAATGACTATTGAGCAAATTTTGAATTTAAGTGTTTTGTTTCGATTAATTAGGAAAAGGCGCATTTTCACAATCCGGCTGTTAAACCACTCCTAACTTATTCATTTGGGTGCTATTGCCAAGTTTCCATTGGTTTCTATTAATTAGAATTTTATAGTTTTAAATATTTACAATTCTTATTTACAGAATCAATGGAAATTATGCGACGACAGTTTATACAATACATAGGTAATAACTAATAAGGTTTCGTTGAATAACTATTGAGCAAATTTTGAATTTAAGTGTTCTGATACCGTTTATTTAAAAATTATAAGAAACATACATATTGTTAGTTAAACTATAATAAACAACTCCATTTAAGGAAATTATCCTCGCGTATAAGAAACAGCATGAAAATTTTGTTCAAAGTCAAGCTGTTTTTAGACTAAAATTAAGTAAAATTGGTTAATTATTTGAAACCACGAATGTCCATGTGAAAAGTATTATTTTCTCCTATTTTGCAGTATCCGGAGACCCAGCGATATGAACGTTATTTCAATATAGTTTATGACGATATTTGTACTGACAGAGGTCGACTTAAGATCGTTGGCGACTACCTGTCCCTTAAAGATCGCTGTCCATTTACTCCCGGTACATAATATAAATATCATGAAATTGGCCATATCATGTATTGGTTGGTCATTTAATAAATTCTGTTAAAACTACTGTCACCTCGCTTCCGAATTTATAACTAACAGCAACCTACTCGTAACACACATAGAAATATATGAAATGAAATAATACATTTATAGAATTAAATGAAACTTGAGGATAATGCATGATTTATATAAAAACGGCTCACCTCAATACGTGTTATGATCGGGAAAGCCGACCAGTTTCAGCAGATTTAGACTGCCTTCATCTGGGCGAGTGAAGACGTTTACGCGACGACGTTACGCCTCACAGTGAATGATACATATTTATTAATATCAGATACACTTATTCTTATTACAGGTCGGTTTTATGTAATATAAATAACTAATCTATGTCTAGTAGTTTTATATAAGGTCATTCAATTTAAATTGAAAGTAATTTAGGAGGTGATTCAGTATCGTTAAAACATCACATTCCACTGCAAAGCACTTTTTTTTGCGCGAACTTTTTTTTCACTTCTCAGTACAAAGTGGTCCGATCAGCTGACTCAGTTTGTATGGACAAGTGAAGAAAAAGTTCGCACAAAAAAAAGTACTTTTCAGTGGAATGTGATGTATTAACCATACTGAATCACCTCCTAAATTACTTTCCATTTAAATTGAAAGACCTTATATAATAAATAATAATATGGGAAAATACACAAAAAATAATAAAGGTAAGGTTTACTTAAATTTAACTACATATCATAATATAAGCCTGTTTCATCTTAAAGAATATCGAGGGTATACTGTGAGAACCGACTAAGTGACAAAATGACTGAAAATGAGTTGAAAAAACAGCTTTACTCAGTTTTTTGTGCTCTTTCTTCTGGTAAAACCAGTTAAATGATAGTCCTTTTGGATCTTGAGATTTTTTTATTTTAAACCAACTGAGTACCTAAGGAAGCTTTGAAACTTTCACCTTTGCAAACTGATTTTCTCAAAACTATCAAACTTACACTTAGCTGGTTCTCGCAGTAGACCCTCGATATACAAGGTGGCGCAAAAGTAATGTCATAATTTTAATTTGGCTGCCATTTTTGCAGATGGCGCCAAATGTTACTGTGCTTTGACAATTATAATATAGATATGTAGAGAATTAGTTGCCAACAAGCCATGGAGCGATACACACCTCAAGAACGTGGAACTATTGTTACTGCTATATATTGTTTGTATTTGAAAAATTTTGAACTCTAGTTTTGGAGATTTGAACTGGCCGTACAGATTGCCAGATCTAACAGCACCAGACTTCTTCATTTGAGGCTTTGGGAACAAACCACGAACCTTGCAAGTCTGTAAAGATAACGTTGAAGAAGAAATCGCCAATTTGGTGCCAGATACCCAGATATTTTGAGAGCAACAATTCAAAATGCCGTAAAACGAGCGCAATTATGCATCAACTCGAGGAAGTAGCCATCTAAGCGATATAATTTTTTCCAATTAATATCACCAATTTTAAACTTTCAAATAAACTTTTTATGAAAACAGAACTCTTATTTTTTCATTAATAACAAAATGGCAGCCAATTCAAATTATGACATTACTTTTGCGCCACCTATTATACAAAAAAGTGTTGACACAAATTTGATGAGCATAAGATATCCGCTCAATTTATCCGATTCGGCCTTAGCTTGCAAAGATTCCAAGGAAGTATGGAAACGTACCAACGTTGATAAAATGCTCTTTCCTTTTAAGGAAGCCTTTCTGAGAACTTCGAGTGTGCTATTAGCACATTTGCGTCAAGAATAACAAACAGGTTTACGGAAATACACTGACCTCTTAAGGAAACCTTCAACTTGTTTTGCTACTTCTATGTTATTTTTGCCTGTTTCTGTTAACAATAACATTATACTCACGCTTATCTCCCAAAGGTGTCGGCATTTTCCTATAAGGTGACTTTGGTTGATATAGCCAAATTCATACTGGAGACTTTGTAAGTCGTCGGGACTAAGGTTCAATGATCCTTTTTGAAAATAAGGATAAATATTATTTGTGTCCTTATATAACTGTAAATTTTACTTCAATGCTCGTAAAGGCCCACTTTTTATGCATCAAAACCGAACAGAAAGTCGATTATTTTGCTCTAGGGTTTTATTATTTTTTTATTTTTTATTTATTTACAATGGTTGGCTAACCTGCAGCCTTTCCTGTGTACCATAAATGTTATACTTTTTTTTCCCCTGTTTAACGGCTCTGGATACAGTCCTTTTGAGCCAATCATAATTTAAAGTTCACAAGATTATATTTGTTTTATTTCCTCACACTATGCATTGAAAATCGTAGTATTATACACGGGCGTAAGAGCAATAAATTACTCGGTTACGTTTAAAACACTCGCTACGCTCGTGTTTTAAATCGTCCTCGTAATTTATTCCTTTTTGCCCTAGTAGCATAAACTACTATTTTGCGATTTTCCCAAAAACTGTAATTGAACCAAAGATTTCAAAAGTTTAGGACATAGTTTTCATTATTTTGGTATATAAATTAAACATTTATATTTTATGATTTTTTAAAGATTTGTCGGATATGACGTCATTGATTGTGATGTGTAATTGCTTATAAAAAAAGTGGTCTGTCTCTGTCTGTCTGCTCATCTATCATCCATCTGTCAAATCAGTCCGAAGCAAATTATATTATTATAAATTTATCTTGATATTAAAAGACACATTTCTAAACAGCCATTTCTCAAGTGACGGACGTCATACGAAGGCAAATGGAAGTTGTAGCTTTTTCGTAAAAATATTCATCATCATGAGGTTTTTTAGACCACAGGTTCTAAAATACGGCTTATTAAACACAAATCTCAAAATGGTTTTCGAATTAACACACCTTAACATAATTTAATCTAAGCGAATTTTTGAAATGCCCAGTTTTGAAATTGCCTTGTTATGAAAAGGATCAACTTCTCCTAGTACATCATAGGTTTAATGTGTTTATTATGTTAAGTTTTCGGCAAGGCCAGTGAAATTAAATAACAAAGAAAATTTGATAGGCGGATCGATTTTAATACAAAATTATGAGGTACATAAAGAATACTATCTCACATGTTCGATTCTAAAGGAGCTGTGTAAATTAAGTATAGATACAATAAAAATACATACATTGTGTTATTGATCGAAAAATCTTGAACATTGAAGTTGTCAATATTATTGCGTTTCAATCATTGCATTTCGTCTGGACCCTTAATAAATAAAGTATGCGTATGGCCATCTGATGGCCTGAAATCAATACGAATGTTGAAATCATACATGAAATCATACATTAAGGCCCCAGACTCTCTTTGCAACATTTCGCTTTCATCTTACCTGAGTCTTTAGAAGTGGCGCTACCCCCGCTGCATTATGATGTTAGAGACCGCACCTGAATGTTGCTCTACTTCGTGTATGATTACTTAAAATTTGACATGAGAAGATTTTTAATTATTCAAGTAACGGTAATTTACAAAGTTTGGTTTGTTTATCGGAACAAACAAAATGAATTTGCAAAAGCAAAATAAACAAAAGTAAATCTACCTGGAATAGATGGCTTATTGGTAGCAGTAAGAGTGATTAGTATTTAGACACAATACATTTATGTCATGCAATTATTTGCAGATTTTTACCGAAGGGGTGTCAAGAGGTGTTCCGAGTGTGAACTGTGAGATGCAAGTCATAAGTCCACCCATACGTGTACCTATAAGTACACCCGCGTTTCTCTGACGATTATTACGTCTCAACGTGATGAGCCTATCGCTCTAAGGAAACCTGCATGCCCTAAAAAGCGTGTAGTTGTGCCCGAAAATTTCTATATTCATCAAGATTTTCATTTAACTAATGCCTGACATAAAAAATACCTTTATAAAATTTGGAAATGTAGAAAATTAATAATCAAATCGTAACAATGAAAACATTTAAAATTATGTATTCCTAATACTCACACACATATTACAATCAGTTCTTAAAGTAATATAATATCAAAAATAGAAACTCTTACGGTAATTAAGTGTCTGTCAGTTTGTGTGTCCATGATTATGACTAAGGTGCAATAAAAGAGGTAAAAAATGTAGTTTTAGAAATGTGATGTTTTAATGATAAGCTGCGTACGTTCTTTTGTTTTGATGCATTATTGTCTAGCACGTTGTTATCTCGACTGTCGGTTTTAGTGACTTCGATAGCTTTTTAAGATATTTTAAATAAAAGTAAGTAAAGTAATAAAAAGGATGTAGCTTCGGCTTTAGTTATTCCAAAAAGTGGCGACAGCGGTGCTGGTATAAAATTTGTGTCACGCCATCCCCGTGGGTTTTTTAGACCACAACTTCTAAAATACGGCTTTACGGGTTTTCGAATTAACACACATTAACATAACTTAATCTAAGCGAATTAGGGCATGCAATTATTCGCAGATTTTTACTATCCGGATAACGGATAATGTATTATCCGGATAACCGGATACTTATGATAAAAATTAAGGGTAGTAATAAAAGCTCCGAAAACTAAATTAAAACCGCCCAAAAAAACGGCCTACCGCAAACATCTTGAAAAAAAAACCGGCCAAGTGCGAGTCAGACTCTAGTCAGAACCTAGGGTTCCGTATTGTGGATGATAAATTTAGTTTTATCATTTTTTTTTGTGAATTTCTCAACCACTTTATTTTTTCTGTAATTCTTACGTAAACGCGTATTACCTACCATGATTTTTTTCATATTTTTCGGTCCACCAGTTTTGGAGATAAGAGGGGGGACAAATGTATATTTTTTTATAGATTTTCAAGTATTTATCGAAATAGATGCAATTAAATATAGCCAAACTATATATTATTACAATAAGCTTTTTAATACCTACAATGTGATACCCATATTGTATTTTTATACATTTTTTTTTTCATTTTTTTTACTTTTTTTATATTTTTAAATCACTATAGTTTTCCCGGTTATTGGTCAGTTATGATCTATAATGGACATTTTTTTCATATTTTTCGGTCTACCAGTTTCGGACATACACATTATTGTGTTTTTTTTTAAGATTTCACAAAACCAGTGCCAGTAAATATAGTAAAAGTATAAATTTTTACAATCACCTTCTTAGTGTCTACAGTTTGATACCCATATTGTATTTTTAGGATATTTTTTATTTTTCTCACTTTTGTTTTGAAAATATTTTAAACAATTTCAAATTTTTCATATTTTTTTTACAATGTAATATGTAGGCAAATTAATGCTATTTTTGTGCCAAATTTCATGTCTTTATCTTTACGGTGCTAAAGTTATGATGCTGTGAAATACGGACGGACGTAGATTAGACTTTATTTTATCGAAACAGGGATTTCTTAAAATATTCAAAAAATATTTTATCCATAGTTGTTTACTTATTAAATGATAAGTGCAATATTCAAGTAGAGCAACTTTCGTGATACAGTTCGCCTCTCCATAAGAATCTACGCGAGGGAAAGGGAGCAACCGTGCGAGCGGGAGGTAAAATAACGTCGAGCTACACAACACACGTCTGAACGCTGCGATGTCCCAGCGAAACTGAGGGAAATATCGACGCGTTTTGTGTTTAAAACTCTCGATAAGTTTCGATTTGATAAATGTTCTTAAAATAATTTTTTAATTACAGTTTTTTGTTATTTCACTTATTAATAGTTCTATTCTACGTGTTTTAAATTTGACTACGCTAAACGATAGTTTTCTAGTAGAAAAAAAATATTTTATCAGTGGTTGAATTCATAAAATCACAACTACTTAAAGCACTCGAAATAAGAAAACTAAAGTATTATCCAAAAAAGTAACCAGGTAAGATTATTGTTGAAGATATGGGAATAAATGTTACCTGAATAAATTTCTTGTTTTTGTCATAATTTTTACGTGACGTGTGCATGAATGAGACTCTCAACGCGTAGAACATAAATAAAGGTATGTTTAAAGCCTAAAAAACCTATTAAAAGTAGCATGAAAGTAAATGAAAAAATGTGTATTGAAATCTTCAAATTCCACACTATAAATTAACGTAAAATGTATTTTATTTATTGCTTTCTTACTAACTACAATAAAATCTTTCTTTTCTGATCATTCTGCAAGAATAATGATTTTTAGGGGACTGGAGCCTTAAATATAGATATACATATAAATGCATACTTAAAAATGTTTGCTCTATGGTTTTCTATTCATAAAATTACAAGAATGGTTTTGTTTAATTATATTTAAATGAAACGTACTTAGTTTATTTTATAAACAACGAAATCGAAGTATATAGAAGTAGGTAAGCATCAATCAAGTCAGTTATTTACGGATCATTTATGAGTATTTAAGAGTCGATTCTCCGGATTTCTAACAAAATATTGGAAAATAATTATTACGGCCAAAATACAACATTTAGCTAAGAGCAATGTATACCAATAGTTTACTTGCATAAAAGTATTTTTTATAATATTATGGTATCTTAAAGTAGCTTCAAAATAATAGGATTTTCCATAGGAGTGAAGTTAGAATTTTTTAACTTCATTCTTATGGAAAACCCAATTATTTTGAAGCTACCATAATATCATTAAAATACGTTTATGCATATAGTGAACTATTTGTAACCATTGCCATAATTACTCTTAAGCTTAGTGTTGTATTTTGTCCGTTATAATTATTTCTTAATATTCTGTGACAAATCCGAAAAATGTATACGTCCTTTTTCACACCATTATCGCTCTTGAATTGTAAGTTCTAATCGTCAGCGGCGAGAAAGGGCTCGTAGATCGGTTTGAAAGCTTCATCAGGGTCGAACTTCTTCTTCAGCTGTTCCCAATATTCCGTTTCCTTCTCCCTAATGTGTTTCACTACCTTCCTTGCATTCGTTTTCTGCCACGCCGTGCACTTGGAGCAGGCGGTCTGCATGCCGTCCTGGATATGTGCTGAAAACAGAAAAGGGAAGTGATGGTGGAAATCTAGCCGACCTACATGTCATCAAATCAAATTGGTGATGTACTTCATTTCGTATAGGCTGATTAAGGCGATATGTAAAAGTTTTAGCGTCCCTGTTACTCCATATGCGAAAAAACCTCAGTGCAAGAAGGACGGATTCGTGGAAAGTAGCAAAAAGTCATTATTAATATTTATTAATATAAAATGTACTAAAATTGCTATCAAAATTTCGTTTAACCAGGTCCCAGATACCGTTAAAACCTATTGTTTATATCTCATTCTCAATTGTCAAACCAGGAGAATTGGTGTCGAAAAAGACCTCATTTCAATAAATATTTCTATTAAGCCGAATTTCTCCAATCGCGTTTCTGTTTAACAGATCCCTAGGAAAAAGAATCCAAAAATAATGTTTTATTTTATCAAAATTAAATATTAAAGAAAACTTATTTGTTTTTTTATTCAGTTTATACTATATATTTCTATCAAAACACTTTATTATAATAATCGTTTCCAGATATATTTCGACTTGTAAAGTCGGCGTCAGTGGAATAAGGTAAAATTAATATAATATGTTAAAATGTCATAAAATGGAGTGGATGATTGACAGACAAATGAAAGACAAAAGAAAAGACAAAAATAGAAGTGTGGAGATGGGTAGGTGATTAATTATCTTTGTCTGTTAAGACCCGGACCGTAATGGGCACCAAGCGACCAAATATACGATTCCTCCCATATTCTGAGTTGGATGTCTGTGAGTAGTGGTGAAAAAGATTTAATGATTCGTGCGGTGAAGCAATGTCTTGTTGTGAAATCGTGTGTGCGTTGGGATGGGTAACGTGTTGTTTGTAATGGAGTCCGATGTATGTCTGTGTTGGTTGAGTCAAAATAATCAAAATAATAGATTATTTACTGAGTTCTTAAAGTGTCGATTTTTTTTCCGTAGCGCCTTAAATTTTTGGAACAACGTTCCTATCGGTCGAAAAAAGTGTAGGACTTCAACCGTCACGACACTTTTGCTACAGTATGTGTGTTTGTGTGTTTACAGGCGTATGTCAATATACAGGTACTGCAGTATAAACGTGCGGCGTGCGCGTCAGTAGTGAAAAGCATGTTGTCCTACGACACTTCTTTGTTTTTTATTTACATCGGGGCATTCCTTGAAAATCTGTAGCTGAAAACGATATCATTTTATTTTTTTGTTTGTTTAACTTTAAATCCCATTAAATCGAGTGGTTCAAAAATATATTGCAGAAAGTTAGCAATAGAAACGTAGATAATAAAGCCGATTTTGAAGGCTTTAATTTTAGTTTTAGTGCTGTCAAAACTTAATTTTCTTGATTACAAAATAGTCTTTAAATGTTAGGAACAGAAGCTAAATTACTTTGGAAAAATTTTAGTTTTGACAGCACTAAAACTAAAATTAAAGCCTTCAGAATTGGCTACAATGAGAAACAATTTTATTTTTTAACATTTCGCACTCCACCCTGTTTTATTTTGTAACAAGAGCTCAAACGGCAAAAGTTACAAAGTATATTATGTGCTGTTATAAGTAGTAATGTGCTGTTTTCCAACTTTTAAATGATTGTTGTTGCTTTCTGCATTTTATTTCTTGTTTTACGTGAATAAAAAAAATTGGTTGATGTATGGGGATTAAAAATAATATATGTAATAAAAAATAGTATCTTGTGCACGAGGGCTTGTTTACGAAACGAACGAAGTGAGTTTCGAAATAAACTTGCACGAGTGTCCCAATCCAATGTCTAATTATGTCCAGTTGCACACAATACTTTATCTACGATCACCAAAAACCATTGCACGAAAAATTTGAATAAGAATATTGCCATGATATTGCAGTGATACGCCTAATGATACCCTGAGCATACGATGTATGCCTGAGCCCAATCAGAAGCGAGAGAGTCAAAAGGGCGTGGCTTAAGAAATGAAGACAAACAGTTATCGGTTGTGATTGTTTCTCTAGCGGTGTTATAACAATGGCCAATCACAGCGCAGAATTGCGGTGTTATAATGTAATACTGTAGCCGATTCTGAAGGCTTTAACTTTAGTTTTAGTGCTGTCAAAACTAAATTTTCATTGTTGCAAAATAGTTCATAAGTGTGAAGAACAGAAGCTAAATTACTTTGGAAAAATTTAAGTCTTGACAGCACTAAAACTAAAGTTAAAGCCTTCAGAATCGGCTTTATTATAACTATTAATAACATTGGTTAAACAACGTGGGTACTAATAAAATCGCTTTTGATATTTTATTACCTTATTGCAGTATGGGAATAAATAAAATCCTTTTTAGCTTTACGCAACACATTGAAGATATGCCCCGTGGTAAAAAAGGAAAAAAAAACGAACATTTTTATGACCTAAGGAAATAGCAGACGTGAAAGAGGTGTTCTGAAATCGTTGTTGAGATGAAGTCTGCTTATTTTTTTGAGAAATCGGCGTTGTTTAAGTATGATTTTGTGTAAATTATTTCTACACAAGACTTGGAATCTGTTGAGCGGTAGCTATAAACAGGAAAAGACTTAAAAAAACTCCTACGTATTTACAATTGTCGTAAGTTCGTAGCAACACGGATGCAAAATTGCTAATCTATTTTCGTAGGAGTTAATGCTTTAATAAATACTAATTTACTGCCAGACCTAAAATCTCAAAAAAAAAATTACCTTTCATACATTTTGGCCGAGTGGCATTGAATTTTTCTATGAAACAGTTATTTTTTTTTCGAGGTACAGGGCTTTTTCTGTAGTAAAAGTTGTTCTATACCATTGACTGAATAAGCTCTTCAAATATGGTTACACCTTTTTGATACACGTTGTATATTCATGCTACCGTAAATTAAAATCATTGCAAATAAATTGACGAGTCAAAACATTTGTTAAATTGTAGTATAAAACGAAAAGTTAGGTTAAAAATTAAGACTGGCAAGCAGATTACCGAATATAAGTAAATATTTCAGTAAGTACATCTATCTAACTAAAGCCTCATTTAAACTCTCGCGAGACCCTCGGTTATAAAGAGGACCAAGCTATATTTACCTATATATGAGTAAAGGAGATGGACTCTATTGTATTTCGCTTTACTCATATAGCTTTTTCCCTTAACCTGTCCCTTTCATAGCGAGAGCCTAGCCAGAGTGTAAATGAGGATTAAAGTCAGCGAGACAGTGAGATAGTGAAACAAATGTTGAGTGTTAAATTTTCGACTTGTTCGAGACCACAGAACAATAAAAACGAGTAGAAAGGCCATGTAGGCGTTGCACGCGCGTCGCAACTATGAGTAAACACTCATACTTCGAGCGAAATACGCACTCGCTGATTTCTGTGTTCGAGACACAGTCAACTCTCAGTTAGACCCATAGATGTCGTACTAGTATTATTATGTACATACCAGTGATAAACCAGGTGTATAAGTAACGAGCTACAAAACTTTATTTGGCCACATTACGTTCTACTGTATAAATTTATCTTTTATTTTACGTGTTTTATTCGTATGACTTTTAATCGAATTTTGACTTTCATATAAAAGAAAGTTAGGTTCTTAAGATTTTAAAATTTTTTGGTTTACTTTTGTGTATTTTGAGTTGGTAAATAAAGTTGATTTTAAAGGCTTTAGTTTTGAATAGTGCTGTCAAAACTAAAATTCTTATAAAAAAAACTTTGTAGCACTTAGAAGTGCTACGAGGATCTGATGGCGCGTAGAAGACAGTGGCAGGGGGGCGCAGTTGTGAAACAAGGAGTATGGTAGCGGTGTTAGTTCCGATTTTGGACACAACCAATTCACGCGCCAAGATACTTGTAGTACTGTATATAGATGGAGTTGCTGAGTGTTTAGTGTTTTGTTTGACATTACGAAGCACCCAGAAACTGAAGCTTTTAAAATTAGCTTTATTGTATACGTAAATAATATGTGCGAGTAATACTTTAATAAATATATAATATGCCTCTATTAGCTTTTTATATGAAAGTACACATATATAACTTTAAATATATATAATAAATAAAAGAAAATGTTAAACTTGAAATATATTTCGGCCCTTATGACGGCCCACTAAGGGCTGAAATATATTTCAAGTTTAAAATTTTCTTTTATTTATTATATATATATTTAAAGTTATATATGTTATGTGTACTTACAAACAAATACTAAGAGGGAACATTACGATTTTTCAAACCATCTGAAAATATGCGATAAACATCTCTGAAAATTATTTTCAATACAACTAAAATAATAAAGTCATGTGAAAAAAAACGGGAAAGCTTTCTCGAAACTTTATAATTTAAGTGTTACGATTTAAGCAAAAGGGTCCGGCATGGCATCAAGACCGTTTAGGGAACGCGGTAATAGGCAGTTGCGTACTAAGTATCAGTCATTCTTTCGTTACCGACTTCCGTAGATTTTGCGGAAGGCCCAGGACAGACTGATTAAGGGTCCGTATAAGGTCAGATGCACAACTTCAAATGACCATTTCACATTATGTAACTAGGTCAATCGGCTTAGTAAAAGAATAATATAGATTATTATAGATAGTAGATTATGGAGCTGATATACATATTTTAGAAAAATCGCATAAGCTTTGAGTTCGCTTGATAGAAAAAATTACGAAGTTAAATTTCACGTTTTTTGAGTATCAAAGGATCTTCCTTAAATAATACAGCCTTGAAATTTGTCTTAAAAATAAGTGACCAGTAACCCCGGAATTAATGGAATTAAATTTTGGAGTATTTTAATAATTTCATCTAGACGCCGAGTTATTAAATAAAAACGCAGCTTTTTGTCGTTAAAAGGAAACGTCATAGAATACAGTTCTGATTGATGCAAAATGAGGTACACAATTTGTCTTTATATACGCCCTTATTATGAAAAAGATATGTATTATTAGTTAAATTATAAAGAACAACTTAAATTTAGGAAATTATTCTCGCATATAAGAAACACCATAAAGATATTGTTCAAAGTCAAG
Organism: Ypsolopha sequella; assembly: GCA_934047225.1. Lineage (NCBI taxonomy): Eukaryota > Metazoa > Arthropoda > Insecta > Lepidoptera > Ypsolophidae > Ypsolopha > Ypsolopha sequella. The sequence continues at coordinate 12,315,194 of OW204002.1, read as the reverse complement.
CTGTTTTTAGACTAAAATTAAGTAAAATTGGTCATTTATTTGAAACCACTAATAGTATTTGTATGGTTTTTTCACTAAAATACAAGAAAAATGTTACATAGAAAAATTATTTCGGGATTTTTTTTTTCGTTTATTATTAAAATTATTATTTTCTCCCATTTTGCGCTATCCGGAGACGCTGTGATGCCGTATTGCAGTGCGCGCTGATATGAACGTTATTCCAATACAGTTTCTTTCGATGTTTGTACGGACAAAGGTCGACTCAAGGTCGTTGGCGGCAACCTGCCTCTTAACCCCTCGCGTGCGTTTACTATCCCACTTTCTAGGCAAGTGCTTATGCCTAGTTTACACGGGTATAGTAGTAACATTAGTAGGGTACCAGGGATAAAAACATTACTGTCATAATGTAAACAGTTACAAAATAATACTAAACATAGTAGGTATCTAAGAAAGTAGAGTGGATAACGCATATGGTAAAGTAGCTGGATAAATAGTACGCTAGTTTAGTCTATAGCCAACACGTAAATACAATTGCGTAAAAAAAAAGGGGACAGAGTTTTGCTAACAAAAACTGAAACATCCATATTATGAAGATCCGCTTGTACACACGAGCCCGGCACGCACCCATTCAAATCATAGTTAGCCGATTTCTATAGTAAGTTCACTCACACACTTACAAACCGTCGCGTCCGCCTTTTTTTGCATCAATGGCAAACCCTGCTTTAATTCTAAATCTCACTGGCGCTTTCCGTCAGTACAATAAAAAAAAAACATTTTCTGATGTGACTCTAAAATAGCACATACTCTTCAAGGCCTTCCCCTCCGGAGTGCAGCGTCCCTGGTCGAGGATGCACTTAAGGTACGGCAGCAGCAGGCGGCGGTTCGCCAGGATCTCCTCAATGTTCAGGTTGTCGTATCTGTCTGTGTACTGCTCTTCGGCAGCCAGCGCCGCTACCACCAGGAAACCAGCCGCGATGAACCACTTCATACTGGAATATTCATTTACATTACACACAAATATACAGGATGTAATAGTTTAGTGTATGGGAATTTTTAATGTCAAAATTTTGGATACTTCTCCTTTGATTTTCAAAAATTTATTGATGTTATTTTATTGATTAGGTAACGTACTTTCGATATCAGTTTAAAATGTTTTGATATCTGTAATAGTTACGGAATAATCGCCTGGTCACACTTAACGATTACACCCAGTACATCTTCATTCTCGGTTTATAGCCCCTCACATTAAGATTTACTTCTCCCGTGCGTTTCTATACGTTCTCGGTTTAAAAATGTCATCTTAATATTTTGAAACACGTGTTTTTTCTACATTCTACACTACTTAAGAGGCCGACGGAAGAGGCATAGTTCATACAAACAAAATACCAAACCATGGGTAATTCATAGATATTCTTAAGGTAGTGTGTATTTTTTCCGATTGCATTACAGAATATCCAGATTCCCAAATATATATTAAATAAGAACACTGAATTAAACTTGAAATATGAGAAAAATAAACTTTCTATGGAAATTTCATGTTGCTTATTATGTTGTATTTAAATTAGTGTCTTTACAAATTATATATTTAGGAACCTAGATATTCTGTAATGCAATCGGAATCTATACACACTACCTTAAGACTATCCATGATTTACAAATAGTTTTGGTATTTCGTGTGTATGATCTAGGATTGCTCCGCAGGCCTTTTAAAGGCCGTAAAAAATTGGTAGGAAACAGCTAATGCCCATCTACACGTTCCTAGTAAAACCTATTTACAAGATAAACATTAGAAATCATGGGGGATGTGTGTTACATGAGAAATGAGAGGTTGGGGGATAGTTTTAATATTCTGGGACATTTTACGCGTCGTGCCACTTTTTTTTTCTACAGGCTTTATTTGATTTGTATTTAGGTACACCCAATTCAGTAAAAAATGTTATGAGATAAAGTAACGACAATTTTTAAAAATATCTCGACCATTGTTTTGCCTTTCAATCGATATTTTGATAAAATAGGCACCTAATCCTTCACTTGTCTAGTTTTGGTATTTCGTTTGAAGAATTAACTGTCTTGGCTCCGCTAGCCCTTTTCGGACAAAAAGCCATGAAACTGCATTTAGCACTTTTGTAAAAATCACTTATTAATTTTATTTAACACTGCTTGATATAACAAATAAGATGCCTAACAACGAGGTTGGATAAAATTCATGACCTCTGTCATGAGGTTATCAAAATGGAGATCCTCACAAAACTATGCCATAAATACTGGTATGTCAATTACAAATAACTCACTTGCTCAAGTTACAGATCGCTAAGTGTAACAAAGGACACTGAAGAGCGTGTGAAAAATTACTTCTTTTATAGGATATCTCTTGACCAATGCAACTGCAAATCAACGGTTAAACCATTGTTGTTTACAATTGTTTCATCTACTTGCACTGTGTTGCAACCGTCTTTTATCATCATCTGTCGTCGTCATTGTTTGCGCATGTAAGTAGTTATCAAAGTTATCAGCACACGTTAATATTAATACTGCAGCTGGCACGTAAATTTCAAGGTCATTTTACCAGCCAAAATACTTGCACGTTATGCTATCCGGAAACAGTCCCGTACTAAAAATATCTTGAACCTTGTATAAATAATATATATACAAGGTATATGTATATTAATACCTTGTTAGCGAGATAGGAAGCATTTGGAAGTTATGGAGTTATTAAATTATAAAATTATTTAAAATAAAATTGCCCAGTTTCATGATGGAACTACTGTGGACTATTATTTTCGCACTAGTTCGCTAGTCAAGAATGGCTAGGGAAATTGTGCTTAGTTTTGGCATGTAAGTGCAGATTTATACAGATTACTGAAGTCACATTTAGAAAATAATTTGAGAATAAATGTATATAAAGGGCTAAATAAAGCGCTAGGCTAAATAGTGCAGTAAATAAACAAACAAACTTAGGTGTTTAACGTATAAATATTATTAGGCTAGGTTTGCCTTTCCTCAGAGAATTAGGTTTTCACATCTATTTCCCTAGGTTTAAATATACCCTAAAGGTGATTACTTATTTACTCTGTAATAGACCGAGACTATCTTACAAGAGTACATCCTAACCTAATAGGCAGAGAGCCGAGTCACAAAATTTGACCCAACCGCAATCACTAAAAGTTTAATCACGTTTTAATTATTATTGTTGTTACATAAAAAATACATGGTTACGACATGAATCGTGGTGTAGGAAGTATTTGCAAGAATAGTATGTAAAGTTCATGTTTCCGTCCCCACGGGAAAACACACGTATCCCTATCGCCGTATTTCAGCTACAAATATATGGAACCATAGCCATTATGAGATACGTGTGAGATATATTATATCTCTACATTCGAGGTAAAATAGGAAAAAAAATAATACTACTGCTCTATGAAGCCCCTTGTGATTATTTAGACTTATGAGTTGTTTTTCTACGTAGATAGTTTGGTATTCGCATATAGGAACATTCGACAATCATAAGCATTTATTTTTTTCAAATTTTACATAGCTCCCGTTCTATAAAGTGACAGACAGAACAGAGCGTAACAAAACATGAGTAAGCAATCATTAGATGATATCATTACACAGAAAATTATAGGGAACTCGTTTCAGTGACGAATAAATAGTGTATTCTATTGTTTGTCATGTTAGAGGTTTTTCACTACCATTTTCACACCGTCGTCGTGTGGTAAAAACAATGAAGGTAAAGTTTTATTAGTATCACTCACGCACCGAGAGTTCCGTACAATACTGTAAATATATGCTCTATTTTACAGCTAGTTGCTTATTTTTGAAATGTTTTTATTGATTACTGAATTTATCAAAGTTTCCTCGAACGGCATATCTTTCCTGTAATTTTTACATAATTACACATTAGGCATATATTTTTCAAAATTTTTGGGTAAATTTTTGGATAAAGTAAAGTGCAAGTTTCCGTCTCCACTATACCCGTGAGCTCTATCGCCGTATTCCAGGCACAAATATGGACCACAGCCTAACGTGCTTTCTGAAGTACGCTGGCCGAATGTTTGAATCATTAAAGCAAAGAGCACAGTCAAGGTAAAATAGGTGAAAATTAATACTCCAGCTCGACGAAGCCCCGTAGTAAAAAATTACGACTTATGAATTTTATTTTTCTATATCGTTAGTTGGGTATTTGACAATCATAAGCCACGGATAGGATAATCGGATCGATATATACCTAAAGTTCGAAAAATTGAGAAATCGGCTTCTTATAATATTATTTTGATAGTAAAAATCCCGGAATTACTTAAAACGTTACGATAATAGATATGTTACCGGCTATCTAAATAAATAAATAAATAAAATGAAAAAATAGGAATTTAATACAAATCCTAGGAAATTTATAAAATATCAAGCTTATTTAGGCCGAACAGAGCAAAAGGCAAAACAGAAGGCCGATCAAAAATAAAATAAAATAAAAAAATTTATAAATCAGCTTGCATTTGATAAATTTCCTAGGAATTGTATACAATTCTAAATAATATAAATGTATGGTAACATCTATTAAGTATGAGGTACATAATTTCCGTAATTTTCACTATCAAAATAAATAATATTTTAAGAATCCGACTCCATAGCCACAAATTTTTTTAAGGATTTTTCCAACTTTAGGTATATATCGATCCGATTATTATCTGTGATTCTATCCCTGGTCATAACATAAGCATATAAGGTTGTCAAAACCCCCCAGAGCTCCCGTTCTATAAAGTGATAGACAGAACAAACGATACATGAGTAAGCAATCATCAGATCTTATCATTACTTATAATCGCGAGAAAATTATAGGGAACTCGTTTCAGTGACAAATAAACAGTGTATTCTATTGTTTGTCATCTTAGGGGTTTTTCACGTCTATTTTCACACCGTCGTCGTCGTCGTCTGGTGAAAACAATGAAGGTAAAGTTATTATTAGTACTGAAACACCGGTCAAGACTTGACCCACTCACCCACCGAGAGTTCCGTACGATACGGTAAATATATATTTCTCAAAAATATATTGTAATGTTATCATTTCATACCGTAAAGACAATGTACCAGTAAGTACTTCATCCTGGAGAGTTATTTCAAGTCTCCAGTAAGTATCTCAATAAGTGTCCAGTAAATTCGTTTGAAAACCCATTACATAGGAATAGGAACCATATGTTTATCTTTTAAAACTATCCCAGACTATGACGTTAGGGATGTGCTTCAACATTCTTTGACTTTGACATAGTGATGTCCCTGACGCCAGGGATGGGCTTTGACATTTTTTGACTTCGAAACAGTGATGTCCCCGAGTTGGCAGTGATGTTCTGTTATGTGATGTTACTTTGAAATTGTTTGACTTTGACATAGTGATGTCGCTGACACTAGAAATGGGCTTTGTCATTATTTCACTTTGACATAGTGATGTACCTAACATTAGGGATATGCTATTCGTAGTGATGTGCCTGGCACTAGGGACGTACCCGAAACTAGGGATGTGCTTAACATTACGGTTGTTCCTGTTAGTAGGGATGTCCCTGACACTAGGGATGTCCCACATACTAGGGATGTACCACAACTAGGGATGTGCCAAAAAAAAATCGGCCTAAATATTTTGGGAAAAATTTTCTTTCGACCATGTCTTCGGAACGGAAAGTGCTAGACCCTTAAGGGTTGGACCATACTGTGTCGAAAAAGGCTTATTTTTATTTTTTATGTCAATACTTTAACCGCCCTTATCTCCTAAACGGCTGAAGCTAGACCCATGTTCATGGTACTCTAAGAAAAGACCCAACCAATTAAAAAGAAAGAAGTTTTTTTTTATGCAAAATTTTCATCGACCGTATCTCTAGAACGGCTGGTGCTAGAGACTCCGGGTTTTGACCATTCGGTTGGACAGAGACTACTCAATCAAAACAAAAAAATTATATTTGACAGGTTTTTACAGTTTTTTGACATGTACTAAAAAGTGGTCCGATTCACATGAAACTCTGTATCAAGACGCCATGTCTCGACGTTGTTTTCATCTAATAATTTATTTATGCATTGGGACTGAGATTCTGCTACCGTGATACGAGCGCGTGGTATCCTCTTTTTGCGATTACTTTCAAGTCTGCCAGTAGATCGCATAAAAGTGTTTTATTGGGAAAACCCGTATCCCCTTGGTGAATAATGTTAGAAGGCGGTGCTAGTACATTTTTATACACTTTGGTTCGGTGAATGTTCAAGCCCCTGTTCTCTACAAAACTTTTTACATTCAGCACTGCACGTCATCTGACGTTAACCGGCGCTGCATTTGATGGATCAGCTGTCTGCGACATAAATTAAACATATGTAAATAATTATTAGATTGCATTACCAACAAGAAATTAATCCGAAAAAAATTGAAAAGCACAAATATTTTTTGAAAAAATTCCTGGGCGGGCCAGGATTTGAACCTGTGACCTCCTGCTTACATGACAGGCGCGTAGGCTGCGCTATCGAGGTTCGTATCTGGAACGACGAATTTTTCCACCATATCTGTGCACCGAATTTTTGAACAATGAGAGAAAACACTTTTTTCTAAACCAAGACACTTAGACAAAAGTCTTCGCCATTTGTCTTGGACGCGTAGTTAAACGTAAACATCGGATATAAAATCGTCGGCGAAATAAGGGTGTACATTGAATTCTCTCAGTTGGATTTTCGACACCGGAAAACACCTCGGGAATATCTGTCGCAACGATATGTTTAATAAAAATGACACGTTTAAGAAATATTAAACATTTATTTAGTAAGAAGGAATATTATAAAAAGAGTTGAAAAATGTTATAGGTTAGTTAAAGAATTTTGATCAGAATGATTAGGTCGACGATCAGCTCTCTACTTTGGGATCTCGATGCCGTGTTCCTTGGCCTGCTCTTCGTACTTCTTCCTGTAGGTGCCGTCAGGGTCGTACTTAGTGGCGATTTCCTTCCACGACTCGATCTCGTTCTTGATCAGATGCTCGATGACGGTTTGGGCGCCTTTCTTCTGAGTTTCAGTGCACTTCTCGCAGCCGGTCTTCAGGGCTTCTTCTAGGTGCTCTGAAAATGTCCAATATACTTAGTTAACAGTTGGAATCGCTTAAGCTGAGGATGACCAATCTCCGATAAATCGATCCGTTATAAGAGTGTACCCGTTTTCTTAATAACTGTTGATTTATAAATCTAACTTATACTAAACTATCGGCGTGAATTGCCACAGACCAATATCTTTTTCACATTAAACTTCTTAATAAGAAAAACAAAGTTAAGTTGTGCACTTTTTACCGAGCGACTGATGTTTACACATCTACTAAACAAGTCGGCATTTTACAATATTAAATATTTATTAGACTCTAAAAAGCTCAAAAATCTTGGTCAGAGAATTAGTCTGGCCATTTAAAGAGGAAACGCTGCCAGCCTTCTAGGTACTCTTCCACATGACGGTGGCGATCTAGATAGGATTTTTTATTTAGTCTAGTTTATTTTTATAAGGTATAGGTTTTATAAGGGTTTTATTTAGGTTAGTTTATTGTTTTAGGTAAGTTATATTTTGTAGGTAGATTTTTAAGTGTTTGACTGTTATTTAAGTATTATTTTCATTTAAGTTTATTTAAACAATAATAAATAATACAATACTCTAAAAATTAAATAATATGACATTGAAGTATGCAGGTATTAAAAGTGAAGACCATTTTTTATTATTAATTTTATTTAACTTTTGTCATGGGTGTGTTATGTGATATGACTATAAATTTCAGAATCCTATAGGTATTGTTATGTAGGAATGTATTGAATGAATTGTTATGTATAACTTGAAATTTTTGCGCCAGTCTTGGTGAAACAAAGGTGAGGCATCGAGTTTTCAACGGGCAGTGTCACTTCAAGCGGAAAAACGCGCAGTGCGAGAGGGACCGATTGAGGGAGAACGATAAAAAAAATGCTTTTTTATTTATATAAAAAGACTAAAATGACTAGAAAAATTTTCTATTTCCAAAATGCAGATATTGTTAAAACCCATGTAATAAAATATGGTTGAGGTCTGTACATAATAATTATTTGTAAAACTATGAGAAAGCGTGTAAAGACCTCATTGTAACAATTATTTCTATCGAGTGATCAAGTGAAAGATTTTTAATCGCGTTTCTGTATTCCAGAAATTTAGAAAAAGGTTCCGAAAATGTTATACTAATTTTTCACTTTTTACTGAACGTAGTAAAGTGATTCCAAAAAGTGCCAATTCTTCGCGGCGTCGCCTTAAGGCCCAGTATCAAGCTAAACATCCGTCCTGCACCAAAGTTTTTGTTTTTGATTTGTCCATCCTGCTCTAATAAACTGCTCCGCACGCAAAACTACAAATATTTTGAATTTGCGGCTATTTTAGGACTTGTAATTAAAAATATTTCCTGTCACAACATTAAGGCGATATGTAAAAGTTTTAGCGTCCCTGTTACTCCATATGCGAAAAAACCCTCAGTGCGAGAGGGACGGATTCATGGAAAAGTAGCAAAAAGTCGGTTTTTTATGTATATAAAATGTACTAAAGTTGCTATCAAAATTTCGTTTAACCAGGTCCTAAAATATAATTGCAGTCCATATGTGATATTAAATTGTCAAACCAGGAGCATTGGTGTCAAGAAAGACCTCATTTCAATAAATATTTCCATCAAGCCGAATTTCTCCAATCGCATTTCTGTTTTAACAGATCCCTAGAAAAAGACCCCAAAAATAATATACTATTTTATCAAACTAATACATTATTTACTGAAGTAGATATGCAAGTTCTTAAAGTGTCGATTTTTTTTCCGTGGCGCCTTAAAGGTTTGCAAACCAAATATTTATGAAAAATTACGTGGCACTATCCTAAAAAAAATAGACCAAAAAGCTGTTTTTCCTTAGTTTTGAGACCCATTTTTGTGACTATTTCTATCGAGGAAAATTATTATAATTGCGTTTTTGGCCCGTCAGAAAATTAAAACATATCCTTGAAAATAACATTAGTAATTTTTTTAGATTTAGGTACTAAATTAATACATATAAAGTTGTCTACGAAAACTGCATTTTGCTTTATTATTACCATGTTTTACGCCAATAAATCGTTTGAGTTTTAAGTTTGAGCTGCACTGATCAACATCAAAACATTTGTTGGTCAATAATGTCCAAGTAAATGTTTCTTCAGCACACAATATGTGGTAATACATAACCGACATACATAAATAAACGACGCATAGAATGTAGCATAAAAGACAGGTTTACACAATTAAATTAAAAAAAACATAAATTCTATGATATGTAGCGTAATACAAACAAATGTATGTTTCAATAGTAGTTAAAGATCATCGTATCCTGAGTAATAACTATGGAGTAGACGATAATTATACAGACGAACATGCATTGTGTTATTGTCAGAAACCACAAATTACTATGGCTACTGGACTTTAGATCCAGCTACTGTAGACAACGTGTTTATTATATCCACCAAGTGTAAGACAGGCATCTTTAAATTAAACCACATTATTAACTGATTTACAGGTGGTAGAGCTGATGCCGGGCTCGACTGTGGAGGTACCACCATCTTACTTGGAGACCCCCTCGAAGTAATTCGGGGGAGAGTAAGAGGACAGCTCACAGGCAAAAAACCAAGGCCCACCATGCCTGAGACCGATGGATGGTGGTATATCCATCCCTAATAGCCGGGCCTTATATGGAACAGACTGGTGACGGGATGCAGCGTCACTGGTGCGAGGGTTCCGGCACCGCGCTCACCAACCCGCCTGCCCAGCGTGTGTGAGTATGGGCAATTCTTCCAGGATGACCGCCTTTGGCGGCAAAGTCCTGGAAAGGCTTATGTCCAGCAGTGGACGAACTAGGCTGATGGATGATTAACTGAACAAATAAAAATTGGGTCTGCCCATACAAAATCCACAGTATACTTTCGAAGGAAACTTGAAAATGAATGGGGATCCACAGGCAAAGCTAATTACAGATGGCGCTAGCATTGATCCGGCCAATACATACTACGGTCCAGCTATGTCAAACTTTGTTGTTGTATGTGTTTCGGTTTTGCTTTGGTTTTTCTCCAATATCTCGGATTCTTTACTTCCTCTTATCACCTGTATTCCAATATATCATATATTTGTTATTGTTATTATGTTATTAATTTTTCATACGCGGTTTTTCGGAAATAAACTAACTTCATTTTTAAAGCAACCTGGTACGGCACACAAATCAAATCACAAATCCATCAAGAATCACAAGTTTTTATTAACCAAAATAAAGAAGATCACAATTCCTGTAGCTTTATTACTTGAAGTTTTTTTTATTGGACATAATTTTAATCATTTTGGTATATAAATTAACCATTATTTTTTATGATTTTTTGAAAAAATGTCGGATATGACGTCACTTGAGAATATTAGACATTATACTGATTGCTAATAAAAAAGTGGTCTGTCTCTGTCAGTCTACTCATCTGTCATCAGTCTGTCAAATCAGTCTGAAGCAAATGTTATAAATTTATCTTGTTAGCAAAGGACACATTTCCAAACAGCCATTTCTCATGACATCACACAAAGGCAAATGGAAGTTGCAACTTTTTCGTAAAAATATTCATCATCATAAGGTTTTTTAGACCACTAAAAATACGCCTTATCTTGAAATGGTTTTCGGATAAACACACCTTAACATAATTTAATCTAAGCGAACAGCCCACCCTAGTAGAAATTTACATAGAATACGTTTATTTACAACTTTATAGTTACAAAAAGGCATAATTCTAAGAAATCAATCGAAAATCCCAAAAAACTACCCAAAATCATAACAATGTACTCAAATGGCATATTTTCATGGCCGGATCTCAGAATATTCTGAGGGCCGGATTTTCGATGCACCATCTACAGGGATAATTTGGCAGTGCGGATGCACATTATGAAGAAAACGTGTACATATTTCTTGATTTATATAAAAACGGCTCACCTCAATACGTTTTATGATCGGGAAAGCCGACCAGACCGATCGTCGTCGCGTAAACGTCTTTACTCGTCCAGATGAAGGTAGTCTAAATCTGCTGAAACTGGTCGGCTTTCCCGATCATAACACGTATTGAGGTGAGCCGTTTTTATATAAATCTTGAATTACCCTCAAGTCCCATTTAAGTGTATAAATATTTCTTGTTCTTTTTTAGGAAAGGTATATAGGTATATGATCAGTAGATTAAGCAGTTTCATTTAAAGATACCTGTCGAATAACATCCGGTATATGATGGAAAATATGTCATTAATGAACAAAGTTAAATTTTACATGAAATCGGCTACCGAGATAGGTAAAACAACCAATCTGAAATTAATCCTTCAAATATTTAAAAATTATTTAATTGCAACGTCTTTTGGAGAGTAATAATTATTTTCTTCTTAGAAAAGAATAATAAAAACTCTTAGATAAGAATAATAAGAAGTCTTCAATAAATAAAACGGTATAATTAACCGATCTAAAATGTTTCTTTAATCCAAAGTTTGTCTGGAAGCGATCGGTTCTTATAGTACCACCAATCGTACTTTTTTGATTGTTACTAGTATTGTTTACTAATTTACAAAGAAAGTAGGTATATGGACTTGTAATTAACGAGAAATTTACGACATTCATGATTTCACCTACCTTTCAGCTCTTTCCCTTCAGCGTTGCACTTCCCCTTATCCAGAATGCAGTTGATGTAGCTCATGAGTAGCCGTTTGTTCTCCAGGATTTCCTGAAGGTTGATGTTGTCATACTTGTCGGTATACTGGTCATCTGGTCTGGACAAGGCGACTGCCGCTAGGCAGCTCAGCGCTAGAAGCACTTTCAAAGCCATCTGTAACAATAATTGGTAGTTGTCTTTACTTAAAAGTAGCAATTGGTATTGAACAGGTTTGTATAACCCACAAATCATTTGGCTTGCAAAAGTCACCTTCACTCCATGCGGAAACACAGGCAGTGCAAGGGGGACGGATTCGGGAAAAAATAATAAAATGTCGGTTTTAAATTAATATATAATAAACTAAAATAGCTATCAAAATTTCAAACTAGCATAATTTAGATATTGTTAAAATATCCATTTAATAAAGTATAATTGACGTTTGTATGTCATTCCTATTTGTCGAACGAACGAATGAATGAATGAATGAATGAATTTACACTTTATTGAACACAAAAGACATATAAAAGAAAACAGAGTATTGAAAACATAATTTTGTACAAAGGCGGACTTATCACTTAAAGCGATTTCTTCCAGCCAATCTTTGGGTGGTGAGTGAAATTTTAGAAAACGCGCCTCTGTAAGTAACAAAAACTAGAAAAGGGTTTCAAAATTCACATACTAGTTTATCAAACTAGTGACTTTTTCTTATAAATATGTGTCGATTTTGGCAAAATAGCCCCTGAATCCGAACCACAACCTGGACAATCCACTCTTTTTTAGCGATAATGGTAATTAAAATACAATGTCTGTCTTTCTGTTTGCATCTGCCACTGTACGAATTTACCTTGTGAGACCAAAGGGTTTTCTTGAGGAAAGTTTTAGATATGACTGTATTATACATTACGTTTAAATTAAAGCGAGCTGGGCATTGAACATTTTAGTAGAAACAAATCAGAGAAAACGGGCTAGGGCAGAGCTTTTCGAAGATTGGGCGAAGCCGAGGTCAAAGGGCTTGTAATCAGACAATTTTAAGTTGTTTCTTGTTTCAATGAGAATGTCAATTAAAAAACAGTAATCAATCATATTGATCAAAACTTTTCGTTCACTACACTAGCTTGGTAGGCACGTTTTTCACTGCTCACCTCACCATACACGTGTTTCAGTGTCATTCATTCATTATTGTTGAAACCAAAGACCAGTAAGAAACGAAATTTTAGAAAATCAGTTATTGAACAGTTTTTAATAAGCTACTAAAACTTAAAAGACTTTTCCGCTGCATTTATATAAAATAAGACCATACACTACTAGTACGTACTTTAATGTGATATGTGATTATGAAACCGCGCTCACTCAACAAATGACTTATGTTGGGATGACTTCTGTCTTTTGTGTGTATTGTAGCCACTATTTATACTGGTAGAGTCGTGCTTAAAACATCTAATTTTCCCCTCGTTACTTCATTATTTCATTTGTTCTTGTACTTGATGCATAAAAAACTGTTTGTATACAGAGCGTTATGGTTCCATCTGTCATTAATTTGTCACAGTTCTCAGAATGATCTATTGAACATTATCATCAACTATGCTGCGGAAAGCCTTCAACATTTTTTGTTCTATCGTTAATGCTTGTCGAAATTACTCTAAGCTTAATGACAATGCGGGGAAGGCCAGGATGTCATCATTTATTCGGCAAGGCTAATATTTTCATTTTCTGTTGTTGATATTTTAGTAGGTAGGTATAGGCGCCTGCAGTTTAAGCTCCCTATTTGTAGACGATTTTAACGACTATGGCGTCACAATATGAACTGCCAACAGGTAGCCTGTCATGCTGGAGTATGTACAAGAGCGGTACTCTGAGTGCAGTCAGGGAGCTGAAAGCTGGCAGCTGAAACCCTAAAATATAACTCATCCAAATGACAGGTATTTAAGGGCCCCTTATCCTATATTGAGCATCAAGTAGAACAGAACTCTACTACGTTTCTATATCGTTTAAAATAACGCGCTCTGAGCCGTGGCTGTTACGATAAACGAAACTTGGCGCGCTCTCAAAAAACTTATCCGCAAAAGTACTTTCTACATTACCTTTTCTTTAGTGTCAATACAGTAACGTAAATTTTATACAAAACGAAAAAAACATGAAAAATTGACCAAGTTTCAGAGCGAAGAATAATGTACCGCATTTTAAACCGGAAAAAAAATCAGCAGAAAAGATATATTTAAAATGTATATTTTTTTCGAATATAATATATCACAATTTCATGGTTTAAAATGAATTTGAAATGAGGCTAAGTTGGGATAATAATATACGGATGGATGTCGAATTTGTGTGTATCTATATCTATACATTTAGCAAATAATAAATTTGAATTGATAAATGCAATAAGTAAATTATAACTAGAGATGCGATTACTGCAGGACTGCAATAGGATTGGATTGGAGCAGTGGTGTCTGTTTACCGTGACGATGGAATCCGTGGATTCTTCCATGGCATTGTGCCCAAGCTACTTGGAGACCTGACATGTGTAGCTGTGACTGGAGTATTGGCATACTATGTAAATAAGTACTTGGTTAAAACAAAGGACCTAAGATATTACACCGTACCACTGCTAACGTTTGTTACAAGCACTTTGACTTACCCTCTGGTGGTAGTGTCCACTTGTATGGCAGTGGCCGGCTGCAGTCTCAAAGCTGGCAACCCTCCAATCATGCCAGCTTACACCTCATGGCAATCCTGCTGGAGAGAGTTTGTCAAGAATAAGCAGCACAAGCGCGGTTCCTCCCTCATCTTTAGGTACTACATCGCCCCTATTGCAGTCCTGCAGTAATCGCATCTCTAGTTATAATTTACTTATTGCATTTATCAATTCAAATTTATTATTTGCTAAGTGTTAAATTCCACAATCACCAAAGTAGATTCTTCTAGTAGAGTGTTTAAATGTTATGTACAATTGAGATGTAAATAATTTAGTATATCTATACATGAAATTTATAAATGTACCATTATGGTATTTTTTTACTGAAAATGTTACAGAATTTTGAGATCTTATTATGAAAAGCTACCAATTTTTAGCAGTTTTTTTTTTATTTGTTTATATCTTACGTTATTTGTAATAGGCGAAGCAAATTAAATCCAAAAAATGCGTTTTGAGGAATAAATTTCCAGCAAGCTGGATATCATTTTAATACCTTCATTTGGTCCTAAATGCATGTAATCCAAGTTCGCACGGTCCCAGGAGGTGAGCTCAACTTTTAGGGGCTATAAAACCAGAAAATTTTCGCACTTTTTTCAGTTTTGTGCTTGTAGCTCGAAAACGGTATGTTGGACGGAAAATATCATTGAATCAATATTAAAGAGGGTTAAATTTTGCGTCGAATGAACATCTAAAACTTTAAATTCAGTTTAGTAGTATAGCCAAAATCTAAAGTTGTAAACCGGGAAAATTTCTTATTTAGGCGCAAATTTACATTTTGCGACTTTCCAAGACCATATTACTTTGAAACTGATACTTCTATTGAAAAACCTATAAGACAAAAGATGTAGAGAATAAAATTTCACGTTATATAGACACCTCAGTTTTCAAATTCAGTCATTTTGTAAGACTAAATTTGGCATCAACTCAAAATCGTTTTTTTTCTAAGTCCTAAGTTCGTGTCTCTGGTTTGATAAATACAGTGTGAAGTTGATTAAAGTGTTATAACGTCAACGACGTTGCGATCCTTCTTGACTGGTTCTCATTTCACTACCCCTAACCAACTAGACAATTTGTGATGTCCATTAGCACAGGAGTAATAGGCGATGAGAAAATTGACTGCCATGAAGCGTTAGAAAAAAGAATTCAGAGTATTACTAAGATTATTGGCAACGATTTCAGTAATGTCAAGTTTCAACGGAAAAACAGAGTGGTTCCTCTTAAAGCTTTCAACTTGGAAGTCAGGATTCATGACAAACCCAGACACAATTTTCCACGCATAACTCTTCTTAAAAAATCAGAGGAACAGTTCAAGAATTTTTTTGAGTTCGAGTTGGTTCCTTATCCCCTTTTCATATTTGATGAAAAAGGTATGCGCAAAACAAAGAAATCTGTGTTCTACGATTTATTTTCACCTGTGTCTGATCCACTTAACCTTGGAAATAATAGGTGGTGGGTTCCTTCTACATCGAATGGTTTGGCAATCCAAGGAAACATTTTCCAAGGAATTCTCTCCAAATATGTTGACTACTTTAAGAAAAACTACAACCCTGCCAGTACAATAACCGTTTTTGATGGTTACCCTGATGAGTCGGTAAGAGTACCAAATCAGCTGAGCTGCTTCGCCGTAAAAGCAAACACGCTTCTGCAAACGTGGTGTTCACTGAAACGATGGCTGCAACCATGTCGAGAGAACAATTTCTGTCCGACGACAGCAACAAAGAACGGCTTATCTCTATGCTGAGTGAAAAATTAGTACAGCAGGGGTTTGAAGTGGGGCAAGCTCTTGAGGATGCTGACACCCTCATTGTCAACTCCACCATTGAAGGGTCAGATAATTTTGTGACGGTCATAATAATCGGAGAGGACACCGATCTATTGATTCTATTAATCGCCAAAGCACCAAATTCCTCAAACATTTACGTCATGAAACCTGGAAAGGGCACCTCTAAGAACACGTTCGACTTTCCCATGTATTTCAACTTCTCTTCTGCTAGCAAACAGAATATTCTGTTCCTACATGCAATCAGTGGGTGTGATACAACCTCTGCATTCTTTCGCCAAGGGAAGTTGAAATTTGTCAAGCTCCTTGAAAAGAACACGGCTTTACAGGAGGCTATCAAGGTTTTCCACCATGTAGATACTGATCTTAAGGACCTCATTTCAGCAGGTCAACTATTCCTGGCAGCCCTATATTCACCTAAGGCCAATGAGACCTCCTTGGACACAATCCGCTATGAGGTATTCTGAAAATCCCTCATGAAACAAACATTCAATCTGGTCTCTCTACCTACAACAAATGCAGCCGTCGCCCAACATATTCTGTGAGTCTACCTCCAAATCCAGGGCTGGTATGATAGACCACAGGATCCTCTCAGCTGAGGTTGGAGGAGGACAGACCTTGGCCTGCTCCCCACCAAGAACACCAAGGATCCAGCTCCAGCTGAAATCCTCAACGCAGTGTCCTGCGGATGTAAGACGGGGTGTACACTGTACAGGGAAGTGCAGCTGCCGGAAAGTAGGCATGAAATGTTCGACAATTTGCCTCAACTGCCACGGCCAGTGCCATGCTCGAATTCAGCACTGTTTGAGGTGGCTCACATGCCGATCGCCATAGAAGCAAAAATAGGTGAGGACAGTTCCTTTGAATATGATCCTTGAATGCTGCTTTATTTTGTGCTGCATAACTATTGATTGCGATAATGTTTTTATTTATATTTTATCAATATCATTTCAATTTTAAATGTTTCTTTTTCTTCCTAAAATACTAATTAAAGGTTACTTGCTTAAAAATGTTTTTCATTCACATTAATTCGAATCTCTAGTTTTCTAATTGCGTCCTTAAAAATTTGCATTGAAATGTTCCTCACCCTCAAAATGCATTAAATGTAGACCTCACACCTCATATTTACGGAAAATGTATAACTTAGGGGGACTTGCAAAAAAAACAATTTTGAATTGATGCAAAATTTAGTCTTTCAAAATGACTGAATTTGAAAACTGAGGTGTCTATATAACGTGCAATTTTATTCTCTACATCTTTTATCTCATAGGTTTTTCAATAGAAGTATCAGTTTCAAAGTAATATGGTCTTGGAAAGTCGCAAAATGTAAATTTGCACCTAAATGAGAAATTTTCCCGGTTTACAACTTTTGATTCCGGCTATACCACTAAACCAAATTTGAAGTTTTAGATAATCATTCGACGCAAAAGTTAACCCTCTTTAATATTTACTAAATGATATTTTCAGCGCAGCGTACCGTTTTTGAGTTACAAGCACAACAATGAAAAAAGTGCGAAAATTTCGCGGTTTTTTGGCGCCCAAAAGTTGAGCTCACCTCATGGGACCGTGCGAACTCGGATTACATGCATTTAGGACCAAATAAAGGTATTAAAATGGTTTCCAGCTTGCTGGAAAAGAATTCCTCAAAAATTTTCAATTTGATTGACCTATAAGTCGTAGGTGGAATCAATTACTTTCTAGAAAAAACAATTTGCTATGTTATTTTACAAAAAAATTGGCCAAAGGCTGTAGCAAAACCTTACCAGTCATCTTTGGCGTAAAATTTTTACTTTTACCATATTTTATCGACAAGTAAACCATTCAGCCGAAGAAACGCAGCCTTAATAATATGATGAAATAAAATATGCAAGAATTACTTACTTAACCCTTCAATAATTTTTCCAGAAATATAGCAAAATATAGCTAAAATGGGCCGAGCTGAAAATGGTTTTAAATCAACATGATGTTGATAATTGTATAAAGTTCAAGTGAGTAGCTACACTATCGCCTCAGGTAAGTCCTGTAAAGATAGATGTAAGTTGAATAAATGAATAATTAAACATACCTTGGTATGTACTACTTACGGTCAATTATACAAAAAATGTGCATTGTGGAATTTTCCTTAGGAAAATTGTTTAGCATAATAAGTAGTTAACCTTGATCCAGTAAAAGTTATCTGGCTTAACTAAAACTGTGTCCTAAGACGTCACAGAACGTCAAAATGAGAACATTATAAAATTATAAATACTTAACTCATAAATAAGAGCAAACAATTTAATTTAAAAAAATCTGGGTTTTGACTTATTTTACCGCCATTTTCAACAATTGGAGACACCAGCGGGCCTTTATGTACATTATTATGTATCTCTAGTTGCTAACTGGACTAGGTGCGTATCATAAAAAACATAGATATACTATTGAATTCCGATTATCTAAGGATATGTTCGCACTTGAAGCGAGGACACAGTTCGTAAATAGTTCAATACCCACTAAAGGCAATTTTGAAAATTCAGGTTTTATCTATGTTTTTGATGATAGGCACCCAGTCCAGTTGGCAACTAAAGATACAGAATAGGGGGGCAGGGCCGCATTCATAAACCAGGGGCATAGAGATTTTCCTCTATGACCAGAGTCATGCCAATGCCAATGCCATCTGTCGCAAGCGTTGAAAATTGTATACGCTATCCTGCTGTCAGTATTGGAATCTGGTAAAATTGTTAATTTATGAATGGCTCTATGAGACGTTAATATAACATTCAAATACTAACAAACTAAAAGCAAACTAATTATTATATTATACAACTAGAAATCAATCAGAAACAAATTCATTTAGTACGGCCATAGGCTTGCGGCTAGGCACCACAATAACCCAACCACATCGCTGCCCCTGCGGAGCTGACGTGGACTGTTCCGGGCTCCACGGCCTATCGTGTCGACGCAGTGCCGGCCGCCACTCTCGCCATGCTGCCCTGAATGACATTATCCGAAGGGCCTTCACCACGATCAACGTACCCTCGACCCGTGAACCAACAGGAGTCGTTCGGGACGATGGAAAGAGGCCCGACGGCATGACTTTGACAGCATGGAAACATGGGCGGCCGCTAGTGTGGGACGCAACATGCGTGGACACGCTGGCGGCTTCCTATGTCCAACAAAGCTGCAGGGCCGCTGATGCAGCGGCGGGCACTGCTGAAAGCAACAAACGGCGCAAATATTCTGCACTGGACAGATGCTATATGTTTGCGCCGTTTGGGGTGGAGACGCTGGGTTCGTGGGGTCCGGAGGCGCGGCGACTGTTTAAAGAACTTTCGTCGCGCCTGGTCGATGTCTCGGGTGACCGGAGGGCTGGCGCTTACCTTGGCCAGAGGATCAGTCTGGCCATCCAAAGAGGAAACGTTGCCAGCATTCTGGGCACCCTACCGGGGGACAGCGACCTGGACCGGGTTTTTTATCTTTAATTTTTGTAATTTTAGGTAATATTGATTTAGATTAGTTTAATTTAATTTATAGATTTATTTTATTTATAGGATAATTTTAACCAGAAACAAATTAAAAAGCACAAATATTTTTTAGAAAAAAATCCTCGTTTTCCTCCTCCGGCTTACATGACAGGCGCAATGGATTTCGCAATAAAAACATATTTATAATCTTAACCAACAAACTAATAAGTTAAAATGTAAGGTTGCAGCTTGGCAATGGAAACTGTCCTCTTCAATTACGAAGTTTGAGTAACTGGAGCATGTATAAGTCTTATCATCAGCTGAACTGGAATTAACTTTGGCTGATGTTCCATCTATATTGTAATTCTACATCGAAGGTATGTCAGTTGTAATTTATGTCGAACTCAATTCGCATAGCTTAATTTTTAAAAGGTTTTTTTTTTATTTTTTTTCAGAGGATATAGGCCATTTTAGGACATAGTTTTAATTATTTTGGTATATAAATTAACCATTATTTTTATGATTTTTTAAAGAATTGTTCGATGACCTTGTCATTTGAGAATTTTAGACATTATAGTTGTTGTGATGTGTGATTGCTTATAAAAAAAAGTGGTCTGTCTCTGTCTGTCTACTCATCTATCATCTAGCTGTCAAATTAGTCCGAAGCAAATTATTATAAATTTATCTTGATAGCAAAGGACACATTTCTAAAAAGCCATTACTCAAGTGACGTCACACGAGAGCAAATGGAAGTTGCAGCCTTTTCGTAAAAATATTCATCATCATGAGGTTTTTTAGAACAAAACTTCAAAAATACGGCTTATTAAACCTAAATCTCGAAATGGTTTTCGAATTAACACCTTAACATAATTTAATCTATGCCAATTAAGCTTGGTAAATTATTGAATAATTTTTAGGCACCCTTCGTTGCAGTATACTAAGAGACATGTTTGATTTACTACCAGGTGTATCTGTGACGTGTTTGAAACAGAAACGTAAAACTACATAAAACATATTTCATAACGTTTAAATTTCGCAAAGGAAATATCACTTCTTACAACATTTAATTTAGATACGAGTACTGTTTGAATGTTTGCATCTTTATCATTTTCTGCCCTCTTTTTAGGGGTCAAGTAGTAGTACAATTGAATGTGTTGTGATTCGATCATAATCCATCCATCAGCCCGTATTCGTCCACTGCTGGACATAAGCCTCCCCCATATTACGCCACTCTTGGCGGTCCTCAGTCATCCTCATCCAGCCGCCACCTGCAAGGTCCTTCAGATCGTCAGTCCAGCGGGCACGAGGGCAGCCTACGCTACGCTTTGCTGTACGTGGTCTCCATTCCATAACTAGTCTACATTTATATTCTACCTACATTTAATGTTATCTCTGATATTGTTGATGTTAGTTTCTTTTCGTGTTCTTCGTTTGTTGAATATGCCAGTGCGGCGGATACTGATGATGATTCCATTGCTGGCTTACAGCCGTTTTCAATAATCTACCTCGGGTTACAGATAGATCGATATCCACAGTAAGCGGTTGCTTTGTATCTATCCTCAGAATGCGTTTCACATGCTTTAGTAACACTTAACTATCTTTCGAAAAGGATAGGTAGCCGTCCTATCCGTGCCCTCCCATGTGTTTCGTTACTACAAATGAAACATTTGACAATAATTTTTTAATAACTAGATTTCGAAGTTTTTAGGGTTCCGTAGTACCTAAAAGGTACAAAGGAACCTTTATGGTGAGACTCCGTTGTCCGTCCTTTTGTATGTCACAGCCTCATAACTTTAGCACCGTTAAAGATAAAGACATGAAATTTGGCACAAAAATAGCTTTAATTTGCCCACATATTAAGGTGTAAAAACATATGAAAAATTTGAAATCGTTCAAAATATTTCCAAAACAAAAGTAAGAAAAATAAAAAATATTAGCCTAAAAATACAATATGGGTATCAAATTGTAGGGATTAAAAATTTTATTGTAAAAATTTATATTTTCAATATATTTACTAAGACTGGTTTTGAGAAATCTTTAAAAAACCCCAAAAATATGTATGTCCCCGCCCCCTTATCTCCGAAACTGGTAAACGGAAAAATATGAAAAAAATGTCAATTGTAGACAATAACTGGCCAATTACAGGAATACTATAGCTATTAAAAAAAAATTCAGCACTAATGAGAAATATAAAAAAGAAGTAAAATAAATAAAAAAGATATTTTATAAAAATACAATATGGGTATCAAATTGTAAAGCTGATTGTGAAAATATATCCTTTTACTATACTTACTGGCATTGGTTTCGAGAAATCTTTACAAAACCACGA
The DNA here is from genome assembly GCA_934047225.1 of Ypsolopha sequella. Classification (NCBI taxonomy): domain Eukaryota; kingdom Metazoa; phylum Arthropoda; class Insecta; order Lepidoptera; family Ypsolophidae; genus Ypsolopha; species Ypsolopha sequella. Next base: position 12,293,265 of record OW204002.1, on the reverse strand, counting down.
AAATATGTATGTTCCTCCCCCCTTATAAAATATGAAAAAAAATTATGGTAATATGTGTTTACGTAAAGATTACAGGAAATATAAAGCGGTCGAGAAATTCACGAAAAAAAATGACAAAATTAAATTTATCATCCACAATACGGAACCATAGGTACGCGAGTCTGACGGCCGGTTTTTGTATAACTAAACTGTCGTAGATTATTGATAAAATACTACGAATAAGTAAATTTTATAATTTCTAACTTGTTTAAAATACATGTTAAACAAAAAACTACAAAATGTTATGCCATAGTTATGTAAAATGGTCTTATAATGAAAAATAAATAACTTCAAATCGATAGATTGGAAGATAAACTGCAGAAAATCTCCGATACAGCGAAATGCTATCTCTGGTAGTTTGACATATCTACAGATAGCTATAAAACCATTATTGAAACGGATTTGCGCGCCATCCCATAGAAAAAGCTATCTCTAGTAAGCGGTAGCTCCTCCCAAGGATAGATAGCAAGAAAAGATCGACCTTGCTATCTATCCATGCGTTATTGAAACGTAAAAACGCCTGGATAGATAGAAATTGTTACTTTAGTAAGGCGAAACCCTGGATAGATAGGTTATTGAAAACGGCTGTTAACCTAGCATGATGGTTTATCCTTAGTTTTTGCAACACAGAAGAATAACCTCAACATAATACACAATAACGTTCAAAGTTTGCATACACACTATCCTGATCTCCTGTCGTCTTTCAGTAATTTGCGCGTTGATGGTATGCTTCATCTTGAGTTAAAAGCACTTGTACGTTATGATTTAACTTTATTTGTGTTTTCTCCCAACCGGTTTCGGATATTACTCATTTTCAAAAGAAGATTAAAATACAAATTATTAAAATACATTTCTTTGACTCCAGGCTCTGAGCAACGTAAACAATGATAATAATGATAATTAAAAATGGAGTAAAATCCGAAACTGGTTGGGAGAAAACATAAATAAAGTGAAACTATAACGTACAAGTGCTTTTAACTCAAAATGTGTTTCAAGTTTCACCAAGTGCCGACAATCGCAAGTATAAATTTTGTTAGATGGTATTCTTGTTTTAGAAACGGTATTCAATCCCTCTTTACCGTCAACCATGTATTGTTTGCGGTTTGTATAATCCACAAAGACAGAATTGATAAAAGCTGGGGTGCAGTAGCGATCTATGTGCGTTCGGATATACACTGCATGGTAATAGATCAGTCTCCGAGTCAATATTCCAACTCAGCGGAACATTTCTTTGTAGAAATATATGGCTTTACATATGAAATTGCCGTTTTCTATAGAAAATTTAAGGAAACTCAATTTTCAGTACTAACATTTTTGCATTTTTTTTTAGGAATGACAAATCCCTATAATGTATTTTCTTCTATGTATAAATGAGACAACATTAAGCTAACAGCAACATTAATTTAATTTTTGAAAAGTGTCAGCTGTAAAAAATTACTACGAATCTTATCATGAAAATGGATGGCATTTAGGACCAACTGTTTTCGAAGAATTAATTTTTAAATTAGAATTAAATTTAACAAAATTTAATACGTAGATGTAAACCTTGAAATCAACTTTCAAACAAAAAACAAATTAATAATTAGCTATTGAATTACAAGAATTCTGAACTCTGTAAGATATATAGGTATAATGTTATATAAGAAATATAATTATATAAAAATAATATCTGTATGAAAATTTCGCCAATGTCATATGTATGTCATATGCCAATGTCAAAGACCTATTATCTCCATCATTCTACGGTAAGAACCTTCTAAGGTCAGAACCTTAGAATGATTGGTGTCTTCTACAGTCCTTTCTTGAGGACTACTTCAAGACATCAGAATTGACGACTTTACTATTATTAATAACATCATTATAAAGAGGATTTAGTTCTTCAAATAATGACCTGAAGTAGTCAATTCTCAAGGAAGGACTGTAGAAGACACCAATCAATCTAAGGTTCTGACCTCAGAACATGAGGTTCTGACCTTAGAAGGTTCTTACCTTAGAATGATAATTATCCTAGGTGATTTTGATACATGTTTTCTTAAAACGATTCTCGGTTTTCTCAAATAACTCCCTTAATTATGTTCTCTAAAAATGGAAATCCTGCCTCTTTCCGCTACTAATTATCAATCGAACTGTATATCTTCTCGTCTAGATCTCATCAATGTCACTTGTCATCATAAAGTCGCCTCTCATGGTCAGTTAAGGCGCTACGGAAAAATATCGACACTTTAAGAACTTGCATATCTACTTCGGTAAATAATATATTATTTTGATAAAATAGTATATTATTTTTGGAATCTTTTTCTAGGCATCTGTTAAAACAGAAACGTAATTGGAGAAATTCGGCTCGATAGAAATATTTATTGAAATCAGGTCTTTTTCGACATCAATTCTCCTGGTTTGACAATTTACTCGTAGAATGACATATGGACTGCAATTATATTTTATAAGATGGGTTTTAACGGTATCTAGGATCTGGTTAAATGAAATTTTAGTAGCAACTTTAGTACATTTTATATTAATAAAACACCGACTTTTTGCTACTTTTCCACGAATCCGTCCTTCTTGCACTGAGGGTTTTTTCGCATATGGAGTAACAGGGACGCCAAAACTTTTTCATATCGCCTTAAATACCATTTTCTCTTATTACGATTCAATCTTTCTTCAGCCCAAATTCCTTATATTGCGAAGGAATTGAACCTGGAGGCACTTAGAGCGGATGCATTGGCTTTAAACTGGTCTTAGGTAATCGTCGCTACTTCGATGAGGCCAAGATAGAAAACGTCGATTTAATATTGACATCTCCCTTTGATTTAGTTACTGTAACATATAGCTAGGCAATATGTTAGGTTTAGGTAAGGCTAGGTTTTATAGGTAGGTTAAAGGACTATTTGTTCGTGTTTAGTTGGCAATCGATAACCTTTATGGATCGACATACGTCGCATTGACTGAATTATTTTGTGTTTTCCAAAAATAAATACAGATCGAGTATAAAAGATCTTTCAGACAAAACACGAGCAAGATTCCTTAGAGAGTCCCATCGATGTGAAGGTGGCTCTCCATCCAGAAAGATTCCATGAAGATTCCTTAGAGAGTCCGATTAGTGCGAACGTGGTTCTCCATGTATAAATATTCCTTCTAGAGTTTTTGAAGAAATACAACAAGCGAGTGCTCTACCAGATTTAGAGCTCCCCTCCCTTAATGTATACTTGATAAATAGGCTGTATGAAATGAAAAAAGAAGTAATATAAAAAGTCGAAATAATAATAAAGTGATATAATTAAATAAAATCCCTACGAGATCCCGAGTAGGCTGTGTGTGCACATCACAGTACATACTCCGGTTATAAAAATTAAAGTTAAACAACCTGTACCCTGGCTTACCCAAACTATAGATATTTAAAGAACGCAATGTCAAAACGAGATAAAGCAAAGCGTAATTATTAGAAGTGTCCTAGTGACGGTAACTTTGAGGCTTTTAAGAGACGGCGCAATTTTGCTTCACAAGGATGTCTATAAATACTAAAAAGCGCCATATCTATGAATCCATTGAAAATTATAATCCTGTGAGCTGTCCTCTTACTCTCCCCCGAATTACTTCGAAGGGGTCTAAAAGTAAGATGGTAGTACCGCCACAGTCGAGCCCGGCATCAGCTCTACCATCTGATAATTTCAAGTTTAAAGTTTAACAATATGGATTATACCACTATGAAGATAAAATCCTATTTTCTCGAATTCCCGCACCGAATTTAATAATTTGATCATCGCTTAAATTTTAACGATTTTTTTACATAACACATATATATAATTTTCGGCCGTATACTTACACAAATAAGGGGGTTGATACATGGTATTTCGTATATTTTCTCAAATAACTCAAAAAATATGTAACAAATTGAACGTCCACTTGAAATTTTTGGAGCCTCACGAATTACACCATAACATCATAAAATAACAACAAATACTAAAAAACAGAATAAAATAAATATATAAGGGGGCCCCCATACAACAGACATGATTTTTTGCCGTTTTTATAGATAATGATATCCACCCTTCGTGCGCGAGTCCGACTCGCACTTGGCCGGTTTTTTTGGATTTACTATGGAGTACCCCCTTAATGGGTGCTCCGTAAATAACAACGAAAAAAATATCAGTTTTTAAATTATTTAAATTGTCATTATTCTTCATACATATACTAACAAATTATTTATTAAAAATACCACCTGCCTACGAGTATAGCGATTTCCATTTTTAAAATCTTGGTGTGCCCTTAATTTTGTTTAAAAGTCTTTGAAAAAATTAAAAATATGACACACTCCTTTTTACGTATACCAGATATTATTATTAATATTATATACAGAGTATTGTACACCTGTTATCTTTTTAAACTACACCAGAATTTTTTATATTTGTTGTTTTTTTTTCTGTGTCCCAACAGCAGTTGAAGTGTATGGAGTGAATAAATAGACTAAGTGCTTCTATCACGTGTTTCTATATTTTCAATAAATCAGGAAAAAAAATGTTACCATACGAGAAACCTTGATTGCCAGCCTGTGTATAGAATATCTACTTGTAATAAAGGTAATTGATTACACATTCTTGATGCGCATTGTGGCATAGTTTGTTACAATTTAGCATTATGACCCTATAAAAAGTGTGCACAAAATAAACACAATAACATTACATGACTATAAAGTAATATTTTTCTCAGGGTAATACAATATACTGTAAAACAATATGATTGAATAGAATTAAACAACAACAACAAAGTTCAGAAATTGCCGTAATTCAAGACCATAGTTTCCACGATTCTTCAAAAGCTTAATAATTCAATGGAAAAACCAATACGTAGGTTGTACGTGACAACAAACAATGTCATGATATACTTGCAGGTCTAATTAGACCAGCTGCAGTTGTTCTAAAACTTGCAATTAAATGTCAGGTAACGCAGCACAAATTGTGCAGATAATTTATGTATTCATTCAGATTCAGTCATTCATTAGGTTATTGAATCTTCTGAGCATCTTCAACATCATGTTATCTTATTCACGAAGCAACTAGCTTCACTCAGGTTAACTATCTTTACATAGGATCAAAAGTTGGCTAAACTGGGTTAAGTTCTTGGTACAAAAAGGCCTAAGGCAGTCATGTCAAACATACTATAATGATCCGACCCGCGGGCCGCGACCAGAATCCAAATTTGTACACGACGTGCGATGCCAATCTTATTCACAAAGCAACTAGCTTAACTCAGGTTAACTATCTTTACATAGCATCAAAAGTTGGCTTAACTGGGTTAAGTTCTTGGTGCAAGAAGGCCTAAGGCAGTCATGTCAAATATACTACGAGTATAATGATCCGGCTCGCGACCAGAATCCAAATTTATACACGACGTGCGATGCCACTACGCGTGTTTGAAATTCGGCGCTCTCTTCAGTATCATAATCGCAGTGACTAACACAAGTCGCAGTGACATGTTCTCCATTATGAAAATTAATAAGAATAAACATCACTCAAGACTAAGCGACGAACATCTCCAGTCTATTCTTAATAAAGTATCACCAATATGACGGCCGACCTCAATGAAATTATTAAAAACAAGAGAAGTCAAGTTTCCGGATCCTCATAAATGCCTTTTTTAGTATAGATAAACATATGTATTTAAATAACTAACTTAATAAAGATATTACAAATTCAGTATGTATGTGTTAATTTACATATTTTGAGTCTGGCCCGCGTACACGCCCTAAATTTTGTAAATGGCCCTTTGGAAAATTTAGTTTGACAACCCTGGCCTAAGGTCTCGGGCTGGCAGGAGAATAAATGAAACGTCATGAATACCTCTAATTTCCGAGGTGGAAAGAGAACATTATATCTGTATTACATTAGCAAATATCTTTATACTACACCTTCTCGGAAAGTACTTTCTTACTTTTTTGAAAACGATGCAGAAAATACGTCATTACTGTCATACAAAATTGCGGGCGGAAGAAGTGTATGAAAATCCATTGTTAACGTGCTTGAGCGGTCAGAAAAAGTATATGCAAATCTATTGTTGACGTCCTGTTTTTTTTTTAATATAGCATGAGCAAGTGGCCAGTATCATTTTGCGAACTCAGACATAAAAACTTTTTGTCTTTTGGCATTATATGATTAAATTAGGTTACCTACCAAGAAGTTTATAACCAGGCTCTAGTACTCGTATGTAAATTGTTACCTACTGATGTTATCAAAAGAAATCAAAACTACGCTACGCTCAGGTTTCAATACAAGGTATATATATATACTCGCTTCAAAAATTTACTTTCCAGCCTTGCCCAACAAATAACTATTGTTTTGAGACAATTATTATGTAAGCTTCGTTAATTTGAGGGCAAAAAAGAAGAAAAAGCTCGCAAATTTTCGGACTTGAAGGAAAAATAAACGCTGTACTCCGATGTGGTTCGAACCAGGGGTCTTGTCTCTCTAAATGGCAAGGCTTAATCTGGTGCCAAATTTTGTTTTTGTATCTCGTTATTCGCTAATTTTCATAATAAAAAAGCAATTTTAAAAGTATTCACGCCATCCCTGGCCTCGTAGGACAGTGTTTAATCGCGGGCGATCCCATTTAGTTGAATCACAGGTGCGAGGAGCGTGACATACTGTTTAATCGCAAAAAACATCGTGTCACTCTCCTTGCACTTTTGATTCAACTAAGTGGCGTTGCGTGCGATTAAACACTGTACTACGAGTGCTGAAATAATTATTAGATGACCGAACACAAAAATTAAACTTTGATTTTCTTTCACCTTTTTTTTATTTAGGGTTAAGGGTTGGTAAAAATATACATTACTAAGGTCAGGGCTAGGATGATTAAGGAAGAGAAGCGTGTAAAGACGCGTTATTATGGTGCTGCATATTAATTCCTCTTAGCTCTGTCTTATCATTATCACCTCTAATTGTCCCGTACTAGACATCACGAAAACTTTTTGAATTACGAGCAAAACCGTGCACTCAGTGTTCTTGCATGATTTGCGTCACGCGCTAGTTTTCTGTACTTCACATATTTTCAGCAGCCTTTGCTGTTGGTGGTCGTCTACTTCCTTCTGCACCAAAAGGTCGGCTCTGTATAATAAAATTGCCTTAGAAAATAATTTTATACGACAGAACAAAGTACATTTAAACTGATTTTATAACTTACGAATTTATCAAATGTTATACAATTCTAAAGCAACACCCGGGAAAGGCTTTTGGAAATTCCATTTCTCTGCTTTTTTATTTCCTATTTGCAAATCCATCATTTTCATGTGCAAAGATTTGTATTCAAATACATTTTAAAATTAGGATACAATTAAAATGTTTGTATTTATTATTAATATATTTATTAGCATATGAGTAATTAAAGCATCTAAAAACTTTTTAGTAACACTATGGCTGCATATTTAATAAAAATGCGATAACTGCACAATAACGATAAAATATGTGGTACAAAGACTGATAAACTTCATAATTAAAGAAACGTCAACTGTAACCATGTCATACACATCAAAAGTTAATGGCCAAGCTTGTACCAAGTGCAGAAACGCTTTAGCTTGACCTCTAGCTTTCCATGGAAGTGAATAGTCCATAATAACTTCGGTTATTAAATGTTTAGTAACAATTCTTGAATTTTGCAGCATTTCACCGAACACGCACAACCAAGTGATCCATGTCATGCCAACAAACGAACAAACAATTGACAAAAATATCGAGTAAGTTAAACTGGACGACGAAGCTTTGTAGTGATAGATAGAAGTCCACATGGTTATAATAGCGTAACAGAGACTAGATGCTAAATTCATTAGCATATGAAGTTCAAAGCTTTGATTCATATCACGACATATTTCGCCAATGGTTTCGTAGGTGGATGACAGGGATTTTAGTAGAACACTTCCTTCGACTTGGTTTTCAAAAGTTGTTACCGCAATTACATCTACGCGATTTCGGTCTTTTCTGGTGAAGACTTTTAGGCGCTGATTTATCATATCCAATCTGGTATTGAGCATAGACACCATCCTGCAAAGCAACATGAGCTCCAAATCTTGATATAAGCATAACAGCACTGTCCTGAAGAAGTATTTTAAGTATTCATCACGAGAAAAATATGCTATTACTTCAAAAACCAAGTGCTGAATAATTATGATCCACAAAAATTTCCTACTCCATCTTTTTGATGTTATATAAAAGTCCAAGTTTAAATTTGTATGCAAAGCGGTATCTATCTTTGCAAATCCAGTCACTATCTTTAGATTGACTTCACTGAAAGTGAATATATGTAGGTTTACATTGATAAAGTATCCAATTAGTACGACAGTGACTGGAACTAGGTCAGCCAAGTTGACAATTTGTTCCAAGTTTTCTAAACTTGAAGGAAGGCAACAGAACATAATATAAATGTTTATTATAACTATTAGAGAACTCGTAAATATTGAGATAAACTTAGTTTTTGTGTCAGCAGGGCTTTCAAATTTATCAGGTTCAATGTTAAATCTGTGTAAACCTAAAATCTTTTCTAGATATAACACTGGTTTCAGGCAATCAATTATGTTCAAAATATTTTGTTTAAATTTCTTCGCCTGCATTTCTTTAATAATTTCACTGTTTTTTGATAAATTGTTACCAATTCGTTTAGTTTGTATATCCATAGTTTATAATAATGAGTGTTAATATCTGAGTGATGTCCGAGTAACAAGTCCTGAATAAAAACAAATAATACGCGCTACATTATATTTCAAACGAAGTTTCTATCCTAATTTATTATATTTACTACTTTAAAATAATTCCATCACTTAGTCTGAATCTAATTCAATTTAGTTATTGGATTGCTTGTAATTTACTTTCTGTCACTCTTTGTCTGTTTAACCCCTCGGCCATAGCTCCAGGCTTCGAGAGGCGCGCCAAGCGGTTCTTCTTGCGACGGCGCCAGCGGCGGAGAGAACAAAATTAAATGTATGAAATTGTATAGAACCGGCCATTAGTCGCCGCTCGCGCTTCTTGTCCCGCTTCGAGTGACTTGCGCTCTTTCGACGGCGGTGTGCGGGGTGGCGGGGAGCCGCGCCAGTGATCAAGCGCACAGGACGAACCTAGTGTCGAGCGCTTTGAGCGAGCGAGCGCGCTATACATCCAATGCGGTGAAAGGTGCCGACGGGTGTCGTGGCAGGGCAAAGCCCGTCGCAAAAACCGCCTGGAAGCGCAGCAAGAAGCGCCGCCAGAAGCCTGAAGCTGTGGCCCTGGCGTAAGGCCTCAGCACACAGAAAGTGGGGCTGTAGTGGGGCGCGATGATAGCGTGCGGGTTAGCGGGCGAATTATTATGAAAGTAGGTACATGAGATGAAAGACAAATGAGCGAGCCAATGACAGCCTTTGTGTCAAAAGTTAATGAAGTCTTCGCCATTTGTCTAATTGTCTTGGATGCGTAGATATAAGAAGTTTAAGAGGTCGTTTGTTTTTGTAAGTGTTCTTCTGTCCTCTTATATATTATTCAAGTATGGAAAAATCTAATTTTCGTGCAGATAATGCCGGTGGTGTCTTCTTTACTGTATTTTTTAGTATCATCAGTATCAGAAACAGCTTTTGTTTGGTTCTCGGCGCACCTATTTTGCCTAAATAGCCCAATCTGAGAGCTAACATACGGATAACCATGATGAAGAAATCTAAGCGTGTATAGGATACCTAACTATTCGTATGTTTTTATTATTGTTGACAATTTTTATTTTTCATTATTTTATTAGAGTTTTACATTATTATATCATAAATAACTAAACGACAAACCAGTATGATGACAGGACTGAAATATAACTTCTTGCCTTTACATTTTTTTTATTATCAACAAGTAATAAGTTAGGAAATTATACTAACTACTTTTATGACATAGATCACTATCATAGCCATGCTTCATTATCGTCTAATTTATTTATTTTATAATATGTCTTCTTCAATAGGCCCTGATTAATAAAAAGTTTAAACTTATTCTCTGACAAAGTAAGGACCACCTTTGGAAGTTTATTGTTAAATCTTTTACCGTGTCCTACGAAAGAGTTACGTACTTTGGCGAGTCTGATTTTTGGAAAAGCCAGTTTATGTTTATTTATGGTTTCTTTATTGTGTTGCTCACCTAGCGTTGAGAAAAGCTCAATATTTTTTCTGACATTGGTAATTGACATTCACAAGGAACCGTTAATATATTAATTTCTTTGAAATTTTCTCTTAATGATTCCCGGTGCTTCATATTGTAAATAGCCTGGTTTATTCGTCCAAGTAAATAGCCCGAATTGCCAGTAAATACTGGCCAAACTAGATTTTAGAACAAACTTTTCCTGCCTAGGCCAGACTGGTTCCGAGTTGTCATAGAAACAACCAAACCTAATCTACCGGCCCGCTTCGGCCGAAGGATTTCTGAAGAACTAGTTCGGCCTAATTCAACATCAAATAGTTAAGTTGTAAAATATATATGTGGAAGAGGCGAAAGAGGTGTGTCAGGGTCGTAGCAGATGGAAATCTGTAGTCTTTGGCTACCACTCTGGGAGACAGGCGTGAATAAAATAAAAATGTATAATATGTAAAAATATGTAATATGTTTCTAATATTTATGTACTTATCTTATAATACGCTTTTTAAGGCAAAACTGGTTTATCCTAAAATCGGATTGGCCAGTAGCATAATATGTACGTGTCGTTTTCTATTAAACATATATAAGCCCAAAATTAATTGAAATTGGTATTGTTTTCCCGTATTATTTGTTAATTGATTTTTTTACATAATCATCATTAAAACAAACTAGCTGTATACATAAATAGTAATACGAACGAGTCACTGTAATATTGTAATGTTTTATGCAAGGATTGTCCATGACGCCAATTGTGGTTGTAAAGTTAACTACTTTAATTACTGATTGCTTGTTCAACTTGTATGTTTGATGCAGTCAAGCGCGAGCTGTGTGCGCGGCGAGGATTCCGCGCTTGTGCCACTAATATTGTAAATGGGAAAGTTTCCCAAGTAGCACCTAAGCGGTATAATGAGCGTTACAAATGCCGCTTAAGAGAGATTTATAACGGCTTAACCATCATAAGCAAGCGCTACAGTAGCGATAGAGAACTTCTCAATCACTTCTATAACACCGAAAAGGGCCCACTTTATACGGGCCTTAACGACACATAGGCGCGTGAAAAGTGATTGTAGGACCTAAAAGATATATAATAAGGTCTTCTACCACCTTTATAGAATTTGCACACATACAAAGGCGCGTGAAAAGTGATTGTAGGAGGTAAAACATATATAATAAGTTCTTGTAGCACCCTAATAGAATATGTACATATACAAAGGTGCGTGAAAAGCGATTGTAGGAGGTAAAAGAAATACAATAAGTTCTTGTACCACCTTAATAGAATATGCACATATACAAAGGTGCGTGAAAAGCGATTGTAGGAGGTATAAGAAATACAATAAGTTCTTGTACCACCTTAATAGAATTTAAACATGATTGCGACGTGACTGTAACACTGAAATAAATCTCAAGTGTTTTTTTATTACATTTTCAATAGCATGGATGAAAGGAATATATGTTATTAGATGATTTAAAAGTGATCTGATAAATGTCAATAATGGACGAATAAATATACGTAATTAATTGGAATGAATTTTCACTCACATACGTAAAAAACTAGTGCGAGCATCAGGTTACTGACAAAATATGCATTCATTTAGCTAAATATTTCATGCGCTTGCGAAACTCGTGGAATTTTTAGTCATTTATATTATTGAAGTGCAATAATTTTTTTATATATATTTTTATTTATACGAATCAATAATTAAATAAAATACTTTATAATTATAAAATTACACAGTTTAAGATATATTTCGGGTCCGACCTGGACCCGGCATCAGTTAAATATACTAATCATAGAAATAGGTATGGCTTGACAACATCCATAGACATTAACATTAGCGCATAGATAAAATATGTATTAGAACTATTTATAAAAACTTTTTACAATCGAGCTTCAATTTCGATAATGAGGTGATGATGATGATGTTGATGATGATGATAATGATGATGATGATGATGATGATGATGATGATGATGATGACGATGAAGATGCTGGTGATGGTGATGGTGATGAGGGGGTAGGTAATCTGGGTCATCAATGTTGTTTATTGAGGCCATCTCCGTAATGCGCACCAAGAGACCATATAAACGAGGACTCCCATGTCCTAAGCTGTATGTCGGTTAAGGGGGGATGAAATGATTTTATGATTCTGACGGTGAAGCACTGATCGAATGTTAGGTTGTGTAGGCGTGTGTGTGTAGGAATGGGTAGAATGTTGTTTTGTATGGATGATGTGTGTCGGTGTTGATTTATGCGTATGTGTAGTGGATTTTTGGTTTCTCCTATATAGAATGCCGGACAGTGACGGCATTCTAGCAGATATATGCAATTTTTAGTTTTGCAGTTCGTGTTGGGTTGGGATGTGTATGTTTCTGATGTGTGATGTGTGTTGATTTGTATGTTGGTGTTTATGATGGGGCAGGTTTTACATCGCGGTCGGCGGCAAGGGGATGTTCCGGGAGAGGTGATAGTAGTGGGTATAGGACTTGGTTTTGTTTTATTTAGTGTTGATTTTAGATTTATATTTTGTCGAAAGCATATTTTTGGATTTGTTGGGAGAAGATTTTTTGTTTCGTCATTTTGACGGAGTATTGGTAGATTATCTTTAATAAGGGTCTTTAATTTGTGGCTACCGTGGAAGTATGTGGTAATGAGACGGGTTTCGTGAGATTGAGATGAATTTGTGTGGTTATGATTATTTCCAGAATATTGTGGTCGTTTATACATATGTTTTTGTAGAAACCGTTCAGGGTAGTTTCTTTTCAGGAGTCCACTGTGAATTTTGTCATGATATGTGGTAAGTGCATTTTCGTTATTGCAAATCCGCCGACCACGGAGTGATAGGGAGTATGGTAACGATTTTTTTATGTGTGGAGGATGGCAGCTATGGAAATCAAGGTATTGTAGTTTGTTTGTTTCTTTGAAGTGTACTGAGGTGTGAATTTGGTTATGGCGGTCAATGTTTATATCCACGTCTAGGAACGTGATATTATGGTTGGAGATGGTGTGTGTGAATTTGAGTGTGCTATGATTGTTGAGTCTTTCGAGGAAGTTGGTGAGGGAGTCCCTGTTGTGCGGCCAGATCATGAATATGTCATCGATAAACCTCTTCCACAAGAGAGGTTTGAGGGGTACTGATGCGAGGAATTCTGTTTCAATCGAGGCCATGAAAATGTTGGCATAACTTGGAGCCATCCGAGTCCCCATTGCAGTTCCTTTTAACTGGTGGTAATATTCGTTTTGGAATGAGAAGAAGTTATTTTTTAATGTGATTTCGGCTAATTGGATGAGAAAGTCAGTAGATGGTTCGTGAGGTAATGGGCGGTCGTTCAGGTAGGAGCGAAGTGCAGTAAGGCCAGTGTCATGTGGGATATTAGTGTAAAGTGATGTGACGTCTATTGTTACTAGTAGTAGATTTGTATCTGGTGAAAGTTGTAAAGAGTGTATGATGTTAAGGAAATGATTTGTGTCTTTTATATGTGATGTGAGGGTTTTTACTATCGGTTGTAAGTGGTGATCAACAAATGCGGAAATTCTTTCGGTTGGTGCATCATACGATGCCACTATAGGTCTGCCTGGGTTGTTTGTTTTGTGGATTTTTGGTAACATGTAGAAATGGGGGGTCTTCGGATGGCTCGGCAGTAGTAGTTGAATGTCTGTCTCTGTCAGTCCCTCATTTGTAGCTCTTGTGTGAAGGATGTTCTGGACTAAGTCTATAACCTGGCCGCATGGATCTCCTGGTACGGTGGCATAAAAGTTAAGGTCAGTGAGTTGTCGTAGGCCCTCATTGGTATAATCACTTTTGTCCATGATTACAGTTGCAGACCCTTTGTCTGCTGGTAGTATCATGATTTCTTCATTATCTTTTAGTTTTTTAAGTGATTGTTTTTCGTTGTGTGAGAGATTTTGCCTATTGTCCTGGAGATTATTAATAAAATGGTCGTCGGAAAGTTTTGTGAGGATGGTTGATATGAAGATTTCTATGGGGTGGTTAGGTGGAAGCTGAGGTGGTTCGTTTGGAGATTGTGGTTTGAACTTTTTTAGCGCTGCGTGTGTATTGTCTTGGGGTGGGTGGGGATGTGATTCCCAGTAATGCTTCCATTTCAATTTGCGGCCAAAGCTGATGAAATCATTGACTAGTTTGATTCGATTTAGTTTTTTTGTTGGACAGAACGATAATCCTTTGTTGATAACTGCTTTGTCGTTTAGGGTCAACTGGAAGCTAGAGAGGTTAACAATATTTTGGCTGTCTGATTGAGGATGATTTCTGACGATTTCTGGTGGTGGTGGGATGGAAAAAGGATTACTTAGATCTGTAGGAGTAAGGTTAAGACTTGTAAGTCCAGCAGTGGGATGGTATTGTATTGGTAGATTAATATTATTTTTCTGGTAATAATTTTGCAGATTGTGTAGCTTTTGAGAGTGTCTATGGTTTTCTCGGGTAATATTTGTCCTTGCTTTCGATACTATGTTTTCGATTTTCAGAAAGAGATGTGGGTAAGCAATCAGACTAATTTTTAGAAGAGAGTTCAAGTAATTTTTGAGGTCTATACATAGGTATGAGTATTGGATATATAGTGCATATGTTGTTTGAAGAGCATTCATATGATTTATTATGTTCATGTTTCTCCTTATTATTTGTGGCATTGTATGTAGAGGTATCTTTGGTATCAGACCTTTTGGGGCAGCGCCAATTTGTAAACATTTTCCAAGAAAAATTAGGTGACTGTAATATTTGAATAATTTATCTACTGTGTCTTTTATTTTGTTTAAAACCTCTTTCATATCGTTGTAGGTTGAATTTTATAATTCTGTTCTATTATTATTGTCTATGTTTTTTATGAATAAATGTATGATAGATGAAATTTATGACAGATTGTTTGTGGTTCAAAGTTGTCAGTTATGTCAAGTATATATGAGAGGTTATGATCAATATTTTCTGAAATCGTGATGATTTAATTATTGTCTATTTTTATCAATGTATGTGATCAAGAGCCTGAGCTGAGTCCAATAAAAGAAGAGCCAGATTGTCCCTCATCTAACTCTGGCACTGAGGTCATCCGCGGCGCGCCGTCTCTCCTTCCTCTGCTTAATTCCTTCTTATGCAGGCTTCGCTGTTTGCCTGGGCCTGAGATGAATCTTCTGGAGATAGCAAGTCTAGTTCGAGAACAGATGAAGGTCGTCTTGTTTATGAGAAGGCGACGGCAACGAGACCGTTGTATTTGCGACCTTTCTTAAATGTGATGTGCACCTGCTGTCGTTCTTATTGTTGCTTTCCAGTGTTTATTGCCAAGTTCCTTTATACATTCTTCATATATTTTTATATTTCTCCTTTTATGTTAAATAGATAATATCGCTTGTGCGAATAAAAATGGTATAAAATATATTCACTTTTGGTAAGCTTTTTATATATATTTTTATTTATACGAATCAATAATTAAATAAAATACTTTATAATTATAAAATTACACAGTTTAAGATATATTTCGGGTCCGACCTGGACCCGGCATCAGTTAAATATACTAATCATAGAAATAGGTATGGCTTGACAACATCCATAGACATTAACATTAGCGCATAGATAAAATATGTATTAGAACTATTTATAAAAACTTTTTACAATCGAGCTTCAATTTCGATAATGAGGTGATGATGATGATGTTGATGATGATGATAATGATGATGATGATGATGATGATGATGATGATGATGACGATGAAGATGCTGGTGATGGTGATGGTGATGAGGGGGTAGGTAATCTGGGTCATCAATGTTGTTTATTGAGGCCATCTCCGTAATGCGCACCAAGAGACCATATAAACGAGGACTCCCATGTCCTAAGCTGTATGTCGGTTAAGGGGGGATGAAATGATTTTATGATTCTGACGGTGAAGCACTGATCGAATGTTAGGTTGTGTAGGCGTGTGTGTGTAGGAATGGGTAGAATGTTGTTTTGTATGGATGATGTGTGTCGGTGTTGATTTATGCGTATGTGTAGTGGATTTTTGGTTTCTCCTATATAGAATGCCGGACAGTGACGGCATTCTAGCAGATATATGCAATTTTTAGTTTTGCAGTTCGTGTTGGGTTGGGATGTGTATGTTTCTGATGTGTGATGTGTGTTGATTTGTATGTTGGTGTTTATGATGGGGCAGGTTTTACATCGCGGTCGGCGGCAAGGGGATGTTCCGGGAGAGGTGATAGTAGTGGGTATAGGACTTGGTTTTGTTTTATTTAGTGTTGATTTTAGATTTATATTTTGTCGAAAGCATATTTTTGGATTTGTTGGGAGAAGATTTTTTGTTTCGTCATTTTGACGGAGTATTGGTAGATTATCTTTAATAAGGTTCTTTAATTTGTGGCTACCGTGGAAGTATGTGGTAATGAGACGGGTTTCGTGAGATTGAGATGAATTTGTGTGGTTATGATTATTTCCAGAATATTGTGGTCGTTTATACATATGTTTTTGTAGAAACCGTTCAGGGTAGTTTCTTTTCAGGAGTCCACTGTGAATTTTGTCATGATATGTGGTAAGTGCATTTTCGTTATTGCAAATCCGCCGACCACGGAGTGATAGGGAGTATGGTAACGATTTTTTTATGTGTGGAGGATGGCAGCTATGGAAATCAAGGTATTGTAGTTTGTTTGTTTCTTTGAAGTGTACTGAGGTGTGAATTTGGTTATGGCGGTCAATGTTTATATCCACGTCTAGGAACGTGATATTATGGTTGGAGATGGTGTGTGTGAATTTGAGTGTGCTATGATTGTTGAGTCTTTCGAGGAAGTTGGTGAGGGAGTCCCTGTTGTGCGGCCAGATCATGAATATGTCATCGATAAACCTCTTCCACAAGAGAGGTTTGAGGGGTACTGATGCGAGGAATTCTGTTTCAATCGAGGCCATGAAAATGTTGGCATAACTTGGAGCCATCCGAGTCCCCATTGCAGTTCCTTTTAACTGGTGGTAATATTCGTTTTGGAATGAGAAGAAGTTATTTTTTAATGTGATTTCGGCTAATTGGATGAGAAAGTCAGTAGATGGTTCGTGAGGTAATGGGCGGTCGTTCAGGTAGGAGCGAAGTGCAGTAAGGCCAGTGTCATGTGGGATATTAGTGTAAAGTGATGTGACGTCTATTGTTACTAGTAGTAGATTTGTATCTGGTGAAAGTTGTAAAGAGTGTATGATGTTAAGGAAATGATTTGTGTCTTTTATATGTGATGTGAGGGTTTTTACTATCGGTTGTAAGTGGTGATCAACAAATGCGGAAATTCTTTCGGTTGGTGCATCATACGATGCCACTATAGGTCTGCCTGGGTTGTTTGTTTTGTGGATTTTTGGTAACATGTAGAAATGGGGGGTCTTCGGATGGCTCGGCAGTAGTAGTTGAATGTCTGTCTCTGTCAGTCCCTCATTTGTAGCTCTTGTGTGAAGGATGTTCTGGACTAAGTCTATAACCTGGCCGCATGGATCTCCTGGTACGGTGGCATAAAAGTTAAGGTCAGTGAGTTGTCGTAGGCCCTCATTGGTATAATCACTTTTGTCCATGATTACAGTTGCAGACCCTTTGTCTGCTGGTAGTATCATGATTTCTTCATTATCTTTTAGTTTTTTAAGTGATTGTTTTTCGTTGTGTGAGAGATTTTGCCTATTGTCCTGGAGATTATTAATAAAATGGTCGTCGGAAAGTTTTGTGAGGATGGTTGATATGAAGATTTCTATGGGGTGGTTAGGTGGAAGCTGAGGTGGTTCGTTTGGAGATTGTGGTTTGAACTTTTTTAGCGCTGCGTGTGTATTGTCTTGGGGTGGGTGGGGATGTGATTCCCAGTAATGCTTCCATTTCAATTTGCGGCCAAAGCTGATGAAATCATTGACTAGTTTGATTCGATTTAGTTTTTTTGTTGGACAGAACGATAATCCTTTGTTGATAACTGCTTTGTCGTTTAGGGTCAACTGGAAGCTAGAGAGGTTAACAATATTTTGGCTGTCTGATTGAGGATGATTTCTGACGATTTCTGGTGGTGGTGGGATGGAAAAAGGATTACTTAGATCTGTAGGAGTAAGGTTAAGACTTGTAAGTCCAGCAGTGGGATGGTATTGTATTGGTAGATTAATATTATTTTTCTGGTAATAATTTTGCAGATTGTGTAGCTTTTGAGAGTGTCTATGGTTTTCTCGGGTAATATTTGTCCTTGCTTTCGATACTATGTTTTCGATTTTCAGAAAGAGATGTGGGTAAGCAATCAGACTAATTTTTAGAAGAGAGTTCAAGTAATTTTTGAGGTCTATACATAGGTATGAGTATTGGATATATAGTGCATATGTTGTTTGAAGAGCATTCATATGATTTATTATGTTCATGTTTCTCCTTATTATTTGTGGCATTGTATGTAGAGGTATCTTTGGTATCAGACCTTTTGGGGCAGCGCCAATTTGTAAACATTTTCCAAGAAAAATTAGGTGACTGTAATATTTGAATAATTTATCTACTGTGTCTTTTATTTTGTTTAAAACCTCTTTCATATCGTTGTAGGTTGAATTTTATAATTCTGTTCTATTATTATTGTCTATGTTTTTTATGAATAAATGTATGATAGATGAAATTTATGACAGATTGTTTGTGGTTCAAAGTTGCCAGTTATGTCAAGTATATATGAGAGGTTATGATCAATATTTTCTGAAATCGTGATGATTTAATTATTGTCTATTTTTATCAATGTATGTGATCAAGAGCCTGAGCTGAGTCCAATAAAAGAAGAGCCAGATTGTCCCTCATCTAACTCTGGCACTGAGGTCATCCGCGGCGCGCCGTCTCTCCTTCCTCTGCTTAATTCCTTCTTATGCAGGCTTCGCTGTTTGCCTGGGCCTGAGATGAATCTTCTGGAGATAGCAAGTCTAGTTCGAGAACAGATGAAGGTCGTCTTGTTTATGAGAAGGCGACGGCAACGAGACCGTTGTATTTGCGACCTTTCTTAAATGTGATGTGCACCTGCTGTCGTTCTTATTGTTGCTTTCCAGTGTTTATTGCCAAGTTCCTTTATACATTCTTCATATATTTTTATATTTCTCCTTTTATGTTAAATAGATAATATCGCTTGTGCGAATAAAAATGGTATAAAATATATTCACTTTTGGTAAGCTTTTTATATATATTTTTATTTATACGAATCAATAATTAAATAAAATACTTTATAATTATAAAATTACACAGTTTAAGATATATTTCGGGTCCGACCTGGACCCGGCATCAGTTAAATATACTAATCATAGAAATAGGTATGGCTTGACAACATCCATAGACATTAACATTAGCGCATAGATAAAATATGTATTAGAACTATTTATAAAAACTTTTTACAATCGAGCTTCAATTTCGATAATGAGGTGATGATGATGATGTTGATGATGATGATAATGATGATGATGATGATGATGATGATGATGATGATGACGATGAAGATGCTGGTGATGGTGATGGTGATGAGGGGGTAGGTAATCTGGGTCATCAATGTTGTTTATTGAGGCCATCTCCGTAATGCGCACCAAGAGACCATATAAACGAGGACTCCCATGTCCTAAGCTGTATGTCGGTTAAGGGGGGATGAAATGATTTTATGATTCTGACGGTGAAGCACTGATCGAATGTTAGGTTGTGTAGGCGTGTGTGTGTAGGAATGGGTAGAATGTTGTTTTGTATGGATGATGTGTGTCGGTGTTGATTTATGCGTATGTGTAGTGGATTTTTGGTTTCTCCTATATAGAATGCCGGACAGTGACGGCATTCTAGCAGATATATGCAATTTTTAGTTTTGCAGTTCGTGTTGGGTTGGGATGTGTATGTTTCTGATGTGTGATGTGTGTTGATTTGTATGTTGGTGTTTATGATGGGGCAGGTTTTACATCGCGGTCGGCGGCAAGGGGATGTTCCGGGAGAGGTGATAGTAGTGGGTATAGGACTTGGTTTTGTTTTATTTAGTGTTGATTTTAGATTTATATTTTGTCGAAAGCATATTTTTGGATTTGTTGGGAGAAGATTTTTTGTTTCGTCATTTTGACGGAGTATTGGTAGATTATCTTTAATAAGGGTCTTTAATTTGTGGCTACCGTGGAAGTATGTGGTAATGAGACGGGTTTCGTGAGATTGAGATGAATTTGTGTGGTTATGATTATTTCCAGAATATTGTGGTCGTTTATACATATGTTTTTGTAGAAACCGTTCAGGGTAGTTTCTTTTCAGGAGTCCACTGTGAATTTTGTCATGATATGTGGTAAGTGCATTTTCGTTATTGCAAATCCGCCGACCACGGAGTGATAGGGAGTATGGTAACGATTTTTTTATGTGTGGAGGATGGCAGCTATGGAAATCAAGGTATTGTAGTTTGTTTGTTTCTTTGAAGTGTACTGAGGTGTGAATTTGGTTATGGCGGTCAATGTTTATATCCACGTCTAGGAACGTGATATTATGGTTGGAGATGGTGTGTGTGAATTTGAGTTTGCTATGATTGTTGAGTCTTTCGAGGAAGTTGGTGAGGGAGTCCCTGTTGTGCGGCCAGATCATGAATATGTCATCGATAAACCTCTTCCACAAGAGAGGTTTGAGGGGTACTGATGCGAGGAATTCTGTTTCAATCGAGGCCATGAAAATGTTGGCATAACTTGGAGCCATCCGAGTCCCCATTGCAGTTCCTTTTAACTGGTGGTAATATTCGTTTTGGAATGAGAAGAAGTTATTTTTTAATGTGATTTCGGCTAATTGGATGAGAAAGTCAGTAGATGGTTCGTGAGGTAATGGGCGGTCGTTCAGGTAGGAGCGAAGTGCAGTAAGGCCAGTGTCATGTGGGATATTAGTGTAAAGTGATGTGACGTCTATTGTTACTAGTAGTAGATTTGTATCTGGTGAAAGTTGTAAAGAGTGTATGATGTTAAGGAAATGATTTGTGTCTTTTATATGTGATGTGAGGGTTTTTACTATCGGTTGTAAGTGGTGATCAACAAATGCGGAAATTCTTTCGGTTGGTGCATCATACGATGCCACTATAGGTCTGCCTGGGTTGTTTGTTTTGTGGATTTTTGGTAACATGTAGAAATGGGGGGTCTTCGGATGGCTCGGCAGTAGTAGTTGAATGTCTGTCTCTGTCAGTCCCTCATTTGTAGCTCTTGTGTGAAGGATGTTCTGGACTAAGTCTATAACCTGGCCGCATGGATCTCCTGGTACGGTGGCATAAAAGTTAAGGTCAGTGAGTTGTCGTAGGCCCTCATTGGTATAATCACTTTTGTCCATGATTACAGTTGCAGACCCTTTGTCTGCTGGTAGTATCATGATTTCTTCATTATCTTTTAGTTTTTTAAGTGATTGTTTTTCGTTGTGTGAGAGATTTTGCCTATTGTCCTGGAGATTATTAATAAAATGGTCGTCGGAAAGTTTTGTGAGGATGGTTGATATGAAGATTTCTATGGGGTGGTTAGGTGGAAGCTGAGGTGGTTCGTTTGGAGATTGTGGTTTGAACTTTTTTAGCGCTGCGTGTGTATTGTCTTGGGGTGGGTGGGGATGTGATTCCCAGTAATGCTTCCATTTCAATTTGCGGCCAAAGCTGATGAAATCATTGACTAGTTTGATTCGATTTAGTTTTTTTGTTGGACAGAACGATAATCCTTTGTTGATAACTGCTTTGTCGTTTAGGGTCAACTGGAAGCTAGAGAGGTTAACAATATTTTGGCTGTCTGATTGAGGATGATTTCTGACGATTTCTGGTGGTGGTGGGATGGAAAAAGGATTACTTAGATCTGTAGGAGTAAGGTTAAGACTTGTAAGTCCAGCAGTGGGATGGTATTGTATTGGTAGATTAATATTATTTTTCTGGTAATAATTTTGCAGATTGTGTAGCTTTTGAGAGTGTCTATGGTTTTCTCGGGTAATATTTGTCCTTGCTTTCGATACTATGTTTTCGATTTTCAGAAAGAGATGTGGGTAAGCAATCAGACTAATTTTTAGAAGAGAGTTCAAGTAATTTTTGAGGTCTATACATAGGTATGAGTATTGGATATATAGTGCATATGTTGTTTGAAGAGCATTCATATGATTTATTATGTTCATGTTTCTCCTTATTATTTGTGGCATTGTATGTAGAGGTATCTTTGGTATCAGACCTTTTGGGGCAGCGCCAATTTGTAAACATTTTCCAAGAAAAATTAGATGACTGTAATATTTGAATAATTTATCTACTGTGTCTTTTATTTTGTTTAAAACCTCTTTCATATCGTTGTAGGTTGAATTTTATAATTCTGTTCTATTATTATTGTCTATGTTTTTTATGAATAAATGTATGATAGATGAAATTTATGACAGATTGTTTGTGGTTCAAAGTTGTCAGTTATGTCAAGTATATATGAGAGGTTATGATCAATATTTTCTGAAATCGTGATGATTTAATTATTGTCTATTTTTATCAATGTATGTGATCAAGAGCCTGAGCTGAGTCCAATAAAAGAAGAGCCAGATTGTCCCTCATCTAACTCTGGCACTGAGGTCATCCGCGGCGCGCCGTCTCTCCTTCCTCTGCTTAATTCCTTCTTATGCAGGCTTCGCTGTTTGCCTGGGCCTGAGATGAATCTTCTGGAGATAGCAAGTCTAGTTCGAGAACAGATGAAGGTCGTCTTGTTTATGAGAAGGCGACGGCAACGAGACCGTTGTATTTGCGACCTTTCTTAAATGTGATGTGCACCTGCTGTCGTTCTTATTGTTGCTTTCCAGTGTTTATTGCCAAGTTCCTTTATACATTCTTCATATATTTTTATATTTCTCCTTTTATGTTAAATAGATAATATCGCTTGTGCGAATAAAAATGGTATAAAATATATTCACTTTTGGTAAGCTTTTTATATATATTTTTATTTATACGAATCAATAATTAAATAAAATACTTTATAATTATAAAATTACACAGTTTAAGATATATTTCGGGTCCGACCTGGACCCGGCATCAGTTAAATATACTAATCATAGAAATAGGTATGGCTTGACAACATCCATAGACATTAACATTAGCGCATAGATAAAATATGTATTAGAACTATTTATAAAAACTTTTTACAATCGAGCTTCAATTTCGATAATGAGGTGATGATGATGATGTTGATGATGATGATAATGATGATGATGATGATGATGATGATGATGATGATGATGACGATGAAGATGCTGGTGATGGTGATGGTGATGAGGGGGTAGGTAATCTGGGTCATCAATGTTGTTTATTGAGGCCATCTCCGTAATGCGCACCAAGAGACCATATAAACGAGGACTCCCATGTCCTAAGCTGTATGTCGGTTAAGGGGGGATGAAATGATTTTATGATTCTGACGGTGAAGCACTGATCGAATGTTAGGTTGTGTAGGCGTGTGTGTGTAGGAATGGGTAGAATGTTGTTTTGTATGGATGATGTGTGTCGGTGTTGATTTATGCGTATGTGTAGTGGATTTTTGGTTTCTCCTATATAGAATGCCGGACAGTGACGGCATTCTAGCAGATATATGCAATTTTTAGTTTTGCAGTTCGTGTTGGGTTGGGATGTGTATGTTTCTGATGTGTGATGTGTGTTGATTTGTATGTTGGTGTTTATGATGGGGCAGGTTTTACATCGCGGTCGGCGGCAAGGGGATGTTCCGGGAGAGGTGATAGTAGTGGGTATAGGACTTGGTTTTGTTTTATTTAGTGTTGATTTTAGATTTATATTTTGTCGAAAGCATATTTTTGGATTTGTTGGGAGAAGATTTTTTGTTTCGTCATTTTGACGGAGTATTGGTAGATTATCTTTAATAAGGGTCTTTAATTTGTGGCTACCGTGGAAGTATGTGGTAATGAGACGGGTTTCGTGAGATTGAGATGAATTTGTGTGGTTATGATTATTTCCAGAATATTGTGGTCGTTTATACATATGTTTTTGTAGAAACCGTTCAGGGTAGTTTCTTTTCAGGAGTCCACTGTGAATTTTGTCATGATATGTGGTAAGTGCATTTTCGTTATTGCAAATCCGCCGACCACGGAGTGATAGGGAGTATGGTAACGATTTTTTTATGTGTGGAGGATGGCAGCTATGGAAATCAAGGTATTGTAGTTTGTTTGTTTCTTTGAAGTGTACTGAGGTGTGAATTTGGTTATGGCGGTCAATGTTTATATCCACGTCTAGGAACGTGATATTATGGTTGGAGATGGTGTGTGTGAATTTGAGTTTGCTATGATTGTTGAGTCTTTCGAGGAAGTTGGTGAGGGAGTCCCTGTTGTGCGGCCAGATCATGAATATGTCATCGATAAACCTCTTCCACAAGAGAGGTTTGAGGGGTACTGATGCGAGGAATTCTGTTTCAATCGAGGCCATGAAAATGTTGGCATAACTTGGAGCCATCCGAGTCCCCATTGCAGTTCCTTTTAACTGGTGGTAATATTCGTTTTGGAATGAGAAGAAGTTATTTTTTAATGTGATTTCGGCTAATTGGATGAGAAAGTCAGTAGATGGTTCGTGAGGTAATGGGCGGTCGTTCAGGTAGGAGCGAAGTGCAGTAAGGCCAGTGTCATGTGGGATATTAGTGTAAAGTGATGTGACGTCTATTGTTACTAGTAGTAGATTTGTATCTGGTGAAAGTTGTAAAGAGTGTATGATGTTAAGGAAATGATTTGTGTCTTTTATATGTGATGTGAGGGTTTTTACTATCGGTTGTAAGTGGTGATCAACAAATGCGGAAATTCTTTCGGTTGGTGCATCATACGATGCCACTATAGGTCTGCCTGGGTTGTTTGTTTTGTGGATTTTTGGTAACATGTAGAAATGGGGGGTCTTCGGATGGCTCGGCAGTAGTAGTTGAATGTCTGTCTCTGTCAGTCCCTCATTTGTAGCTCTTGTGTGAAGGATGTTCTGGACTAAGTCTATAACCTGGCCGCATGGATCTCCTGGTACGGTGGCATAAAAGTTAAGGTCAGTGAGTTGTCGTAGGCCCTCATTGGTATAATCACTTTTGTCCATGATTACAGTTGCAGACCCTTTGTCTGCTGGTAGTATCATGATTTCTTCATTATCTTTTAGTTTTTTAAGTGATTGTTTTTCGTTGTGTGAGAGATTTTGCCTATTGTCCTGGAGATTATTAATAAAATGGTCGTCGGAAAGTTTTGTGAGGATGGTTGATATGAAGATTTCTATGGGGTGGTTAGGTGGAAGCTGAGGTGGTTCGTTTGGAGATTGTGGTTTGAACTTTTTTAGCGCTGCGTGTGTATTGTCTTGGGGTGGGTGGGGATGTGATTCCCAGTAATGCTTCCATTTCAATTTGCGGCCAAAGCTGATGAAATCATTGACTAGTTTGATTCGATTTAGTTTTTTTGTTGGACAGAACGATAATCCTTTGTTGATAACTGCTTTGTCGTTTAGGGTCAACTGGAAGCTAGAGAGGTTAACAATATTTTGGCTGTCTGATTGAGGATGATTTCTGACGATTTCTGGTGGTGGTGGGATGGAAAAAGGATTACTTAGATCTGTAGGAGTAAGGTTAAGACTTGTAAGTCCAGCAGTGGGATGGTATTGTATTGGTAGATTAATATTATTTTTCTGGTAATAATTTTGCAGATTGTGTAGCTTTTGAGAGTGTCTATGGTTTTCTCGGGTAATATTTGTCCTTGCTTTCGATACTATGTTTTCGATTTTCAGAAAGAGATGTGGGTAAGCAATCAGACTAATTTTTAGAAGAGAGTTCAAGTAATTTTTGAGGTCTATACATAGGTATGAGTATTGGATATATAGTGCATATGTTGTTTGAAGAGCATTCATATGATTTATTATGTTCATGTTTCTCCTTATTATTTGTGGCATTGTATGTAGAGGTATCTTTGGTATCAGACCTTTTGGGGCAGCGCCAATTTGTAAACATTTTCCAAGAAAAATTAGGTGACTGTAATATTTGAATAATTTATCTACTGTGTCTTTTTTTAATTTTTTTAGGTTAACTTGTAATTTCTTCTCGAATGAGGCATTAGGTCTTTTTGTGATTTTATTACAGCATTACATGTAAAATGGGTATGTTTATTTTTTAAATTATGGATTGAGGTAAGAAAAGTGATCGATTTTTCGACATGATTAATCTCTTTATCAAAAACTGTAATGGCGGCTTGCTACAACTGGCTTAGACGTTTACTATATCCATTTAAACGGTTTAAGAAGTAGAAAGGCGCTAGTGACCACTATTACAACGCTTTGGGATCAACAATCACCGTACTATGGAGTATTTTTACTCTTTTTGGGGTACAGAAGCGCTTGAATTCTTCTTTTTAGCCCTTAAACAGTTCTTGAATTAAAACACTTGTACTAGTAGTTTCACTTTATTTGTGTTAACTCCCGACCGGTTTCGGATTTTATTCCATTTTCAAGGGAAGATCTTAATTAAATTATTTTACATGACTCCAGGCACTAGCTCTGAGCAACGTAAACAATGATAATGTTGACAGAAACTATAATTAAGTAGGTAGGTCGAAAATGTATCAGTGATGTCATGCAATAAATTACCCGAAAAATGGGGAATTTACATACAATAATATATAAATGTTTATTTAATGTCAGTTTAAATGTCAAATGTGTCCTAATATGCATAAATGTCAAATTAAATGAGATAAAAAAATATAATAATTTAAATTGTTAAATTAATTAATTAATTAAAATAATGAAGTAGCGGCGATCTATTGACTTCTAACTGCTGATTTAAAATGTTTTCCTGGTTTTTGTGTAAAAGCTTATTGATCTCCAATGCTTCTAAGGCGGTCATTTTTCTACCTTTTTTGCACACGTGGAGGGCTTTAAAGTTTTGTGTTATATCAAAGGTATGGTTTTCACTTATGAGGTGATCGGCAAAATTAGAATTTGATGTTTTTTTTACGGCGCCAGCTACTTACATGTTCTTTGATTCGGGTATCAAATGACCTGCCTGTCTGTCCTATATATTTTTTGTGACAGTCGTGACATGACAGCTCATAAATGCCACTCTTGTTTATTGTTTTTGTGAGGTCTTTGTTATTACAAAGGATGTTTTTGAGAGACTTTGTGGTATAAAAGGCAGGTTTATGATTTCCCATAGTTCTGGAGCATTTATATGATATCTTTCCTAAAAACGGCAATTTAACCCATGGTTTTGTATTTGAAGGAGTTGGTGTCTCGCCTTGGTATAATAAAGTATTGGCCATTTTTCTTTTCTTATTGAAAATAATTTTATCAACCGTTTTAGGATCATATCCGTTATTAAAAGCAATAGTTTTTAGTGTATCTACTTCTTGCTTGAAATGTTTTTGACTTAACGGGATGTGCAGAAGCCTGTGGATCATTGAGTAGAAAAAAGCTAGTTTATGTGAGTTGGGGTGTTTTGAAGTTGAATGTATTATAGTGTCTGTAGTAGTACAGTAAGTATACATTTCCTTAAACAGTTACTATGGAGTTCAAGATATAACGTTGTACAACGTTGATGATGATGATGATGATGACGACGATGACGATGACGATGACGCTGACGATGAAGATGACGTGACGAACACGATGACGATGACAATGACGATGACGATGACGATGACCATGACGATGACGCTGACGATGACGTTGACAATGACGTTGACGATGACGTTGACGATGACGATGACGTTGATGATGACGTTGACGGTGACGATGACGGTGACGATGACGGTGACGATGACGATGACGATGACGATGACGTTGAAGATGACGATGACGATGACGATGACGATGACGATGACCATGACGATGACGCTGACGATGACGTTGACGATGACGTTGACAATGACGTTGACGATGACGATGACGATGACGTTGATGATGACGTTGACGATGACGGTGACGATGACGATGACGATGAAGATGACGTGACGATGACGATGACAATGACGGTAACGATGACGCTGACGATCACGTTGACGATGACGTTGACAATGACGTTGATGATGACGATGACGATGACGTTGACGATGACGTTGACGATGACATTGAAGATGACGATGACGATGACGTTGATGATGACGTTGACGATGACGTTGAAGATGACGATTACGATGACGTTGATGATGACGTTGACGATGACAGTGACGATGACGGTGACGATGACGATGACGATGACGTTGAAGATGACAATGACGATGACGGTGACGATGACGTGGACGATGACGTTGACAATGACGTTGACGATGACGTTGACGATGACGTTGACGATGACGTTGACGATGACGTTGACGATGACGTTGACGATGACATTGACGATGACGTTGAAGATGACGATGACGATGACGTTGATGATGACGTTGACGATGACAGTGACGATGACGGTGACGATGACGATGACGATGACGTTGAAGATGACGATGACGATGACGATGACGTTGACGATGACGTTGACGATGACGTTGAAGATGAAAATGACGATGACGTTGATGATGACGTTGACGATGACGGTGACGATGATGGTGACGATGACGATCACCCTCACCGTCACTCTCACCGTCACCGTCACCGTCATCGTCATCGTCATCGTCATCGTCACGATGACGGTGACGATGACGATGACGTTGAAGATGACGATGACGATGACGTTGACGATGACGTTGAAGATGACGATGACGATGACGTTGATGATGACGTAGACGATGACTGTGACGATGACGGTGACGATGACTTTGAAGATGACGATGACGATGACGATGACGATGACGTTGAAGATGACGATGACGATGACGATGACGCTGACGATGACGATGACGATGACCATGACGATGACGCTGACGATGACGTTGACGATGACGTTGACAATGACGTTGACGATGACGATGACGTTGAAGATGACGATGACGATGACGGTGACGATGACGATGACGATGAAGATGACGTGACGATGACGATGACAATGACGGTAACGATGACGCTGACGATGACGTTGACGATGACGTTGACGATGACGTTGACAATGACGTTGACGATGACGTTGACGATGACGTTGAAGATGACGATGACGATGACGTTGATGATGACGTTGACGATGACGGTGACGATGACGATGACGATGACGATGACGTTGAAGATGACGATGACAATGACGTTGACGATGACGTTGAAGATGACGATTACGTTGAAGATGACGATTACGATGACGTTGATGATGACGTTGACGATGACAGTGACGATGACGGTGACGATGACGATGACGATGACGTTGAAGATGACAATGACGATGACGTTGACGATGACGGTGACGATGACGTTGACGATGACGTTGACGATGACGTTTACGATGACGTTGACGATGACGTTGACGATGACGTTGACGATGACGTTGACGATGACATTGACGATGACGTTGAAGATGACGATGACGATGACGTTGATGATGACGTTGACGATGACAGTGACGATGACGGTGACGATGACGATGACGATGACGATGACGTTGACGATGACGATGACGATGACGGTGACGGTGACGGTGAGAGTGACGGTGAGGGTGATCGTCATCGTCACCATCATCGTCACCGTCATCGTCAACGTCATCATCAACGTCATCGTCATTTTCATCTTCAACGTCATCGTCAACGTCATCGTCAACGTCATCGTCATCGTCATCGTCATCGTCATCTTCAACGTCATCGTCATCGTCATCGTCATCGTCAACGTCATCGTCAACGTCCTAATCCTAATCCTGTTTGTAGTCATATATTTGAGTTATATTTCTCAATCAAACGGTTTTAGGTGCTAATGTTGAGCTACAATACTCTAATACGGTAAAGGTGCTACAAAAGATCTTTACAGATCGATTCTAACGCTATAGACTAGATACAACTACCATGTAACTGCTTGAGTGTTATATGTGATATTTGTAACTCTTTTGAAGCGCTTTTACCTTACTAATTGCTATTTTAGATCTCATAGTGCTATTTAGTATATTTATAACTCTGCATTGTATCTAAAGCCTGTACAAGAACTTAATAACACACCTCTGTTTCTCCAAAGCCGTAATCGTCGCTACTCTACTTCTTCAATACCACCCTTCTCTTAAAGAGATATTACAATCTCTTATATATAGTCTAAGGAATATACAAACTCTCTTCAACCGCTGTTATACAACAAAGAAGCGGTACAGTGCCTTCTTATACTGCTTGTGTGCTACTTGGGTTGTATAAGGGTAACAGTGTCCTAAATCAGCCCTTAAACAAAAATATACTTGCTACTGTTTATGTACTAACCTAACTTACCTACCTACTTATAAACTACCTAACTATGATAATATATATGGTATGAGAACATGGGAGTACATGCTTCCTTTAATACTAAATGAAATACCTACCCATACATTAGATAGCCTAAAAAACTTAAATAATAATAAAAAGCGAAAAAGTGCCATAAAGCTTTATTTTTCTTCAACATCAGCAGCCTGTGGCTGCGTGATGTTATATAACATAATATAAGTTAGGATTAGTTTAGTTAGTTTAGCATAAAGTTTGCGATCTCGCCATACCGCGCATAAAATAAACCATGTGGTTTTAGTCGGATGGCTTTAAATTCTTAAAAATGTAAGTAAATGTAACTATGAATAAATAAACAAAAAAAATATTATTTTACTTTCTATTAAGTTTAATAGCTAGAATTTTGTAACAATAATTAGAGTTTTTAGTTCACACTTATATTTATATTTAGATTTAGATTTAAGCCTTGCGCTAATTTAAAAATGTCCAATTCTTTTTAATTATTCTTAGTGTTAAATATCTTCCTTCTTGTTTTTAAACCTCGGATTAAGTAATTAATTTTGATAATCAGTGTTGGATTCCACCGGACAAGTTAGACTTAGCGTGGCATCCACAGTTATTGTCATCACTATGCAGGCACACTAATTTTAGTTCGTAATTAAGTAAGTTACCTTAAGCATGTAATAAAATAGTGTAAGCTTTTTGGTAAATAAAGATATTGTAGCCGATTCTGGAGGCTTTAATTTAAGTTTTAGTGCTGTCAAAACTAAAACTTTTTCAAAGTAATTTAGCTTCTGTTCCTAACATTTAAAGACTATTTTGTAATCAAGAAAATTGAGTTTTGACAGCACTAAAACTAAAATTAAAGCCTTCAAAATCGGCTTTATTGTATTGTATTGTATTGGGTGTGTGTATGTGTATGTTTGTTACCACTTAGCTCTGTAGGATACTTTTCATTGCAGCAAAATGTTCCTGTGGGAAAGTAATAAAACGTTACTCTACAATTATTGTTGAACACAGTTTTTTGCATTTTAGCGTATTGATTAGGTTTACCTGAGGAGGTACTTTATTTCATTTTTTCGAGATGAGTAACCTGTGTTATAGTACGTTTCAAATACCAAGGCCCCATTGCACTGTAGACGGTCATTAGGCGTTAACAATAGGATTAGTGATAACAAAAGATAATGTACGTTTCAAATACAAAGGCCCTATTGCACTAGAAACTTAACAATGGGGCTCATAATGTTTGCCTTTTGTTATCTAATTTGGAGCACTTCAAATTGGCACGCGTATCTGGCCAGGTATCTTTTGTTATCACTAATCCTATTGTTAACGCCTAATGACCGTCTAAAGTGCAATGGAGCCTTGGTATTTGAAACGTACTATACTTCCTACAGTAGACATTCCGAAAAAATGAAAGTATCCACCAGTTATTGTAGGAAAAATATACGGTTACGGGATACGGATACGCGCAGCGTGCGTAAAGCGGTCATTTTACGCACAGTGTGCTATAATATATTTGCTATTGTGGACATCCTTGTGGAATAAGACCGCGATGAAAGTTTTAACTTTGAATGGAACATATTCCAAGAAACGCGGAATATTTTCTTTCGACTCGACACGCAGTCTTTCTGATAGCCGTTCATAAATTATCAATTTCGCCAGGTTCCAACACTGACAGCAGGATAGCGTATACAATTTTCAATGCGTGCGACAGAGATGACATTAGAAGCCATATCGCGACCCCTAGTTTATGAACCCGCCCCTGCAGAACTATTAAAGCCGATTCTGAAGGCTTTAATTTTAGTTTAAGTGCTGTCAAAGCTTAAAATTTTCCAAAGTAATTTAGCTATTTTAATTCCGTTAAAAAAAAAACATTTTGGCAGCTCAAAAACTAAAATAAAATTCTTCAGAATCGGCTTTAATAACTCTGATAAAAGTCCGCATCCAGTCTGGCCGCTATCACCTGTAGAAGACTATTGAAGCTACTCCGCACTCGATGCATCAGGGACGCGGTTCACAGCCTAACGATAGTAGAGAAGCTATCGACTCCAGCCTCTGCCAGCATCCTTGATGCACTGTTTTATATAAAAGGTAGATCATATCAACGTCATGTTTCAAATGGCAAAATTATTTTCAAAAGCTGTAAGTATCGCCGCCTAGTGGCAGGGTTTTGAACGAGAAAGGAGCGATTTGTGGAGCTTAGGTACTATTTGTTAGACTATCTAGTAATTATAAACCCAAGTAGTTCCATCTTCTGTATATAGATGGCATAGGTGCGGTTTGATGAGCGATCGATTTATGAGGTTGGGTACCTACTCTCTGTCCCTCTCTTCAAGGCAAAGCTGAAAAGGCCAGAAGGCCGACATCAAACAAGACTAAGCAAAAAAAAAAGTACTGAAGCTATACTCTATTTGCGATCCCAAGATGTGGCGTTTCATTGGTTAATTCTTATTAACTACTTTTAGAGGCCACGAGTCTAATGACTTTTAATCTTCGACCAAAATACTTTATTTTGTCGAAGCTTTTAATGACAAGCAATAAAGACTATTTCAATAAAGCCTATGCGATAAATAAATAGAGATATAAGTGCGATTCCAGACTTGGAAAAATATCTATTGCATACATGACATGTGTTGTTAGTACACATATAAGTATATTATACATGACAGCAGTATAGCTTATGAAATGTTTGGAAGCTCCAGTGACAGCCATTCATTATGAGCTGCAAATTCCCAAAGCTTAATTTTTAAAAGTTTTTTTTTATTATTGTTATTTTTTTATAGATTATACGTCATTTTATGACGTAGTTTTCATTATTTTGGTATATTAATTAACCATATTTTTTTAAAGAATTATCCGTTATGACGTCACTTGAGAATTTTGGACTTATAATTATTGTGATTGCTTATTAAAAAAAAAAGTGGTCTGTCTCTGTCTGTCAACTCTCTGTCATCTATCTGTCAAATGAGTCGAAAGCAAATTATTGTAAATTTATCTTGATAGCAAAGGATACATTTCTCAAGTGACGCTATACGAAGGCAAATGGAAGTTGCAGCTTTTTCGTAAAAATATTCATCATTATGAAGTTTTTTAGATCACAAGTTCGAAAATACGGCTTACGAAATGGTTTTCGAATTAACACACCTTAGCATAATTTAATCTAAGTGAATTGGCGTGTAGTTGGACAATTTGAGTAAATAATGGTGGTAAGCTTCGGCTGTGGCTTGACACCACACTCATGACGAAATCATGCCGCCAGCCAGCTCGTTGTGTTCCAGTATGACGTTGTGAGAAGCCGTACCGGGGGAGTTGTTGCGTACTAACAGTCATTCGTATGTTAACGACTTCCGTAGATTTTGTGGAAGTCCCTTGCCTTGACATACTGATTAAGGCGATATGTTAATGTTTTAGCATCCCTGTTACTCCATATGCGAAAAAATCCTCAGTGCGAGAGGGACGGATTCGTGGAAAAGTAGCAAAAAGTCGTTTTTTTATTAATATAAAATGTACTAAAGTTGCTATCAAAATTTCGTTTTACCAGGTCCTAGATACTGTTA
Organism: Ypsolopha sequella; assembly: GCA_934047225.1. Lineage (NCBI taxonomy): Eukaryota > Metazoa > Arthropoda > Insecta > Lepidoptera > Ypsolophidae > Ypsolopha > Ypsolopha sequella. Next base: position 12,259,289 of record OW204002.1, on the reverse strand, counting down.
AAACCCACCTAATAAAATATAGTTGCAGTCTATATGTCATTCTAAATTGTCAAACCAGGAGAATTGGTGTCGAAAGGACCTCATTTCAATAAATATTTCTATCGAGCCGAATTTCTCCAATCGCGTTTCTGTTTTAACAGATCCCTAGAAAAAGAATCCAAAAATAATATACTATTTTATCAAAATAATACATTATTTACTGAAAGTGTCGATTTTTTTCCGTAGCGCCTTAACGCCTCTCCTGCTTTTACCCTCCCACTTTCTTGGCGAACGCCTATTCATCCTAGATTTCAGATCAATATATTGAAAACATCATGTAATAAAGTTATTGCTATAGGTAAGATAATGACATGGTTATATTCGTTTCCCCGGAAACCTATGTCTAATTATAATTATCAATCACTTATTATACTTTCCATTTTGATGAATGTTTTGGCATGGTATAAATTTATATTTTATTTTATTTTATTGATTGGGAAACAAACAGCATAATACAAATAACAATAAATTAATCTTAAAACCAAACAAGTTTCCACATAAATCTTGCAAGTAAATAAATTTATATTATACTCGTAGTATGTTGCAGGCAAATAGTATGAAGTTCGGCAAAACGGCGTCGTCAGTTTCTAAACGCTCACTTTTTTGCAATTTGACGAATCTTCGTCATATAGTAGAATTTGGCATTTTATAATTTGCCTTGGCATATAGTCATTTTGTTAGAATATAACTATTGAAAGTTGCCTCGCTCCGATCTCCTCGCTCTACTTCGCTTCGCTCCTCTTCGCGCCTATTTTTCTCTTTTTAGTGAAAGACTTTCGATTTCGATTTTGAGAAAATGACGATGTCAATTTGATGTCCGAGAAAAGCGGACATTTTACATTTTGCCCAACGACAAATTGTAAAACAGCGAGTGTTTGGAAACTGACGACGCGACGCTTCGTAAAATACAGAATTTTATAATTTGCCTGCCACATATAGTCTGTCTTTTAGTTCTGTATCAATATTTCCAGAAGTTAAAAAATAAACTGTGGCATAAAGCACTCAAGGTCTAAGTGTCGATGGTACAAAAGAACCATTTTGAATGAGTTTTTTTTCTTATTAGGGTGCTGTAAAATTGGAATCCCTTGTAACGTTCCGGAATATTCGGTGTCTCTCTACCTGTCCGCACAAAACATAGATCTACCAGAAGGCCGACTCGACGACGGAGAAAAAACAGACACACACATGCATAGACGCGTACGTATGATGATCTCGGCAGAATTTCGTATATCCGAGATCGTCGTACGTACGCGTCTGTGTGCGTGCGCCTGTTTTCGCTAGTTATGCCTAAGCCTTCTGTAAGTGGCTATTTTGTGCTGTCCGTTCGCTCCATACAGTAGGTATAGAAATTATACCTATTTATTGAGGTATCTAATTTAAAATAAACATTTTTTAAGCTACATGAAGGTTTTCTTTGATACGATGCCGCTCCCGTCTGAATTCCCATAGCTTAATTTGAATAAGATAATTTTTAATTTTTTTTTCAGAGAAGATACGCCTTTTTAGGATTTGTTTTTTCATTATTTTGGTATATGTATAAATTAACCATTATTTTTTTAAAGAATTGTCGGTTATTATGTCACTTAAGAATTTTAGACTAATGTCTAATGTGATTGCGATGTGTGATTGCTTATAAAAAAAAATAGTATGTCTCAGTCTGTTTACTCATCTGTCAAATCAGCTGGCAGCCAATTTTTATAAATTTATCTTGATAGCAAAGGACACATTTCTAAACAGCCATTTCTCAAGTTACGTCACACGAAGGCAAATGTAAGTTGCAGCATTTTCGTAAAAATATTCATCATCATGAGGTTTTTTAGACCACAAGTTTAGACCAAAATACGGATTATTAATCCTAAATCTCGAAATGGTTTTCAAATTAATACACCTTAACATAAATTATTATAAGCGAATTGGGTACCGCGATATTCCCGTAACATTACTCTTATACCAAAGCACTTTTGGAACAAAGTGCTACCATTATTTTTACCGGTAGTGTAACCTTATACCTTTTGTTTTAATAATCTGTAACTTGATAACATAAGCTATGTTTCCGCTCCAACAATATTATACGTATTGTTGTTTTTAATACAAAACAAACAAGAAGAAAACAGGTCACTTACGCTGCAAAAATGTGCGAAATGCAATTCGCTTAAATTTCGTTACAGGTAAGTATTCTTGGATAAAAAATATCCAGGCACATTAATAATTACTGTCTTTATCGTAGAAGGTGGTAGAGCTGATGCCGGGCTCGACTGTGGAGGTACCACCATGTTACTTGGAGACCCCCTCGAAGTAATTCGGGGGAGAGTAAAAGAACAGCTCACAGGCAAAAAACCAGGAGGCCCACCATGACTGGTACCGATGGATGGCGGTATATCCATCCTTAATAGCCGGGCCTTATATCCGCTTTAAGCGCTTCATGGCTATACTTAGCCATTTTTTTTCCACGCCCGATGGATCGATCGATCGATTAATGGCTATATTTATCCATTCGACCATATGACTTGAAAGTTGGGTTTATATGAAATGCGTGAATGATTATCGTCGCTGTAACTAATTTAGAACGTTTGTAGACATATTTAACTGGTTTTGGAACAGAAACAACTGATTTTCTACCTTTTGGAACGCAAAAAAAAAAACTAAGACGTGCCGCGCAGGGTCGATTGCTGCGTGAACCTAACCGCCGGGAGTGGCAAAGTCCTGGAAAGGCTTATGTCCAGCAGTGGACGAACTTGGCTGATGGATGGATGGATGGATATCGGAAGAACAGCATAACATAGTTGAGATATGCTCTAATTGCAAATGATTTCGGTATTACGTTTGTATGGGCAGTTCATTTATCCCCGGCCTCGTAAGGGGGAATGATTCGTATCCGCTAAGAAATGTACAACTTAAGATAGTTCTGCTTATTTTTGAAGTATTGGCGTTTACTTCATATCTTTAATTCAAAAATAAGAAAAACCATCTTAAGTTGTTCGTTTCGTAGCGGATATGAATCGTTCCCCCTTAACCACTTTCAAGCCCTAAGACAATCTTCGATGACATCATATTTTCTAAAAACTTTGAGAATCATGTGCATTTTCTTACTCACCACTTGCTGAACGGTGAAGGAAAACATCATGGGGAAACCTGCATTCCTCAAAAAGCGTGTATTTGTATCCAAAACACGGAAATAGGGCTCACCACCTATCACGTAGGGACGTAATAATCATCGATGAAACGCGGGTGTACCAAGTGTGGACTGTGACTCGCATTTCACAGTTTACATTCGGAACACCTCTGACGCCACCTCGGGAATTCATGTCGTGACAATATATATTTTTTAAGAGTCATGTGGAGTGTGAAGCGCATGCAGCATATTGTCAAGTCCATTGCATCGCTATAGGAGGCGTCCATAAATTACGTGACACATATTTGGCTGAGTTTTGACCCCCCCACCCCTCTAGTAACATCTTGGTGACATTCTTCTTAACCCCCCCACCCCCCCACCTCCGTAATCGTGACTTTTGTCATGAGTGAAAAGCAAATAAATTTATCAACGAATTATTTATTACACAAAATGTAGGTAGAAGGACACAAATCTTAGAACGCAAAAATGAGAACGAAGATTTACAGTTTACCCATCCATGGACTACAGGAACTCTCTTGCACCGTCATAATAGGTATGTACTACAGCGTTAGGAGAAGTCTCATTGCCTATCCCCTCCAACGGATCAACACTAGCAAATTGTCACGTGATGTTTCTTCAGACCCTCCCTCCCATCTTTGTGACGCAAAGTGACACTGGATGACCACCCCCTTCTCCCCTAATTAGCGTCACGTTATTTATGAACGCCCCATTATGTTATGTTTTATGAGTTATGACGGAATCCGTTCATATAGTGTACGATTTATGCTTTACAGACTATTTTAGACTTTAAAATTAGAAATAAAACTTGTTTAGTGGATATACTATTGTAACTCTATAAATCTTTTTGGTGCCTGTGTGTGATATGTTTCGGAAAGTCTCTTTAGTTTCTACAGCCTTTGTAATAAGGCCCATTGTGGAACTTGGCGATAGCACGTTTAAATCCACAAGACAAGAACCGTGACATTGGTAATCTACTTTTTTATCGACCTACGTCAAACTGCATATTGATTATGGTTGTATAGTGTAGAGACGCACACAATAACATACATATTTACACGGCATCTTCGTGTAAACAATGGAAACTTTGTAACCGACCAGCAAAAAGTCAATAAGGGTTTCCCAAGTGCGGACAGCACGACGAAAGGACTTTTGCACAATACCTATACAATACCTATGGCGTATTTGTTTATCATGCAACCGCTAAGCGTTGTGTCATGTAGTGATGAAGGGAATAAATGCTGTTCTATCTCCCAAACCTCCATGGGCAGACACCACTTCAACGCGCTACCCCAATTCTTAAGGGTCCGTTTCGCCAAACATGCTCTCACGTTTGGACAATTTAGGATATTAAGGCGCTACGGAAAAAAAATCGACACTTTTGAACTTGCATACATACTTCGGTAAATAATATATTAAAGCCGATTCTGATGGCTTTAATTTTAGTTTTAGTGCTGTCAAAACTTAAATTTTTCCAAAGCAATTTAGCTTCTAGTCCTAACATTAAAGGACTATTTTGCAATGAAGACAATTTAGTTTTGACAGCACTAAAACTAAAATGAAAGCCTTCAGAATCGGCTATATTATTTTGATAAAATAGTATGTTATTTTTGGAATCTTTTTCTAGGGATCTGTTAAAACAGAAACGCGTTTGGAGAAATTCGGCTCGATAGAAATATTTATTGAAATTAGGTCTTTTTCGACACCAATTCTTCTGGTTTGACAATTTAGAATGACATATGGACTGCAATTATATTTTATTAGATGGGTTTTATTTAACAGTATCTAGGACTTGGTTTAACACAATTTTGATAGCAACTTTAGTACATTTTATATTAATAAAAAACCGACTTTTTGCTACTTTTTCACGAATCCGTCCCTCTCGCACTGAGGGTTTTTTTGCATATGGAGTAACAAGGACGCTAAAACTTTTACATATCGCCTTAAAACAAAATATTTTACACAAATATTTGTGTAGGTAGTTAAGGAGTTGAACTACATTATAATTTCTCAGATTTAACACAAGTATCACAAAAAATCGGAAAGTTATATACCAAAATAATGAAAACTATGTCCTAAAATGGCGTATATTCTAAAAAAAAAACTTTTTAAATTAAGCTATGGGAATTATATACCGCGGGTGTTAACAGACTGATACCTTTAAATGTAATTACATATTCTACCGATCATACTTTTTCAAAGAAATATAGCCGCACAAACCATTAGTTTAGGAAATATTTCAGTAAAAAAAAATAAGTGATCCCTAACGCAACGACATACGGGCGTTTTTTGAGGCAGCATCGACCGTGAAACAGCTGTTTCTAAAATAGACCTTACTCCTGCGTGTTAAAGTTTATAAATTACGGTTGAATATGTTTTTCTCTGATTATTTGCGTGTGTTTTTTTCAGATAGTTGTTCAATGTAGCCGTTTCTGAAGGCTTTAATTTTAGAGCTGATAAAACTAAAAAGATGCCAAAGTAATTTAGCTTCTATTTCTCACGCTTAAGGACCATTTTGCAATGAAAAAATTGTTATTTTGACAGCACTAATACTAAAATTAAAGCCTTCAGAATCGGCTTTAGTATGATAATTACATTATGTGGTTTTATAAAAAGGTCGCAGAAATTTTACAACCTGTATTATTATATTATCTACTTATTATCAGTGGCGTGCACTCCATTTTAATAATGTATAATTTTTCTTTTTATTACTATTAGTAATAAAAAGAAAAATTATACTTATTTGTCAGGGTAGGCAGTGGCGTGCACAGAACTTTTTTCCGGAAAAGCAATCAGAAGGTGAAGTACGACAATAAAAAAAATATAAAAAAATTAAAATAACGCCAGGGTAGGCACTGCCTTTCCAAGAGTGAACATTTTCATACAAACTTTTTTTTTTTCAAAGTGTTATTTAAATTTTTTCATATTTTTTTATTGTCGTACTTGACCTTCTGATTGCTTTTCCGGAAAAAAGTTCTGTGCACGCCACTGAGGGTAGGCATGGCTTTTTGTCTCTACGGAGTGCACGCCACTCCATATTATAGGTTATTGTATTTTTTTTCATGAATACGGGTTTTCGGCAAAGGTTTTAAAAGTAAAGATAAGCCCTTACCGTACTATGACAGCACCAAAATGTTTCCATGGCGCTACGGAAAAAAAATCGACACTTTAAGGACTTGCATATCTACTTCAGTAAATAATGTATTATTTTGATAAAATTGTATATTATTTTTGGATACTTTTTCTAGGGATCTGTTAAAACAGAAATGCGATTTTAGAAATTCGGCTCGATAGAAATATTTATTGAAATTAGGTCCTTTTCGACACCAATTCTCCTGGTTCGACAATTTGGAATGACATATAGATTGCAACTATATTTTATTAGATGGGTTTTAACGGTCTCTAGGACCTGATTAAACGAAATTTTGATAGCAACTTTAGTACATTTTATATTAATAAAAAACCGACTTTTTGCTACTTTTCCACGAATCCGTCCCTCTCGCACTGAGGGTTTTTTCGCATATGGAGTAACAGGGACGCTAAAACTTTTACATATCGCCTTAAATGGGTGACGCTCACATGTTTGGAATCAGTGCTCATCTGAACACAGTGATAGTTGGACGCCTTAAGTGCACTTAAAGTTAATCATTTTAACAACTTTAATAGTCTGATCAGTTTGCTGACCGCAGGTAGACAGATTGCGCACTCATAAGTGTGCGCGAATCGGCATTATGTTAACGTACGCATTCAAAAACAATGCAATAGATTTTAGGTGCCAGGGCTCATCTAAACTTTTGAAATCTTTGGTTTTCGGAATCTAGTTTGAATGTTTTTTTATTATTTTATGTATTCATATATTATAATATAGCCGAAAAAAAAACCAGACAAGGATGTGTAATTAATTTTTTAGCGGGTCTAGTTTCAAGGTCTTGGGAATTTTAATTATAACATATCATACAACTCATCAGAAGTTTGTTAATTGTCTTGAAGGTCATAACGTATTCAGCGAATTTTTATTATGTTTATGGTTTATTGTTTATTGCTTCAGTACAGAAAACTTATTTGAGGGACGGATTTTGTGTAAAGTATATTTATTTGGAAATTATATTTATAAGGAAACTGACAGTTCGTATAATAGTGTGAAACGTGCTTTTAACTGAGTTTTAACACCATGAAACCATTTCACATTGCAAGATTCAGAAGGTTGCGGCAATGATGCATACCATAGGAGTTAAAAGCGCATTTCCCACTATCTCGAAGCTCGAACTATCCCTCCGTGCAGTGCCGGATTAACCCATAAGCAAATTAAGCAACAGCTTAGGGCATCACCTCATGGGGGGCACCACAAACAGCATCGATAAAATATTTTCTAGCTCATTATTGAAAACCCGTGTGTAATCAAATTGACTAGCTTGAGTAATGTGATGTCGTTGCATGCACCCCAAGTGAATTTTCAAATCTTCCGAAAAGTCAGGTATTTAAACGAACGAAAATGCTACAAGAGAGGACCGAGGCTTTATCAATATTGAATATAGAGGCAGATGTGCATATAGCACTTCGACACTATCGTTCCTGAATTTGCTGTCAGTAAAAGTAGTCGCATTTCAATAAACAATGAAAAAATGGTATGCTTTGGTTTTTATTATAAATACACTTATCTCTTTCATGCTTATTCTAAGAAAAGTATAAGAGTATTATATTCTTTGTACGAAATGATTGATCTCTTTGTAACAAATACGTAAAATTTTTGAAAGAACAACACTTTTTTATCATTGGATAGGGGGGGCCATAGGCGCTGATTGCTTAGGGCATCAAGTAGTCTTAATCCGGCACTGCCTTCGTGCAAAAAAATGTACTTTGTAAAGTTTGAGATTGTACATACTTACTTAAGTACCCTATAGATACAAATAGACAAACTTTACCTTTAAGTCTCAATGAGGAATAGATTTGCGATATATTCCAAATAAATAAATAATTTGGCTAAGTGCGAATCGGATTCGCGCATGAAGGGTTCCGTACCACTACAAAATACGGGTGCGGAACCCTAAAAACATTTTGGTGAATAACAAACATATAGATGCCACAGCAAGATCAAGGCGACAAAAAACAAGGTGCAAGGTGCAATTCAGTACCTTCGGAGTAAGGAACCCTTGTTGTCATTATTTGTTGTTTAACTTTAGAGTATGAACAACAATCTGACCTAATTTTAAACTTGTACAGTACTCGGCAGTAAATAATGCACATCGGCTATCTTCGGCTTCGTAGAGCACCGTCTCTGTCACATGACTGTTAGTGCTTCGTGCGACGTAGAGATGATGCTACGATACGATGTGCATTTTTTTTGCCAGGACCAATAACGGCTGAAGCTGTAGACCCTATGTGACAGACGGGCCGCTCCACATTCTCGGCGAGACAATCATCTGAAGGGGAAAACGAGTAAGGCGAAACGCAATATAATCTATCTCTTTGGGGCCCCGTTTGGCACTGGTTTTGGTTTGTCAAGTATTTTTCATTGAAGTTCAAAATATTAGGTACCTCCACCAAAGTATCCCCTCATCGACTTTGACAATGTAGGCCAAAGGAACTTTTCTCGATGGTACGTAGGTACTGATTATGAGGATTTGTGAACTTTTCCACATCGATGGCCTCTGCAGATAGGACATAAAATCAAGATAATTGCCGATGGCAATGACGCGATCACTTGCCGCAATAGGCGACCACACACACCTACCTACATTAATGATAATAGTAGGAACAATGAAGTTGTGTAACACGGTATAGGAAGTCAATTGCTGGTGCAGCCAAGATTTAATTGTGATTGTCGGGTGAGAGCGGTGTGCTGAAATCTGCGTGAAACTCCTTTGAATAAGATATGGACATTATTCAAATGACACGGCATGTGGTACAGTGAAATCACACCTAGCTATACACATTGGCTGTACACAAGCCTCCAGTTTGACTATGCGGTACTCTCCTGAAAAGGGTTGCAAAGTTTAAGGCCCTTAATACTGCCAAATGGGTATTTTCTAAAGCCTACTCCTCTTTTATGGCCAAACCAAAAATATTGAAAAAATGTATTATGCATTATCAACTCTAGGACAACATATGCAACATTTTTCTTTTTTCGTACCACCAAAACTTCAGTATGAAAAATTATTTTAACTGAATGGTGTTTTTTGGCTTGAATTCCCTACTGCTCCTAAGCGGCTTAGGCGATTTAATTCATTTATGCTTTGATAAATAGATAAACTTGATAGCTATAAATATAACATAAAATTATTCAATCGAACAATCACGTCCATGTGAAAAGTATTATTTTCTCCTATTTTGCCCTATCAAGGACGCAGCGAGCGTCGTAACAGCCACCACGCATTGTGCACTGATATGAACGTTATTTCAATGTCATTTCCGTTGATATTCGTACAGACAAACATCGAGCTGCTAATTTGGCGACGGTAATCGCCTTAAGTACCTGGGTCACTGGGTCACGGAAGATTTGAAGGATGTCTGTGACATCGAAAGGGAGCGTGGCGCTGGCTGTTCGCTATAACATGTTGGCACGCAGGTTCGCACGTTGTGGCACAGAAGCTAAATTAACGTTATTCAGGGCATACTGCCAGTCTTTCTACACGTGAAGCCTGTGGGTCAGCTATACGCAGAGGGTATATATACAGCGCCCTGCGCGTCCAGTACAACAACGCGTTCAGGGTGGTTATGGGGCTTCCGCGGTATTGTAGGGCCTCAGGCATGTTTGCGGATGCAAGGATCGATGGATTTCCTGTGATCCTTAGGAAACGCTGCGCCTCGTTATTAGGTCGCATCCGCGGCAGTGCCAAAGTCATCCTACGCACATTGTTGGACAGATGGGATTCGCCAATGCTGGCGTACTGGGTGGGGTTACACGTGGGTGGGTGAACACAGGAGCTCCGGCAGTGGGGAGTGGACGTATTTTAAATGTTTTCATCCTGTTATGTATTTATATGTTTTTAATTTTGTTTTGTGTATTTATAGGCCCTACCTGAAATAAATACTTTTGATTTGATTGAACTTTGTACCTATCTTATATCCTTCGCTGTACAGTTGCAGTACTGCAACTGTATGCTATTTTCTTATCCTTCTAAGTTGCAGCCTTAGAAAATATCAAAACCTACAAAGAGATGGCGTCACACATATCATAAATATGTAGATAGTATATACTAAATATATGGTGTCAAATGTAAGAAACTATGTATAACAGAAAATATTTTGTTTGTGGGTTATGTTTGCGTAAAAATTAAAAGTTGTTTTTAGACTAAAATTGGGTAATTCTTTGAAAGCGTTGATGTTAATTGAGTGGTTCTTGTACTCGTATATATAACGAAAGTATTGTTTGTTAAAATTATTGTTAGAATTCTTTTTCCGTCCATCGCGTCACGGATATCTATGATTGCGTCCATATGAAAAGTAGTATTTTCTCCTATTTCGCGTTGTCCGGAGACGCAGCGATCGTCGTAATGCACGCATGCTGATATGAACGATATTTCAATGTAGTTTAGACATGATCTTGCTAAGTTTCTTGCCCTTCTTCTTAGCAAGACTAATCGAATGGGCGGAGGTAGGCATGTATTTATATATGTAACCTATTAGTATGTAGTGTATAGGATGGGATTTGGTCGGCCGCCTGGATTCGTGCTGGGGGCTCGGTTGGTGATCACTGAACCTTGTTCCTGGTCCCTGGCCGGGTCTCCGGTATGGGTTCGGGCGGCTGATTGGATTTTACCTTGTATAATATATATTTTACCTATCATTTTAATCGTAAATATATTGCTACATAAATTAAATAAACCTTTAATTTAGTTCATGTACATTTATTATTCTATTACATATATTTTCTTTATTAGATTAAATTTGACGTGTAAAAAGTGTATATATCTATACCTGCTTTGCAAAATAAACTATTTGAATTTGAATTTGAATTTGAATTTGAATTTGAATTGTTTCCGTTGATATTTTTACCGACACAGGGGAACCTCTCCAAGACTGCATCTTGAACGCCTTAACTTTATGCCATAGACCTTCGATCATACATATACAACTATGATCGAAGCCATAGACAAATGAAACTTGAAAACAATTTTCAGAGCATATTGATATTTCAAATCAATTTGACTGTGAGTTCAGTGCTACAAGGATCTGATGGCGCGTGGATGACAGTGACAGGGGGGCGCAGCTGTGAAACAAGGAGTATGGTAGCGGTGTTAGTTCCGATTTTGGACACAACCTATCCACGCGCTATGTAGAACTGTACCTCAATTCATACACATCATTTTTTTTATAGACATAATAATTTTTTAAGACATTATAATAATTGAGAAAGGCGAGCTTTTTTGTTTTATTACGTCATTCGTTAGTCTTATTTTGTTATTTTATTGTACAAAACGTTAGGCAAATTTGTACATACCAGCTATCGTTGGCGTACAATTTACACATTTAAGATATTTTATTGACAAAGGAACCGTTTAGCCTAACCAATGACATCCATCATAATAATTGTAAAATTAAGAAATATCTATCAACGTTGTGAAACAGATTATAGCAAAACATGGCTTAAAGTTAAAATGGGGGCTAGCTTGAAACTGTTTTTGTATCATCATTCCTTTTGAAAATTACATGTGCTCAGGGTTGGAAAAAAGTCAGGGTTTAAAACAAAAAATAAAAAGAAACGTGTATTAAACACATTCAAATTGTTTAAAACACATTTAAAACTGTTTAAAACAGCGTTTCTTAACCTGTGGTCCGCGGACCCCTGGGGGTCCGCGAGCATATGTATGGGGGTCGGCAGCCTAAGCTAGTAATAGATTAGGCTATTACTAGATTATAATCTCAGTAGTAATATAAACCCAAATATCACTAATTTAGTTTCAAAAAAGCAGCACCAAGCAGGGCAGGATTTGAACCTAAGACCGCTTACTTACTTTGGTATTTGTTTCTAATTGATCTGTTTTATCTTGTCAAGCACTCTCTAAATCTATCTATGATTCATAAAAAGCCGGTTATTTAAATATAAAAATAATATAAAATTAATAATAAGTAACTTCCTTAAGGAAAACGTTTACAAATATTTAAAAATGCAAGTAAAAAGTAACCTAAACGTATCTACCTACTAATTACTTTTAGGATGCCGGCAGTAAACACGATTCGTTCGATAAAAGGAAAAAAACAATGTGTTATATGTGTGTTTTATGTGTGCGTGTTTTAAACAAGTTTAAAACACGTTTTTAACAAGTACGTTTTTTTTCTCGGTGTTTTAAACACTTTGTTTTGAATACTGTTTAAAACACTTGTTTTAAATATTTGTTTAAAACAATGCCAACATGCGTGGATGGGCTTCAGAGACCACCACTGTACAAAACTACCTAGTGCTTACAGAAAACACTATAACAAAATAAGTGGGTATATTTTTTACATCACGTAAAAGACATTAGTAGCTGCCCAATTTCGTTTATCTATGACCCTAATGACTCAAAATAAACGGATGTCAGTCGTTGAGGTGTCGCTGAGCGGACAATAAATGCTGTAATCTATCCACTTTTTGACTACGGAAATTTTATGCAATCTTAATATGACGATGAAACACAAAAGCGTTTCGAAAATAATATGTTACGCGAACGTCAAGTGCCAACAATTTTTTGTTTTAATTAATAAATATATACAAAATGTGAGAATCAGGTGAAAAAGTCAGTAACATTTTTTCTGTTTGGGATTTTGAAATATTTCGGTTTCAAGCGGAATTTTTGTGTGTGAATACGATACCTACCTACTTAAAGTTCTTCAAAAATATTCGGAAATAATAATTCATGTGCTAATGAAGAAGGCTTTTGCCAAATAAAATAAAAAATTGGCTATCGCAACCGTAGGTTTATTTCAAAACGTAAATTACCGTACAAATTGTTTAAAAAAACAGCTGCCCTAGTACCACCCGCGTGCCCTACCCATCCCCCAGGTTATTCCACTTGACTCCAAAGCCATTGTTTTCAAAACTTTACCGTCCATACATTGTTTCCACTTCGACTCCAAAATGATTTTAGGCGTTTAAATTTTTAAGTTCTTCAATTCCACTCGACTCTAAAACCGTTTTGGTATAGTCAATAGCAAAATTCCATAATGTATCCTATAATGGAGTTTTATAAAATATATGTATTAGGGTCTTATATCACGCAAAGCACAACCCTTTTCTTATAAAAATTTAAAAACCCTTTTCTTTAAAATATTTATTTAGAGCTTCCTGACCGATTTCGTCTATAAGGCATTATCAAAGGAATTATTATACTTTGATCTTAATTACACAATAAATTGTTGTATTTTATCGTGGGAATTATTATACTTAAATCTTAATTACAAAACATTTTTTTCTTTAATTTGTAAACATATTAGTCCGTGGTAGTTTATGGACGAGTACTATCGCCAGTTTCCGGTTTCCGCAACTTCATCTTAACAACCAGTATAGGATAGCAATAAAACGTTAATAGGATTCGAAATCGCGGTAAAAAGTTACTGTCTAGCATAACTAACGAGTAGAGATTCATCATAGTTGGCCACATTAGTGGAAAATGACTGATTGAAGAGTCCCGGCGCGATGGATTAACGGGACACCTGACGCTAAAACATCAACAACACCAGGTTTTCAAGGGTTCATTGGAAGAAACTAGGTCTCTCCTCATATTGAAGAAAATATATTTGAATTATTGATCTTTTATCTAGGAATTCTACCTATAAACGATGAATTAATTAATTACTTTTGTAAAAAAAAAATTTTTCCACCCTCTTTTTTTTGGTTTAAAACGTTCGTTTCAAGAACGCGGTTAAGAAATCAACCTGCTTTTTTTTTTCATGAAAAAGGTAATAAAAATATGAAGGGATTCTACTTAAATCCAATATATTTTTCCCTACAAAATATTTCAGTATTAGCTAAAAACACACCAATTTGTTGTTTCGCTGCGTGATCACTAGTATTACGCGTCCAAGAATAAGAGGCCAATGAGCCAACATATAATCGCCTCTATCAAAAGCCAATAAGGTCTTTGCCATTGGACTTATTGTGCTGGACGGGTAATTAAAAAAGTTGCTAAGGTATGCCATCCTCTTAAGAGTTTTGTTAAATAACTAACGAGTCTATCTTGAATGAACTCTAAATAAGACCTATAGAGAAGTTCATCATTGTTGGCCACATTAGTGGAAAATGACTGATTGAAGAGTCCCGGCGCGATGGATGCACATATGTTAGTGCACAACATAAAGCGGGAGTTGACCTGTCGTCGGACTTTGAACATTCGTCGGGTTAAACCTTTTACAATGCGACTGGAGGGTCAGTACATACGTAATGCTTTCTATCTAGCCCAGGATTTAGCAATGCCTCACACGGGGGCCGCGATCCTCAGCGTTGAATAAGCGAGACATCAACTTGAGATTGAAATTTGACGTGCGTGCGACGACGCCCGCCTAACATGCCATCTCTTTCGCATGCACGTCAAATTTCAATCTCAAGTTGATGTTGATGAAAATCAGAATTACGCGGTAGACCCGCAGGTTTCAGTTCCACAAAATGTCTACTTTCACTTCAGACTTCAATATTGGCACATTTCTTTATATTAGGTTTAGCTTCAAATTTGCATTTCTTAATAGCTGCAGTAACTTTACTATAATTACTCTTAAATTATTCCGGCATATACAGGTGTTAAGATGAAGTTGCGGAAGCCGGTAACTGGCGATAGTACTCGTCCATATGAACAACTTTTACTACGGAGCCAAACATCGAATCGCGAAAAAAAATGTTCACGATACTGATGACGAAAAAAATTTAAAAAAGTACTTTTTTTTCCCAAATCTATTTACGATATTTTGAGAACGGCTTGAAACGCCTGCTGTTATATGACACACATGATGAAATTGATTCAGCACTGGCGGACCGGTAGGGTGGGGGGTGGAGGGGTGGCACCCGAGTATAATGGTATTAGTACTTCGTGTCGCATGTCGCAGTGACCATTTATCAAAAATTTTTACTTTTATTTTGGTACAAAAAGAAAAGGGCATCTTTTTTTATGCCGTATTTATTTTTGTATACCTTTTTTGGAATATGCATCGTGAATAATACCTACCCTGTGACGGAAGTTGCTGACCAAATCAACATCCTGTACAATAATTACCGGCCAAACCTGATTTTAGGAGACCAAACTAGTTTTTCGGAAATCCTTCAGCGCAAAAGGGAGCCGGAAGGTTGTACATAACCTTCGTGGTTATTTTTTTATGACAACCCAGAACCACTTTGGCCTAAAGTCGTATTTGGCCGGTTACTTATATGGCACTTCGAGTGAACTTTTTCAATTATTTGTTGCAGAAAAAAAACATTTATCCCTTATTTATTTTATTACCGAGAAACAATTAAATATCATGCCTAAAATGTTTACTTCGAAATTGAAACCAAACACCTTTTTACAAGTCAAAAGCAACATTTATATTAAATCAAAATCAAAAATTCTCACATTAATCACAAATTCTCGGTACGCAGTCAGGGTTTGATCCCCGCCGGAACGTGCACCAAAGAGAGTTTTTGGCATAATGTATTAGTGATGCGCCGACTGCCGAGTACATACTCGTTTTATACTCGGTACTCGGCATACGTGGCAATATTTTTAGTACTCGTATTCGGCCGAATAACTCGGCTTAAGTGACGAGGTAAAAAAATCTAGTGTGAAAATAATAAAATAGTATTTAAATAGGTGGTAAAAAGGTCGTGTCAGTACACTGAATATTTTTGCAAAATTTTAAATGAAATGGATTAATTATTATTAGTTTTGTACTGAGCTGCAGTCTCACGGCAATTTGGAATTTCTCTAAACGTCATGTTTTGAGCTAATTTGTTTAAATAAAAAAAAAATCTAGGAAAAATCAAGAAATTTACGTGTTTTCACCGTGTCGATTACGAGGAAAAAAAATCAATAATATCTTTGCTTTTTTCTTTACTTATTTATATGGCGAAAACAATTTTTTTTACAATTTATTTTATCTCTATTATGTTCGGTTTTAACTCGAGAACAACTCTTTGGATTTGGCTGCGGTTCATCGTGATAATGCGCCCGATACGAGTAATACCTGCGTAAAACTGAACCGAGTAACTCGGCAGAGTACTCAGTTCGGTAAAAATAAAACCAAGCAATACTCGATACTCGGTTACTCGGTAAAACTTGTACTCGGCGCATCTCTAATATGTATGTATTTGATATGTAGTAATATGTATTTGTATACCGATTTTTCTGTTGAAGGATTACTGCCATCCCAAACAAGATTATTTCTTTGAAAAGTTTACTAATATTTAGATATTCAGTTCAAACTTTAACACACTGGAAACAAATTGTCTGAGTATGTCTTAATATACTAATAAATAACAAATACATATACTCATCGAAGTTCTCATCTCATCTACCCCCAGTGGCGGATTTGCCCTAAGGCCCAGTAGGCCCGGGCCTAGGGCGCCCAGATATTAGGGGCGGCCAATCGTGGCTAAAAATACACTGATGATAACAAGAAAATACCCAAAGTAACTATTACTTTGTTATTAAATATTTTATTTTATTTTATATTATTATTAACCTGACGAAACTAAGCGCGTCAGAAATCAAAGAAAAGGCCAAAGCATTACAAAAGGTGTATTGTACTGACTTAGAAGACAATTTCTTAGAATAATGTCTCCATTTTCGTGGTTACTGAAATATAAAAGACCGGTCAAACTCGCGTTCCATAATTTTAATTTTGTCATTTCTTTTCGTGTATTTCTCAACCGCTATATTTTTCCTGTAATCTTTACGTAAGCAGATATTAACATGGTTTTTGGCATATTTTTCGGTCCACCAGTTTTGGAGAAATGGGGGAGACATACATTTTTTTGTGGATTTCTCGAAATAGACGCAATTAAATATAGCCAAGCTATATATTTTAATAACAGTTTGATACTCATGTGACTTGTATTCTATATAAGGCATAAGCAGTGGCGGATTTGCCCTAAGGCCCAGTAGGCCCGGGCCTAGGGCGGCCAGATATTAGGGGCGGCCAATCGTGGCAAAAAATACACTGATGATAACAATAAACTACCCAAAGTAAGTAGGTACCTATAACGTTGTTGTAAGTAAGTATTATTTTATTTTATTTTATTATTAACCTCACGAAACTAAGCGCGTCACAAATCTAAGAAAAGGCCAAAGCTTTACAAACGGGTCTCCATTTTCGTGCTCACTGAAATATAAAAAAACCGGTCAAACTCGCGTACCTAAGGTTCCATAATTTAAATTTTGTCATTTTGTTTTCGTGTATTTCTCAATTTGGCATTTGGCATATTTGGCATATTTTTCGGTCCACCAGTTTTTGAAATAAGGGGGGATACATTTTTTTGTGGATTTTAGCCAAGCTATATATTTTTACAATCAGCTCTTTAATACTTACAATTTGGTACCCATGTGACTTATATTCTATATACATGATCATAATTAAATTTCTGAATTTATTTCGATAAAAGTTAACAAGTAAATTCATATTTATTACCTAAATAATAGGAGCTAAGAAAGGGGCGGCTGGTACTATATGGCCTAGGGCGGCCAAGACTGCAAATCCGCCACTGGACATAAGCATTATTAAATTTCGGAAAATATTTCGATAAAATTTGACAAGTAAATTCATATGTATTAAATGATGGGAGCTAAGAAAGGGGCGGCTGGTACTACATGGCACTGCAAATCCGCCATTGCCTACCCCCAAGTGAAACATGTTATGTACCTACAGACTACATCTATTTTTCCATCAAATGAATTGCCTTATATAAAATTAATTATTTTAATTGTTCTCTACGAACATAATAAATATATGTAGGTACATTAATAACAAGAGAACAGAGGTCATGAAAAGATTATATCAGTATGATTTTAGTAGCCGAGCAAATTAAATAGTCATTTGTATGTTAAACAACAATACTAGTCCGGTTTATTTCCATTTTCTTATTTATACAATATTGATTGAGGGGAAACCTGGATGAGGTCAACGCGAGGTCGTACGACATGTTATTTAAACCCAAATATACCTACAGTTGTAACTGCGAGAACAATAATAATATTATTAATTTTAATATTTAAGAGAATAGCCTACCCTTTTTTATTACCCGGCCAGCACAATAAGTCCAATGGCAAAGACCTTATTCGCTTTTGGTAGAGGCCGTTATTTATGTTGGTTGATTGGCCTCTTTTTCTTGGACGCGTAATACTAATGATCACGCAGTGAAACAACAAATTGGTGTGTTTTAAGCTAATACTGAAATATTTTGTAGCGAAAAAAATATTGGATTTAAGTAGAATCCCTTCATATTTCTATTAGCTATTTTATGAAAAAAAAAAACAAGTTGATCTCTTAACCGCGTTCTTGAAACTAAAATTTGAAAACGAAAAAAAAAGAGTGTGGAAAGCGTTTTTTTTTACAAAAATATAAATCTTAGTACATTGTTTATGAGTAGAATCCTTAGATAAAATAATCATACATATTTTTTTCAATACAAGCAGAGTCCGAATTTCTTCATATGAATCCTCGAAAGTCTGGCGTTGTTCAACCCAACACACAACAAACGATTGTAATTCCTTTTTTTTCTTAATAAAAGTATTAAATAAATGTGATTCATGCAACGCAGTTCATGGCATTACGTTACGCGACAATAGTTTAAGGGGAACGAAAATACAAACAGTTTGGGGTTTTCAAGCAAAGTTCTGTTACTGTATGCGTGTTGATCCTGCATAACGACATACGAGTATATGTGGTAAGTAGTACGTAAAATAACAGAACTTTGCTAGAAAAGCTTAACTGACACTAAACTATTGTTTGTGTAATGTTGTAAATCACATTTATTTAATTATTTTTATTTAAAAATAAGAAAAACAATAATAAGTTGCGCGATTTGGATCGAGACCCGTGTCGCTACCAACTTAAGAGGGTATGCGAATTATATTTTTGTCACTGTCACTCCAAGCGAAAAATCGCGCAGTGCGAGAGGGGTGGATTCAGGGCAAAAGGGAAAAAAGTTGGTTGAATATTTTTATTAAAGAAACGAAAATAGCTAGCAAAATTTCAAATATCAAATCTCTAGATATTGTTAAAACGCACCTAATAAAATATGTTTTAGTTCTGTGTATGGTTCCTATTCGTCAAACGAGGAGTAAAAGTGTGTTTGAAGACCTCATTTCAACAATTATTTCTATCGAGGAAAATTTATCCCAACATATTTTACAATTTCAAAACCCTAGATTATATAGTCGAAATGCATATACCAGAAACTGATTATAATTTTCCGTGTCTTTCATGAAATACACAGAAAAGGAACGTATTTTTTTCACATATCGCCTTAAAGCAGACGAACAGTTAAAGTAAATCATATCAAATCAAATCAAATATTTTTATTTCGGACTAGGCCATAGGTGTTAGTACTACAAACAACTTATTAACTATGTTAGTATAAATAAGACACGCCAAAACATTGTGGATTAATGGCTGAAGTACTATACAATATTACTGATTTTTTACTGTGTTATTAAAAGATCCAACACCAAACTACCGCATCACTGGCGAAAAAGTACAAGTGGGTTTTTCAAGTTAAATTAAAATAACAATAGCACTCATAACCCTTTTGAAATTAACACCTATTAATTTTGACATAATAGTTATAACAAAACATCCTTAAAAAGATGCAAAAATGAAGCAAAAAATTCCTATCTCACTGATCACGAAACATGCAGAATATTGTATTGCGGCGTTGTGACGTAGGCGCCCAACGCAATGGTTGGCCGGCTCCTGTAGTTCCAAGGTATATAACGTGGACTTGTCTGATGCATCGTCACACAAACTTCGAGGTTCCTACCGACTCGACATCTGTGCGATTCCTAGCTAATCGGTGAGTCGCAGGATTTTATATCTAATTGCAAAGATATTAAGGGTGTGTTTTTGATCTTGTTTAGAGAGTGAAATAAAAAGTTTTTCGGTGCATACTGTATACAAAGTGAGGGGGTTATCTGCCTGAAAAGATCCATCATTTGACACTCAACATGAATTTTTATAATGTGACGTCATTAAGATTTTATAAGTATTTCCCGGGCATTCCAGTGGAGAGGGCAGACAGATACTAGGGCTAAAGCTGAGGGATTTTTGTTGTTGTAGGAACACAAAAATAGGGGTTACATGGGAAACATCGGAATCTGTGATTATTTTTGCACCTGTTATTTTTAAGATCGGTGACAGCTTATTATAAATTTTAACAATTAAGAATAATAATAAATTTACAATTAATTAACAATTTACAATTAACTTGTTTATACATCCACTTTTTGATTTTATTTTTTTTTTGCAATACCTATGGGCAAAATGTAAGCTTGTGATTTTTTTCGATAGTACCTAATAAATTTAAACTATAGAACTTTATTTATTGCTCTTTATAAGGAGTGAAATATCTTTTATTGCTATTTAAAACTAATTTATTTTTACAATACATGCTTAGTTATTTATTTATAGTTAAGAGGAAAACCATGGTCATGTCTCACAATAGGTAGATGCGAAGTTGCAAATCATAGTCCATCTGTGAAAAGTGGGTAGTTCTTTCATAGCCCTGTACTTTGAAACATGTATTTAGTCAACTTATTCTGCTTAGAGCCATTTACAACCTATAATTAGGTCATTTAGCATCAAGCACCAGTTTGACGAAGCAAAAACGACTTTAAAATGACGTTTTTATACAATTTTATTAATAGTATGTACAGAAATCATAAATTCGAAGAAAAAACAAACTATATATAATCCGTCGGCCCAATTTTCAACCGTATTGCAATAGTAAAAGAGCGAAAAGTAGTTCGGCGGCAATTTCTTCGATAGTATATGTGGATGTCTTGACCTAAATTCGGTGTTGATATTCAAGTCTGGCAGACCTTAATGCCTGACCATGTATACTGCAACCAGAACTGATCTGAACCAGTTATGTAAAACATTTGCAGTATTTATGTGCCTACTCAATTACGGAGTACAATAACTAGTATGTATAGTATATATATACATACCGGCTGTAAAACTTGTATGTAAACAAACAAACGGATATAATAGGCTTAGTACTATTAAATAGGAACTCTAGGAACAACACCTAAAATAAAAACAATAGCGTCATTAAACTTAAACAAGAATAAAACAATGGGCAATTATTGTAATTAAAATAACCAAGTCCTTAGAGACGTTGACCGAAGACATGGAATATTCTCATGAATTTATGTACATTCATCTGCAATTCAAGCTCCCTATTGTAAACGATTTTAAAGGCTATGACGCTGCAATAAGAGCCGCCCATAGGTAGCTGTCATGCTCGCATCTTAACGTAATAATATGCGATTCCAATAAAACCTTCGGGTATTCATTGTCCAAAGGTTAAGAGCGGTTTTGCAGCCGCATTGTGAAAAACCCGCCTTTTTCTAATTAATTGAAATATCGAAACAGATCACTTAAATTCTAAATTCACTCAATAGTTATTCAACAAAACCTTATTACCTATGTAATGCGTATGCTGCCATCGCAAAGTTTCCATTGGTTTCAATTAATTAGAATTTCAAAAAATTTTAAATAAAAATTTTTTGGTATTATAATTAACAGAAGCCAATGGAAACTTTGCGATGGCAGCATACACAATACCTACATAAGTAAATTACTTAAAGTAATAAGGTTTTGTTGAATAAATATTGAGTAAATTTTGAATTTTCTTTTCAAAAATGTTCTGCTTCGATTAATTAGAAAAAGGCGGGTTTTTCACAATCCGGCTGAGAAACCGCTCTGGAAATTTACAAAAACTGGTCTAAAATTGGAAAACAGCAGTCTTGTTGTATATTTCATTAATTCTGAAGCAAACTAATTATAAGAATATAAGTTACAATATAACCTTTATTTGACCCTATGCTATGGCCTAACAAACTTTTTAGACTTAGGGCCTGTTTCACCACTTCCAGATAAGTGCCTGATAGTTATATGTGACATACAACGCATACAAAATGTGTTCCATTTTTAAACTTATCTTTTGAATATCACTTATCTGGAAGTGGTGAAACAGGCCCTTAAAAAATTTATCACGTAATGTAACTATTTCTTCTTTTTGACTATACGAAAAAAAAAATGAACACAATCATATTAATTGTCATAAAACGAAAAAAACAGAAATGATTGAAAATCAGACTACTAACGTGACCATTTAGTATAACATCAACTTCACTTTGTTTGCTGAGGTCCCAGGCTATATAAAACGCGTACACGTTGTTTAAACCCATAACCATCAAATACAATAACGAGTTTACGTGTATCTGATCTCCTTTCTTTTGCTTACATTTTTTATATATTTATTTCAGATAACAATGAGACTGCTGATTCTAGTGGCTTTAACATGCGCCGCCGTCGGAGTCACCTGGGCGAAACCAGCTTCTACTTACACAGACAAATGGGACAACGTGAACATTGACGAGATCCTGGAGTCACAACGCCTTCTAAAAGGCTACGTCGACTGCCTCCTCGACAGAGGGCGCTGCACGCCTGATGCGAAAACCTTAAAGGAAACCCTCCCTGATGCTTTAGAACATGAGTGCTCCAAATGCACAGAAAAACAGAAGAATGGGTCCGACAAGGTCATCAGGCATTTGATTAACAAACGTCCGGAAATGTGGAAGGAGCTTGCGGTCAAGTATGACCCCAACAATCTCTACCAAGAAAGGTACAAGGACAAGATCGAAACTGTCAAGGGGAAAGAATAAGGAAGAAACCTCAGAGGCGATTGAAATGTGCTCGTAAAAGTTTAGTCTCAAAATTCGCTCAAAATCGATGAACCAAAGGAAAGGGTGATTGGAGAATGTGATAATTTGTTTAAGTATTATTATTATTTTAATAATTAAAAAGTAAAGCAAAACTACATGTGTGTTTTATATTATATAATTTAATTATGATTATGGCTACGCTCTGTTGAATATATAGTCAAAAGACAATCTATCAAGCACCTCCAATAAGTCATACACTCGACTCGGTTGCAAAACTCATACAATGCACCAATTTCGGTTCGAAAATTTGGACTTTTATTTCAACTTTTGATACAATTATCGCCACCTAGTATTGTGTTTCGATAAATGCTTAGTTATGAAGGTAATACCTACTACAAAGGCACGATAACCAAGGTTCAAAATACAGTATGCAAAATAACTGCTTTCAAAAATGGTCCCAATTATGTTGATGATAATGTGTGAATGTGTGCGTTTACTGAAATCCAACTGTCTAACATATCCCGCATTCGCCACGATAATTATTAGGTCACTGTACCAGCACTCGTATGTTAATGCTTCAGGAAATACTTTCGTAGCAAGAAAATCTTTCATTCGTTTTTTTAGGGTTGCGTACCCGAAGTGTACCAAACGGGACCCTATTACCAGAGAATATAAAGTATTACTACGTGCGCGGACAAGCCAGTGCGCGCGTGAGAGTGTAGGTAAATAACTTGAGCACTCAGTATGAAGTGCCGGGGGTGTGCTATTACTAAGCCTCCGCTGTCTGTCTGTCCGTCTGTAACAGAAGAAATGAATAAGCCATTTATGTTCACGAGGAAAATGAGTAGCTTATTTAACTTAAAATAAAGTGTTTTTCTTTCTTTCTTCTTCTTTTTGAAATGCCCCATGGACTTTTCTGCTTATTTCATTGACATTTGAGACCCAAGGTAGAGTTGTATCGAAACTAAACCCCCGGATTTTTGTATTGTTAAAAAATTTAATAGCAGACCCGTTGAAATTAACATAGGTAATCCCAGTGTCATTAAGAGCACCCGCGTTCGCTCGAACACCAAATAAGTGCTCTTCGCTGATAATGGCCTTATTTATTAATATTTGCCTAAAATTTGAATTTGTGTAACTGACCTCATTTTTTTCTTTTAGGAAGATTTACACCATAAATATTACAAAAGAAAAACTAAATGCCGATAAAAAATCTCCACCAAATAGATTTAACAATTTTATAAAAGAAGAGTCATGATGGCGTCAGCCATTCATTAAACTATACATTTATCAAACTTATTTAATTAAGGTAAATATAACATTAGATTATGTTATGTATATTTATGAGTATAAAATGAAAAACCTTAAAATTTGTACGAGCACCTCATCAGTTAAAAGAGCCTTGACAACCCAACATTTTAATTAGTTTTAAAATCAAGTCTGTTGCTTCTTTATCTTTTTATTTTGCATCTTTAATGTTAACTTAAAATTAAAGATGCAAAATAAAAAGATAAAAAGAAGCAACAGACTTGATTTTAAAATTAATTAAAATGTTGGGTTGTCAAGGCTCTTTTATAACTGATGAGGTGCTCGTACAAAACATATCTAAATCAGTAGAAATATTATTGAACAGGTAACTTACTCTTGAAATAAATGCATTCT
Organism: Ypsolopha sequella; assembly: GCA_934047225.1. Taxonomy (NCBI): domain Eukaryota; kingdom Metazoa; phylum Arthropoda; class Insecta; order Lepidoptera; family Ypsolophidae; genus Ypsolopha; species Ypsolopha sequella. The sequence continues at coordinate 12,234,629 of OW204002.1, read as the reverse complement.
GCCTGTAATTCGTATTGCATGGGTGGTATTGCATAAAGAAGATTGGGCTGCCTCATGCTCTTTTTATAAACTCGTAGGTTAATTAGTGATAAAAGGTCCATCGACTGATCCAATCTATGACTAGAACCTAAAACATTTACCAAAATCAAATACACACAAAAGTTTACAAGCGTTTAAAAGTCCGGAAGTTTACTTTTAAACGCTTGTATCTTTTGGGTGTATTTGATTTTGGTTACTGTTTTTGGGTCAAAATTTCAAATATCAAATCTCTAGATATTGTTGAAACACACCTAATAAAATATGTTTGAGTTCTGTATTCGTCAAACGAGGAGAAAAAGTGTGTTTGAAGACCTCATTTCAACAATTATTTCTTTCGAGGAAAATTTATCCAAACATATTTTCCAATTTCAAAACCCTAGGTTATATAGTCAAAATGCATATACCCGAAATTTATTAAAATTTTGCGTGTATTTCATGAAATACACAGAAAAGAATCACCCGTATTTTTTTCGCATATCGCCTTAAGCAGATTGTTCAGGGACAGATAGTGACCTAAAGAAGGTCACTTCTGATACATAGACATGGCCACGTGGAAGCAGGGAGGGCAGCTGCCCACCCCCCTCTATAGAGACTCGAAAAACTAGGGATTTTAATAATAAAAAAGGCGAAAATTTAAGATTATTATTTTATTAAAGATTATGTTTTTAATCCCATAGCCCTGTTATCCAGTCCATTTAGCATCCCATCCTCATAGCCCACTCCAAGTCGCTTCCTTCCTGGTAATAGTTTGACAACTGTGGGGGACTGTCTGTTAGTGTATCCCAGTGGTACATTGAGGGAGTGGCCACCATGGTTGCAACCATGTCACATTTAGATAAAATTGTACCAAAAAGCCTCTTCAGTGTTGGCTACGGCCCAATGAATGCCTTACAAATGACCGGGTCCCTATGGGCCCGTGTCTGAAAAGTGTACCTACATAATAATATATATATTTTTTTTATTACACAGAGTAAAATTATTGTACAAAGACGAGTATTTTCTGCCAACTATAATTTGGAAATGAGGAAATTGTTGAGGGTAGTGCCATAATATTTAAAAGGTGTAATCATTAGATAGTACTTAAATAATTGAAATAATTAGACTTCCTCCTAATAAATATTTAAAGCAAAGTTATAGTTTATAATAAAATACATAAACTACATAAACAGTTTACACAATAATATAAATTTATAGTGATGAAAATTAATTAATTACTCATAACATATTATATAACATAACAATCACAAGAATATATCATGTAATATTAGTCAACTCAAGAAAGTATTGTCTCATTTTGTTCTTGAGCACCTTCACGAATGTGTAACGGCACAAGCTATTCCAGAAGCGTATTGCACTCACAGTGAAAGAATTGGTCTCCATGCATGTGTTATGCTCAGGACTCAGGAGTGTGAAGAAGCCAGGTTTTATTGGATCCTTGAAGACGATGGAGAGACGAAAGGGGTACAAACGTTTGAGATATTGTGTGGAATTAGGACTATAAAGAATACCATTTAAGAAAGTAAAAACGTGGCAATGTCTCCGGTACTTAATGTTGAGCCAATTGAGTTCGGCACGGAATTCAGAGATTTGATCATACTTACGCAGCCCGAACACATAGCGGATGCATAAGTTGAGAAGACGGTCAAGCTTATTCAGAAGTTCCTCAGTGAGGTCAGGATAGCAGACATCTGCATAATCCAGACCGGGTAGCAACAAGGAAACGACAAGAGTGACTTTGACAGAGTATGGCAAGAACTTTTGCATGCGTTTAAGGGCATGCATAGATGCAAATATTTTTCTACTTATTTCTGAGACTGAAATATACTTATTCCTGTATTCTGAATATGCAAACCCAGGTTTTTTACTTTGGTACAGTAAGGTAGAGGTATATTATCGAAGTAAACTGAGGGCAAGGTTGGGTTGTTCCCATCGGCTCAGTAGTTAGACGCAACTCGCAACGAATCACCCTAAATTGATCCCATCGGTTCACTGGTCGGGTGCAACTACAAAATTTATGTCTTTTTTTCCCAACGGACCACCTGAGCCTTTGTTTAATGGAAAATTGTACCAAACGGTAAAATGTGAGCTTATAATTATGAAATCCTCTGACAATTATATTTCGTCTCTTTTAGCATTGTCCTATGTTTGTTATTGTTAATTTTCCTCATTGTCTCGCTGTTGGGTTAGGCAAATAAAATGTGTAAATGAATTGGAAAAATAAGTCTTTTATTTTTGATTTAAGTTAAGTTAACAGTATGTTTGTACACATATTATACCTATAGATAATCTATCGTTATGTAACATACAGGAAAAGTTTGTAAAATGACGATAAGATTATGTTTATATCGGATGTAAATATAGAATTTAAATGAAACCATACACTCTACTGAACATACTGAACTAAAAACTAAAAAATTAAACCCGCAAAAATTAAAAATTAAATGTTCTCCTATCCGTACTAACATTAAGAACCAACTGAAAATTTCGTGTGGGCCACTGAACTTACACTTACATTTGCGCGGATATGATTGGTTGGGAATGATATGTCGTAAGATCCGCAGAGTATGTGGTTTCTCTAGCAGACTATTTACACCTGTATAATAATAACAGAGTATCTAACTGGACGAACGCAACTCTCAAAACGCCTGCTCAAATCACTTGAGCAAAGTTCCATATCTTAGTCCTCTTGCAAAAACTTGTAGAAACGATCTCTATATTTCTTATTCTCATCATATCTGTTCAGAAACTCTTCCCATTCCTCAGGATGCCTCGCCATCAGAGTCTTGACCACAGCTTTGATCAATTCTTTTTGTTTTGGTGTGCATTTCCCGCAAACTGACTGCATCGCTTCCGGTATTACCTCTGAAATGTTGCAGGATCACTTCAGATGTAAATAACTTGGCTAAGTGCGAGTCGGACTTGTTGTCCCATTGTGTGGTGGTTCGGAACCCTAAAACCATGGTAAATTACAACAATATATGGGTAGATATCATAGTAACATTAGGCAATACAAACAAGCCGCTGAAATGGTAGCGCCTGAAAAAACAATTCGTGGCTCCCGCTGAGTATAGAACTCGCTATATTTTTCTGTAATCTTTACGCACTCCTCTACTACAATGATATTTTTCAAACAACGTTTTAGAGTTTTTTTATGTATGGGGACCATCCTCGGGTTTAATTTTTTGTAATTTTTATTATTTCACCGTGATAACATAGTAACACGTATTGTGTGAAAATTTCAAGTGGCTACCTATAACGGCTGGAGCTATAGACCCCTGTGACAGACAGACGGATGGACAGACAGACAGACAGCGGAGGCTTAGTAATAGGGTCCAGTTTGATACCCTACGGATACGAAATCCTCAAAAGCAGCGAATTTTGCGTAGCCCACATAAAACAAATTAGTTATTAATATAGACAAATAATAAGTTACCTGTGTTTTGAGTTTCGCCAACTAAAAATTAAAATAAAGTACTTATGCCAATATAATGAAAAACTCACTCAAACAAACTAACCAAAGGTTTTTGTACCAAACGATATTATATCGCATGGTGCCAGAATTGCTCCTCTAATCGACACCAACGTCCAGTCCCTCTACTGTCCGTCAGTTGGCAACTAAAGATAAATAATAGGCCCACTATAAGTACTAAGCAATAAAACTTACTCTTAAAATCCCTAGCGTCAGGAGTGCAAGGACCGTGATCAAGGAAGCATCTTGTGTAACCCAGCAGTATCCTATCGTTCTCCAGGAGAGGCTTTATGTCGAAGCTGTCATACCGTGAGCTGTAGAAGTCACACACGGCCACTGACGTCATCACCGCCAAGACGTACGTGTGAATTAACATAGGGAACCTTAAATGTGAAAGAGTCTTGGTTAAATTTTAGCTGGACATAAAAATCTAGGAGTCTCCCTAGGTGTGTCATAATATTCGGTTTTTGGTAACCTCATCATCATTGGTGATCTTCAGCCTATTTGAAGGTAATCCTTTCCAAACTACGCTACCATCTATCTTCACTTAAGAAAGTCTACTCCACTTTACCACAACTTCTATATGTGTATGCTCTGCTTAATGGAGTATACAGGAAGAGGTTTTTGTCGTACGGTTTCCTGTTACCTTTTTAGTAGTAACATAGGGTTTATATTTATTCAACCATTATCCATTAGGGTGTTACAAAACGAGAAAGTGCTGTGATTAAAAAAAAAGTTGTATGTGTAACAGGAGAGTAAATTTATTCTGTTTCTTGTGCCTTTGAATCCCTCACCACGCTCAGGATTCTAATGTAGAATCACTCGCTACGCTCGTGATTCAATTAAAGATTCAACCTCGGCACTCACAACAAAAAAAATCTTTGCTCTCTTGTTGCACAAATTACTATTTCTTGTTAGAATAATTTACTATTGAAAATCTGCTAAAGCATGTCTAGATATAGCATAGAACAATTTTTTTTACATAGCATAGTTTTCATAGACAACGTCTTCGATGCAATGAGTTTAGGTCAATGCTTCGATGAGATACAATTTAAACTTTTGCAAAAACGGCCGCTTTTGGCATTTCTTAAAATTATAGCTATAAAAAGACGTTGTTTCTGAAAATTTCGCAATGTAAAAATAGTTCGTTGTTATTTCTAGACATCTACCTGAACAGATTTGGAATACGTATTCTAGCAAGTAAACAATTTTTTTTTCTAAAGTGGCAGCACTTATGGTGAACATATAAGTATATGTATACGTCACAATATAATTATCTATGTGTGGATTGACGAAGTAAACAAACAGATAGCACTGAACTGGATCAAGCGCGGACAAAGTCGCGGGTTTTACAGTGATGACAAAACCTTGATCCTAGGGTTTTACCCTAGCTAAGTTTGTTTTGTACAGGACAAAAGGTCCTTGATGAGGAGTATTATTGCTGCAAAAAATCGCAGCCTTTCCAAATAAAAACCGGTCAAGTGCGAGTCAGACACGCGTACCTAGGGTTCCGTATCGTGACTGAAAAATTTTATTCTGTCATTTTTTTCTTGATATTTTCAACCGCTATATTTTTCCTGTAATCTTTACCTAAACACATGTTACCATGATTTTCTTCATATTTTTCGGTCCACTAATTTTGGAGATAAGGACATACATTTTTTTGTGGTTTTTGGGGGATTAGATAGATGCAAGTAAATATAGCCAAGCTATACCTATATTACAACTCGATACTCATATTGTATATTCCTCATTTGTGTTCAACTTTCTTTAAATCGATATAGTTTTCCTGTAATTGGCCAGTTATGATTTTATGATCTATCATCGACATTTTTTCAATATTTTTCGGTCCACCAGTTTCGGAGATAGGAGAGGGGGACATACATTTTTGTGGTTTTGCAAAGATTTCTCGAAATCAGTGCAAGTAAATATAAATTTGTGGATATATTAATAATTTGCAATATTCCGCTAAACACTCTTACCATGCTATTCAAAATGCAGACTCAAGCACCGCCCGCCCTCCCGCATAAAAAATATTTAAATATAGTAAAAATATATATATTTTTAGTAAGCTCTTCAATATCTAAAATTTGATACCCATATTGTATTATTAGGATAATATTTTTTATTTTTCTCTCTTATGTTTTGGAAATATTTTGACAATTTATGAAATTTTTTTTCACACCACATTATGAAGGCAAATTAATGCTATTTTTGTGCCAAATTCCAAGTCTGTATCTTTAACGGTGATAAAATTATAAGGCTGTGACATACGGACGGACGGACGGACGGACAACGGAGTCTCACTATAAAGATTCCTTTTCTCGCTTCTAAAAAAAAACATCTGAAAAGAGTGAAAAGTGCTAATATTCGGTTTCATAATTATTGAACCGCAGATTATAAGATCATAGTGTAAGAAATGTTTCCACTAATTTTCAACCATGGACAGAAAAAAAACAATACTTATTTAGCTGTAACAATAACACCATTATACAAATATAATTTACTAACTTTGGACATTATAGGCCAGCACTAAATCGGTGTATATTTTATATTGTAATTTTATAATTTGATTATGTTTTTTTTGTTACTCACCCGGGTTCTGGTTTTGTTGTGGTCTACGTAAAAGTAATTCTGTATATCATGAAAATATTATAAGTTCTTATACCTGACGTTTACGCTCGGTTTCTGAGCCCTAGAGTCGAAGCACCATTTAAAACTAGCGCTATCCACATACGTTTCACAGTTTTAACAGTGAGACCGAAGAACCTCTATATATAAAGTCTATTGTCATTGTCTGTAAATGCACATGAGCCGAACCTAACCATCAATTAAACCGCCGCCGTGTGTACAATATGAATGCCTACATTACCGAACAAACTGGTAATAAATCTAGCAGAAGTATCATTTCCTACTGTCGCTATAGTCATTTTAATTAAGCATTCTTTGAATTCTCCGTTTCACTGAACAACACAATTGACAACAACATCAACTACATCAATTATTCATTGTGGGGTAAAAAGTGTTTTATAAACCTCATTAGTCATATTCAGCAAGTTTTATTTTATGAAAACAAATTAAAAGTAAAAATTAAAGTCAAACGATTTTTCGGAATTGGATTTCATTTTATTACATAGGTACTCTTAATTAGAAACAATTAGCAAGAAAAAACTAACATGGCACAAATAGCATGTCAAAGATCAACAAGTGGAGGGAAAGGTAACGCAGGCAGGTTCTTTGAAAGAGAACCGAGAATCTGTGCAGCGGGACTAGCAAGTGCTCAACCCGATGAGCGAGTCGCCGATGCTCTGCAACACTATCTCCTTCAGGACGAAGTAGACGCTCTCATCAACGATGCGATCCTTCCTTCAGCAAAGCCACTAAAACTCCCACCATTACGTAAACCTCAACCTCTCGACATGCGTAATGCAGGCGGCTTTAGCCAAGTTGCTGCTCTTATGAACCCTCCCTCCAAAACCAAATTCCAAGCCCTCGTTGATGACTTCAAGAACACAGCATATTCCTCATACTGGAAGAAACCACTTGGCAAAGGACCTGATCCTGTACCGTTACTACCACAGGGATTCAATCCACTTAACACTACTTTTGGAAAGAAAACCCCTTCATTAGGACGTCTTTATGACATTGTTATGCCAAAAGTGCCCTATGCGGATAAAACCCCACGATCAAAAGGCCCTGGAGCTCAAATTGTAAGAAATTACTGTCAACCTCCATTTGATCCTAATTTGACATACGGCCATAAGTCAAAAGTAGACCCAAGAGGAATATATGCCAAGTGTTGCTTAACAGATGATAAAATAGTATTAGGAAACGGGCAGAAGTCTGTTGTTAATAGTATCGAAGCCAATTACTTAAAAGCTAGTCAAGCTAGGGTTGGAAAAATTTTGGCTCCAAACAATAACATCGGAGAAGTACCAAGGGGTTATCCTTTTGGCCATCTCGATACCATAATTTTAGATAATGTCCCCGAGTGTCTCACGATGTGTAATATCAATCCAGATAGAAAGTTATTCTTGAAATGTCTGACTCATCTCAATTCCCTTCGAAAAGTTTTATCCAAAAGATTGCTTCCTACTTTTTTTAGGGATCTGTTTTTAGGTTTGAAGTATTTTGACAAAGAAAAGTCTGGTTGGCTTCCAAAGCAAGTTGTCTATGATTTTTGTGGAAGTAAACTGATTAGATTTGATCCAACTTTATTGGAACCGTTATTATCAATGTGGAATGCATTTAATGGATCGTGCATTGAATACAAAACTTTTGTGCATATTTTAAATTATAGGGAACCATCACCAGAACTTCCTAAAATTGAAGACGGTAATGTGCCCTGTTTGCACTTCACTACAACTTACAAAGAAATGGTGAAACCTGATCAAGAGATTGACGGCAGGCTAAGAGCTGGGTTGCCATCAGGTAGATACTTTGACACTGACTATCCGGTGAAACCTTCTGGTATGTGTAAAGCCGATAATACTTGTCTCTCTCACGAGTCAGATATGAAAAGTTGCATAAGTCCAAGTGTGCTGACACTCTTTAACTTAAGTCATAGGGACATGTATGCAAAACGTGAGCCTAACGTCCTCAGAAAGGTATATGAAATGGCAGGGGAAACTTTTACTGATGACAAATTTGACGCCCTTTGGAAAGCAGCCCAGAAGTACCATTCAGAAGGATGGGTGTGCTATGACAGTTTTAGAAAAGCTTTGCATATTGATGAAAAGAACGCATTTGAGAAAAAGATAAAAGATAAAGAGATACAGAGAAAGGTAGCAACATAGCCAAATACAAAAGAATTAGGGTTTTAAGGGAACGGTGATTCCACAAAATTAATTTGAACTGATTAATTAAAATGATATTGTAACATCAAAATACATAGTTTTGATTAGTGTATACTTGTGTCCTGTAAGCCATCCATATAATCGACTTCAAAAAGAATAAATGTGTTTATATCACATAATCCAAACTTTCAAATGAAATCCTGTCAGAACTTGCCGTTTTTCGTCCCTGGTGCTTATCAATAAAGCGTCTTGTTTAGTTTTTCGATGTATTTTGTATATCAAATTGTACGGGTCGTTTTCGGATAGAATAACTCTAGAACAATCGTAACTTATCTTCTGTATTAAGTATATAAAATTCAAAGTCCTGACTGACTGACTGATATATCAACGCACAGCCTAGACCGCTGGTCCCAGAGACTTGAAATTTTGCATATAGATACCTCATATAGTGTAGGCATCAACTAAGAAAGAATTTTTCAAAATTTACGCCCTAAGGGGTGTGTTAAGGGTCAAATAAGAAGGGCCGCAGTATTTTAACATGCAAAACGATATTTATTGGCAAATGTAGGCACACACATGGAAAACATAAAGAAAATTCTAAAATATTACAAATTGCGTGCGATGCCTGTCGCGGATGACCAAAGACAAGACATGTCATAAAAAAACCTATATCATAGACAATATATGTTTTTCAACTTAATTATCTATACAAAATAATAACACTAAATGGTTGTCTGTTTGTGCAAAATCAACGAGCGCGTCGTTAACAATCTCCCCCCAGTGCTGGCTCACAGCACTCATCAGCTACAGGAATACGAACGACGCGTGCAGCAGAACGTCTCAACGTCCCAGACTTAGTCTTCACTTCTATTGCTCTAACTCGACCGTCCTTACCTGGGTATACGCTCTCGACTTTACCTCTCGGCACCACTTTACGAGGTGCGTTAGGATCAGCAATTAAAACCAAGTCACCCACCTGCAGTGACCTTTGTTCCCGAGTCCATTTCTTCCTCGGCAACATATCTGGAAGAATCTCTCTTACCCATCGATTCCAGAACATGTCGGTCAATCTTTGCGCTTTACGCCATTGTTTTCGCAAGTAAAGATCCGAATCATCAAACACTCCCTGTACTGGTAAATTTGATGACGAACCTAAAAGAAAATGATTAGGTGTAAGAGACTCATTTGTACCCGGCTCTACTGAGACATGTGTCAGAGGGCGAGAATTCACAATATTTTCCACCTCTGTCATTAGAGTAATCAACATCTCGTCCTTAGGTGCGCGTTCCTTCAGGATAACCTTTAATGAGGTCTTAACACTGCGAACCATTCGTTCAGTGGCTCCTGCCATGTGTGGAGTTAAAGGGGGAATGAACGTCCATTTGGCAGCGTTATTAGCAGCTTCTGTTTTCAGCCTTTCGTCGTCTAACTCCAGTACAGACTTCTTTAACTCCTTCTCGGCGCCCCTCAAGTTTGTACCATTATCTGAGTACAAGTGTCGCGGCCAGCCACGTCGCGCCGCCATACGGCGAAGTGCCATTATAAGCGAGTCTGTAGTAAGTGAGTGAACGATTTCTATATGAACCGCACGAACTGTAAGGCACGTAAATAAGACGCCATACCCTTTTACCTTCTGTCGCCCTTGAGATACCTCCATGGGCCCAAATAGGTCCACTCCACAAAAGCTGAAGGCTCGCTGGTGATGCGCCATTCGAGCTGCAGGTAAGTCTCCCATTCTAGGAACTTCCGGTTTAGATTTCCTTATCCTGCAATACATACATCGAGATACGATGTTCTTTACCGTTGGCCGTATTCTTATTAACCAGTATTTTTGTTTCAGCTCGTTGACCACCGTCTCCTGATTCCCATGCAACGCTTTTACATGATAATGAGTTGCAATAAGCTTAGAAACGTAGTGACGCCCGTCGAGGATAGCTGGTCTTTTTGTTTCAGGTTCAACCTCCAATGCTGCGTCGATACGCCCACCACAACGCAGTAGCCCATGTTCGTCCAGGTATGGTGAAAGTGTAAGTAATTTACTGTTTTTTTGTAAACATTTACCTTTTTTATTGCAGCTATCTCCTCACCGAATGATTCACTCTGTGCATACCTTAGCAGCAGACGTTCGGCGCACTCCATAGTATCGCAGTCAATGTCAACTAGCTTAGTAAGTTTTCTGCATCTTTCAATAAATTTCAGAACAACAGAAGTGGCTCTTAATAATCGCAACCACGATGAAAACCGAGTTGGATCTGGAACTGGTAAGTTTTGAGGCATGTTTTTTATCATCGTTACACATTCAATATTTTCATATTTTTCAGTGAACATCTTATTAGGCGGCCCCGGAAATTCGTGATCTTTCCATGGTAATCCCATTTGCCACCTACCATCGATAAGCTTCGCCGTCCGCTGTAGTATGGAGCGTGCACGCTCGTCATCCCTGTTCAACCGAGGCTTACCTTGTACCCCGAGGGTGTCGACGTTGAAAAAAAACCGAACCTCATCATGCAGAGCTTGCAGCTCGCGTTCCATGTCCGTTACCAGCAGCGTGGTGTGCGTGGAGCTCGATGGAAACCGCGGCGCGGGAGGAGAGACGCGCGTTCTGCCATGTACGCACCAACCTAGGGGTGTGAGTGTAGCTGACGGCTCGTTGAGTTTACCTAAACTTACTTCCAAAGGTACCAACAAATGATAGTTATCTTGACCTATCAACACCTCAGGTTTACATTCACAATTACACAATAATTTGTCTTTTAGTTTCATTAGGTTAGGAAAATCAGAACAATTTATGAAAGATGCATCCTGCTTGGGTAAGTTCAATTCATCAACACTACGAACACTTATACTATGTAAATTATTATCTGACCCAGAGATTGTTACATTCAAAACGGTAGATCGGCACACAAGTTCATTTTCAGTCCAGGCACCGCGCACACGCATGGTCTCCTGGCGGCCGCGCAGGCCGGCGCGCGCTGCAAGGCCGGCGCTCATCAAACTGACGGTTGACCCATCGTCGAAGAGACCGAACGCACGAAATATGCCGTTAGGACCGTGAATGTTTATAGGCACCACTTTTAGTAATACTCTGCAATCGTTTACCTTTAAGTGTGTTACTGTTTCGTTCGCAGTTTCCGTTGTGTCCTGAATATCCGCGCTGTTTGGTGAGGTTTGGGGATTCTTGCTCATATTATAATGAAGTAAGCGATGGTGGGGCGCACCACACTCGTCCTTGTCACAGGCGGGTGCGGGACAGGTCTCTCGATCGTGACGGGAAACGAGACACTTGGAACAAATACCGTAACGCTTCACGTGACGCCACCTATTTTTACGCAACGCCTTTTTGAATTGCTTACACTGTGTTAATACATGCCTGGAGGTACGGCAATAGAGACATTTATCGCTTTGCTCCGTTTGCGCTAACACCGTCTCAAAATTTTCTTGATGTTTACGTTTGTGTTGACTGTCACCATGCGCACCTAAGTTGATACTTATTGAAGTTGTAGAAATCTTCACCGCTTCCTCGTGTAAGAACTCTGATAAAATATCCAGTCGCGACTTCTTGCGCTCTTTGATAAGCGGATAACTGTAGTCTGACCACTTTGATATTAGTATTGTAGGTAACTTTGATAGTACAATCGTTGCAATATTCATACCCTGTAGATATTCATCATGACCGACGGCACGTATTGCTGCTATTACATTTTGCACCTTTACAGAAAATAGCACAATATCTTTATGATAATCTGGTGATACAGTAATATTATTAAAACTCGCGTGAGCTGACATACTAAATTATTATTACATACGGCTTGAACACTCACGTGTGATTGTATAACTTAATTGAATAACTTACGTAAAAATTCTGATGTGTTAGTGTTGCCAGCCGACAAAGGAAATGCCATAGTAATTGTGGATACAGTGGCTTATGAGGAGAAAATCTCAAAGTTAGTAGACGATAAAACTACCTACAAAAAGGTAAACTATAATCCTACTTCTCGAGTAACAAATAAAGTCCTCAAGTTGCTTCAGACATTTCCCCAGAAAGAGCTAATTTATCAACTAAAACCACACAATCCAACACCTCCAAAAATGTATGGACTGCCTAAAATCCACAAACCTAATTGGCCGCTAAGACCTATTGTAAGCCAAATTAACTCGCCAACATATAATCTTTCCCATTTTTTGGTCAAGTTGCTTTATCCAATGATGGGGAGGACTGCGAGTTATGTGAGAGACTCCACCCATTTTGTTCAGCTTGTGGAAGAGGTAACCTTGCAAGAAGATGAAATAATGGTGAGTTTTGATGTAACATCTCTGTTCACCAATGTACCAGTCGACGAGTCGATCACCGTTATTGCAAATCTGTTAAACGGCAATGACATACCCACTGAGTACATGAGTTGCATAGAGTTTTGTTTACGTAGTGGTTATTTTGTCTGGCGCGGAGACTTTTACTTACAAGTAGACGGAGTGGCTATGGGTTCACCTATTGCACCTGTAGTAGCGAACATCTTTATGGAGTGGTTTGAGGAGAAAGCGCTGCAGAGTGCGCGTGATAAACCGAGATACTGGTGGCGGTACGTGGATGATGTTTTCGCGGTAGTCAATAAAAACAAGTTAGCTGGATTGACAGAACATTTGAATAACATCCATCCAAAAATTTCCTTTACGGTTGAGTGTGAGAGGGATGGCAGGTTAGCATTTCTGGACGTCTTAATCATTCGTGGACCCAACGGTCGTTTGGCGCATACCGTTTACAGGAAGCCCACACACACGGATCATTACTTGAAAGCAGATTCTCATCACCACCCTTCTCACCTTGCGTCAGTGCCTCGTACCTTAATAAATCGAGCGTTGCGGTTATGTGACCCACAGTATGTGGATGCTGAATTGACCCACGTAAGACACGTACTGGAGGCCAATGGGTATAATTGGAGACACAGTAACCGGCTTGCGACTCCATCAACCCACCATCGTCCATCCGTTGTTGAGAGGGCTCCGATCTACTTGCCCTTTGTGAGAGGCGTAACAGATAGGATTGGACACCTGCTTCGCCGGAAGTACAGTGTGAAGACTATCTTCCGAGCCTCCACCAAACTACGGAACTGGCTGAGATCCCCAAAGGACCGAGACCCTCTCAACACACCTGGAGTTTATAAAGTCCCGTGCGATTGTGGAAAAAGCTACATAGGAGAAACCAAGCGCAACGTGTCCACAAGACTGACTGAACATATTCGATCCATGAAGAAACTGGACATTAACGGGTCAGCAGTAGCAGAACATGCACTAAGTTCGGATACGACCCACTTCATCCGTTTCGACAAGGCTACAGTATTAGTGAAGGAGAAATATACCATTCCTCGCAAAATACACGAAGCCATCGAGATAAGTCGTAATCCCAACTTCAACAGGGATCATGGTTGGCAGCTGGCTCCGTCTTGGAAACCGGTTCTCGATGGATCGAGCAACTTTAGGACAGTGCCCAGTGACAGTGACGATGTTGTGAGTTCGTTTTGTTTAATAACCGCCCCTAATAACAAACAATTGGAACAATCAAAGAAATCAAGTGCATCCACCATCCCACCCCTATCGACGACGCAGCCAACGCTCAGCGCACGAGCAATGCGTGCGGCTCGCCGATCGGCGGCTGCCAGTGCCCGTTTGACAACGACGGTGAACGCCGCGTCGTCGTCCTAAGAACGACACTCGCCTTGATAATGCCGAAATTGTATCGGTGAAACGGTTGGCATATAGTCAACAACAATCACACGTGAGTGTTCAAGCCGTATGTAATAATAATCTGGTGATACAGGTTTTAGTTTTCTTATGTCCTGCATGATTTTCGACACAATAATATCTGGATTGCCGAAACGCAGCTCTAAAGTTGACATCAATAATTCAGGTGACGTACTACCGATCAGAAGAGCTGTAACGGCCTCTCTGGCTTGCCCGTGAAGACATTTTCTTAATCTACACAGGTTTTCCTTCGAACTGAAGCGACACACTTCTGTTGTTTCCTCATAAGCTTGCTTAAACTGAAGCCATTCCATTGGATCACCGGAAAACGATGGTAGATCCTTTGGCGTACAAACACGGCTCAGCAAGTTGGCGTAGGGATCCTTGTTGGTGGAGACATGAGCGGCTGACAGGTTTTTCAGTGCGCTCGCTAGCATGTGAACTGTTCCACCTGCGGCGTCGGCGTCGAAAGTCACCGGCGGTAAACACTGCTCGCCCGGCTTTGTACCATAATCGGGGGCTAGCTGTGGTTTGGACAGCTCTTGCTGGCTTTTATCTAACCATTTCTCCACTTCACTGTTAACATTAGAGCGTTCTTCATCACCATGTGAACTGTATTCTTCTTCCAAATCAGCCTTATCTGCAGCTCGCTTTTGTCGATAAGCTCCATTTGGATTTTAGCCTTTTCTTTAGCTGCTTCGAACTCTAATTTCTTCAAACGTGCCCGTACAGACGATGACGTGGATGGCTTGGACTTTGAACCCTTACCGGAATGCGACAATGGCGGATCGCACCGCGTCTTTATATTGCTACCGGTGGCTACAATTATCGTAGGGTCAAGCTTCGGCGTCCGTTGATCTATCTGCTTGTTGTCTAATTCTCCATTAGTTGGCAACGAAAGAGAGTCCTTTGGCAGCTTGGACTGGTCATCCTTCTTCTCGTTTTCCTTTGTTGTACGGCGCGTGTTCACCATGTTTTCCGACTGAACATGTAGATCCGACTCGAATGGACCACTTTGTTAAGGGTCAAATAAGAAGGGCCGCAGTATTTTAACATGCAAAACGATATTTATTGGCAAATGTAGGCACACACATGGAAAACATAAAGAAAATTCTAAAATATTACAAATTGCGTGCGATGCCTGTCGCGGATGACCAAAGACAAGACATGTCATAAGAAAACCTATATCATAGACAATATATGTTTTTCAACTTAATTATCTATACAAAATAATAACACTAAATGGTTGTCTGTTTGTGCAAAATCAACGAGCGCGTCGTTAACAGGGTGGTTTTTCAGAATTCAACGTGGGAAAGTGGGAAATGGAGTAACCCAAAAGTGGGAAATGGGGTAACAGTCTTAAAATCAACATGGGTATAGTTTGTATGGTTTATCGGGTGACTGATTATGAAAACAACAACGATTTCTAAATCCATCGTAGTGGACGTGAAATACCATCATCCCCTGTTGGGGTGCAATGAGGTTGAAATGTTGAAATGTGTAAATATATCAATGGGTGTCGTTTTTATGGTTTTTGGGACGTTAATTACGAAAATGGTATTTTGAAATTTAATATTGTGGACATGAAAATTCTTGAAAGTATGTGCGCCAGAGCAAATCAGCTGTAACAGACGGACAAACAGACAGCCACACAAGTGATCCTATTAGGGTTCCATTTTTTTCTTTTGAGGTATCTATCTATCTAAATATCCATTAATGTCTATCTATCTATCTATCTATATCTATCTATATTCCAGCAAAATATCTTTGGAACGGAAGTTGGTACATCCCTAGGAGTTGGACCATGGGGTACAAAAAAAAAGTTCCTTTTTTTAATGTCAAAACTTTGACGGCCTGTATCTCCCAAACGGCTATAGTTAGACCTATGTTGATGGGTGTCTAGGAAAAGGTCTCGACGAGATCTACCTGCCGAAAGTGTCAAAACTTTATAGGCCCGTACCTCCCAAATGGCTGATGTAGATCCATGTTCATGGTACTCTAAGAAAAGGGTTCGGCGAGATTTAGACGACGATTACAAAAAAGTCGAAAAAAAGAAATTGCCAAAATTTTGTTCGGCCATATCTCCCGAACGGCTTATTGTAAGGAGTTCGGGTTTCAATTATAGTGATTGGTCAAGCTGGGGCTACATGACCATAAAAAAAATTGAATTTGACAGGTTTTGAGAGATTTTTGACAGGTCCAAAAAAGTATTCCGATTTGCATGAAACTCGGTATCAAGGGGTATTCGGGGTCGCCAATTACGCTGCGGTATTCAAATTTGACATTTTTTGTCAACTGATAGGGATTTTGACACTTTTTCGGAAAAACTTTGATCGGTGAATCCCTTTGTTTGGCACTCTGCCGAGCACTACACCTTGACTCCCAGAGGGAGTGAGAGCACATATTATAATGTTTGTTTCCTGTAGGCCACGCGGGCGAAGCCAGTCAATTATAAACCAAAATAATAACCAGGCTAAGTCTTTCATGCAAAAGCTTAGGATCTCCTTGCAATTAAACAAAAAATAAATATAAACGGTAAAAAATATTATTTTAAACTAACACCCTACTTATAAATATTGAATTATAGAAAAGTAAAAATAAACATGATTCGTGAAAATAAGTATATTTATAAAAATGTACAACTAAACGCAGAAAATTTCATTAAGCAGGTACTCATTGTTAGTCATTGTAAATTGTATTTAAAATTTTACATATGTACATCAAGCTTTTAGAAAATCTTTGAAGGCTTCCTGGTATTTACCCTGAGGATCATATTTCGACACCAGCTGCTTCCAGATGTCTGGGTGCGTTCTCTTCAGCTCTGATGCTAGTTTCTTGCCAATTTCCTTTTGTTGGTTTGTACATTTAGCACATCTAGTTGCTAAAGCTTCCGGTAACTTTTCTGTAAACATTAAGACATGTTAATATTATAAATCCATTTATGTAAATAAATAATAAAAATTTGTATAGCTTTTTATATCTACGGAATAATTTAAATTAGGTAATATTTCCAAAATTCATACTGGGTTTTAGTAAAAAATTCGTATACCAAGCTTTTGATCAATTAGTAAATTTCATATTGTAACTTGTTAAGCTTTGTCATTGATCACATACCAATTATAACTAAGATAAAAATAAGAATTTGGCGGTGTAGAACTTTTGCATAAATACAATTTTAACTATTTAAATTTAATATATTTCTTTTGTTTATTAATTGGTATTAAAACAATTAAAAAAATATTATTCGATATATTTCGGCCCTCGGTATGGGGCCGTCATCAGTCGAATGCAAAAAAATATTGACAGATTATGTTCAAAAAAGTAAAAGTGACACTTAATACCAATTTTATTTATTTTCTTCTAAAAAAATAAAAAAAAGGTTTTTCTATAGATTTAACATAAATATTTACATTTGTCTCTTTTTAAATATTATTAGGGTGCAATACAAACTAGAAAATATCAATCAGAAACAAATCCAAAAATCCATTTGAAAAAAATCCCTGGGCCAGGATTCGAACCTGCGACCACCGACTGCCACCGAGGTTCCTACCTAGACCGGCGAATTCTTCCATCATACTTTTCCACTGTTATTTTTTTTTGCATCTGCTTGATATACCAACTTGTACTGCACATACAGAACACTCACGAGGGCGTTATGTGATTGATATTTTCTAGTTTGTATTGCACTCTAATAATATTTAGAGTATTCATAGCGATGGATTTCGTAAAATAAACATATTCTTGTCTCTTTTTGTTTATGATTTAAATTAAATCATTCTTGAATAAAATAAAATACTCGTATTTAAACTTACCTTTCAGTTGTCGAACCTCTGGTGTACACGGTCCTTTATCTAGTAAGCACTTTGTATAATTCAGAAGAAGCCGTTGATTATCTAAAACGTCTTTCACATCAAAATCATCACCTAGATTTGAGTTATATTTCTCCTCTGCCATAACTACTATAAATAAACAAATGGAAAAAATTGCGACCTTCATAGTAAAAGTTTAGAAGAATTTAGTAAAAGAATTTCTTTGTTTCCTCTACCTATCTACTGTTATAACTGCAATTTATAACAAGGACTGATTGGACAAGCCACCTTTCCCGATATTTATATGGATTTATAAGGAATTATTGTAAACCACAATCAAACTGGTTCCATACAACACTTAAATATAGGTTGTCTTTTGTATATATAATATACTATTTATAAATGCGACGTCTGTCTGGAAGTCAAAAACTACTAGGCAAGATATTATGCAGTTTTCAAGGGTTGTTTGAAGAAATGTAATGGCACTGCGACAATTGGCCTCTTCATTTTCTCGGAAATTTTCACGAAAATTTTCGGAAACCGTTTCTCTAACTGTTTTCTGTAGACAGATTTGAAAACATGCGTTCATAATTATTGAAAAAAAAAGCTATGTTTTTCAATTGAACTTCAGTGACGTCATGACGCCATCACCACAAATTTCTATGCGAAAAAAATTATTCTTGAACGCATCCTTTAATCTGGTACACTTCCTGTGAATACTAAAATACTTATAAAATCGGTTTAAAAGTAAGTATTTTAAAACAAATATAAGTAACGGTCTAGAGCTGAGCGAAGTGAAGCCGCGGGCAAAAAGGCAAGTTACATTTACTTACGTATCAAAGTTGCAAGCATTGGTTGTATGTCATAATGGATATAAATGCATTTTGATCTATATAAGGGGAAAAACCAATGTGAATTAATTTAAAACCTTGTTGATTTTTATTAAGTATAATAAAGGCTAAAAATATATCTCTATTTACAAACAGTCAATCTATTTACAAGAATTATATTTAATATAAAATTAAAATTTTTCAATTCCTGTACTTTGTCTTTTTACCATAAATTAATTTCTTAATAATTTTATTTAATCTCTTCGATTAACTTTGCCGTGGGATTCTGTAAATTAAATTCAACTTTCAAATTATTTTAACGGACCAACAAAATTTAAACATCCTAAACATATAAGAAAAGGTAAAATTAAGAATAACTGATCATTTTGTTAAATAAATCGATGGCTGAATTTCTAGAGAATCTCACGGCTGTATTCCGTAATAATCCCGATCAACTATTGAGAACTTATCCTAAAACTACCTGAAAAAAAAAATATTAGTTGCCAGTAACCAGGAAGGTGTAAAGCACCTCTCTGTTGGCACGCGTGGGATCGTATTTGTCGAGTAGCTCCATAAATCTGGGCTCGCTCTTGGCCCTGATGCCAAGGAGTAGCTTGCGGACCACCAGCTTCTGTTTGGGCGAACATCTGCTGCAGGCGGTCGTTATAGTCTCCGGCAGCACTCCTGCAATAATTACAAATATTTATATAGCTAATAAAAGTGGCGGCAGCTGAGGCGGTAAAACGCTGGCCTCTCAATCTTGAGACCCAGGTTCGATTCCCGGTCGGGGGCATGTACCAATGAGTTTTTCGGAATTTATGTGCATAATATTTGTATTACCTATCACTTACTATTTTCTAAATTGGAAACCTGCATGCCCTAAAAAGCCTGAAGACCGGCGATAACCCATCACGTTGGGACGTGGTAATCGTCGGTAAACGAAATTTCAAATTTCTAAGTCAACTGGAAGTGCCCTAAAGGCATTTTTTTTAATATATAATTTTCAATTTTTTTTTATAGTAGTAAAATTTCTCAGTTTTAGACTTAATTTGCAGTTTTGTTACATGAATTTTGTAATTTTCGTTTAAATTATTTAGGTGAATAAATTTAATTAATTAGTACGAAATGCTTAGGGCGCGTGTTCTATTCGTACTTGACCGGTTTTTTTCCGATGCTATATGATGGAGACTGTAGTACGTGCAACCTACGTCATTGGACCGTACCTATACATTTTCCTCATATGATTAAAAGCTCAACAAACAAATCATTTGTTGTTAACCGCAACTGTACAATAAATAATTTATAACTGCAGTTGCTTGTTTGTTTGTGTACAAGTTACTTTTGTATTTTCATTTTTGGTAACCTTGGAAAATGAGAAGAGATAATTTAAAATACTGTTTTGGTAACATCATTACGGACCTTTTTGATATCCCTCATATGTTTTAAAGTGAAATTAAATTATTGGTTTTATTCTTAACTTGTTTTACTTATCATGCGTTAAACCTTGACAGTTCATAAAATATAACCTTTTTTATTGCAGAAAATTAAGTAGTTAATACACATAAACCTAACCCACAAAGACAAAACCTATCTAATTTTATGCTTTACAAGAATGGACTAGTTCCATCCGCTAAGCCCACCTTGCGAGACTAAAAATATTCGCCAACTAAACTTTCACCACATTTCTTTGTCGCCTCACGGAGCGAATAGAAACAACCAAAAAAAAAACAACAAAGATTTCTTATTTGCACGGTCACTACATACGTGATTAGGAGCAAGTATAAACGATGGATACATTTGTACACCCAGAGCACTTGTTACCTCCATTTTTAAAAAAGCCTTGGAATTTTTTTTCCCTAAAAAAAACAAATCTACTTTTATTTCATCAGAAACTTGATAGTATATCATTGCTTCACAAACCCAAATGCCAGTTGGAACTTTGCCGTAGTGTCGAGTAAAATAAAAAAAAACGGTGTATTATATACTTGTAATAAACAAAATCGACTCACGCTTGAAGTTCTTCCCATCCTTGGTGCAGGGTCCCTTATCCATGACGCACTTGTAGTAGGCCAGTAAGATCCTCTCGTTTTGGATGACTGACTCCGCGTTGAAGTTCTCATATTTGTTGTTGTGGTGCTGTTGAGCCGAGCATAATGCCACCGTAGCTAAAATCACTAGCAACCAATTCCTCATTGTGATCTAGAAATCAGAACAAAAAAAGTTGCGTTTAATGTTAAAAGAGGACTGGATAACGTATACAGCTAATAGATTTGTTTGATCTATTTGGGTCAATTGTTAATCTCTAGTGATATTAAGAAAATGAAAAATCCTTAATTTTTTTTAATATGACGTTATAATTATAACCTTAGCAACAGGAGAAATTAACTAGGAAAAGAAAAAAAAACATTCTCATGGATACAATGATCATTGACGATCATTTTCTACGAAACAATTTACTCAATCGGAATGTTTACATCCAATTAGGATTCTTCCACTCAGTTCTTTTTACTTTTAAATTTCCTGGTAAAACATAAATACGAGTACGTAATGGCAGAAATACATTTTATTATGATCAACTCATGAATAAAATAAAACAAACACGTATAGATCTTAGAAAATCTTTACGACATCGCCATAAACATTAACACACTAGCCATTATTAACCAGATAACAATCGATTTACATAGACTTCCGGCAGTAGGAATAAAAGTAATAAAAGAACAAATAAAATACACAAAGGATACCAAAAAGATCAAAGTAACAAGTCTCTCAAGAATTTGTTCAGAAGATACAAATGAGGAACTTACTGTGAAAGTAACAGGTGGCTTGTCCTACAGGTGCGAGAGTTGAGGTGTGTTTGAAAGGCTTTCTTGAGAGAGTGACCAAGCGGGGTGCAAGCATTTCTCTCAAACCTGTCCGGTTGACGCCAGCTAGCTGTGAGGCAAGTCAACCCATTGGAGGATAAAACTGAACCACCCATAAAAATCCACAAAAGTAGAAATTTTACTATTTTAGTGATCTCAAATCTCAATATTTCACTTTGCAATCAATGTGAGAATTATATTCACAATAAACAATCCGCTGTCAATTTCAGTCGGCCGGATCCCGGATCTAATGAAAAGGACTTTAAATGGTTATTCATGTATGTACTTAATACTACTTACCTATAACAGACCATATTTTCCAACATGGAATTGTTTTCGGGAATCATTCTCGCCCTGTTGTGAAATGTTATCCTTTATAGTATGTAATCAATACTAAATATAATAAAAGAGTAGAACCCGGTGTGTCTGTACATTGAAGAAAAGTAATAATAAAATAAACTTTTAACAAAAAAATAGCAACCGACTTCAATAGTAACAGCAGTCATTCACTAAAAAGTTAATAATAATTCTATAAAGACCGATGGTACCGAAGCAACACTTTTGCCGACTTCTTTCTTCCTGAAACGTTATGTTATCTAGAAGTCGGCGTTCTTATATTGGTTTCTATGTTGCTATATCGTAGGAAATACGCCGACTTCTAGATAACACAATGTTTCAGGAAGAAAGAAGTCGGCAAAAGTGTTGCTTCGGTACCATCGGTCTTTATAGAATTATTATTAACTTTTTAGTGAATGACTGCTGTTACTATTGAAGTCGGTTGCTATTTTTTTGTTAAAAGTTTATTTTATTTCACATTTTTTAGTGTTGCTGGGTTAAATTGTGAGGTATAGGTAGTTCTTGCAAACGTGGTGTTAATATGAAACGAAGTTCAAGTGAGTATAAGTAGCCATGTATGAGTAGCTTCCTGCTATCAGCACCCTAACACAACATGATTACCGCAATCTCGAGTTATGTGCTGTCATCCGTTGAAGAGTTCTACGGTGATGAAGCCAAGATCGAAATTCAGGTGGGTACACTGGCAATTTTCAGCAATGCCCTGCAATGAGCACCCTAACACAAACTGGTTGCCGCAATCTAAAGTTATGTGCTGTCATCCGTTGAGGAGTTCTATGGTGATGAAGCCAGGATCGAAGGTCAGGTGGGTATTCTGATAATCTCCAAGTAATACCCTTGAATCAGCACCCTAACGCAATGATTGCCGCAATCTCGAGTTATGTGCTCTGATCCGTTGAAGAGTTCTATGGTGAATATATTGATGAAGCCAGGATCGAAGGTCAGGTGGAAGAATGTCGATTTTCAAGTAATACCTTGTAATCAGCACCCAAGTACGTAGCGATTGCCTCAATTTTGAGAGATATGCTGTCATTTTCTGAGGAGTTCCACCGCCTATCTCTGAAGACCTTCATCAGATCATGACCAAACCCAAAATGGGACCAACCTGGAAGTATACTCTCTCAAACAAAAAAAGAATTGTTCAAATCGGTTGGGAAATGACGGAGTTATGGAGTAACAACGCCAAAAAAAAAAAAAAAAAAAAAAAAAAAACATACAGTCGAATTGAGAACCGCCTCCTTTTTGAAGTCGGTTAAAAATAGAAAGTGGGTGACTAAAGAAGAGTAATAGAACACAAATCAGCGATTTTTTAAATTCTTTTCTGTATTTCTGTTTGCTCACGCACATCTCCAAAACCACGGAACAGATTTGGATGCAGTTTTTTTATTATCATTGTAGTGACCCTGTTCAACATATAGGCTATAAGGGGTTAAAAAATAACGCCCAAGCCGAAAACGGGGCAGAGTTGAATAAACGGGTGGGATTCGCGGACAGTACGTATGTACCATAATACTTTACACACTAACATCTGAATATATTCGTTCAGTGAGTGATTGTGCGACTTTTAGTTTATAAAGTTCTTCGCAGCGTTGCGGAAGCCGGGAGGATCTAGCGAGGGCGAAAAACGAGGACGGCGAACGCACCCGCGAGGCCGAAGGTTGAGCTGGGCGCGTTCGTAGTCCGAACATGCGAGATTTTCGGCCTCGCTAGTTTTGTTTGGGATATTGTCAGTTTGTATATTCATTTGAAAGGGAGTGAGACCGCTTATAACGATAGTTCCTGAAAAAAAATATGTCATTTGTTTCCTGTAGGCCACGCGGGCGAAGCCGCGGGCAGAAGCTAGTTTGTCCAAAAAATGAGCACGCGATATGACGGCAGTGCTTTGTATCACCATAGGTTTTAAAATAGCGGGAAGTGAAGAGAAAATATTGTCACGATATTCAAAGGCGGTTCTACTACTACATTAATGTAAAGATAATAGTTGAACAAAAAGGTATACCGTGGCGCATGGGTGTATGTACTTACTACCATAATACATCCATTGAGTATTACCGTAAAACCCGCTAGTTAAGACCGGTGGTTTATTGTGGGTAACTATATCACATCGAGTACCAGCATGACACAGATACTGTGAGAAGAAGCACAAAAATTGAGTCGGAGCCCTTTTACTATTGTAATATGTCCATAATTAAGTATCTATCTCATTATTGTTATTGTTAAAACTTGTTCCGTTTCTTTTATTGTTAATGTAAATATTTAATTGTGTTGAGTGTGAATTGTGTACGTATTGTAATAGTGAATAAGTTTTATCTATCTATCTATATATCTATATTTTGGAGTCGAAACCCTTGGGCCGTGGGGTCAAGAGGCTAAATGTCTTTTTAAAGAAATTTCCTCACGGCTGGTTGACGTTTCGGGGGACCCAAGAGCTGGCGCATACTTTGGACAACGCCTTAGTTTGGCAATCCAAAGAGGAAATGCTGCCAGCATTCTGGGAACCCTGCCACAAGACGGCGGCGATCTGGCAAACATTTTTTACTTAGTTTAATTTTACTTTAGGAGACATTTCAGTTTTATAGGTAAATTTTTAAGGTTTAATTTTAGTTTTATTTCATGTTATTTAAGTTTTTATGTTTCAGTTAATAAAATTTTAAAGTTACTCCTAAAAAAGCCGGCAGACCTTGGTGGTAAAACGGTAATTTTGTAATTTATGGTATGTATATTTAATAAATGTAATTACTTTGAAAGGTTTTTGTTTGAAAGTAAGGAAAAATTTAAAATGTAATCGGTAAATACCAACATAAAATTTGTAGACAGAAAAAACTATTTCATATTAGGTTGATCAAAGCCGCAATAAGACATACCTTGGTTGTATGATATATCTCATATATATATAGTTACCATACCTACCAATAAACCACCGGTCTTATTGATAGAATATAAGCTTTTCTGACTCAATCTATGAATCTAGAAAAACTCTAGGAAACAGACGAGGCGATTCTCTATTACTCGTGGTTTTCTTAAACGTTTCCATACCAATCTTAAAATGGGCTTCAGGAAGAAGACGTCATTTCTGTTCTAAGAGTTAGATCTATCAAGGTCTAACCAAACGCCTCCAATGGGTCAGACACCAGTGCGTCGTGTCGAGGAGGTCGGTAACGGGCCCACGAAGCATGGAACGTGCTTGGCTACCAATCGATACTGTGTATTCGGATATGTTAAATGTAGAGGTAGGCCATAAAGAAAAGGCAACCTTGAAACTCATTTTGGGAATTTCTTATTCTATACACTACATAACTGGTATTTCGAAGTAATTTACATTGAATACAAATTTATTCTTTTGCTTTATTTTGACAAACAAATGTAATTTTATGAAGTGTATATTAAAAAAGAAACATTTGGTGGAACAGCTAGGCTTTCGGTAGATATTAAAAATGGCAACAATAATGATCTTTTTCACTTCTCATGCTCTAACAAGTACTGGTTTATGCTTGTTACAAGCGGACTAAAACTACATTTATAGTCATAAAAATGTTTATTACTTCTTCTAAGACTATGGCAATAGGCCATAGAGCTAGATACACAGTACAACTTCATAGGCAAACTTTTTAAAGATTCTATGATTTTAGCGCGAACTAACAGGACAGAAGCTTCAGATGATGCTCAAGAATATACACAGTGACTTAATATTAAATAAATACAAAGGCGTGTATGTCTGATATTATTTATTTAGGTTATTAAGATATGGCTGTATGGGGTAAGTTCCCTTTGCCTTCCCACTTGGTAGAAGAATTAACAAAACAGTGGCGGGAAAGAGCTGTTGTTTTTAGGGTTCTGTACCCAAAGGTTAACCAACGTGACCCTATTACTACGACAACGCTGCCCGTCAGTCCGTTCGTCTGTCACCAGGCTGTAACTCATAAACTAGGTTGACATTTGACATTATAATTGTTCATAGAGATTGTTGTTTACTTTAAGTTAATTCAAATGTATTTTAATATAATTTAAGTTAAGTTTTATTTTATTTCTTTTTTTTTGTTATATTGTAAAAACATGACATGTAACTGACCGTTATAAATAAAGATCTGTATCTGTATCTGTATCTCATGAACCGTGATAGTAAGACAGTTGAAATTTTCACAGATGATGTATTTCTGTTGCTGCTATATCAACAAATACTAAAAAATAGAACAAAATAAATATTTAAGGGGGCTCCCATACAAAAGACATATTTTTTTGCCGTTTTTATAGATAAACCGGAACCCTTGCGTGCGCGAGTCCGACTCGCACTCGGCCGGTTTTTCCTCAGTCAGCAGTACATATTTAGTTGTTTGATTGTTTACATTTACATTAAGTACCTATTACTGAAAGTTAAATATCGACGATGAAGTGGCAAGAACTCCTAACTTATATTTTGGCCAAATTGAGTTTCTTATGTAGATCAACTGAAAATGCAATTTAACATGCACTAGCAATCGCAGCTAAGTTGATTCCCTACATTCATTTTGTAATCATAAATCCACGTAAGATATTTTTTCATAAGTTATTACATAAGCAAATAAAAGGTTTTTTCCGTGTCCTGTAAAATCATGTTTTTGGAGATAGGAGTTCTTTTCACTTCATCATCGATATGTCATCTAGTGATGATGAAATAATACTGTTTCATTTCCTCGCAACCGCAGTGAAAAGTAGAGTGTTGAACTTTGCTACAAACGAGCCATGTTACCTCGAACTATTTCTGCCTTCTCCAAGGATCAAGCAGCTAAATATCTCGGGTAATATGGCTCGTTTTATGCACTCGTATAACAATCTACTATGTTTTGTATTTCAGAAGGATCTTTTTGAGATTTATTTGTTATCTTAAGGTTAAACATCAGTTGCTCTGTACAAAGTGCAAAACTTAACTTTGCTTGTTATGAAGTTAAAAGTTAAAAAAACATTGTTCTATGGCAAATCACGCCAATTAGTTCAGTAGGTATAAGTTAGGTTTATGAATCAGCAGCTTGAAGCAGCATTTTGAACTTGTTTGGACAAAATCGTCACTAATTGTGCATTTCATTTTAAACTGTTGATTTATAAACCTAACTAATTGGCATGAATTGCCATAGACCAATATCTTTTTCACTTTTAACTTTTCAACAAGAAAAACGAAGTTAATTTGTGCCCTTTGTACCGAAAGACTGACGTTTAACCTTAAATAGTTTTTTTTTGTTTTAAATGTATTTAGTTTTAATCATAAAAAACAACTTTTTAAAACGAATGTACCATAATAAAAGAAAAAATACTCTTACAACTCTTGCGGGACTTTATCTAAGAACGGGGTTTATATGTTACGGTATAACGGTACCACTACAAAAAAAAAACACTAAACTCTTTGGTTCATCGATACCCAGATCATGAACGTGCATTTTAAACAGGTTTAAGTCGTTTGATTCAACAGCCTGTCTGATTTTAACTCCGATTTGAAGTTGGGCACCAGTCACATTTGTGTTCTATTTTTCTTTCGTTTCTATGTGTTGTCAGCTGCAGTTATTATACTATGATCGCCTCGGATTGAGCTCAAAGGTAGACAAAGAAAATTTTATTTCACACTTTGCTCTTTTTGACAGTTATAGTGAGGTACCAAAGGTGATGAGTGAGTTATTATTTTTTCATTCAATCATTCGGTCGATTTGTACCTTGCGGTATAAAATGATAGTAAATAAAAAAAATACTATATATAATTTTACTAAAATAAATCCAACGAGAGAATGCGCTCCTGGCAGTTGGTTGAGATCTCATTATTGCCGAACTTCAAAACTGTTTTTTTTTTTTATAACTGAAATAAATAATCAAGGATTTCCTAGCGAAAAAAATGTATTTTTTACTTTTTTGTTTTTTAATTATATAAATAATTTTAACAATTTGGTAGATAGCCAGCCAACCATGATTGTGTTTACATTTCCTCCTTTATTCACCCATTTTTGACGTTTAGTTCAAGTTTTAGTCCCATTCTGTTCACTGTTTACATCGTCTCACCTTCAATGCTTGAGCTATGAAAGTCATAGGAACGGAATTATTTTTTTCACTTCATTTGTTAGCAATTTGCTTAGATTAAAATTATGTTAAGGTGTGTTAATTCAAAAACCATTTCGAGATTTAGGTTTAATAAGCCGTATTTTAGAACTTGTGGTCTAAAAAACCTCATAATGATAGATATTTTTACGAAAAAGCTGTTCATTTGCCTTCGTGTGACGTCACTTGAGAAATGGCTGTTTTGAAATGTGTCCTTTGCTATCAAGATAAATTTATAATAATTAGCTTCCGACTAATTTGACAGCTGGATAATGAAAACTAGCTATGTCCTAAAATGACGTTAATTCTATGAAAAAAAACATCTTATAAACTTCAAAATTAATTATGGGAATTAAAGCGATTTTGTTTGAAAAACACATAACGCCTTCTTTTCATTTGTTCATTAGTTTTTTTTTCTTATCATTTATATTTTATTTTATTTTATTTTATTCATTAGATTTTTTATTTTATAGAGCTCAATCCGAGACGATCATAGTATAGTGTACGGACTTTCTATCTTGAATCTAAATCATGCCTGGCCGAGCATGCACGAATAAATTTTTCGTAGTTTATACATATGCTTTGTATTTAGGTCCTTCAAGTTGTAGTGCACTTATAGATATATGATAATTTAATGTGCCTATAATATTGTACACATTTTGTACAATTATGTACAGCAAAAAAATAATTTTGTATCCCTCTAATTACGTCACAGTTTTCATTTGAAGTTTTGTAAAAAAGTGCACTACAACTTGACCCTGGAGTGCACTATCTCTGAAAATGAAAACTTTTTATACATTCGCGTACTTTGAATTTTGTACAATTATGTACAACCAAAAAATAAT
Source organism: Ypsolopha sequella (assembly GCA_934047225.1). Lineage (NCBI taxonomy): Eukaryota > Metazoa > Arthropoda > Insecta > Lepidoptera > Ypsolophidae > Ypsolopha > Ypsolopha sequella. Next base: position 12,205,833 of record OW204002.1, on the reverse strand, counting down.
TTTGTATCATTCAAATTGCCCCGAAAAAGTTGATTCAAAGTTTGTTAAAAAAGTGCACACCAACTTGAGGCTTTTTCAAAACTATATATTTGGGGTAGTTATGACCCGTTTTAGAAAGGCCTAATTATGTACATTTTTGTACAAATTTTATATCTCCGAGAAAATGTATAGTTTTCTGGTAAATTCATTTGTTATGGATAGAGATGTAACTGATATATTTGTAATATTTGCTAAGATATTAGTAATATGAAGTGAATATATTCGTGTACCAGTAATTCAACGGATTCTGATATGCTAATATAGGGTTGCCAAACGTCCTGTTTCCCCAGAACATGTCCTGGTTTTTTAGGTGTTCTGAAGTATCCTGGATAGATTTTAAGTAGCGTCCTGAATTTTTAAAGCATCCTGTAAACATTATGGGTTTTAAAGTTCGCGCACCACTACAAGCGCTTATCGTACGTTTCATCAACAAATTGTTAAAAAGAACTAAAGCTACCTAATAACAAGGAGCCGTTTAATTATAATAATGGTAATTTCTTATTTAATTTAATTGAAAATATATTATTGGAAATTGTAGTTGGTATAGCTAAGTTTCATTTTCATTGCGTAATTAATAATAGGTCATAACTATGAAATTGCCGAAATTTTCTTAAAGATTCATGAGTTCATAATTCCTATATTTCAATAGCTATTTCCATTTGTTTTTTTTTGTTCAAAAGTTGCTTTCTAGGTTTTATATCCACGTATAAAATTTCGTTTTTATTTTCAGTTTGATTACAAAAATTAAATCTTTAAAGACAATTCGCCCTAAATGTCCGTGATAAGATTCGTAATATTTTTTTTACAGCTGACACTTTTAAAAAATTAAATTAAAGTCGCTTTTAGCTTAGGGTGGATGGTCCAAGACAATCTTCATACAAACTTGAGGGAACCAATAACGACGACAGAAGTATTGTTATTTCGTTCTGTTACTTTTTCTTTACGTTCAATTGATTTTATACTTGTGAATAATCAGTTTGTTACAAACACAGTGTGTTTACAGCCTAATTTTGCTATTTACAACTTTCGTACTATGGATTACACAAGTTTGTATGAGAATTTCCTTAGACCATCCACCTTAATGTTAATGACCTATTAGTAATCTAACTACCACTTTTATACTGCATTCTGTTTTTAAACCATATTGTCCTGTTAAACCATATTGTATTTCCGCTTTCAAATCCTGGTTTTCAAAATTAGGAGATGACAACCCTATGCCAATATCCCAGTTAGAATTGTAAAGCGTCCGAGCAAATTCGTCAATGAACTCAAATTCTTGAAATAAATATTTAATGTATCTTTTTTACTTGTAGAAAATGATGAGCTTGCATCTTTAGCATCAGACCCGATATTCAACATCTTTCAATATCGTTTGGATAAAATTACTTGCTGCGTAATACTCGGCTGCTGTCTCAAACCAACATTTTTATTTGAACTAAGGCTGCTCTCTGTAATATTATGTTGGAGAATATCGGTTAGTTACTATTGAAATTCAATGCAAGTAAGCGAGACAACATTTAGTAGGCTGAATCCGGAAGTGGATGTGCGTCGGGGAGTTAGAAAAAATAATAATACGCAAGTGCATATATTTAGTATTTTTGTTTCTGGAGAAAGTCGGTTAGACAAAAAATGGTAAGCCAAATGTTTTGTTTTTGACATTGTGCGAGCGCGACCGATCGACCCTTTGATGCTAGGAAACACCAGTCCAGATGTTTTATTGTTCTCCGAACTCTGTCTGTCGAACAACTGACTGGTAACTGACCGCCTGGGTAGGCAATAATAAATTATTGTTTCTACTCATTTATCTCAAAAACTCAATAAAGATTAGATTTTACGAATAAAATTCAATTCACAGCTTCGTTTGGTTTTTTTTTGTGCTTAAGTGTTGTTTGTTCACAAACAATAATATTTTAGTAATTTTATTTATTTCATCTGACATCTCGAAAATTATTTGTATTCATTGACACGTCAATTTTTGTATTTCAATTTAACAGAAGTGACTCCTTGACTAGATATATAGACTATGGGCGTACAGTCGGTAACCTTTTGTACCGAGTAACAAGACGTGACCAATTCGTCGTTGTGTAGAAAAAAAACTACATCAAAATAAACAGGGTTTGCTGGCCGCCACCTGGAGCATTTTGCACAATCAGCAAAAAAAAACTGATAAAAAACAAGTAGGGCCCTAATACCTACGTTCGCTTTGTTGGTACTAACGTAAATCAGCCTGATATTATTGAAAAATTTTTAGACACGATTAATTAACCTTCGATTAAATTGATATCTCTTGTATAAGTTGGAGTACAGACCCTAGAAATTTTCATAGTTAGCCGCCTCACACTTCACTGGTGGTGGCAGAATCTACTCAGGTGCACATACGCATTTTTGAGTAGTTTTTAGCATTTTTGGTCCGCAATTAATGCGGTCCGCCTCAAGCTCATAGCCTGCAGTCCATAAAATAACTAAATCCATTTTACAAAAAAATAATATCTTTGTAATTTTATTTTTACTCATCAAATAAACTTATTGTCTTAGGAATAAAAGAAACACATCATTATAAGTTTCTTTTATGCCCAGGAAAAAAAAGTGCAGCTTTGACATTTCGTTTATCGATATTGCTAGTAGCTAGAACTTGACAAAAATCTTGAAGGGCTTAGTTATTTCTTTCTAAAGTCTCTGGAGTCTTTACAAGGTGGTAGAGCTGATGCCGGACTTGACTGTGGAGGTACCACCATCTTACTTGGAGACCCCCTCGAAGTAATTCGGGGGACAATAAGAGGACAGCTCTCAGGCAACAAACTAGGAGGCCCACCATACCTGGGACCGATGGATGGCGGTATATCTATCCCTTATAGCCGGGCCTTATATGGAACAGACTGATGCGTCACTGCTGCGAGGGTTCTGGCACCGCGATCACCAACCCGCCTGCCCAGCGTGTGTGAGTATGGGCAATTCTTCCAGGATGACTGTCGGGAGTGGCAAAGTCCTGGAAAGGCTTATGTCCAGCAGTGGACGAACTAGGCTGATGGATGGACGGATGGAAAGTCTCTGGATATAGTTATTCATTCAACTGGACTTTGTTATTTTATGTTTGTAAAAACATGGAATTATTATATTTTGAAATACGCAAAAGTAGATGCTACTTCGAAATTTTTAATAATAGTTAAAAACACCAATCGATAGAGATATTTTTTTCATTTTATTTGCAACCCACAACCTACTAAAAACGGGCTTAGTTATTTTATGAACCCGGCATTCATTCATTTGGGTAATTTGCAAATAGAACATTTGCAAGTTTATTTTCTTCAAAGTCTACTGTGAAATAATCCAACACTTAGCGCTCTTCATCTTCTAAGTGGTCTTTTTAACTTTTAACTATTTTTACTCTCTATACTTAGACTTCCACGGCGTTCAATTTCCACGAGTTATGGCAATACTGCACTCAGAATACTCAGACAGACAAAACAGAAATTAACGAACAAAATAAATATAAGTTTGCACCCAGCCGACTAAAAGACAACCAAAATTACACCTTTAATTGCATTTGGTTCTGATTGTTTACTATTTAAACATGTTATAAAACAGGAGTCTACAAACTACGGCCCGCGGGCCAATACCGGTCCCCACGCTCCACAAATCTGGCCCACACAGTAGAGTGCCCGATAAGCATGGCAGCTCACTAAAATTTCACTAAAATCTACAATGTACGTTTATATATGTGCTGGTTACAAGAAAATTTACTTTCCCTGAACTGAATAAAAGTAAGTTTTTGTCTTTCTCAATCAGAAACAACAAACGCAGAAATATAACACTTCGGGCTCACACTTGCAGTTTGAACTACTCTCAATACTGCTCTTGCATAGATCTCACGAGGGTATCGACTATTAAATACCTTGGAGTACTTTTAGATGACAAACTTACCTGGACACCGCATATTGATGCTCTAACCGTCAGAGCACGAACACTCATATTTCTTTTTAAGACTTTGCGTCACATAGCCTCTCATGATCTTTTAAAAACAGTATACCTTTTACTTGGTCAGTCAATCCTTAACTACTGTATTCTTGCCTGGGGTGGTGCCTGCAAGACAAAATTACTCAAACTCGAGAGATCCCAAAGATCAATATTAAAAGTGATGTCATTTAAGCCTTTTAGATACCCCACCGAGTTATTGTATAGCGAATGTAAAGTTCTTACTATTCGTCAACTATATATTCAGCAATTAATATTTAAACAACATTCAAAATCCTCGTTTGACTTAGATTTGCATATAAATAAAATAAGAAATGACTTGGTTTTTAAAGCAAAATGATGTACAACTTCCTTTGCCCAACGTTTCTTTTCATTTCTAGGACCATTTGTCTACAATAAGTTAAATAATATACTAGAGATTATATCCAATGACACGTCACGCTTGTAAGACAACAACAAAATATTGGCTATTTACCCAGAATTACTACAATATAGAGTCTCTTATTGTGACAGGTCAATAAAGTCTTAAATTTTTTTTTCTCTCCGTAAATTACTTTACACGATTTTCTGTGTCCATCTTCTCATATATTTAAATAATAATACATATAATGTATATATTAATATTATCCACACTGATATTTCAACGTTCACACTCTCACACTCATGTCAAATACTATATAAAATCATTACCTTAACTACATCTACCTAATAATATTGCGTTTAGTAAAGTGCCTATATATTGCTGTATCTCAATGTTAACTTGGTCTTCAACGTTACTTAATAGCATAGACTAATAAATACATGTATTTATTTATTTGTATTTATTAGTCTATGCATAATAGTAAGAAATTACATTTATAAGTCAGATAAGAGTGCTTTTTTTTGTTGTCTGTTTGTTCACGTAAACAATTTTTTTTTTTTATATACAATATAATAATCAGATGTTTGTAGTTTATGCTGTTAACGACCAATTAAAAAAATACAAGGATTGTCATACATGAGCTTACATTTATTTATGCAGCCAAATTCATACTGTAGGCTTGGTAAGTGATGAGTATCAGGGATCGATAACACATTGCTAATTTTTCAAAATAAATTGTTGACCTCCCATAACATGAAAAAAATAATTTACGAATTTCACAAAAAGGGTCATTGAACATTCGATACTGACAAGTAACAGTCTTCAATATGAATTTGGTTATATAAATAATTTTCATTGTGTAACATTACATATCACCAGCTAGCCCTATAAAAAAAATTGCGCGTAAACCTAAGGAAACCTTTTCAACAAACATTTTGACAGTAGACTAAATATACAATAATGGTCAATCATACAAATTAGTTGTGTATGATTTTAACTACCAATTAAGAAACACGGACATTTAAAGTTTGTGTTAAAAAATGCAATCTTGGTTTTGCCCCTAGGGACATAATGGAGGAGTCACTATGGCCCTCAGGCTAAAAAGTTTGGAGCTCCTGTTTTAAAATTACCGTTACTCCTTTCTCTTTAATTGTTTCCATATCATACAAGGGCAGTGTTTAGGGCTCTTACTACTTATGATTCAACTGTTTTGAGAGAAAAGAAAGTTTTTAGAGTATAAACATACCACTGCAACAAAATAAAACCGTAATACTTTTACAAACATTAGTAAGTAGTTAGGTTTGAATCAGATATTAATGAAAACTAAATAATGAGAAAATATTTATCATGGGCCCTAAATTATTTACTAAGATTCCGAAAAACTAATAATATATCAGTATTTATGTATTTAAAAATAAATTATTCAAACTTCTAACGAGAGAATATAATTACACAGCGAAAGGCTTTATTCATGATAAATCAATCTAATTACTTTTATCTTTGACATGTTAAAATTATTTAAAGTATTTTTATTTTTATTTTTCGTAAGCTGTTGAGTCGATTGAGCATTGAGACCCGAGAAATTTGCATGTTAATCCGTATAAATATCTATAAAATTTGCTTTTGTTTAAAGATCAATTACAAATTACGCTGTTGTAAATTTTAAAAAATGTAAACTAATTTTATTTTCACACGCCTTTTGGGAAAGTGTAGAGTAGGGAATAGTAGAGGTAATTAAGATAAACGCATCTTATCTCTTATTTATTAATAATTATATACTTACGGTTAAAACTGATCAAAGTTAATGGTTAAATACAAATACTTAAAAGGTAAAAGAAAATTGGACACATCATGATAATAATAATAATTAATAAAACTCAGCCCTTCAATCTGTGCGATGCGACGCCTATAAAACATATGTGAGAATTATGCCAAGGATCACGGTCTTAGATATAATACAAATAAAAGTGAGTTCATGGTATTTAAATCAGGCAGGAAAACTCCTAGTTATGTCCCTCCCATCACTTTAAACGGGAGCAGTCTGAAGAGAGTTAGCCAGTTTAAATACCTTGGCCATATTATAAGACGACCTGGATATTGAGAGAGCACGTAGGGCGTTGGCAGTCAAAGCAAATATGTTGGCCCGCAGGTTTGCTAGATGTTCAGATCAGGTAAAAATCACACTTTTCAAGTCGTACTGCCAAACATTTTACTCGTGCAGCCTGTGGATAAACTATACGCAGAAGACTTACAACGCCCTGCGCGTCATGTATAATAATGCTTTCAGGATGTTGAAGGGGCTGCCGCGGTTCTGTAATGCATCGACAATGTTTGCGGAGGCGCACACCGATGACTTTTTTGCGATCATGCGCAAACGGATCGCGTCGATTATACGCAGAACCAGCGACAGCGACAGCGACATCCTGAGGACATTTTCTGGTAAATTTGACAATCCTATGTTGAAGCATTGGATTGTCAAACTTTGCTTACCAAATAAAAAAAAAAATTAATTTAATTTAGTATAATAATTATAAATAATCTAATCTTACAAATTTTTTATTTTTCATTTAGTTTTTGTTATTTAAAATGTGTATTTTTTAAGGTATTTTCATGTGTTTTTTTACAATGGGTCTTTGTAACCTCAATAAAGAACTATTTTTTTTTTTATTTTTTTTTTTTTTAATTATTATTGAGCATACAATAATACATGTAGACACACACTATGTAGTAAAAACTTAAAGAGCCGAGAAGTTATTCATAGTCATACTTCTTTTGGTATTCGAAAAATGGACACCATGTGATAAACCATAATAATGTATTAAAACAAAATAGCATAGTTCAAAACAAATTATTTGCACAACAGAAAAAAAACACCAAGTGGGCCCGGCCAGGAACGTGCCATCCATAAATCGTACCCAATTCATATTTTTTGTTAAAACAGGATTTCTGTTTTTATGACCTTATTGTAACACAATATGAACACAATAGATAAGCCCTCCTTTTTATTTTACATTCATTCGTGTAAATCATTTTTTGCGAACTATAATAATAAATGTAAATACACAGTAATGAAAACTAAAAGGCTCTAGCTAGAAGTACATAGTTTTGTTGTATTTGAAAAATTCCACTTCCTGGACGCCATGATATAAATGCAATACAAAATGGTCCTTACATCGTCAACAATAAAGCACAACCGAACGGATAAGATAGTTATGGTCTAAATGTACGGACGCTTATATTGCAACTCTTAATTGTGATATTAGCATATCAGAATCCAATATACAGGTATTACTAATATCTTAGCGAATACAAAAGTATATCAGTTCCACTATCTTTATCCATGAATAATGAATTTGCCAGAAAACTATACATTTTCTCGGAGATACAAAATTTGTACAAAAATGTACATAATTAGGCCTTCCTAAAACGGGTCATAACTACCCCAAATATATAGTTTTGAAAAAGCCTCAAGTTGGTGTGCACTTTTTTAACAAACTTTGAATCAAATTTTTCGGGGCAATTTGAATGATACAAAATTATTTTTTGGTTGTACATAATTGTACAAAATTCAAAGTACGCGAATGTATAAAAAGTTTTCATTTTCAGAGATAGTGCACTCCAGGGTCAAGTTGTAGTGCACTTTTTTACAAAACTTCAAATGAAAACTGTGACGTAATTAGAGGGATACAAAATTATTTTTTTGCTGTACATAATTGTACAAAATGTGTACAATATTATAAGCAAATTTAATTATCATTTATCTATAAGTGCACTACAACTTCAGGGACCCTTTGTATTTGTATACTTACCACTTAATGAACGGTGAATGAAAACACTGTTTAGTAAACCTGCATGCCCACAAAAGCGTGTTATTTGTGCCCGAAGTAAGGCGTAAAGGTCAACGGTAAAAAGACGGTGTTGGCAGTCTTAGTGACAGGCTACGCTCGAAAACACCTGTGAGACACCCTCGGAGATATATATCGTGGCGATATGTGTGTGTTGTTATTTTATGCAGGCTTTTGCCCACGGCTTCACCCGTGGTTATTTAGTTTTTGGGTAATCCTATCCAATCTTAAAATATTTATTTTGCCAATAATTTTATAGTGCGTGACTTTGACTTTTTCATGAAAGTTATTTTATATGTTTGACCCTATGTCTATGTCCCTAGGTATCTGCTTGTCCACAGGGAACAAACTATAGCCTTTGCCCAAGTGAACACTAAAAATTACAACCAGTGAAAGAATTTTCAAAATGGGTTCCGTAATCCCACTAATATTATAAATGCGTAAGTTTGGATGGATGGATGGATGTTTGTTACACCTTCACGCCGTAACTGCTGAACCGATTAGGCTGACTTTGCACAAATGTAGTTCTAGACCTGGAATAGAACATAGGCTACTTTTTATCCCATAAACCAGTTCCCATGGGATGGCAATGGGGTGTCAAGTTCCTATAGAAAAGTAATGAAATGTTAATCCTTCACGCCGTATCTACTGAACCCATTGGGCTCAAACTTTGCACAAATGTAGTTCAAAACATAGGCTACTTTGACAGATTCGATTGTCTTCACAAAAAACTAAACCAACGCAGGCGAAGCTGCGGGCAAAATCTAGTTATAAATGATTATGGCCCTAGGGAATTGCAATAAAAAAACTATAGTCTTTGTCCAAGTAAAGAGTCCATTACAACAGTAAAATTATTCACCCGCGCGAATTCAATTAATGGCCATGTCCTTAAGAAACTGCTTGGGAACAAATTAGGCCATTTTTCAACTGAATAAACTAAATATCACAACAGTGAAATAATTCTCATAATCGGTTTCGTTGATATTAATGACTATTTCCCTAGGGAATTGCCCGTCCCAAAGGAGAACCATTATAGCTTATGATGTCCCAGTAAAGTATGTACCCATTACAAAAATGAAATGATTTTTAAATCGATTTATTAGTACCAGAAATTACCCGCATGAACGTAATTAATGGCTACGTCCTTAGGGAACTGCCCGTCCCCAAGAAACAACCAATACCTTATAACACTCAGGAATAAAGTAGCTTCCTATTATTGATAAAATTTTCAGAATCGGATCAGTAATTCCACAGATTATCTCCTACATTCAAACTCACAAAATTACAAACTCACAATCTCATAAACACTTCTTCTTTTTAATATTGCTGTAGACGAGTATAATTATTCTGATGCGTTGTTTTCGGATGTTATTTGTCGGTTTTTGTTCTAAGCGCCTGTCCTACAGTTTGAAATTTTATTTTTTATAAATACATACATACATACATACAATACATAAATATGTATAAACATATATATCTAAACGTATGTAGTTAGATATTATTTGCCTAAAGTACGTCGATAAGGCTCATTACCTACCACGTTTGGACGTAAAATCGTCAGAGATATCCTGACGGTACGCAAAAAAGCTGCAAATGTTGTTAAAATATGGGTATAAAAATGAATTTGACGAGGAACATGCGATAACCCAGTGAGGTCATTCTAAATCCAATATGGCGGACTAATTTTCTTCTACAACCCGCTTGACATGCCTATCAAATAAAAGGTTTTGACGAGCAAAGTAACGCTATTCATGAAAAAGCATACAATAAAATAATAAATAATAAAACTTTTTTGCAAATGAGCTTTTATTTAAGGTATGAACTAAAACGAATTAATTAAATTTATACTTGCGATCGTTTGGACTTGGTGAAACTTGGAACAAATCTTGAGTTAAAAGCACTTGTATAGTAGTTTCACTTTATTTATGTTTTCTCCCAATCGGTTTTGGATTTTACACGATTTTCAAGGGAAGATGTTAATTAAAATACATTTCATTGACTCCAGGGGCTCCAGGCACTAGCTTTGAGCATCGTAAGCAATGATTATCCGAAACCGGTTGGGAGAAAACATAAATAAAGTGAAACTACTGAATAAATTAAGTTTAGATCGCTGAAACAGATTTATGTCAAATGTCAAAAAAAAACAAAAAGCTTGTCTTGCAAGAAACAAGTTTTACTACTGCCACAAACTCAACGATTCTATGACATTCCATCCTATTGCAAATCTTGTGGTTTTTACTGTATTAAAATCGCCTTTATTCTTACTGATTAAGAATTATAAAAAAATGGGTCAGTAAGAATGGGGCACACTTATAATTTTATTTTTATAATTTATTTTTTTCTCGTTCAGCACCACTGACGACAAAGTTGTAGGCCTTTTGGTAGCTTACTTTTTCTTTCTCATTGCAGTTGCTGCACGAGGTGGACAACATCTCTTTTAAATCCGCTGAAATACAATGATATTATTGTTAACAGTTCATGGTTACATCTTAAGGGGCTATACCGTGAAAATTGACACTTTTTGAAGTTATTTATCTGCTCTTTTAATGAAGTTCCAAGTAAAATAAATTATTATAACAATTTTGGGACCTTTTACTAGATTTTGGTCTATCAGAAACGCGATAGGAGGAATTTCATTCGATAGAAATAATTGTTGAAATCAGGTCTAAATTTACACTTTTTTTGATATTCTGACAAATTAGGATAGCATACAGACTTGAAAAATATTTATTTAGATGGGTTTTAACTACACCTAAATTACTGGTTATGGAATTTTTTGTAGCTATTTTAGTTAATTTTGTATTAATTTAAAACCAACTTTTTGTCAATTTTCCCCGATTCCGTCCCTTTCACACTGCGGGTCTTTCTGCCTGGAGTAACGGGGACCTTTGCTAGCACAGTGCATTGTTGACGAATACGTGAAATAGACAAATGTTGAAATTTCCATAAATGCTTATCACAAAGATAAAGACGAAATAAAAAAGGATATTTAATTAAATAGTCAAGCAATTTATTTCATAATAACTATGCCACGAACAACTTGATAAGTCTTGGTATCATATCTTACATATCATATCATATCATATTTCACAAGAATGATGTTATTGTATTTTTCGAAAATAACAATGGTGAGATTATTACTTCGGCAGCCACCATTGAATCTTAAAATAAGAGCAACTTGTAAAGAAAAACTAATATATATGATACTATTAACCACCTTAATACCAATCTATGGCAATAAGGTGAAAAGTATATTTTTTTTTACTATTAACTTTCTTTTCTTAGCAAATATTAATTATCTGAAGATTTAAGAATGTCCTAATCATTATTTTCGTTATTTTTTTTTATTTTTTTTATAAATAATAATAAAGATAATGAAAAACGCAATACACACAAAATCACTTTTGATTTCCAGCTTTCTAATATTTGCATTGATTGTCGGGCAATAGAAACAATGAAGTTTAGTGTGTTCGAAATAAATTCCACCAATTTTCGTCTAGACAACGCATTCCTAATGGGTAAGCCAATTGTATTTATACATACAGAAAACAGAAGTGGAGATAACACAGCACCCTGAGAGACACCGGCAGTAACGTTAAACCATTCTGAGAAGTTGCCATCAGACTGGCTCTGATACATTGAGGGTATGAAGAATCGAAAGGAGGATGTCATAGTCGATACAGTTGAAAGCGTTTCAGAAGTCATATGGGGTAAGGAGAGTAATAAAATTAAAGTCATCAATAATTTTATTGAAAGCAGTATTTGTAGAGTACGATGAACAGAAACCGGATTGCAAAGCGTTGAGAAGAGAAGTAAAACCTTGGCGACAAAGGTTAGTATAGAGATAGACCGATAATCTTTAATTTGTGTGGTTTCTGAAGTTTTAGGAACTGAGATTTTCATGAGTTTGGAAAAGTATTCGAGGAAAGACAGAAGTTTTTAATAGGTAGAATTTCTTTCAGAATTGGGGGAACAAGATCCTGACCATTAGCATCCTAACCCACAGTTTTACTAAGTATCCAATATATAATTTTCTTACTGTCAGATTTAGATACCGGTTAAAAATTAAATTTATTGGGGGATGGAGAAGTAGCAGCCAGGATGCGTTTGATGGTTAAATCTTTAAACTTTGGATCAATGGTGTGAGGAAGTCATAAGAAATGATGATTAAGAGACCATTTAGATCCAGAGATGTTATAATATCTCGCCGGCATTTAACAAAACCCAAATGAAAGTGCAAAGAAAAAGTGCTCGATTTTCTCCATTGTTAACGCTGTCTTCGCGATTAAGTTGCTTGGTTGATGATAGTTCAGAGACTAATGAGCCGATTATAATAAAACTCGGTATGTGAATCACTCAACACGTTGAGGTACTAAAGAGACCCTTCCCCACCCTTCTCCAACCCGCCATTCCGCAAACACACAATATACTATAGGAATAGATACCAAAAGTATCGTGACAGTCGAAGTCTTACGCTTTTTTTGGCCTAGCTCTCATTCACCAAGCGTCTGGAGTGTAAGGTGCAATAAGAAACCTCGTTCTTATAAAATCTAGAAATGTACAAGCAATTTTTTTGTTATGTCGGTGTACTTGTATACTATATACTACTTTGTGCCGACAATCGAAACTATTAACCCGTTTTGTTATCGATTGTCGATAATAATTTGAAGAACAATTTAAAGAAATGCAGCGCGATCGCGCATTGTGAAATAAGACGGGTTAATTTTATTGCGAAAGTATTAAGCTCTTAGATGTAATAGCTCAGTCAATGAAAGATTTGAGGTCGAATTAAAGATATACTAACAAAATGACTTCGAAATAATAGTATTTTCATATTATCGACACTCCCGGAAGGACATATCTTTTTTATACATATTTTACTAAAATAATAGGCTGCTGTACTTACTAATACTAATATTGTTTTTAGCCTTGGTCTAATTAACGAGGACCCTTTGTAAAAAATATTTGTTAGGAATTCTTTGGAATTTTAATTTTTCAGTTAGTTGATATATTCCCAATTTTCACCCAGTGCACATTTAATTCAACCTCCTCCATAAAAATATTTTTTAAATGCAAGTGCTCGTAAAGGCCCACTTTTTATGCATCAAAACCGAACAGAAAGTCGATTATTTTGCCCTAGGGCTTTATTATTATTATTTTTTAAATTTATTTACAATGGATGGCTAACCTGCAGCCTTTCCTGTGTACCATTAATGTTATCCTTTTTTTTCCACTGTTTAAAGGCTCTGGATACAGTCCTTTTGAGCCAATTATAATTTAAAGTTCACAAGATTATATTTGTTTTATTTCCTCACACTATGCATTGAAAAACGTAGTATGATACACGGGCGTAAGAGCAATAAATTACTCGGTTATGTTTAAAACACTCGCTACGCTCGTGTTTTAAATCGTCCTCGTAATTTATTCCTTTGCGCCCTTGTAGCATAAACTACTATTAGATTGACTGGACGAGCTCCCTTTAAGGCATAACCGAAAAATTACCTCTCAATTCTTTATCATACTGTGTTGCACAATTCTTTTCATTCCTAATGCAGTTAATTAATTTAAATGCTTTTTCCTTATTGCTCAATAGTTCCTGTATGTTGAAATTTTCATAGTTATGTATCTTACAGTAGGCAACTGTCACTAAACTCACTAAAACCAATAAGAACTGCATTTCCAGAATGGTTTGAATATGTAAAGAAAATTTACTGGATTTTTATAGTCTACTACCGGTGAACCCTGGCAAAGTTAGTTTTTAAAAGGAAAAGCAAATAAATTTTATATTGTTCATGTGTGTTACACAACAGCAGTTATTTATAACTTTATGTAGATTGAAAACTATATTAATACAGGATGTTAAGATGAAGTTGCGGAAACCGGAAACTGGCCAACTCATACATACAAATAACTTTCCGTGAAAAAAAATTGTGACAAATTGAAAAAACTTCATGTTTCATACATTTTAGTTGGATAGCTATGTAACTTTTCTATGGAACAGTGTGCAAGTATGTTAATCTAAATCAGCCGTATAGTCGTGAAAGTCTAGTATAAGAGCATTGATTGAGCAACTATGCTTGTCCATATGTCGGAGTTAAAACTATAATTATTTAGTGAAGTCTGGATTCATGATTGGACAATGATGTATATTTATATGTGTATATACATATGTACAGAGTATCTGTACTTTCATCTGTATATGAAAGTTATGAAAAAAATATCTTATCTGTACTGCGCTAGGTCTCAGATATTACCTGAGGTTCCTAGGTCTTTCAATCGGAATTTAGAGGTTATTACCCTTTCATCCAAGCCTAGACCGAGTAAAACCCAGTATCCCGAGCAAGCTCAGAGGGAGTGCTATGTGCTAACGGAGGTTCCTAGAGTCCTTTTCCGTTGTTATGTAACCTTCATTGTCGGTGCACAGAGTTAGCTCATGCGCACGACCTTGTTTTAACATTTGCTGATCCTTTATTGTCGATGCACAGAGTTAGCTCATGCGCATGACATTATTTTACCCCCTTTATATAAGTGATTGAATGCATTCATTTGGATTAATTGATAGTATGAGCGGCCGCTCTTGGATTCAGCTGTTATGTAGAGGTTGATTGAAGGTACTCTTGGAACACCGTAGCAGCACGCTAGACTTGAAATAGGGGTATACTATAAAGTATTGAATACCTATTTTTAGGTGATTCAATTTTAGTTAGCAAAGTTAGACTCTTTCGTCCTGTAACAAGGTCTAGAGAGTCAATTTATAGTATAGTCCTTTGTAGTGACAATGACGTAATGCGGGCTAAGAAAGCACCGTATTTGACTCAGAATATATAATAATCAATTATAAATTATGTAGGTCTGAATTTAATATGAAAATGTGTCCAATTAAGAATCAGATTTGTTAATGACTCTAACGTTAGTGACCTAGCTAGTCAGTATTAGCATCGGAAGTATTGTCTTCACATAGAAGAGCTGTAATATAAGGAAATTGTCTACATGGGAAAGGTAAATAATGAAACGATCAAGTAAAGGACAACAAAGTGTTTATTCCTTTAAAACTTTTACGTTAATCGAAACTGGTTTTATTATTTAAATCAAATTTTCGTTCAGTGACGAACTTAAATTTGACCTTCTCAGGTTCTCTAGGGCCAAGCAAGATTAATTTTGAAAAGGGAGGAAGCTGAGATGGAAGAAGTCCCTTTCTGCCCGTAATTAAGCTAATTATTGTAATACGCACTTAAACTACGCACTTAAACCTTTAAGTTAATCGAAACTGGTTTTATTATTTAAATCAAATTTTCGTTCAGTGACGAATTTAGATTTGACTTCTCGGGTTCCCTAGGGCAAAGAAGATTTATTTAAAAGGGGAAGAAGCCGAGAATGAAAGAAACCCCTTTCTGCCCGTAATCAAGCTAATTATTACACGCACTCGGTAATTTACAATAATTGGTCGATGAATTTATCTCAACACAACCGTTGAGCTTATTGAGAGAAATTTAGATTATTATTTCTGCACGGTTTACTATGTAACTATATGAACAGTCCCCGATGTTATCAAAACAGTCAAAGCTCAGAAAGCTATCTCATTGCAGGATATAACACACAATAAACAATAGAATAAGACACAGTTATCCTGCGGGAGTACGCAAATGTTATTCCAAGGTATAATGCCCTTTCTTGCAGAATACGAAAAAAAAGTAGCTTTGAAAGAACAAAGATTATTTTTCATATTTTTACAACAGAATTTAGGGGATCGCTACGTTCTTTGGGGTCTGTACATGATAATTATTCGTCAAACTATAAGAAAACGTGTGTTTGATGACGTCATTTTAATATTTATTTCTATCGAGTGAAAGTTTTTCAATCGCGTTTCTGTGTTTCAGGAATTAAGGAAAAGGTTCCGAAAATGTTATAAAATTTATTAAGCTTGTAACTTTTTACTGAAAGTAGTAAAACGAATCCAAAATGTGCCAATTATTCGCGGCGTCGCCTTAAAATCATTAAAAACAGAAGAGGGATGATGATGGGGCAATTAAATGTACCTATACATGAAATTTTCTTGAAAAACATCATAGAAGGTAAGGTCGAGGGAAAAAAAAGAAGAAGAAGAGCACCTACTTTATTCAAATGAAGGAGAAAGAGAAAGTTATCTTGTATCAAGGGGTCAAATGATTAGCAAAAGAAAGAGAAGTATGTTGGTTATTCCACCAACAAGAGCGTAGCTCTTAATTTATCTATCTAAAGTGTCTGGTATCTGTCGTCAGCAGATCATAGAATTGGACAGATCATCCATCCATCCATCCATCCATCCATCCATCAGCCTAGTTCGTCCACCGCTGGATATAAGCCTTTCCAGGACTTTGCCACTCCCGGCGGTCTTACTGGAAGAATTGCCCATACTCACACACGCTGGGCAGGCGGGTTGGTGAGCGCGGTGCCGGAACCCTCGCACCAGTGACGCCGCTGCCCGTCACCAGTCTGTTCCATATAAGGCCCGGCTATTAGGGATGGATATACCGCCATCCATCGGTCCCAGGCATGGTGGGCCTCCTGGTTTTTGCCTGTGAGCGGTCCTCTTACTCTCCCCCGAATTACTTCGAGGGGGTCTCCAAGTAAGAGGGTGGTACCTCCACAGTCGAGCCCGGCATCAGCTCTACCGCCTGTTGGACAGATCGTGAAGTATGAAATCGAAAATCTTTCACTAACAGACAAAAATAGATGTGACGACGAGCGGAACGAAGAGCCGCGTGTTGGGTTTTCATGTATATATAAATTTTGGAAGCCGAGCGAGGCGAACCTCCTAGTTTTAACAGAAATATGATCTGCGCAGGCAGATTATGATATGCCCAATTCTATAATGTGCCGACGAAATATATAAAAGAATACCTTGACTGACTGACTGATTTATCAACACAAACGGCTGTGATGTAGTCTGATATGGTTATTTTGCGAAATCCATCGCTATGAATACTCTAAATATTATTAGAGTGCATTACAAACTGGAAAATATCAATCAGAAACAAATCCAAAGACAAGAAACAAATCCATCAGAAACAAAACCAAATCCATTTTCAAATTCTTGTCTTTGGATTTTTTTCTGATTGAAATTCTAATATGATTTAAAAAGACATCTAATATTTTCTAAATGCATTTTTTATCTAAACAAGTAACAAGTGTTTATAACGAAAAAGGGTATTATGATAAATTAGGCGCGGTATTTGAGCAACAGCTGTTGGTGCTCCTCAGGATAAGCTTCCAGCACGTAGTTGATCCCTTGCTGGAATGCTTTTTTCATCTGTGTGGTGCAGTGTGAACAGTTGGTTTTAACCATAATGGGTAGTTTATCTGCAATAATAAAACTGTTATTACCTATTAATCAAAAATATGGATTACAAATTGAAGATGACTCGGCCTCGGTCTGGCCGTCGCGAGGTTTTTTCGTGATTTCGTAGAAAATGCGTAAAAAATGCATATCTCTTTTTAGTATTTAGGCTTTAGTATTTTATTGTAATATAAGTTATAACGCCAAGTCAGGAAGGCCCGGAATAGAAGAGCTAGTATGACTTAGTTGAAAGTGTGAATGAAGCAAAATTCATTCATTTTACCATCAAGTTGGGACGTAATAATCATCGGTAAAACGCAGGTGTACGTATGGACTGTGACTTGCATTTTACAGTTCACACTCGGAACACCTCTAACACCCCTTCGATGATTCATGTCGTGACGATATATTTTTATAATTATTTATTTAATTCAATTTATTTTATACATTTTCCCAGATGGTGCTTTGGAATAGAAAGAAGTGTATGGTGTATGTTAATACATACAAGAAAAATAAACTCGCCTCTAAGAGGTTGCATCTCTCCACAAGGCTCCTTGTCCATTAGGCATGCAAAGACCGCGTTCTTCCTATCCTCATCTCCGAAGAAGGCAGGTACGTCGATGGTCTCTGGGTTATTGTAATCGAACTCTAACTTTGCAGCAGCTACCGCTACTACTGCTAAAGCCATTAATGCTATCACCAGGCTTTGCATGATGGATGTTCTCTAAAGATAATAAAAATATGATGAGTACACTGAAACCGCACGGTAATCTAGTGCTTCGGTCTGGCGATCCTAACACACAACGCTGCGTTGAACGGTGTGCGTCGTCGAAAGAATGAATGTATGGGAGTGTTCTAAATTGGTCGTTTATTCTGTAGACGTTTGTGTCAGCGGTAAGGCATGTGCGGGGGAGCGGGGAGCACGCACACCGCACACCGCAGCGTTGCGTGGATTCATTAGGTTCGTTCAGGCGATCTTGACGAAGCGTCACGATGCGACGCTAACCCACCTAGTGATCATTCGATTCTGCCGCAGCTAGCGACGTGGACATACATATTGACGTACAAGCAAGGGCACAAGTCACACGTTACGCACTGACGCACACCGCAATCAATGACTCTACGCAACGCTGCGATGTGCAGTGCGGTGTGCGTCAGTGCGACGTCGTGTGACTTGTGCGCTAGCTTGTGCTTCATATGGATTCATTTCCACGTCCCTAGCTGCGGCAGAATCGAATGACCACTAGGTGGGTTAGCGTCGTGACTCGTGACGCTGCGTCATGGCGTTGTCCGCTCTCCGCAACGTTGTGCGTCAGGATCGCCTGACCGAACCTTTAGCCTGTCTGCTTGCAGTAAACAAATATAACAATAGAAAATCTATTGTTAGTATTAATTTCATCACTTATGTTTCTTTAGCAATGTTGTTCAGTATGATCAGTAGATTATGTAGTTTCATTTAAGATTACAGTCCATTTACACCCAATATATTCCTTTGGGATTAGTGACGGACGGGTGTTTCCGACTGTATTTTCGTACACCCATTCCTCACCAACAAATTTTACGTCCCAGCATTGTAGGGTGGGCTTTTTTGCCATAATTACTTTAGGGTATGCAGATTTACACTGTTTCCTTTTAACGTTCAGCAGTATGGGAACCGTTACTATGCATCTGAAAAACTTGGTGCTGCTCGACGGGCAGGATTCGAACCGAAGATTGAGAATCAAGCGTCCTACCAAGAGCTACCGTTACTGGAAAAATAAACTGTACATATTTTAACCTCTCAAAATCCAACCCTACGTCCGAAAGCCGAACATCAGGCCACATGAAAGGCGGGCAACGTGTACAAAACTCTGTGCGAGCGATCATTTGGGGGCCCATTTAATTGAATCGGCGAGTCACCACCTGCCCATTTTTCTGTGTTACTTGTTAAAATAGGTCAGGCAGGCGCCATATTTCCTTCCATAGTCCCAGATATCCAGTTCACTAGCACCTCAATCCAATAGTCTAATTTCCTTCGTTTTCATTCCTTACACAGACCGGGGGTTGTCCTTGGGTGCACACCTATACTTTATATTCTCTGCCTATAGTGCGTACAGGGATAATCGTCGGTTGGTGTCACATCACATTTGGATTAAATTGTCTAAAGGGCATCTACGTGTTGGCTTTGGCCCTACGCACGCTTCTCAAAGGTCCGGGACTACATAGTCCCATCATCATCCATCCATCAGCCTAGTTCGTCCACTGCTGGACACAAGCCTTTCCAAGACTTTGCCACTCCCGGCGGTCATCCTGGAAGAATTGCCCATACTTACACACGCTGGGCAGGCGGGTTGGTGAGCGCGGTGCCGGAACCCTCGCACCAGTGACGCCGGTGCCCGTCACCAGTCTGTTCCATATAAGGTAATTATATTAGGGATGGATAAACCCCCATCCATCGGTCCCAGGTATGGTGGGCCTCCTGGTTTTTTTGCCTGTGAGCTGTCTTACTCTCCCCCGAATTACTTCGAGGGGGTCTCCAAGTAAGATGGTGGTACCTCCACAGTCGAGCCCGGCATCAGCTCTACCACCTGTGGAAAACATAGTCCCGAGATATGATAAACATAAATATGATAATAAATAATAATAATAATGCAAACCTTTACTTTTTTCTCCTCTCTAAACCTGACAGAAGCACTGGCCGGAAGTCCGGAACTAGCTAGTACTTCGATCGTTTGAAGACGCAGCCTCTTATAGCTTCAATATGGCAACTGTGAAAAGAAATTATACTTCCCTAGTAAGTACCTACTTAAAGGACTAAAAAGTGCCTGTAATTTCTATATCAAGTCGTAAAGATAAGAATTATTAATTACAGTCACAGTTACTTATAAATTATAAGAGTTATAGTTATAAAACTATCAATTTTTGTTATTTATCGTAGTTTTATTATGTTGTGAAAACGCGAAGAGACTATAATATATATTTCAATGCAAGTGCTCGTAAAGGCCCACTTTTTATGCATCAAAACCGAACAGAAAGTCGATTCTTTTGCCCTAGGGCTTTATTATTATTATTATTTTTTAATTCGCTACGCTCGTGTTTTAAATTGTCCTCGTAATTTATTCCTTTTCGCCCTTGTAGCATAAACTACTCTTGTCGGGTCTACCGCGATCAGTTTTTACCTTTTTTACGAAAATTGGACACCCGACGTTTCGAGACAGTTGCATGTCTCGTGGTCTACGGGAGACGCAGGTACAGCTTAATTTAACAGTTTAGTTTCATACATTTATCTACAACATGTATTAAAGAAAACTGCAAAACTGCAACTAAGTTGGTCATAGAAAGACAAATTAATATTTTAGGATTTGTTCCTTCACTTGTATACTTCTCTGTATGCTAAATTTCAAGTTTCTAAAGGAACTGGAAATACCAAGTGTTAAGCCAATTTTGTATGGTAAATAACAATATCCTTTTTTCGCGGTCACTTTAAATCCAGATTTTTTTAATAAAACAATGTTTTGGCCATAGACTTCTGTAGAGGTACCAATTTTAACTTGGTTTCTCTCTTTCTGTATTTGCTTTTAAACATATTAATTCATTAACTGTAATTAAAGCATTTAAATCGCTTAACTTGAAAAAAACCGAGGACTTATGGGGCCTATCTGTAAAAGTTATAAGTTCTGTTATTGATTTAATAGCTCCTTATTTGGCATTAATTTTTAATAAATGTGTAGATGATGGTGTCTTTCCTGACTTAATGAAGTTTAGTAAATTGATCCCCCTTTTTAAATCAGGCGACAACGGTGACCCATCAAACTATAGACCTGTGTCAGTTTTACCGGTTTTGAGTAAGTTTTTTGAAAACAAAGTTTTTAATCAATTGTTATTTCATTTTAATTTAAATAAGTTGCTTCACTGTGAACAATATGGATTCACTAGAGGGAGGTCAACCACAGATGCAGGAGTTGCTTTAGTTAAGCACATTTTTGATGCTTGGGAAGAAAAGCAGGATGCATTTGGTGTATTTTGTGACCTCTCGAAAGCCTTCGATTGCGTTAATCATGAAACACTCTTATGTAAATTAGATCACTACGGAGTGAGGGGCAAATCTTTGGCGTTAATGAAGTCGTATCTTAGTGATCGTATTCAAAAGGTAGACATTAATGGGGTAAAATCATGTGGAGCATTAGTTAAAATGGGTGTCCCGCAGGGTTCCATATTGGGGCCCTTGCTGTTTTTAATTTACATAAATGACCTTCCCTATTTAATTAAAGACTTAACTAAGATAGTACTATTCGCAGACGACACGTCACTTATTTTTAAAGTTAATAGACGTAAAGATATCCTTGACGACGCGAATACAACTTTATCACTGGTGCTTGATTGGTTTACTGTAAATAATTTAGTTTTAAACGCAAAAAAGACGAAATGTATAAAATTCACGTTACCAAATGTAATTCAAGTGGATTGTAATTTGCTTTTGCAGGGGTCCAAGCTGGAGTTAGTTAACGAAACTAAGTTTTTGGGCATTACGGTTGACTCTCGTCTTCAGTGGGGTCCCCACATAGAAGCCCTATGTGGTAGACTTAGTTCGGCCGCATACGCTGTTAGACGCATAAGGCAAATTACTGATGTAGATACTGCTAGACTAGTCTATTTTAGTTACTTTCACAGCATTTTGTCATACGGCATGCTGTTATGGGGTAGAGCCGCGGATACAGACGCAGTCTTTGTTTTGCAGAAGAGAGCAATTCGGGCTATTTATAATATGAAGCACCGGGATTCATTAAGAGAAAAGTTCAAAGAAATTAATATATTAACTGTTCCTTGTGAATATATTTACCAAGTCCTTAGATATGTCAGAAAAAATGTTGAGTCTCTCCCAAGGCTTGGTGAGCAACATTGTAAGGAAACCAGAAATAAGTATAAACTGGCTTTTCCAAAAATCAGACTCGCGAAAGTGAGTACCTCTTTCGTAGGACATGGTATAAGATTTTACAATAAACTTCCAAAGGAGGTCCTTACTTTGTCAGAGAATAAGTTTAAACAGTACATTAAGCAGGGCCTACTGAAAAAGGCATATTATAAAATAAATGAATATTTGGATGATGGTGAAGCATGGTGTTATAGTGATACTGATTTTAATGATAGTAGATAATAATTTAATTAATTAATATAATTTCCTAACTATTGATTCCTCTTAAGAGTTAACATTAATTAATTACAGACTGTAAAAGGAAATAGACTATATGAGACAGGTAGGCAAAGATATATATGTTTTTCTTTTTTCATTAGACCTGAATTCCTACTGTCTTGTATTTTCTTATCCCTTGGTTAAAGTAGATATAAGTAATTTGATGTATAGTATAAGTTTATGTTAAAAAAAAAAGACATGATCTTGCCAAGTTTCTTGCCCGTTCTTCTTAGCAAGACTAATCGAATGGGCGGAGGTAGGCATGTATTTATATATGTAACCTATTACTATGTAGTATATAGGATGGGATTTGGTCGGCTGCCTGGATTCGTGCTGGGGGCTCGGTTGGTGATCATTGAACCTGTTCCTGGTCCCTGGCCGGGTCTCCAGTATGGGTTCGGGCGGTTGATTGGATTTCACCTTGTATATTTTACCTATAATTTTAATCGTATATATATTGCTACATAAATTAAAAAAACATTTAATCTAAGTAGTTCATGTACATTTATTATTTTATTACATATATTTTTATAAGATTAAAATTTGACTTGTGAAACGTGTATTATATATACCTACTTTGCAAAATAAACTTTTTGAATTTTGAATTTTGGACAGAATTCACAGACGGAAAACAAAGTGATCCTATAAAAGTTTCACTTTTTCATTTTGAGGCACTGAACCCTAAAAAGGCAAAATTTTTTCAAATATACTAAAATTTGTTTACCTGAATAGGTGTCCAGGGTTTGGCAATGAGTTTGGTCCAATTTTTGTAGACGGAGAAGTTATTTTTGTTGATTTTTGTTTAAGGGTGCATATAAGGTCAGATTGAGCACCTCATTTTGCATCAGTCAGAAATAAACTCTGTGACGTTTCCTTTTAGTTTAAAATAGCGTGCTCCCATCCGTGGCTGTTACGACCACCAAGAAACAAGCGCTCACGAAAAACTGCGTTTTTGTTAAATAATTCGGCTTGTAGATGAAATTATTAACATATTCTAAAATTTTTACACTTGGTTACTTATTTTTAATACAAATTTCTAGGCTGTCCCTTTAACACTCGAAAAACATGAAATTTACAGGTAACTTCGGTTTTTTTTTTCTTTCCAGCGAACCATGTGAAATGGTGATTTGAAGTTGTGTATCTGACCTTATACCAGAGAATATAAAGTATTACTACGTAAAGAAGCGACACTCTCCTCCCCGCGCGAATTTAACGTCCCCCGCGGTCCCCCGCAAGTTAGTCAGGCAGAGCTCGATCACCACTCGTTTCCCAAGTAACACATCAAAGCAGTATAACGGCCGACTTACAGCATTTCTGTATCGTTTTCGCATTTTGAGTTAGTTCTATAGTAGCATTACAAACGTTTATACGGCTACTGTAATGCTTATTTGGGCACAAATTATACGGCTTTAGATCCTAAATAGGTTCACAATAGCTGTTTAATTGCATTAGAAGCGCATTATATTAGCATTATTGTGGTCAAAAAAGGTATCAATCGCATTAAAGAAGCATTATTACGGTCAATGAAGTTGTTAATCGCATTACAGAAGCATTATACTAGCAATATTATTGATAATGAAGATGTTAATTGCATTACAAAAGCATTATACTAGCATTAGAATGTAGTAAAAGAATGATTGGAGCTATTTAAATGTTCACAGTTAGGACTTAAATAAACCCTACATAATTGCAAAAACATCTCTAAATACCACGGTACAAATGTTATAATACAATTAACGTTGTAATTTAACTACTTGGTCTCGTACTTGAATATGGACGAAGACGGTCAAAACTGAATGAGTGACACCATAGTTGTTTACATCAAAACAAAACTTATAATACCGGGTAAGTTATTTTATGCCTTCAAATATTACTGCGCAAAAGTAGTTTACTGTTAATATCTATATAAGTTTCATTGAAAATTTTCACGCGCCTTCTATATCTTGTGGTTTTGATATAAAATGTTATATAAAGATATATGTGAAATAGCCACAACAATAGTGTATTCCTAGCATTGAACGAATTTTGCATAATTAACATAAAAGTATTGGTTAGGCAGTATTAAATTAAGTTATTATCATTATTATATAGGTCTACTGCTTTTATAATTCGGTCCGAATGATAATATTTTTTGGTTATAAAATATTTACAAAATGGTGTCGGCCGATAGCAGCTCGGTGAGCCTTTAAAAAGGCTACTTAATGCCACCAGCACTATAAAAACTCACCCATGAACCATTATTAAGCCAGAGACCAGAGAGAAGACTTTTGATGAACCACTGTAGTGCCATTGTCTATAAAGTAGTTCTATATGGGTTCACCGGTATACCAGTAGACTTGATGTAGATTGAAATAGTGCCATTACCTGAACGAAATTTTGGGGATCCTTAAGCAAAACAATAAAACCCAATTCAGAATTTTTGTTCAACTTGAATACGTTTGTCAAGAGTTGATAAAAAGGCTATTTGAACGCATTATCCACAAAAGTATTCCTGTGCGTGGCTTATTAAATGATTGTGGTGTTGTCAACAAAAAAAAATGAAGTAGATAGTTTCGTTTGAGTACTTGAAAATCACTCAATTAACAATGCCATATTATTGTGATTCTAAAGATCTTATTTCAATGTCCCGCCGTACCGTGGACCTTACACTGATGCAGCTGTTTCCCTAGTGCGAGTGAAACAGCGCTATACATGTTCTTAGCTATATCTTGTGCGCGCTCTGCACACCGCAGCGGGAAACCGATTTTGTCAGTTCAGTTGTGAAAAACTCACATGGCTGTACGCTCATGGGTGTCGTTCGTCATAGGTCATTAAGACATATTTTCCGCAATTAGTTTATAAAAAGGAACGTTATTTATTATATTTTTGGTATAGTGTAGTCAGGTACTGTAGTCATCAAATATATCTGTACACTTTAGGATGGTCAAAAACTTCGGAAAACGCACTAATATCTTTTTTATGGATGATGTTTTTTAATAATATTGTTTCCTTATTTTCAGTAATGTTTGTACGAACCATACAATGCCGTTCAAAACAGTACAGACGATAGAGAGAAGGAAAACAATACTAGTTATTGTACCTTCTTTGTGGGAGGAAACTGTGGTGGCCGCCTAGAAAGACACAGTACAAATTAATAAAAGATTAGCAATCCAAGCCTCATAAAACAGAATGGAGATGAATGGACTACATTTTAAAAAGGAACAATATTTGAACATATCAGCTTACCGAAGCTGATTATCAATAATGGAAGAAAATTCAGACACAGACGTGAATGACAGAGGCATGTTTGCACCCCGGATCATTGTCGATCATACTACAAACTGAGGGTTTGTTTAGGAAAGTATGATTGACAAAAGATTGATTTAAATTTTATAATTTTGGAATAACGGTTCAGTCATACTTCTTTAACAAAAACTAAATAGTGGTACATGACGATAATTGTCAAAACTTATTTATTTTTTAAATATGATGATTCGGTGAGGTTAATTTTTATTAAAAATTTATAACATGCAAAATAAATTGTTACAAACCTCTAAGTCTACATAAATAAAAACTTAAGTACTTAAAATAACGTTTTTTATTCCTAAAAACATAACAGGATAAATACGAGTGGTAAAGTTGCTCTTAATTATTTGTACTTGAAAAAAATCACATCTTTAAATATGATACGAGTATTCCAAATCAATAGCGACCTTATAGCAGCCGGCACTTACGCCTTTATTGCCGTTGTTCGAATACAATAGTGAATCGGTGCAACTAATAGTCCCTTTTGATTTGGACTATCATAAATGAATTTAACAACTCTAGCAGACAAATCACAAATAAAACATCTAATATTTACTGTAACTTTCTTCTCAGAATTTAGCAATAATGTAATTCCTTCTTCTAATAAATTATTAACATCGGTGACAAAATCTTCTTAATACGCTGTTAAATTTTTAGGGTTTCCAATTCCATAATAAATTCCAATCACTGAAAGTTAATGTTAGGATTTTCAGAAATGTGAAAAGATTTTTGGCCAAAATTTTTTCTTTGAGCTTTTAAAAACTGGTAAACCGTCAAAATTGAAATTTAAAGATATATTTTCTGGAACATCTGTCCAGTTTTCTAATAGCAAATTTAAATTATAAGTAATTCAGTTATGCCAATATTTGTCCCTTTATTTTTTTATTATTGACAAATCTAGGTGTTTTTAAAATGGTCCTTGGAGCCATGTAATATTTCCGGAATCAATCCATTCATAATTTCCGCTAGATCTTTTAACGCTATTTGATTAATATTCCTTTCAATAACCCATCTTCTTATATTTTCACGAAATTAAGAACATTTTACATATTTATAAATATCACTGTCATTGTCATACTTTCAGCACCAAGCGGACAGAAAAAGACAACATTTTGTTGAATGTTCACGTTAATCACAACAAAAGATTTTTCAAAACACGAGAATGCCGTATCGTGTGTAATTCCAATTTTGACAGGTCCTACTTGATTTTGGTAACCTACGGAACCTTCTTTAATATCGCTACAACTCACTTCGCACGAATCGTTTTGTTGTACATTGATCGAATTCAAAAACATAATAATTCTTGTATGTTCCTTTGATATTTTTCGCCTGATTCCTCTGGTTCTTACTATTATTTTAAATGATTTTTTCAAAATTTTGTGAAACAAAATGCTGTACTCATTTTTACCTATATTAAATTACACGTACAATGAAATCACAATTAATTTTGTTACAAGCATATTAAAATCGTTATTAATTCAGTTAAATTAATATTAATAATATGTAATATATAATTAATAATATCAATACGTCCACCATAAAAATTGCTGTAGTTTTGTTGATCATATAATGTGCTTTTTCCCAATATGGCCGAAAAATTGTTTTACGAATACAGTAAAATGGATGTATATACAGCTTTACGCATTACAATTACTCACGTGTATTTGATTAAAGAGCTGTTAGCTGTACAACAACACTCAGTTGATCTTTAAGAATGCAAGCATTATATTGATTCACGTTTATGCTGTTAAGCAGTACTAGGCTTTTACTTACCACTTAAAAGTGCCATTACACAACAAAAGGCACTAAAAAAAGCTCAAAGCTGTATAAAGGATTTACGTGGCATTACAATGGTTCATGTTTATGCTATTAAACAGCATTAAGCATTTATTTACTACTTAAAAATGCTGTTGTAGGTCCAAATGCACTAAAAACAGCTGAAAGCTGTACAGTTGCTTTGTGGTTTGCTGCACTACAACTAAAGGCTTTACAGTGGCATTTTGATATGCCATTATCCAACCGTTATACAGAGTAAAGCATCATAATGGTTTTGAAATGCCAATATAAAGCGTCAAGATGCTCGGTGAACTTATATAAGAGTTTATACGGATCTTAAGTTCTACATAAGTTTACTATTCGTTCGTTAAAATGCTTCCTGTGTTACTTGGGTTGCTGCGCGCGTGTTTTGTTACAAAGTTTTATCACGATACGGATTTTTAATCAGCATGGTGCGTTATTGCAGTGTTTATGGATGCCTGGAAAACTTTTTTTCAAAAATTAGAATTGCGTGATCAAACCTTACAATTTCGTTCAGTAACGCATTTGGAACAATAAAATCAGTATTTATAACTTTCCATGTTTTGACAAGTTTTCATTTTTTTTCCAAAATTTATGTTTGAGTAGTTGTTAATTATATGATGATCATTTATGCATACGAAACTATATAGGTACCTACTAAGCTTAGGCATACTATATATTTGATTTAAATGTTCTGTGCTATATATATATATGCTATATATATATAAAACAAAGGTAGTACTAGTCTATATGGACAACTGTTTGTATGGGAGCTAAGCGAAATTCTTAACTTTTTTTCACTTCCTCCCATACAAATTGCTCCGATCAGCTGACTCGTCCAGTATGGAAAGGTGAAAACGAATTTTAAGAATTTTTCACTATCCTATTAAAAAAAGTTATTCATATGGACATGTTCTACATATGTTTCAAATTTCGACAAATAATTGAATTTAACCTTATATATATATATATATATATAAATTTTTTTAATACTGATTAATCCACGGGGAACCAGAAATTGGACTACGCTAAAATTTAGGAAGCGAATCACATAAGTTGCTGACTTATATTGTGTCCCTCTCGGGCGACGACGCTCACACGATTGCTGCCAGCCCTAGACTAGCTCACGCACACACACAAGCGTGTGCGGACAAGCCAGATGCGCGCGTGAGAGTGTAGGTAAATAACTTGAGCCTTGACTATGAAGTGACGGGGGTGTGCTTATACGGACCCTCGGTACCCACTGTAATCCCGGAGTGTAGGTATCTAATAGAAGGCTTAATTTATTCAACAAATCAAATACATAACAAAAAAATAATAAAATTAATACCTAAAATTAAAACTAAATAATCGTATAAATATTGAAAATTTAAACATAAGACCTAAAATAAATATATTATAAATTAAACTAAATGAAAAATTCTATCAAGGTCGCTGCCGTTGTGCGGGGGAGTACCCAGCAGGCTGGCAGCGTGTAGCATTGCAAATTTTGTAGGGTTGGTTATCACAAAAAGTTACGCGTCGTAAAAGTTTTGCTTGATGTTAAATTTCGGTTTACCCTCTTAATTAGACATAAGTTGCTCGCGTGACTGCTGCATTGCTCGAGTTTTGTTCTCGTTCATTTGTCGGTCGGAGTTGTTACAGTAAACTTGTGTTGAGTGTTTCTTCATTTGTTGGCGTTCAACGGCGAATGAAAATGGCGGATGTGCCAACAGGAGTTGTGTTTTTGTTATATTAGGTGGGTTTTGTGTTTAAATTTGGGTTATTCATTTGTGTGGAATGGTTCTATAATATTGTTTTTGTATTTCAGAAAAATTATACATATGCGTTTGGATTGATTTAGAAAAGGAATTTTTTCGTCGGGTTGGAGGGAGTTCTGACTATCGTCAGATCATGGTATGTAATGCTTTCTTTGTATTTTGAGTCACCGGAATTTTGTTCTCATTGTTCCGTGTGGTAAAGGTTTTAATTTTGTCTTTTCTCTTCTAATTCCAGGGTGTTTTCAAGATGTTTTTTCAAGATCTTCGTGTTTTTCAAGATCTTCTTGTTTTCGAGATTTACCAGTTTTTCGAGATTTACCAGCTGGCAGAGTTATGATCGCCGCGTGGTGTACGCAGTAGCAGTTCCTTTGTCTGCGCGGTCGAGGATCGTTGACCTTGAAGGGGGCAGCGGACGGCGGGTCATTTCCGTGGTGGTTATTGGAAAAATTCAAGTAGGTGTTGGAATTTTTTTACTTTTATCCACACACAATGAAGATATCTAGGACGGTATGTTTTCTGGACACTTAGTTATGTGTCCTATTAGTATTCAAGGGTAAATTCTTCTTCCTGTTTCACCGAATAACCCAAACTGTAAAATTTAATGTTCCGTAATATTTTTTTTCCCTGGTAGAACTGAATGGTGTACCAGACGATTTGGTTTAAAGAGTATGTACGACAAATATTATTGATTGTAGGATCTACGGCTCCCCTGAGCTAGATTTTATTTAGAAAATTATTTCCCTTGTTTGTTTACAAGTTTTGTTACTTTAAAAGTTTTTTGTTTAATGTAATTTTCACAAGATTCCATGTAATCTAGTTACCTGTGGATAAGGCGGTAACAATTCCACCTAGTTATCACTTAAATGTTTATTTATGTCTTGGCAATACTAATTCCAATGTAATATTACTACCAGATGTTAAGGCGGTACCTAACACAACTATTTAAAGGTACTTAAGGACTTAGAATGTCTTGGCAGGAAATTTGCCAAATGAAGGTCTTGGCCAAAAACTTGTAACTAAGATAATTTTTTCCGTTAACACCTTTCCTTTGACTTGTGAAATTTAGACATTTTGTTTTGGTAAAATTAAATAAACTTAATTGTATAGTACCTCGAAGTTTTCTTCAGAACCTTTTACCAACGATTAGGTTACAATTAGGTCACTGATTAGTTTTATCTTGTCCAGTTGCACGACTGATGGAAAGACCGGGTACCCTCTGGTCGTGTATCTGACAAGCGTTACCTCGTTGTATGGCCAGACTGATTCTCTGGCCGAGGTAAGTCCCAGCCCGAGGGTCCCCGGAGGCATCGACCAGGCGTTTTGACAGATCTGGTACCTAATTATTTGATAGAACAATAAAATATCTAAGAAACCAACTGCCCTATGTCGCACTATAGTGTAGTTTCAAACTTCTCTTTTGAGCAAGGTTTGTTTACAAGAAAGGAACGGTACGTCTTTGACGTCATTCTACGTTGTGTTACTAATTTACTTGACGAGTAAAATTAAAAGTGTCGCTTTCTACGGGTATTACGTAAACACATGTCTTTGTTTGTGGATTGTATCCTTACATTACATTCAGAAACAAGACGATATTTGACGTCACGTTAGACTATATATTATTTAATTTTGTATGAAATATAATATAACTATAAATATTTACAGGGTGGAAAAAATTCAAGGGCCCTGGAGGGGAGCTACCTTAAATCCTTTAGTTAGCTCATTTTACTGAAAGGAAACATTCCTTTATTTTTTAAAAGAAACAAAACTGCATTCAAAGATTTTCTAAAATTTGCTTGTCTCACTCGGGAACTGAACCAACTAAAAATAAAAAAAATAAACCCTCGCTGTTTTATTATACGAGCAGGTAGGATTATTGTTCAGGATAAAATTTGTCTTATAAATATTTAGTCTTACACTCATCTGTTGTACGAGATACCCATGAAATTGAATATTTATTACAAGTTTTTTATTAACAATACCTAGTACTGTTCACATGTAATGTAACCTATTCTGCTCGGATATTCTTTTCCAGCATTCCTCTGCACCTTATTCATCACATCTCGCCACTCCTAAATGTTAATCTTCAATTTTTACCCTTATCTACTTGCTTTGCAGCACCAGGACTCACGAAAAGATCACCTCGCTCCGCCATCTTACGTTTTTCGCCTACCTATCAAACTTTCGGTCGTGATATTGACAATATAAAAAAATCCGAGAATAGTGTTTATCAAAATTTATACTTGCGATTGTCGGCACCTGGTTAAACTTGAAACACATCTTGAATTAAAACACTTGTACTTGTAGTTTCACTTTATTTATATTAACTCCCAACTGGTTTCGGATTTTACTCCATTTTCAAGGGAAGATCTTAATTAAAATATTTTACATGACTCCAGGCATTAGCTCTGAACAACGTAAACAATGATAAATAAATTATGTGTATTATAAATAAAATAGTGTTTATTAAACCAAACTGTCCGTGGGCTCAAGTAGAAAGTTTTTCCATCAAAAATATGACATGGCACAATTATATATGTTGGTTACAACGTTTTCCAGGTGACCCATCCAATTATAGCCGCGCGCTGTACGTACAAGTAAGCAAGAAAACTTTATATATTATTATTTATATATTCTATTACTCGTATCGTGAATCTTCGTTCCTTGTCTGGAATGTGTATAATTAAACGGCTATCCATCCATTCATCAGCCTGTCTTCGTCCATTGTTCCACATAGGTCTTTCCAAGATTTCGCTACTGTTGACGGTCCTCTTGGAAGAAATACTCATATTGCCCATATTCACACACGCTGGGCGGGTTAGCGAGCGCGGTTCCGAAAACCTCGCACCAGTGACACCACTGCCCATCACCAGTCTATTTCATATAAGGCCCGGCAATTGTGGATGGAGATGTCGTCGTAGAATTCGGCATAATAATATCATGATCTGCCTGGGCACATCATATTTCTGTTAAAACTAGAAGGGTCTCCACACTCCGCTCCGCTTCGCTCGGCTCCCCAAATTTATTTACATGTAAACCTCGCTCCGCTCGTCCTCTCATCTATTTTTGGCTTTTGGTAAAATATTTTAGATTTTATACCTTACGATCTTCCCAATTCGAAGATCTGCCCACGACAGATCGCCATCAATCAGTCCTACGCAGTGGGCCACCTGGTTGTACGCCTGTTTGAGAGCTGTCCTCTTAATCTCCCCCGAATAATTTCGAAGGGGTTTTCAAGTTAGATCGTAGTACCTTCACAGTCGAGCCCGGCATCAGCTCTACCACATAATATGCTATGCTATGTGAATTATATTTGTGTCAATGCCACTCCAAGCGAAAAAATGCGCAGTATGCAATGATATTAGAAGAAAGTGTAGATAAAAAATAAAAATAAATAGGTTATAGGCAATCCGCGAGTGGCACGTTGAAACTTGGCTAATTTGCCAACCTGAACTCAGTATTGCGACAACGTCAGCGCACGACGGACGTCGCACGGTACGACGCACAGCAACATATAGGTCTTGTCTCTTTTTCGCTCGTGATAATTATGACTTCCACGTGTCAATGTGACATTGCAATACTACTTAATTGACTGAAGTCATTTATGTTGTGTGTTAGAAGTTCGAACCTTGTGTAGGTAACATATTTACACTCTCTTCTAATATCGTTGGCAGTATGTATGTTTTTAATTTTTGTAATTAAACTAAAATAGCAACCAAAATTTCCAAAATCTTAAATCTAGATATTAAAATTGGGAATTAAAGTTGAAACCCATCAAATAAAATATGTTATGGTTCCTATTCGTCAAACGAGAAGCAAAAGTGTTTTTGAAGACCTCACTTTATTAATTATTTCTATCATGTAACAACATGTTTGAAGACCTCATTTTATTAATTATTTCTATCATGTAACAACATGTTTCAAGACCTCATTTTAATCATTATTTCTATTATGTACTAACATGTTTGAAGACATCATTTTAATAATTATCTCTATCATATACCAACATCTTTAAAGATTTCATTTATCATGTACGAACATGTTTTCCATAAAAAAAAACCTACATTAAAATGCATTTTATACCAAATTTATCAAATTAATTACAATTTACTGCGTATTTCATACAAAGAAAAAAAAACACTTTTTTTTAACGTAGCCAAATAGGACTTTAGGATGACAACAATTTTATTTGTCGTAGTGCAGGATTTAAAAAAAAACGGTCTTGTGCGAGTCAGACTCGCGTACCTAGGGTTCCGTATCGTGGATAAAAATTTAATTTTGTGTTATATTTTTCCTATAATATTTGCGTAAGCAAGCACTTTTTTCCATATTTTTTGGTCTACCAGTTTTGGAGATAAGAGGGTTTTTCAAGGATTTCTTGAAATAGATGCAAGTAAATATAGCCAAACTACATATTTTTATAATCAGCTCTTTAACCAACAATTGGTTACCTATATTGTATTTTTATAAATATTTTTAATTAATTTTTAATTTGTGTTTAACTTTTTTTTAATTGCTATAGTTTTTCTTTTATTGGAAATTTACGATCCTCATTATTTCATATTTTTCAGTCTACCAGTTTCGGAGATAAGGGTATTTTTTGTGGTTTTTCAAAGATTTCTTGAAACCAGTGCCAGTAAGTACCTATTAAAAGTGTATATTTTTTTCAATCAACTTTTCAATATCTGCTATTTGATACCCATATCGTATTTCTAGGTATTTTTTTTTTCTTTCTTTTGTATTGGAAATATTTTGAACAATTTCAATTTTTTTTTTACATTTATTATGTAAACAATTTAATGCTATTTTTGTGCCAAAGTTCAAGTATTTCTCTTTAATGGTGCTAAAGTTATGAGGCTGTGACATACGGACGGACGGACAACGGAGTCTCACCATAAAGGTTCCTTTTGTACCATTTAGGTAAACTGTGTTCAGGAAATATAATTTGCACCGATGAATGGGATGGCATATCTGTTGTGTCATAATTGGGTCAGAACACTTGTTCTCACAAAAAATATAATTGAATATAATGGTCTTGATACATTCTAATGAATGCTGGTGTTCATCACACCTGAACCCATTAGTGAGCGTTTTTAAAATTTGATATTCTTTTACTATTTCGTATTGTAAAAAAATGTTGGTTATACAACTCTTTTTCTTACAATTCTCTTAGTTACTTCTAAAATAATTAGAAGTATCAAAATTAGCTGTTCACAGTTTATGGATGACCGTGAGTCGTGACTTACCGGCACGTGCCTCTATTGTTCAATTGTTATCCAAATTTAATCCGATAATCCGAATGGTTGCAAATTATATTTCCTGAACTCCTAATAGACAACTTGAGAAAACTGTTAATGTAACATATAACCGCATTATTTTAAAATTATCTAATTTCTTATAACTCGGTTCACCAAGGATGATAATGATAATAAAATAAATTAACCAACTAGCCAACAATGCGACTAATGCCTAGTTTACACAGGTAGAATAGGAAGTCGAGTGCGAAGGTAAAACCATTACAATACTAACCAGATGCAAACGATGGCAAGATTGTAGCTGGGTATGTAGGTGGTTAAAAGTGAAAAGCGATAAAACAAAACTACTAACTAGCCTTAAGATTAGACGTCAGTAACTTATCGCAAAGTGCATATTGTGCATTAAATTTTAAACTCATGCTTTTAATAATAACTGCCACATACCAAAACATTTTTCAATTTTTAACTTTTAAACAAGAAATACAAAGTTAAGTTAAGCACTTTGCACTAAGCAACTGACGTTTAACTTTAATGTAAGAGTTTGAAATATAGCTCGCATCTTCCTGTTCTGATCTCATTTAAATTCTATTGAGTGGTTAAATGTATGAAACTGCGGAAGGAAGTTTAATGAAAAATAATAGTCGATATCTGTCGGTACATAGTAAAACAAGGTAAAAGGTAAATGAAATCGATTATATAATTTTATAGTATTACGACTTGGTATATATCTTTTTATAAATTTTTTTTTGTACATATACACACATATTCAACAACACATTTGAACATACAGAAAAGACTTTGTGTACAAAGGCAGTGCCTTATTGCTAATCGACTAGTGTCGGTACTTAGTAGAATAAGGTAAAAGGAGAAGAAATTGGTTTTATTTTACAGTATTATGACTTGGTTTTTTTTTTTTTAATACATTTTTTGTACATTTACACACATTTTAACATACAGATGTGTGTCTTTGCGGCTAGAGTATTGTGCGGTCTTTACCTTGTCAAAAATCCTTGTTGTGCGGTCTTTCCGATTATGCGGACGTCCGCATAATAATTTGGTAGACCTTTAAATATAGCTATCGAATCCTTGTGCTCTGATTGGTCGACTGGTGAAATCTGGGAGAATTTCAATGGGGTGGCGCACAACCAGTATTTCTGTCAAGTTGAGTTAACACATGCAAAAATATAGTTCTAGTGTGTAACCACCACGTGGCGCCACCAGTCCAAAAAATGTATAACTTAGTACGAAAATGATAAAATGCGGACGTCAACGTAGGACCGCACTTTATACAAATAACGAACTGACCTTACTTCCTCTTGTGTAAAAAACAAATGTTAAAGTAATCATCTTAAAGTGCGAAATTTAAAATAGGACCGCATTTTATACATAAATTGAATTCACCGTACTTCTTGGTGTGTGAAAAATAAATCTGAGGTAAGGTAAGCACCTAAATAGAAGTTTATTTTTTTATCCACATTCATTCTGGATAGTCGGTAAGTGGTGGCGTTGGCGGTCGCGGTAACGGTGGGGCAGGGGGTGCTAAGAATCTCCGGTCGAAAGGTCACCAATACCAGAAATTCCAAATGGACCTTCAGAACCGATTTGCCTTGTTGGAAACAACTGAGGACGTCGACCAGCTTGCTAACAATTTCAGGAATGTCGTGCACAAAGTTGGCAGGGCTTATTTTAAGCCGGAGCGAAAGAAAAAGGAGTCCAAGATTTCAAGCAAAACTTTGGACCTGATGAGGCAAAGACGGGAAATGTCTTCAGATTTGGCAGATTACCCCCTTCTTAATAAGCGTGTTAAAAGGCAAATTCGTTTTGAACTGTGCCGACATATCACTCGCATCATTAAAGCAGCGATTAAGCGAAACAAAGGCTCAAAAATTTTTGCCCAGCTGTTAAGAAGAACTAATCTGACGAAGCTGAAGACATCTGACAGTAGAAATTTTACCTCTAGGCCAGAAATCCTCACTGAAATCGAGAATTTCTATGGACTCCTATATTCTTCACATGCTCCCAAGCCAACTGCCTGCAAATCAGGACGACAAACGTGCACCTTTGACCCGCCACTACACCGATGAACTCCTGGATGTCGAAATGGAAGAGATTGGGATAGCTCTTGAGCAGCTAAAAAATAACAAGGCGCCGGGTGAAGATGGCATCACAACCGATTTCCTGAAAGCTAGAGGATACCCTATACTCAGACAGCTACAGGACCTCTTTAATGCCGTCATTCGCACCGGAACTACGCCAAAGGAGTGGAGCAGGAGCCTGGTAATTTTGTTCTTCAAGAAAGGGGACAAAATGCTACTGAAGAACTTTAGGCCAATCGCGCTCCTGAGCCACACTTACAAGCTTTTCTCAATAGTTATCACAAATCATCTCGCCCAGCGATTCGACGACTTCCAACCTCCAAAGCAAGCTGGGTTTCGAAAAAGCTACAGCACCGTAGACCACATCCACACGGTAAGGCAGATCATACAGAAATCACAAGAGTATAATCAGCCTTTATGTCTAGCGTTTGTGGACTACGAGAAAGCCTTCGACTCCCTTGAAACTTGGTCTGTTCTGCAGTCCTTGCAGCGATGCCAAGTTGACTGGCTTTACGCGGAGATGCTGAAATGTCTGTATGATTCCGCTTCCATGTCCGTCCGACACAGGCCTCCCATTGGGAGGATATGGTGATATTGGTGATATTGATCACGCCACTCTTGGCGGTCCTCAGTCATCCTCATCCAGCCGCTACCCGCAATGTCCTTCAGATCGTCAGTCCAGCGGGCACGAGGGCGGCCTACGCTACGCTTTGCTGTATGTGATCTCCATTTTAATGCCTTTTGGTCCCAACGGTTATCATGTCGGCGACAAATATGGCCAGTCCACTGCCACTTCAACTTACTGATTTAGTAGGCTATGTAAAAGGTACTTTGTACAGTTTGAAATTTAATGCTATACCGATACTAAATATCGTCGCTTTATGAAATGGAACGGTCAAAGGGTGGACGGGGAGTGTAATTTCGTATAAAAAACCATTATAGTGCGAATAGTGTGTTATTCCGTACGTAAGACCACCAAAGTGCGGACGCAGCATATAATTTAGTACGGTATTTAATCAAAATGCGGTCGCTGTGTAATTTCGTTCACCAAACCAACAACGTACGGACGTTGTGTTATTTCGTACGTTAACCCACTAAAGTGCGGACTCTGTGTATTAACGTCCGCAAAACCCTTGTTGAGCGGACGGTCCGCACAAAATTTTAGGACCGCACAAGCCGTATTTTTGACAAGAATTTTGATTGCTTGTATCTCTGTCTCCAGTGAGTGAGACAGCCGTACATCGTGTAAGCAAATACACTCGCCTAAGTCGACGGGAAAGGTAGGACCGCACAATGAGGATTTTGGTACAGGTCCGCACAACATTTGTCCCGCGAACAAGGGTGTACAATAAAGTGTACAAACTGTGTACAAAGGCGGCACTTATTGCTAATAGCTTTGGGTGCAAAGATAAGAACAATATATTAATTAGATTAACATTATATCGTTGCAGTATAGAAACGCAGAAAGAAAAGTAAATCTGGATGTGAGGAGCTCTGAGCCGGGATTCGAAACCAGGACCTCTCGCTTACCTCTCCTTGCGATGGATAAATCGCCAAGTGTTCAAACATAGAAATTTATTTCTATCATAGTTACGAAAAAATATTAACGAAAATTTTATAAAAATGGGTAGTGATACTAACAACAAAAAAAAACAGGGCACAAAAACAGAGAAACAGGAATATTTACAATTATTGATAATAAACGTACTTTTAAGTCAATATTTTATGGAATATTTTTTATTTCTGACGTCACATTATATTTGGCCAAAAGATAAAATAAAGATAACAAAGACAATGAAGTATTTCTTTCAAAAAATCTTATCGTGTCCTATAGTATATTATATAATATAATTATATTTGGTGTAAACCTATGAAATTGCCGGAATTTTCTTCCAGATTCGTGAGTTAATAATTCCTATTATTCGATACCTATTTCCATTATTTGTTTCTTGTGTGAAAGTTGATTTCATGGTTTCACATCTACGTATTAAGTTTTGTTTTTATTGTCAGTTTGATAACTAAAATTAAATCTTCAAAAACAGTATTCGTCCTAAATGCCATCCATTTCCATGATAAGATTCGTAATATTTTTTTACAGCTGACACTTTCCAAAAATCAAATTATTGATGCTAGCTTAATGTTGACTCATTCATACACAAATGTAAAATATTTATAAAATATTTTGAAAAAATTCAAAAATATTAATACTTACTGAAAGTTGAGTTTACTTTCATAGGTTTGCACCTAATAATATATTACTAATGTTACGGTATTAGCCAGCTAATCTTGAAATGAACCGCCAACTGCTAAAACGGCTATTAACGGCTAAAAATGTAAAAGTATACCAAAAGATAAAATAATATAGTAATAATTCAACAAAAAGACAAAAATAACGAAGCGATAAACAAGAAGAATTTTCGCGTATATCATTAATTCTGTTAAAACTAGGGGGTCGCCTCGCTCCGCCCTGCTTCGCTCGGTTAACATCCATCCATCCATACATCCATCTGCCTGTGGTCATCCATTGCTGGACATAGGCCTTCCCAATATTTTTAGCCCTCCATCATCCTCATTCAGCCACTGCCCGCAACGTCCTTCAAGTCGTCGGTCCAGTGGGTACAAGGTTAGCCTACGCTACGCACTGCTGTACGTGGTCTCCATTCCAACGTCTTTCAGCTCCAACAGCCAGTTAGTTAGCGGCTAATCTTATGATTAGCCGGCTAATCTTAAATTTATTACCAAAACTTACATTAGCTGTAACATATATAGAATAGAATAGAATAGAAAATTTTATTTCAGACCATATAGTCCATAATATATTAGTAACAAATTGAACTTATCAACTATGTTAGTAAACATTAAACATTAATAAACATTAAAAACAACACTAAACAAACAAAACACTGAACACAATATTTACAACATTTACCTACAATGCACTGACATCCAAAACACATGTATAGGGCTGTCCATGTGGTTGGAGAAGGTTTTCAGGAGGCTATTGGCGCTGCCGCAGACCCTGCACATCAGGGATGCCACTCTCTTTCGCACAATAGCGTGAAAACAATCTGTGCGT
Source organism: Ypsolopha sequella (assembly GCA_934047225.1). Taxonomy (NCBI): domain Eukaryota; kingdom Metazoa; phylum Arthropoda; class Insecta; order Lepidoptera; family Ypsolophidae; genus Ypsolopha; species Ypsolopha sequella. The sequence continues at coordinate 12,165,864 of OW204002.1, read as the reverse complement.
GCTTCTGCGAACATTCCGGATGCACTACAATACCGCGGCAGCCCCAGCAACATCCTGAAGGTGTTGTTGTAATGGACGCGCAGGGCATTGTATGCCTTCTGCGTATATCTGACCCACAGGCTGCATGTGTAAAACGATTGACAAAAGGCCCTAAATAGTGTAATTTTTACTTGATTTGTACATATAAAAGTTTAACCAAACACTACATACACTTCATCCTACCACAACTTTGTAGCATGTACTCTATCAAAATCACCTTTTTCACGTGATTATTGAAATAGTCCCTTTTGTTAACTATTACGAATAGTTAATGAAATGTCATCTAGGGTCGATGAGAGCGCGTTGCACGTGTCTTAGGCTGTTGTAGTGTCCTCGACTGTGACAGTTCCATTTATGATGACGTTGAGGACCTTTTGGTAGCTCAATTTTTCTTTTTCATTGCAAACCCCGCACGCGGTCGCTATCATCTCTTTTACGTCCGCTGAAATATGACGAAATTTTTATTAAAAGCTTAAAAAACAAAAATTGTTCTACAGAACATAATATAGAGCAACCTTAGAGCATAAAGGGGCTGCACTATGCTAAAATTCGGTCCCGCTCTAGCGCGTTTTGTTTTTTAACTCTCTATCCAGCTCTAATCAGATGCCGCGCACGCAAAACTTCAGTTATTTTGAAATCGTGGCTCCATTAGGACACACAGAAATAAAGTAGTAAGGCTTTTTTGTAGATAATAATGAGATCTTTTTTTGTGTGAAAGATTCATTTCAAACGCATATTCCGTGTCCGAGCGAATTGAATGTACAGAATGAAATTAGGTACCTACACAGATATATATATTTATTTGAGTAAATATATAAAATTTCGATAATCTATAAACGCTTAATTTCTCAGAAAAACATGATAAAGTACATATATATTTCCCAGAATTTTCTAGTAGCCAGTTTGGCCTACAAATGGAGCTAAATATACGCAATTTTACCAAATCCACGCTTATACAAGCCTTAACTGAGCAACAGAGCACATCCCTGATACTCCAGTATAGCTAGCACACGCCAGAGATACAGCATCTGATTCTATCTATCCTACTTGCTCTCACGCATACTGCGTTTGTCATTGTGCGGATTCTATCCACGATCTTGTCGACTGTTGTTTTAGTGATTTTACACGGGATGAGTAGGAAGTAGAGTGCAAGAGTTAAAATTTATGTCAATTTAGAACTATTGTAAGATGGTACTAAAGATTGTAGCTGGGTATATAGATAGTTAGAAGTCAAAAGCGATAAAAGAAACTAGTTAAATAAATAGTTATGCAAGTTACTCTACTCATAACAGACCTTAATGTAAACCTGGCTTAACAGATACAATCATTTAATGGATACAATACAATATTTTTCAGTGCACACCAAAGAACATAATAGAAGACAATATAAATTAGCTAATAGACACATTTAAGAACTCTAATCTAGTACAAGAGTATTAGGTGGTTAAGAGTAGTGCCTTATAAGACAAAATACTACACATAAAATAGTTTTTATGTAGATTAAAGATCGCGGTTTTCCTCCCGTTATCGCCATTTTAGGGAAATTTCAATGATGTTTAGTTATCTTGAAAATGCTCTGAAATGGCAATACCAACGAAACAATAAACCGTAAAAAAAAACTTTTGTATGTGTAGAATACGAGCACGATGTCGTGGTAACAGAAACTATTTATTTTATTGGTATATTATAGCCGATTCTGAAGACTTTAATTTTAGTTTTAGTTCTGCCAAAACTTGAAAATTTTCCGAAGTAATTTAGCTTCTGTTCTATTTTGCAATGAACAAAAGTTTGTTTTGACAGTACTAAAACTAAAGCCTTCAGAATCGGCTTCAATATTAACCTCGTTACTCGTAATATATCTAACAATACAGCTACTATGTAAAGAAAATTGAAACTCACCCCTCATTTCTTTGTCATATTGTGTGGCACAATTAGTTACATTTTTAAGGCAATTAAAGAATTTATGGGATCTTTCCTTATCGCGAAAAAAATCTTCTATGTTAAAATTTTCATAGTTATGTATTTTACAGTAGGCAAATGTCACTAAGCCCACTAAAACCAATAAACACTTCATTTTCGGATCTGTTTGAGTCTGTAAGTGTGTAGAAAATGTATTTGGTTTTTATAGGTTACTTACGGGCAAAGCTACAATCTTCAAAAAAGGACGTGAAAAAAAATTTTCATTGTTCGAATGTGTTACAAAATCAGTAGCCAAGGCAATAAGAAAATTTGACACGTGTACGCTGCGCAGACGCGTAAAATTGCTTTGTAAGTGATAACACTTTTATTATAATAAAAATTTGTGTAGATTGAAAACTCTATAATTTCATACGCAACTCTATCGAAATCTATACTAATAATAAAGTAGTAAAAAAGTCGTGTCTGATTATTATAATTATAAATAAATTATAATTATAAAAGAATATTATAAATAAATGGGTTATTATGTCTTTACTTTATCTTGAGAATTACTTAACGGATTTGGATTCTTAATTATTTTCTTAATTATTTGACTCTGGTCAACTTACTAAGCTATAAGGGGTGTTGATAAAATAACTGCTAAGCCGAAAACTGTCGAAAATAATTTTTAACACACTTAAAATAACCTAATATACAGGTTTTAAGATAAAGTTGCGAAAGCCGGAAACTGGAGATAGAACTAGTAAATACGAACATCTTTTCGTGAAAAAAAAATGAGAAATCGAGGTTTGAACCTTTTTGGGAAATTCCAGTGGAAAATATGAATTTTATTTTTATATACTGGGTGTTAAGATGAGGTAGCGAAACCGGAACCTGGTGATAGTATTCGTCCATACGAACAACTTTTACTATAGAGCCAACCCTCGAATCAAGAAAAAAAAATCTGCTATAGAAAAGTCACATAGCTACCAGAACAAAATGTTTTTTTTCTCGATTTCTCATTTTTTTTTTCACGAAAAGATGTTATAATTTAATTTGTTGCTCCAGGCAAAATCTTAGTTTAGTAACTCAAATTCAAATAGTTTATTTTGCAAAGTAGGTATACATAATAATATTAATAATACACGTTTCACAAGTCAAAATTAATCTTATAAAAATATATGTACCGCAATCGACGCGAACAGACCATGGGTCGAAGAATTAGTCTTCGCCGGATAAATAATCGTTATTGGGTGGACTAGGAAGGGTACAGCCTGTCACAAGTATAACATGTGGACTCACCAAGTCTGTGTTGATCTCGAGGATCTCTCGAATGGATAGAGGCACTTGGTGGTGTAGTAGATAGATACCCTTCTGCCGGCCGGCTGCACCTCGTATTTTGTTGTCTTGATGATGTTCAATTCAATTCAATGCCATTTTATCTGGCTTCCGATAATGTGGACTCCGCACATTCGTTCCGCCAATGTCAAGTTTTTTCTTTTTTTTTCAGACGGTTCGAGAGCACATGTGCACTATGTTTTTTCCAACATGCCATGTGACAGGAAAGAGGTTGAGATTAAAAAAGAGATAAATATAAAGGATCCGTACGCATCGATAACGGTACATTTCCGCCCACCAAAATACCTTAAAGTATTTTCACAAACTTAAAATTCCCCATGAAAAAAAAAAAAAAAAAAAAATTGGTGTACATCAATTTCAAATTAAATAAATTACCTACTAATCTAATCAGAGAAGTCCGGTAGTGAACAGAGTTTGACTAGAGGTCTTCGTAATAAATTACCTCTTGGTAATCGGATGACGGCTTGTCTTACAATACCATCTGGGCTGGGTCGTAGTTCTACAACTCTGCCAATTGACCAGTGAAGTGGGGCTGAAGTTTCATCTTTAATGAGAACTACCGAATTGACATTTAATGGTTTTGAATCTTTTGTCCATTTTGCTCGCACTGTCAAAGAATGCAGATATTCTGTCTTCCATCTTTCCCAAAAATTCTGATGCATTTGCTGAATCATTTGCCAACGATCTAATCGATACAACTGAATGTTACTTAAGTCATAATCAGGTACTGATGTGAGTGGCTCCATTGTCAAAAAATGTCCAGGTGTCAGAATATAAAAATCATTTGGATCTGAACTAAGAGCATACAAAGGTCGAGAGTTCATCACGGATTCTATTTGAGCGAATAAAGTACTTAATTCTTCAAAAGTTAATGTTTGGTTTCCAATAATTCTAAAAAGGTGTGTTTTTGCAGCTTTGATTTGAATTTCCCAGACATCGCCAAAGTGAGGAGAGGCAGGAGGGTTGAAACGAAATTCTAATTTGTCGTTTTCTGCAGCCGACTGCATTAATGGAATTAACGCATTGTTCGCTCCAACAAAATTTGTTCCGCAATCTGAATATATAATATTACATCGACCGCGTCTTGCTACAAATCTGCGAAGTGCCGCAATAAAGGCATCAGTGGAAAGGTCCGAGACGGTTTCTAAATGCACCGCTTTGGTAGCAAAACAAACGAACAAGCAAAGATACGCTTTTCCTATCTTGGCACCGCGTTGTTTGCCTAATTTAATATTGAAAGGTCCTCCAAAATCAACCCCCACTATCGAGAACGGTTTGATTGCATTTATTCTGTTAACTGGAAGATCACTCATATATGGTTCAATCGATTTTGGGTTTGTTCGAAAACATTTCAAACAGTTTGCTAAATAGGAACGAATAGCGCGTTTTGGTGATAATATCCAAAACTGTTGAAGGACTAAGTAATGCGTTGTGTTTATGCCAGTATGACAATTTTTTATATGAATGGCTTGCACAACCATAGAAGTGACTTTGCTCTTTCTAGGCAACAAAGCCGGATGTTTGTGTTCATATGCAAGACCAGAACGAGATAGTCTACCGCCCACCCTGAGAACTCCGTTTTGATCGATATAAGGGTTTAGTTTACGTAGTGGTTTACTAACAGGCTTATTTTTTTTAATATTGTCCATATCTGCAGCAAAATATTGATTTTGTACATGTCTAACAATAACCAACAGTGCTTCATGTCTTTCAGTTTCTGAGATATTCTTTCCTTTGAAGGATAAATTGTGACTTCTTTTGTGAGAAAATCGGAGTAAATATGTAATAATATTCGATATTTTCTCAATGGATGAGTATCTTTCAAGTAATTCATTTATTATAGATTGATCACATTGTGTAGGTAAGGCGTGTTCTTCTAGATTCGCCAATTTTTCTTTAGCCTTAATATTTGTCTTTGGCCAATATTCCGAGCTTTGCTGAAGCCAACAGGGTCCCGCCCACCATAACGAATTATTAAGCAAATCACATGGAAGCAGTCCACGGGAGGCTACGTCAGCGGGATTTTCAGAAGTAGGAACATATCTCCAGCTCTCAGGTGAAATTATTTCTTGAACGTGGCTAACTCTATTGGCTACAAATGTTTTCCAACGTGAGCAGTGTGACTTTAACCATGCTAAAGTTACTGATGAATCGGACCAGGTGAACACATTATCAATAGGAATCAGTGTTTTATAGGCTTCCATAACAAAACTGACTAAATCAGCAAGTAAGACAGCACTACAAAGCTCAAGACGTGGAATGGATATCCGTTTTAATGGAGCAACTTTGGCCTTGGCACAGACAAAGGAAACTTTAACCTTGCCTGTGTTGTCCTCATATAAATGACCGCTCCGTACCCAGCCTCTGAACCGTCACAAAAACCGTGTAGTTCGTAAGAAATGACATTTTCAATTATAATTCTGCGTGGAATTCTGAGTTCACCTAATGATGTTAATTGCCTTACGTATTTATCCCATTTTACTCTGAATTCATCAGGAGGAGACTCATCCCAATCAATCCCCAAAAGCCATAACCTTTGCATCATGCATTTCGCAAAGAGGGTTAAAGGGGCAAGAAATCCTAAGGGATCAAAGACGCGAGCTAATTCACTTAGAACATTGCGTTTGGTGCATTTTCGTTCGATTGGTTGTACCGAAAAGGTAAAATTGTCAGAAACCCATTTTAGTCCGAGTACCTTTAGGGAATTGGTTTCCTCCTTATCAAAGGATGTTGCTTCAATTAAACAATGTTCTGGTTTTAAATCTTTAAGTACTTCAGGCACATTGCTAGCCCATTTTCTTAATTCAAATTGACCCTTTTTAAAAAGTTCAACTATTTCTGTTTTGAGTATTTGAGCTTCCTCTAAAGAAGCCGCTCCAGTAACGACATCATCCACGTAAATCGATTTGTTTAATGCCTCTCTTGCCAATGGATACTGTTCACCTTCATCTATGACAATTTGTTTGACAGTTCGACATGCAAGAAAAGGTGCTGAAGATGTACCGTAAGTCACTGTATTTAGTTTATACTCTTGGATTGGTTCTTCGGGATAAAACCTCCAGAAAATGCGTTGATAATCGCGATCTTCGGGTCTTATCAGTGTCTGGCGAAACATTTGTTTTACATCTGCTATAAAAACTACAGCATGTAATCGAAAACGCAGTAATACTTCTTGAATGTTGTTCTGTAGCTTAACGCCTATTAAAAGGTTGTCATTCAAAGACTGCCCATTGTAACACTTTGCCGAAGCATTGAACACTACCCTTAGTTTGGTTGTAGAACTTTCGGGTTTGTGAACAGAATGATGAGGTATATAATATTTACCATTTGGCAAATCTTCAAGTTTCACTAAGGTCATGTGACCGTTATCAATATAGTCTTTCATGAACTCCTTATATTTTTCATAATGGTCATTATCACGTAATAAACGGCGTTCCAACGAGTGAAATCTCCGTAACGCAATGTCACGAGAGCCTGGAAATTCTGGGGGGTTATCATCCTTTAATAGGATTGGAACTACATATCTACCTGTTGAATCTCGAGATAATCCATCCTTGTACTTTTGTTCACTTAAAAGTTCCTTTGGAGTGGATGTTGTCACATTTGGAAATTTTTCGATTTCCCACAATATTTTCATCTCATCATCTAGTCTATCTTCATGACATGTAGCAAAGAATGCGTTGACAGCTTCATTTGATTTTGATTTTGTATATCCAGCTTTCCCTAAGAGAAGCCAACCAAAAACTGAATTCATAGCTGATGGTTGTATACCATTTCCTTCCACACTGCCTGGCAGCATGATCATCGAGAATATTTCTGCTCCTAAAAGAATATCAATAGGACCAGGTACATTGCAGTTCTGATCTGCAAGATTAAGACCCTTAATATAAGTCCAAGTATCTTTATTTAATGCTACAGAAGGCATAACACCACAAATTTGTGGAAGCGTCAAAGCTTCAATCGTGAATTTTCTTTCTCTGTCAATAGCAATAGTACAAGACGTTAATCCAGAAACCGCAGAGACTGTTTGACCTAAGCCATAAATGCTGCGGGATGATTTCATTTGGTTCAATCCAAGTTTTCGAGCGGCACTTTCTGAGATAAAATGAGCTTGACTTCCGGAATCTATGAGGGCACGCATTGATTGAAAGTTACCTTTAGAATCCAGAACCTGAATAATTGCCGTCGACAGAAGGACTACAGTACTTTCACTCACATTCGTTAAAACGTTAATTGGTTCGTCTACCGCAGGAAGCGTTTGAAGAAGAGAAGGTGTTAAATCTTCAACTTGAAGAACGGATGGTGGTGCTATTTGATTCGCATTCTCGTCATTATGCAATAACGTGTGATGTTTAGCCTTACATTTAAAGCATCGAAATATAGATTGGCAATCTTTAATCTGATGAGAGCTTTTAAGACAATTAAAACACCAACCGTTATTTTTAGCGTATTCTAACCTTTCTCGAATTGGTTTTTTGTTAAATGTTTCACAATGGGAAATGCTATGATTGTCCTGACAAAATGAGCACCTAATTGCATTTGGAAAAGTCTTGTCTTTAGTCACGTTATCATTTTCCATATTCGATAAAAGCACGGATCGCAACGGTTGTTTGTTTTGCGCTGATGTGCTTGATCTGATAAAACTATTCTTAGAAGTATTCATCTTTGTTGCTTGATTACGACCTGAAGTATTGTTAACATGGTTGACGTTGCTCGAGTTTTCTTTAAAATGGCTGTCTCTAACTAAAGCCTCACACTTTGAGTAAAGAAACCTGACGAGTGTCTCATATTTTGGTACTTCCGATGTTGAATTCTCTTCTTCAAACTGACACCTACTTTTTGTGTCTAGTTTTGACAGTAGCAAATAACAGAGAACAAAGTCCCAACTTTCTATCGGATGGCCTAAGTTTTCGAGTACAGTAAGGTTTTCATTAAAATCGTCTAGAGCACGTCTGCATTCGAATGGTTTGTCAATTTTAAGGTCAATGTTCTGCATTTCCTTCCAACAGGCAAATGCTAGTTCCCGCTTATTTTGATAGCGATTTACAAGACTATCAAACGCTTTTGTGTAGTATTTGCCTTCTACGGGATATTTCCGTATTACTGCACGAGCATCACCTGAAAGACATGATTTCAAATAATGCATTCGTTCAGTGTCCGAAAGTGAATTGTTTTCATGAATTAATGATTTGAAAACATCGTAAAATTCTGGCCAATCTTGAACATCACCATTAAATTCAGGTAAATTTATTTTAGGTAACTTTACATTCACCTTACTATTTAATTTGCATTCTAACGTAGTTTTATTTTCAATCGTTTCATTAAATCGTTTGAGTGATCGATAGATTTTTTGAATTTCCATATGATTATCGTCAAAGTTTTGACGTATGATATCCTCCTGTTTCTCATCGTCGAATGTTGTAATGACAGAAATAATAAGAGCATGGGATTCCTCAAAACTGACAATTTGTTTATTTAGCTCATTGTGATACGATAAAAATAAATCGTAAGTTTCCACATTGTGTATGTCCCTTTGGGCTTCCAAAGCAGCATCGAGAATTCGAGAGACACGATTAAAAGCTAAAGTCCTTTTTTGTTTACAACCAGTTACATTTATTTCTAATGCAGTTTGCATCTCCAAATCACTTAAACTATTTCTTTTAGTTTTAGACTGTTTGCGCTTAACCTTTGTCAAAAGCGGCATCTTGAAATTAAAAATCAATTAGATCATAAACAAACTATTTTGATTGACAGTGATAATTGTAGTCTAACTTTTTTGTGCGAAGTACCAAGTAACTCTGCTGGATTCAAGTCGATGACGTATTCGAATATTCGAAAGTTGTCGAGTGGATCGATAATTTAATTAGTATTAAAAATATATATATATAAATATATATATATATATATATTTTTTTTTTAAGTTGTGTTAATCATTAGACAGTTTGACCATCTATTATCATTAATATGTTTATACGCATACCATTAAATAAATTGTACTTGCAATATCAAGTTCGATTCGAAATCGATATCGATTTGACTAAGTGATATGCACTGAATCGAAACGCGAGATCACGATGAAAATGTTTTCGAAAATAATTGTAAATTTGGAAAACTCACATCAATAACCATGTTTGTATCGTGTTGTAGCAACTAGATAATTGAATGGCTCAAATATTCAGCTTGAAGCTGTAGGATTTTCGAAGTTGATAGTTTTCAAAATCGACAATATTGATAATTAGAATTAATGAACTTTCGTACTGGAATTAGAATGAATTTACGAACAGTTCATTGCTTCCTATGCGATTAACACATGAAATATACTTCCCTGGTTTCGGCACCAAATAATAATCTGTACCGCAATCGACGCGAACAGACCATGGGTCGAAGAATTAGTCTTTGCCGGATAAATAATCGTTATTGGGTGGACTAGGAAGGGTACAGCCTGTCACAAGTATAACATGTGGACTCACCAAGTCTGTGTTGATCTCGAGGATCTCTCGAATGGATAGAGGCACTTGGTGGTGTAGTAGATAGATACCCTTCTGCCGGCCGGCTGCACCTCGTATTTTGTTGTCTTGATGATGTTCAATTCAATTCAATGCCATTTTATCTGGCTTCCGATAATGTGGACTCCGCACATTCGTTCCGCCAATGTCAAGTTTTTTCTTTTTTTTTTCAGACGGTTCGAGAGCACATGTGCACTATGTTTTTTCCAACATGCCATGTGACAGGAAAGAGGTTGAGATTAAAAAAGAGATAAATATAAAGGATCCGTACGCATCGATAACGGTACAATATATGTAATAAAATAATAAATGTACATGAACTAGTTCATGTCTTTTTTTTTAACATAAAACTTATACTATACAACAAATGACTTATATCTACTTTAACCAAAGGATAAGAAAATACAAGACAGCAGGAATTCAGGTTAATTGAAAAAGGAAAACATATTTATCTTTGCCTACCTGTCTCATATAGTCTATTTCCTTTTACAGTCTGTAATTAATTAATGTTAACTCTTTAGAGGAATCATAAGTTAGGAAATTACACTAATTAATGAAATTATAACCTACTATCATGACACATATCATTATGACTGTAACACCATGCTTCACCATTATCCAAATATTCATTTATTTTATAATATGCCTTTTTCAGTGGGCCCTGCTTAATATACTGTTTAAAGTTATTCTCTGATAAAGTAAGGACCTCTTTTGGAAGTTTATTGTAAAATCTACAATACGTACTTACGTACTTTAAATATTATATTATCTGTATAAACCGCTATTTTTCGACTTTTTATTTTATTCTTGAAGCCAAATTTTTAATTTTATACATTGATCATTTATACATTTAATATTGTTCTGAAAGATGATTTTTTTTTAGGTGACTGGATCTTAGAATCAATTTAGTTACATTATTATGTAATTTGTATTGGTGGCCAAGTCTGCCCTCTTATCGTCAAACAACATCTCAACATCTTTCCCTATCGCTTTCAAATATAAATAAAATAAAAAATAAAAATCTTTTATTTCGGACACTTTCGATCCATAGCATGTTAGTAAGACTTATTATTAATAATGGGTTAGTAGCAAAGAAAGAAAATTAAATTAAATTATCTAGACAGAACTTATGTGCTCCGTACCAGGAGCGATCAAGGAGATGAGGAGGTCTCCACGATCACTCTCCGCACAAAACACCTCCATAGTGGCGACGTAAATCTGTCGGCTATGGTTTCTAGGATGCTGTTGGGACTGTCCCGTGTCTTGCGGATCAAGGATATGGTCTTTTTACGGATTATAGTTGTAAAGCCATCTGTTTGGTACTCCGTGAACATCCCTGACGCACTACATAAGCGGGGCAGACCCATCAGCATCATGCATGATTGGCTAGAAATAATATCACACATCATTTTAGCCAATCACGATTCACAATATATTTGAAAGCGATAGCGATAGATGTTGAAGGAAAATAAGGCCATGGGTTTCGTGTAAAGGTGCCTATCATTCTTTAATACTACTGCAGCGTCCTCAGGAACGATATTACCTTGCCACAAACCACAACCACTCTTAGATGATACCATTTGCAGAAAAGCAGATTGAAATTGGTTTCGCTATTCCGAAGATACCTACGAGGTAACAACGAATTGCAACAACATACATACATACACACAAATAAATAACCCCTTGCCCCATATTCGTATGCCTGCTCCATTAAATCGTAGGAAACATTTGGTCGTGCGGGGTTCTAGCAAAGCGCCTTTTTAATAATATTAGCAATATGTATCAACTTCGTAAAAAGTAATAGATGTTGTTATTTTGGAATAAGGGTTGCCATTTAGTTACAATTTTTATGAGTAACAATTACAAATACTTATAAACAATTCATTTATAATTTCATAATAAAATAAATGAGGTAATTTAAAATCAGGCAGCGGCAGGCAGCGGCTCGAAAATACAGAGTATGGTGCAAGGTGGAAATCCGCCTGCGCCTATTGTCGTGAAGTTTCGCGCTACGGCACGATACACACAGATGTATTATCGGCCATGATTATCGGCTATATTCAAGAATAAACAAACCGGTCAAGTGCGACTCAGACTCCCGTACCTAAGGTTCCGTAATTCGACAGTTTTAGGAATTTTGTTATTTTGTTTTCGTGAATTTCTCAACCGATGTACATTTCCTGTAATTTTTCCGTAAGCACGTATTACCATAATTTTTTTCATACTTGTCGGTCTCCCAGTTTTGGTGATAAGGGGGGATATATAATTTTTGTGGTTTCTCGAAATCAGTCCCCGGAAATATAGTTAATATATATATTTTTACAATAAGCTCTTGAATATGTACAATTTGATACCCATATTGTATTTTTAGGATAATTTTATATTTCTCTCTTTTGTATTGGAATTATTTTGAACAATTTTAAATTTATAAAACTTTTTATTACAACATAAATTTCAAGTCTTTATCTTTATCTTTTAGGTACTACAGAACCCTAAAAACAAAACGCAGAAAGTTTCAGGACGCTAGATGCAGATGCGGCAGTCTAAGTTTGGTGTTAAAAATAATTTATTTTAATTAAATTAAGTTGATTATTAGGTATTTAGGTCCCATACATGGTTTTTAAATGGTTCGTTTTACAAACAGACCATGCAACAGTTCCCATATCACAAGATTTTGAGACCACGTGACTAAATATAAGGAAAATGTTTTAAAACTTAATAAATTTTAGTTAAACATAATGTTATTTTTTATAATTGTCTGCCGATTGTTAAAGAATATGAAGAATATAAGAATAATTTATATTTATATTAATTTAATTTATAAGAAACATTTTGGTTTTACCGTTGATAAATTAGTATAAATTAGTCGTCAGAGCTTTCTTCAAATAAATATACCAGTAGAAATATGTATGTCATGGGCAGATCGTAAAGTAAGAAATTAAAATCAAAAAGCTTTGACTTTGACATAAGTGCAAGACAAGCGGCGCGAGGAGGAGCGTCTTAGAAATACTAGTAAATAAATTTGTAGAGCCAAGCGAAGCGGAGCGGATATGATCTGCCTAATTTGGTCGGCCGCCTGGATTCGTGCTGGGGGCTCGGTTGGTGATCATTGAACCTTGTTCCTGGTCCCTGGCCGGGTCTCCGGTGTGGGTTCGGGCGGCTGATTGGATTTTACCTTGTATAATATATATTTTACCTATCATTATAATCGTAAATATATTGCTACATAAATTAAATAAACCTTTAATTTAGTTCATGTACATTTATTATTTTATTACATATATTTTCTTTATTAGATTAAATGTGACGTGTAAAAAGTGTATATATCTATACCTGCTTTGCAAAATAAACTATTTGAATTTGAATTTTGAAGTTGAATTTGATCATAATGTGCCTAATTCTACGATTTACCAATGACATGTACAAGTGCAAAAACACACAGTTGTCACAGTTGCAAAAATTACTATTGTCCCGCCAAACACAGAATGTAGAGTAGCAAAATAATATTTGTAACGTTTTTTGTAGAAACTATCCGGGGAGAAGCGACGACGACGCACTGGGTCTTTTCAAAGAGATGTCGTAGTGCCTGATGCCACGGTTGCGAAGAGAGCTAGGGCATACCTTGGACAAAAGATTGGTCTCTTCTCTCATCTTGATCATTCGCTATCAGAATCAGTCCACCCAAAAAGATAATGTCGCCAGCCTTCTTCTAGGCACGCTTCCTGGCAGCATAGTCATTGTTTTTTATTTGTTTTATTATTTGGATTTAGGTATTTAATATTAAATTACTTTCCATGTTTAAATATTATAATTTATAAAGTGTTTTAAGTTTTGTTTCATTTAAAATAACATTAAATAAAATCTTTCAAATATAATATTCTATCTATACTACAAATAAGTATTACAACATTTTAGGACTAAAAACTCTTAGGCGAGTATTTGAGCAACAGTTGAGTGTACTCTTCGGGATACTTTTCAAGCAGATATTTGTTCACTTCTTCGTACTTCTCCTTCTCTTTCGGAGTGCAATCTGAACACTTGGTTTCTACGATACGGGGAATTCTATCTGCAATTAAATATAAAAATAACTTTTATAATAAAAAATTAATGGTAGAGTTTGATCATTCACCGACAGAACAGGACAGAATTATGTCGATCTAAAATGACCAAGTCAAAAGAACTTGCAATACAAGACCTTATTTACTCAGTGAAGATTGATAAAAAAGATTTTTTTTTAAATATATATTCATTACTTTTTATAATATTACACTTCGTTAGTAATACAATTTTAGCTGTACTATCTAATTTTTTGTGATCGACACTCAGACTAATTTTAATGATGTGGTCACAGCAATTATAATTGGGAAAAGGTTCTTGACCAATGCAAGTTGATTGGGAATCAATCAGTTTACCAAACTTACACATGAGAATGGTATCCGGTCCGTTAAGAAACTCACCATCAGGAATAAGGTTAATTTTCTAACTAAACATACACTGTAAATGAGGTTATAAAATAAACTTCACTTGCCTCTAAGAGGTTGCATCTCTCCACAAGGCTGCTTATCCATCAAGCATGCGAAGGCAGCCTTCTTTAAATCCTCATTTCCGAAGAAGGCAGGCACGTCGATGCTCTCCAGGTTACTGAAATCAATCCCTGACGGTGCAGCAGTCACCGCTACCACTGCTACTGCCATCAATGCTATCACCAGGCTTCTCATGATGGGGGTTCTGTAAAGAGAAATAAAATTTTAACCAGTGGACAGTACCCAATGTCAGTTCTTATTACGATAAAGACGCACACAGCTTACGGGTTGAAGGTTTACGGGTTACTCGTTCTGTCAATGTATTAGCTAATCTTCATGGGAATAGTATGCTTCATTTATATAATTATAGCACCAACCTTGCTGCCCCGCAGTAAAATCGTTCTTTAATTTTTATTTTTAATCGATTGTAAATAATTATAAATCAATCAATTTTCTTAACAAATTTGTGTTTACATTTGAAATCAAACCAAGGAACTGTTAAAATACCATAATTTACCTTTTCTTTTTGTTTTTTCCCGTGAACCTGACACAACCTCAGACCGGGAACGGCCACTATGATCACCTGAAAACACAGTCTCTTTTATACCTTCATCCGGCAAGTGTGAAACAATGATACTAAGTAAGTACGGATTTCAAAAGGACAGGAAAAACACGACATTGCAATTATCAATGAAGCAATTATTGTTAAAGAATATTATGTTGGCGTAACGTGTGCATGGAATCCGTTATTACATATTCATTGGGTCAGTTTCAAGGATAGGGTTGTAAACAAGGAAATCCTTAAAATATTAGACGGCTGGAAATCTAAAAGATGCATAAAATATAATGTATGGGAGTATGTATATCGATACGTATATTTCCTGGAGCGGGTTTCATCAAATAATCATACAGCTATTATTTTATATGGTAGGGTGTTATCATGTGAACTAATTTCTTCTGACAACCAAAATCCAGTCCAGATATCCCTGTGGGGGTTGAACAACGTAGACAAGGTGCTATCGAAGCTGTTTTTTAAAAGATCCAGCTATGATTAGAATGATTACTGATGGCAGTCTTATGACACAGTGTTAAGAGTAAAAAAAGATTAAATTTCTATAAAATTTACTCAGATTAGTAAAAAATACCCAAGATTCATAAAATTGTTGAATATCTTACTGCTACTTTATTTACCATCTTAAGTAATAGTTTAAGTATTATTAATATTAAATATTTTTGTATTACATGATTAATTACCTTACTGGTATAAAGTCTGCTCTTATACTGTTTTCTTTTGGTTCAATATTCAAGTGACGTAGTTAGTCATTTCAGTCATTTAATAGAAGATAAAAATAACGTGGTGGGAACGGCAGATTATCTATTTTATATTTCAAGATATGGTTTTCACGCCATCGAGTTTTATACCCTTAGATAGCAACAAAAAATCTTCTGTTTTGCGAGCTGGTTATCTTTAGTGAGATTAAAAAGCTTCTGGGTGATAATGCGGTTATTAACGATGTCACAGTACGGTGTCGTAAGTGGTTGACAAGTCTGCGAATACTGTACCTATAACTCCCCCCCTCGAAAGCATCCCTCAATGTGTTGCGTAAGACTCAAAACATGGCTTCTACATGTACAAAACTTACCCTCTCTAAAGTCGGCCTGTTCGGGAATAAACTCACGGTCTACTAAGTATGCCTGTCAAAAAGCTTGAAGAAATGACACGAGGTGCAATTTCTTCGTAATGCGGAACCTGCAACATTTGACGCCGTTTGGGATTAACTTTTCTTATGAATACATTCATGAAATCACGAGTTAGTATATTTATACTGTACAATAGGTCCGTCGTGAGAAAATATGTCTGATAATTATACTATTATCTTCTACGTCTATCATATTCTAGGACAAGTGTGAAATTATCTCTATAAAAAGGGGTTCCATTCTACTCCGTCCACATACGAAAATAAGATTTAACCATTTTTTAATAGAAAATAAATAATTGAGTCTGTCTAGCGAAAGCTAAGAGTAAAAACATTAAACAATATTTTTTCCATACCCGTGTCAGATAAAGTTACTATCAACTTTCGTTAATATAGCCTGTGGTTCTAAGTTACCGTGTTGAAAGCAACCACAATTGATTTACGGTTACCAGAGCGGTTACGTACGGCAAGAATCTTAGCAATTGCACAATTGAAAAAAATATGGTATGTCAAGTGAACATTTTTGGCCAGTACGAAACTTTGTGGGATTTTTTGTGATGGGAAGTTGCGACTATGTGGAAAATTGTTTTTGTAAGCTACGTAATAGCCGTCAACTTCAAATGGCGCTGTTTGGTTTTTATGGCGTCATAATTTTTCTAAGGATTTTCTGAAATGAAAGATTGCCTTTCATTTCAGCTGATTGCAATGACATGTACGTATAATGACCAACGCATTTTGTTGCTATTTATACAAAATGTTACAACTATTTTTTTATATTTTAGCCACTCATTTCCTAAAAAACAAAAAAATATTTTCAATACTCACAAATTTTGGGCTCGTCCATGAAAACGGTCGAGTATTTTCGTGAAACATACGTCAACTTACTCGTTATCTCGTCATGACATGACTAGAAAATCAAACCAATTATAAATATTAATATTTGCAAAATTTCTTTCAACTTTATAGTGGCGGTAGCTCAGGGGTAGAACGCTGGCCTCTCAATCTTGAGATCCACTTTCGATCCCCGGTCGGGCATGCACCATTGAGTTTTTCGGAATTTATGTGCATAGTATTTGTTCCTAATTACCACTTGCTGAACGGTGAAGGAAAACATCATAAGGAAACCTGCATGCCCTAAAAAGCATGTAATTGTGCCTGAAGTACGGCGATAGACGTAATACTTAATCATCGGTAAAATGCGGTTGTACCGAGTGTGGACTGTGACTTGCATAATTTCATAGTTCACACTCGGTACACCTCTGACACTCTCTCGGGGATATAATGTGCATAGAAACCTATAGCCGACATGGTATGTAAATTCTAAATTCGTAGTGGGGCGATGAGTCCTGCACTGATTCTCCGCAATCTTGAATATTGTGCACTTCCCCCGGTCAGTCCGCCCAGAAAGGACAGCTCTTTAAAGTAGAGCCGAACAGTTTTAACAACTTTAAGAAGCATTCTGAAGCATAAACTGGTCCAGTGAAGGGAAGTTGGAGTTCGTCGCGATACCTTGCTTTTCGTCTTATTTCTTCGGTTGCAGAGCAGTGGAGTAGCACATGTTCCACTGTCTCGCCCTTTAAAAGGCACCCTCTGCATAGAGGACTATCGGTGCCACCTGTGGTGAGAAGGTGCTTGGTTTCATGGATAGGAAATAAAGTGAAGGGAAATTGAAAGAAAAACCTTTGCCGAAGACGGGCAAAGATGACTATGCGCATTATTTAAATGTTCCTACTATATCTCTTATATTCAAGTAAAACATTGCGTTTTTATTTATATGTTATTTAAGTTTCTTACTTGTTACTTGAAATAAAATAGATCCCATCTGAAAAAAAAAAGTATAACTTTGGAATTCGTAAATCATAATTTTAATTTAGAAAAACTAAGTGATTACAGCTTAACCTGTATGTAAACATTAGAATCAATATAATTCTTACTTACATAAATTACGTTTATTTTATGATTCAGTAATAGCAGTTTCATGTGCTAAATGGGGGTGCAAGAGGGTGCACTTGCACCAAAATAAACAAAAATAAAATGAAAATCTTTTGTTTTCTCGCTAGAATAGTCAGGTCTTAGCGTGACGTAAATGCCTAAACGTATTATCATACGTTTGTTCCTATAACTATAAGGATGCGAAGAAATATATACAAGGTGTAACAGAAAGGTGTACCCATATTTGAAGAGCTTATTCAATCAATGGTATAGAACAACTTTTACTATGGAAGAAATCCAGTATATCGAAAAAAAAAATTACTCGCTTCATAGGAAAATGCAATGCCGCTCGGCCGAAATGTATGGAAGGGCAGATTTTTTTTGAGATTTCACGGTTGACCCCATAGTAAAAGTTGTTCTATTCCATTGACTGAATAAGCTCTTCAAATATGTTTACACCTTTCTGTTACACGTTGTATATATATATATATTTTTTTTTTCTTTGCATGATTGCCCCCCCCCCCCCTGATAATACTCCTGCCGGCGTTCATGTGCAGTTTCCCTCTATATGTTTTTCACGAAATAATGTAACCAACTAGATTTTGTTGTTTTTAGAGTTTTGAAGCCCAGGTGTTGCTAAGTTTGGAAACCCTTATCATTTCGTCATATCTGTCTGTCACACTTTTTCATCTTAGAATCCAATTGACAAAGATATGAGCTGAAATGACAGGTTTTCTCGTCAAACAAAATCCCTTGAAACGAATAAGAACATCTACAAAATTAAAACTAGAACTTTAAGATCACGTTATGTATTTATACATATTGGTACAATAATATGTTATTTTTTTTCTATGTATTCAAAAAGTAAACGGATTATTCGAAAGAAAAATCATATATTAAGAAAGAAAAATGTATGTGAATCATTACGTTAATTAACAGTGAGTAGCATGAAAAAGTTGATGTTTTCAATACCGATCATGTAGGGTAGGGGTCAACCATATGATATATTCATCCATCAGCCTAGTTCGTCCACTGCTGGACATAAGCCTTTCCAAGACTTTGCCACTCCCGGCGGTCATCCTGGAAGAATTGCCCATACTCACACACGCTGGGCAGGCGGGTTGGTGAGCGCGGTGCCGGAACCCTCACACCAGTGACGTCGCTGCCTTTCACGAATCTGTTCCATATAAGGTTCGGCTATTAGGGATGGATATACCACCATCCATCGGTCCCAGGCATGGTGGGCCTCCTGGTTTTTTGCCTGTAAGCTGTCCTCTTACTCTCCCCCGAATTACTTCGAGGGGGTCTCCAAGTAAGATGGTGGTACCTCCGCAGTCGAGCCTGGCATCAGCTCTACCACCTGTATTGTATACTTCTATTTTATGATATAGGAGGGCCACAAATGTTATCGGGGGTCAGGCGAGGGCCGCATTTCATCCTTGCATGTAAATAAATATTTTGAATAAAACGCATTTAATTAGTCAAAAGCTGCATTTGACTTGCAAGTCTTTGTATGTTCGCTTACATTTTAGGTGTGGAAATGCGCAATATCGCGTCTAAATGTGCATCCTTTGTGAATTGATTCTCTGCATTAAGAAATAACTATAACGGCCAAAATACAACTTTTAGTTAAGAATAGTTTACAATATATACCTATATAACAATGGACAAATGTATTTTAATGATATTATGGTAGCTTCAAAATGATAGCATTTTCCATAAGAGTAAAAGAAATTTTTCTAATTACACTCTTATGGAAAATGCAATTATTTGAATTTAACATAATATCATATCTAGGTCTTGTCGGTATAGGATATGTGTAGTACCTCGATTGTTATAGATGGAAAATGTCTGCTCACAAAAGTATACAGAGTGCTCTGAAATTCGACCTATTCCTTGAAAGGGGTTATACTAGAGATCATTTCCAACAAATAATGCCTATCAACTAGGGGTCGAAAATGATATTTTTTTTTAAAGTAAAACACGTCGATATTTTAAAAATTACAAAATAGGAATGGAGACGCAGTGGTTGTCGTAACAGACACTTTTCAAGGCTTGCTGAAGAGTATGACATAGCCAAAACAAAAACCAGTTCCGGGCGTGGCTTATTCTATTTTACGATAGCGCGCGGGGGGAAATTCGTCCCGGTCTCTAAGCTCGCGTCACCATAGCAAAAATACGAATAGAGTGGACGAGGCAGGGTCAAAAGTAATACGTATTTTATTTTATCTAATTTATTAGTGTATTTCGATCATCGTCACACGGCATTGATCCTACTTGCTATCACGTCGGGACGTAAATTTATTATGGTCGGCTAAAAGTGGTTTTTTGAGTGTTTGATTTATTAGTTGACCCTCGGAACATTTCAGACACTCCTTTAGAGATACATAATAATATTGTGACGGTTAATTGTCACCATTACCCATTCTTTAAATATTTTTCGCCCGTTGAGCTGGTTTTACACTTGCCGGAAAATAAATTGGACCAAAAATTTCTTTACAAAAAATTTTTACTAAAGTTGTTATTACAAAAAGTGGAAAGTAACAAATATTCTCAGAAGGAATGCACCACGTCACTATCTATCACACTGTAGCCTATATCAATTATGCCTCTCTCATTCAACCACATTTAACTGCGTTACTATCTCATTCCAACTCATTTTAAATAGCGTCACTATTTATCTCACTCTAACTCGTGTTAAATGGCATTTCTAATGAACGTCAAATATTTTTACTGCCCGCCACTCTTTCATTCAAAATTCTAATTATTTTAAAAAATACGCAGCTCCTTTGGTAGTAAAATAGCAATAACTTTTTTTTCAAAAGTAATACACAGAAATTGCCAGATCATTTGAAAAACAATATTTGATGAGCCGTTATTTAAAACAATTTGCAAAACTAACATAGGAAATTTTTTTTCAGGGTGTGGTATCGAACTAACCTAATTACAAAAAATTGCTCATAAATTGGGTTTTTATTTTTCTTCCTGATGTAACAGCATTTCAAGGTTTATTTTTGACTTTATCAATAGCATGACTATTCAGAGTTGCGCAACAAAAATTTTATTCTTAGAATTTAGAACTGGTTATTAGCTTTGACTCTCAAAAATCTATTCGAATTTATAAAAGTACCATCAACTCGAAGACTATCTACTTTTTACTGAGGTCATAATTTGATATTCTGGTCAGTCATGAGCTGGCCTACCAGCCTTCCAAGGGAAAGCGTTGACTTTTGGGACACCTGTTTACCCTTGGGATAAATCGCCAAGTGTTTAAAATATAGAAATTTAGTTGTATCATAGTTTGAAATGTTCAGGTCCCTTTACGCAAAATGAAAAAACAAAACTCTTTTAGGATTAATTTGTTGTCCCTATGTTTGTCTGTTTGTCCGTTTGTCTAGGCAATTTTTCTGGGTAAAATCAATAAATGCTAATATTTACAGCCCTGTAAAATATACATATTATAACGTTTTTATGGCCTTTTGTTTAACTTTTTCATACAAATTTTCTCCCTATGAAAATATAGAGATCAACATTTCACATAATATTTTGCATTTGAAAGAAAGCACAGAAACGAACTGTAGAACAAATAATGTAAAAAATATAAAACTATATCTTTCTATTCTAAAGGGATTAATAATTTACTGTTTGTTCAATGTGGCGATAACTTTGTTTATTATTTTTTTTTTCTTTGTTACAAAGATAACAAATATTTTCATACAAGGTTTTCCTTAAGGGCTATTTCTCCGAATTTGTAACAAAATATTAAGAAATAATTATAACGGTAAAGTACAACTTTTAGCTAAGACAATTTATTGTTAAAAGTTTGCTATATGCATAAACATATTTTAATGATATTATGGTATCTTCAAAATAATTGGGTTTTCCATAAGCGTGATATCAGATTATTTAAGAAATTTACGGCTGGTATCACGACGATGGATAAGCCAATTATTTTATTACTATTGTAATATAATTAAAAATATGTTAATGCATACAGCAGACTTTTAACTATAAGTTTTCTTAACTAAAAGTTGTATTTTTACTTATTGAAATTGTATTTCTCATCAAGAAGTGCAAGATATTCAAAATAAGTTAATTGAGTTTGTGAAATGGTTTCAGGTCAAAACAGTTTTATATGAAACGGTAATTGTTTATACTTAGCAAAGTGTGTAAACTTAGTCATCTTAACATGAACGACGCCTGTATTTCTCTCTTTTTTATTTCCAGTATAGTGTAAGGTAGTATTTTTTAATCGGGCAGTACTTCCCCTTACAACAGATACAGCAGAAAAGAACTCAAAATGTCTGCGCGGCTGGCTTTATAGGCTGGCTTGTCACCCCCACGCAAAGGCTCGGCTCGGCGGTGGCGTGGCTGAGAGGTGGGCGGGTGACGTGGCTCCGCAGGTGGCTTCCTGCGGTGGTTTTGGCGGCAATGAGGCGTTACAATAGATAAAAATATACAAACTTGTTAAATTTTGTGTAAAAACGAGGCAATATTGACGATATCCTGACAGCTATTATGATGGTGTTTTATCAAATTTTGATTTTTGGGCTGTATAGAGACGTAGTTAGATGTCACTAGAATATACTCATGAAAAAAGATATGAAGAAAATAAGCTGTAGACTTCACATTCGGTTTATACCTATTGTATGAATTTTAAGAAAAATACAGGGGTAAAGGGACCTCTTAAGGAAAACCTTGTATGTAATTAACTATTTGTTACCTTAGTAAAAAATAATTCAAGGAAAAAAATAAACAAAGCTATCGCCACATTGAACAGTAGATAATTAATCCCTTTAGAATAGAACAACATGGTTTTCATATTTTTTACATTATTTGTTCAACAATTCCTTTCTGTGTTGACTTTTAAATGCAAAATATTATCTCAAGTGTTCATCCCTACATTTTCATAGTGAGAAAATTTGTATGAAAAACGTAAAAAAAAAAAACGTAAAAACCTTAATCGTAATATAAATAAAAACGTCAAAAGTATCTTTTTACAGCTCTATAGAGGGCCGTTTATATTGGTATTTATTAATTTTACCCAGAAAAAATTGTCTAGACAAACGGACAGACAGACAAACATAGGGATAACAAATTAATCCTAAAAGAGTTTCATTGTTTTCATTTTGCGTAACAGAACCTGAACATGTACCGACAGGATTATCTACGATCTAATAATTTTGCCATGCACTGTAAATATTTCAAAATAAATTTCTATATTTTAAATGCTTGGCGATTTATCCCAAGTAAGTGCACCTATATAATTTGCAAAAAACTTCACTTATTGGACCTGAAATGGTGAGCCAATACTAGAGGGTAATTTCACGAAAAGGTCATTGACCTTTGTTAAAGATCTCAGTAAGTATAAGTAAATTAATTTGGGTTTCAATAACGATCACAAAATTATTCTTTTAGAGTAACATATATTACTTTCCCGCATAAAAGTATGAATTCATTCCAAATGCATTCGTTTTGTTGTTATGACTATGGCACGATGTAGCTAAATCACTCATACGCATATTTTGTTGAGTTTTGAACGGCAGGAATATGATGCTCCTCGAAATATTACTTTATAAAATTAATTTCAATGTGTTTTGAAGTAGTTTTGGGAGATATTTATAGCTTGCAAAAAAGGGCACAGGTTCCACGTCTTACGGGCGCCAACGCTAGGCGTAGACTGACAATATCTTGCTGCCGCTGACTGCATCAGTGGATTTACGTATTTTTGGAAAAAGGGGGTGCTTTTTTTGACCCGAATAACGTGGTATTTGGAAAATGAATAGATATCATTCACATTAATTTTATTTAAAAAAAACCAACAAAATCGCGAAAGCGGTACCTGAAAAAAAATCGATAAGAAGTGTGCAATAGAGGGTTACAAAAAAATTCATTGACAGTACAAATATGAATCGGTTAACGTGGTTTGTGGAAAATGAATACCTTAAAGTTCAACCAAAAACATGTATTTTATTTTATGGCTATACGTAACCTAATTATTGCAACAAAATCATCCGAAAGCTGACATTTTATTTCTGTTTGTATTTTCGTTCCCCTTCTTCTGAGATTATGGGAATTCTGGGCATGTGTATTTTTTATAAATGATCACTCATTTATCATTAATCAGAAAAATAACAAATAAGTGCCGAGAGATATGAATCATATAAGTGCCGAGAGAGGAATCATTATTTTTGAATAATTTGTTTACCAGTTTGAAAGTTTGAACAATATCTTAAAAACCTTCGTAACTCGGAGACCATTTATTTTCCACCCCTAGTTGATAGAACTTAAGAGTATGACATAGCCAAAACAAAAACCAGTTCCGGGCGTGGCTTATTCTATTTTACGATAGCGCGCGGGGGGAAATTCGTCCCGGTCTCTAAGCTCGCCTCACCATAGCAAAAATACGAATAGAGTGGACGAGGCAGGGTCAAAAGTAATACGTATTTTATTTTATCTAATTTATTAGTGTATTTCGATCATCGTCACACGGCATTGATCCTACTTGCTATCACGTCGGGACGTAAATTTATTATGGTCGGCTAAAAGTGGTTTTTTGAGTGTTTGATTTATCAGTTGACCCTCGGAACATTTCAGACACTCCTTTAGAGATACATAATAATATCGTGACGGTTAATTGTCACCATTACCCATTCTTTAAATATTTTTCGCCCGTTGAGCTGGTTTTACACTTGCGGGAAAATAAATTGGACCAAACATTTCTTTACAATTTTTTTTTACTAAAGTTTTTATTACAAAAAGTGGAAACTAACAAATATTCTCAGAAGGAATGCACCACGTCACTATCTATCTCACTGTAGCCTATATCAATTATGCCTCTCTCATTCAACCACGTTTAACTGCGTTACTATCTCATTCCAACTCATTTTAAATAGCATCACTATTTATCTCACTCTAACGCGTGTTAAATGGCATTTCTAATGAACGTCAAATATTTTTACTGCCCGCCACTCTTTCATTCTAAATTCTAATTATTTTAAAAAATACGCAGCTCCTTTGGTAGTAAAATAGCAATAACTTTTTTTTCAAAAGTAAAACACAGAAATTGCCAGATCATTTGAAAAACAATATTTGATGAGCCGTTATTTAAGACAATTTGCAAAACTAACATAGGACATTTTTTTTCAGGGTGTGGTATCGAACTAACCTAATTACAAAAAATTGCTCATAAATTGGGTTTTTATTTTTCTTCCTGCTGTAACACCATTTCAAGGTTTATTTTTGACTTTATCAATAGCATGACTATTCAGAGTTGCGCAACAAAAATTTTATTCTTAGAATTTAGAACTGGTTAGCTTTGACTCTCAAAAATCTATTCGAATTTATAAAAGTACCATCAACTCGAAGACTATCTACTTTTTGCTGAGGTCATAATTTGATGTTCTGGTCAGTCATGAGCTGGCCTACCAGCCTTCCAAGGGAAAGCGTTGACTTTTGGGACACCTGTTTACCCTTGGGATAAATCGCCAAGTGTTTAAAATATAGAAATTTATTTGTATCATAGTTTGAAATGTTCAGGTCCCTTTACGCAAAATGAAAAAACAAAACTCTTTTAGGATTAATTTGTTGTCACTATGTTTGTCTGTTTGTCCGTTTGTCTAGGCAATTTTTCTGGGTAAAATCAATAAATGCAAATATTTACAGCCCTGTAAAATATACATATTATAACGTTTTTATGGCCTTTTGTTTAACTTTTTCATACAAATTTTCTCCTTATGAAAATATAGAGATCAACACTTGACATAATATTTTGCGTTTGAAAGAAAGCACAGAAAAGAACTGTAGAACAAATAATGTAAAAAATATAAAACCATATCTTTCTATTCTAAAGGGATTAATAATTTACTGTTTGTTCAATGTGGCGATAGCTTTGTTTATATATTTTTTTTTCATTGTTACAAAGATAACAAATATTTTCATACAAGGTTTTCTTAAGGGCTATTTATCCGAATTTGTAACAAAATATTAGGAAATAATTATAACGGTAAAGTACAACTTTTAGCTAAGACAATTTATTGTTAAAAGTTTGCTATATATGCATAAACATATTTTAATGATATTATGGTATCTTCAAAATAATTGGGTTTTCCATAAGCATGATATCAGATTATTTAAGAAATTTACGGCTGGTATCACGACGACGGATAAGCCAATTATTTTATTACTATTGTAATATAATTAAAAATATGTTAATGCATACAGCAGACTTTTAACTATAAGTTTTCTTAACTAAAAGTTGTATTTTTACTTATTGAAATTGTATTTCTCATCAAGAAGTGCAAGATGACAAGATATTCAAAATAAGTTAATTGAATTTGTGAAATGGTTTCAGGTCAAAACAGTTTTCCATGAAACGGTAATTGTTTATACTTAGCAAAGTGTGTAAACTTAGTCATGCTAACATGAACGACGCCTGTATTTCTCTCTTTTTTATTTCCAGTATAGATAAAAATATACAAACTTGTTAAACTTTGCGTAAAAACGAGGCAGTATTGACGATATCCTGACAGCTATTATGATAGTATTTTATCAAATTTTGCTTTTTGGGCTGTATAGAGACGTAGTTAGATATCACTAGAATACTCATAAAAAAGATATGAAGAAAATAAGCTGTAGACTTCACATTCGGTTTATACCTATTGTATGAATTTTAAGAAAAATACAGGGGTAAAGGGACCTCTTAAGGAAAACCTTGTATTAAACTATTTGTTATCTTAGTAAAAAATAATTCAAGGAAAAAAATAAACAAAGCTATCGCCACATTGAACAGTAGATAATTAATCCCTTTAGAATAGAACAACATAATTTTCATATTTTTTACATTATTTGTTTAACAATTCCTTTCTGTGTTGACTTTTAAATGCAAAATATTATCTCAAGTGTTCATCCCTACATTTTCATAGTGAGAAAATTTGTATGAAAAACGTAAAATAAAAAAACGTAAAAACCTAAAACGTAATATAAATAAAAACGTCAAAAGTATGTTTTTACAGCTCTATAGAGGGCCGTTAATATTGGTATTTATTAATTTTACCCAGAAAAAATTGTCTAGACAAACGGACAGACAGACAAACATAGGGATAACAAATTAATCCTAAAAGAGTTTCATTGTTTTCATTTTGCGTAACAGAACCTGAACATGTACCGACAGGATTATCTACGATCTAATAATTTTGCCATGCACTGTAAATATTTCAAAATAAATTTATATATTTTAAATGCTTGGCAATTTATCCCAAGTAAGTGTACCTATATAATTTGCAAAAAACTTCACTTATTGGACCTGAAATGGTGAGCGAATACTAGAGGGTAATTTCACGAAAAGACGACGACCTTTGTTACAGATCTCAGTAAGTATAAGTAAATTAATTTGGGTTTCAATAACGATCACAAAATTATTCTTTTAGAGTAACATATATTATTTTCCCGCATAAAAGTATGAATTTATTCCAAATTCATTCAGTTTTGTTGTTATGACTATGGCACGATGTAGCTAAATCACTCATACGCATATTTTGTTGAGTTTTTAACGGCAGGAATATGATGCTCCTCGAAATATTACTTTATAAAATTAATTTCAATGTGTTTTGAAGTAGTTTTGGGAGATATTTATAGCTTGCAAAAAAGGGCACAGGTTCTACGTCTTACGGGCGCCAACGCTAGGCGTAGACTGACAATATCTTGCTGCCGCTGACTGCATCAGTGGATTTACGTATTTTTGGAAAAAGGGGGTACTTTTTTTGACCCGAATAACGTGGTATTTGGAAAATGAATAGATATCATTCACACTAATTTTATAAAAAAAAAACCAACAAAATCGCGAAAGCGATACCTGAAACAAAATCGATAAGAAGTGTGCAATAGAGGGTTACAAAAAAATTCATTGACAGTACAAATATGAATCGATTAACGTGGTTTGTGGAAAATGAATACCTTAAAGTTCAACCAAAAACATGTATTTTTTTTATGGCTATACGTAACCTAATTATTGCAACAAAATCATCCGAAAGCTGACATTTTATTTCTGTTTGTATTTTCGTTCCCCTTGGAAATGATCTCTACAGTAGGGCTATCGAGTAATCGTACCTATGACAGATGCGTTTAGTGATGGGCTACATTTAAAATTTCGGTTAAAAATAAAAATCAAGTGTGAGTTTAATCAACATTAGACACGTCATACAACATTCAACATAATAATACACAAGTCAAATGTGCCAAATCTGCTTACAAAGTATCCATAAAATCTAAAAAGTGACTGTTTCACTATTATATAGTTTGAAAAGAGGGGGAGCCATTGGCCCTTGGAGTTAAAAAAAAATTGAAACTTTGGCTATAGTCTTTGTTTCTGTAACAAGTCTATTTACAAAATAACGGCAACATGAAAGTCGGAAAATAATACTCGTAACCGAAACGAGGAGTATACTCGTATCACTATCAACAATGAAGTATTACATTGTTTTATTGACACATACTCATAAATAATTACGAAACTTGGTAGGCATTTAAACGTCATAGGTGCCATCACTTGATGGCCCTACTTTAGTATAACTCCTTTCAAGGAATAGGTCGAATTTCAGAACACCTGTAAACTACCAAACATAGTTATCATGCAAGGGTTGCAAACCTTGCGGGCCGCACCGAAGTGGTTCGTTCATGGGTAACAATGTAGGTAACGTAGGTACGGGACCCTTAAACTTAATAACAAACAAGTTCTTTGTGAAAAATTTACTGCAGACGGGACCTGGAATCATTATAATAACGTATTTTTGATAATTTTAAACAAAACCCATCTTTTACACATACATTCATACATGTCTCCTAGAGGGGTAGGCAGAGACTGCAAATTTACATATGCTACGATCCTGACCCACCTCTTTCGCCTCTTTCACATACATCAATTAATACAAGCTCTCATATTCTCGGTACTTTCGACATTGCGTTTATTCTGTATGTCGCCAATTGGGTCAGCAAACGTTCTTCAATAGGGCGGCCTGGTCGAACCATAATTTTTTTTTGTCACTCTACTTTCATTCATCCTCTATACATGTCTAAACCACCGAAGCATTCCTTTTTCTACTCTAGTCACTACATCTTCTTTCAAGTTGCAATAATCCCGTATGTCGATTTTTTACTCTATCATTCATTATATTATTCAAAAACCATCTTTTGTGTTTCAAAATATCAAAGTACATAGGTATTAATACCATAATTATGAAATCAAAAACACAGAGATTAGATTTTTGTGACAACAATCAAAGGTCATTATTATTATATAATTATATAATTTTGGGATAAAACTAATAAGCAATTTGTTTAATTCAAACTCATATCTAAAATATACTCTATGATCTCGAATAAAACCATTACCTGTAGCACTTATTTAAATGACGGTTTCCGTCATTTTTAGTATAAAAAGGTACTGATACAAATTTAGCAACATCAGTGCATCAGCTGCTGGAAACAAATCTCCTCCTTCCTCAACATAAACATTGGCAGTTTGGTACAGAGGTAAGTTTTTCTCAACTTTTAAAATACCTAAATTATTATTACTGTGATTGTCGTAATGAGCGTTTTTCCTTATGTCAAATTTAGTGTTAAATAAGATTCGAAATAAATTTCGGCCAACTTGTGGCCGTCGTCAGAATTTTTACATTGATTGCTACTGAACATATTTTATCTATGGTTGACATGGACCGCGCCATCTGGAGGAAAGCTAAGAAGTAAGAAAAAAAACAACGAGAAAAACGCTCATAATGTAACAATATAACAAGCCACAAACCTATCTGTTCCGGTGGCGAAGACTGTCACTTAGTAAATATAGAAGCCATTTTAGTTTGGCCAACCGGAACAGATAAGTTTGTGGCATTTGTACGTAATTTAGTGTGTCAGTTAAGGCGTGTTTTAATAATTTAAACATACCTACCTACTTTTTAAATGAAGATGTCGTCCTTCTCTTTGCTAACTGTCGTAACTAGAGGTATCTGGGGGCACGGCAGTGCCCCCGCCGAGTCTCGCAAAAAAACGCGGAACGGCCGTACCATCCTTTTCTCGAAGCAACTCACGGCACTTTCAACCCCCCTGTATCTTCATTGTGGGTAAAGCTAGATATAGCTTTTAAGAGGCCTGCGGAGCAATCCTAGTTCATACAAAAGAAATACCAAAACCATTTGTAAATCATAGATATTCTTAAGGTAGTGTCTTTTTATTCCGATTGCACTACAGAATATCTATGTTCCCATATATGTAGGTATATTACATAAGAACACTGATTTAAACATTAAATAAGAGAAAAACAAGCTATCTATGGAAATTTTAAATTGCTTATTATGTCGTCTTTAAATCAGTGTCCTCTCAAAATATGTATTTGGGAACCTAGATATTCTGTGATCCGATCGGAATAAACACACACTGTCCTAAGAATATATATGAATCACATATGGTTTTGGTATTTCGTTTATATGAACTAGACTTCCTCTTCCCAGGACAACGTTATTTGGGTTTGGCGGTGGGTACTTTTTAATGTAGTTCCGCTAATTTTAGCTGTACTGATAAATTAATTTTTAAAAAGTTCCATTTAATACTCGAAATTAGTTTTGAAAATCGAACTTTCCGTGCCCCGTTATGGAATGACTATCAGGTCAGTTTGAAATATCATATTGAAATTTCATTTATTGCAAAATTAGGTTCTTTTTGACGTTTGTCTTCATTTCATGCTAAATTAGGTTCTTTTTGACGTCCTTTGTTTGTGTTTACGTACGCGTACAGTAGGGTGTTTCATTTTGTTAGGCAAAAAATTAAATGCAATTTTTTTGCAGAAGTCGATCACCCCCCGTGTCTCAGTCATGTAAAAGTTATCTACGCCAAATTTCAAGAAAATTGTATTACATTTAGAGGTTGCACACATTGATCACTTTTGAAAAATGTAAGTAAAATTACGGTATTTTAAATTTTAACTTCTTTTATTGGAAAAACTATAAATCACAAACTAAAACAAAAGAAAACATTATAATTACAACCGAACAGTTTTATATTAATCATCTTTGTACGATGCGATTCCTTCTTTCGATCGCTTGGTCACTTTTTTCCTGTGATGTTCGACAACTCTCAACAAAAACTGTTTTTGTTTTTCATCTCTGACTGAATCGTTAAACTTTTTAATCAAAGCAATTCCTCTTTCTGCAGTATCATTGACAACCTTAAGGGCATCCACATAACTTTTCAGAGAATTACCGCAGTATTCAGTCACGTCGTGGACTCCAAACAATTCAAAAAACGTATTTGTTTTCGTAGTAACAAAATGACTCAAGTCTTTTTTTTTCAAAAGCTAGATTTTTTCCCTCTAATCGCTTCAGTTCTTTTTTCTTTGCGGGTTTAGTCTCTATATTTTTGAGCATATTTTCCTTGACATCCTGAGTAATACGTTCATCTAAAAATGCCAATCCTACGTTTATTTCTGACAAATAGCAAAGGTGTCTCTTGGCAATAGTGAGTGCCCTTTTTTTGACTTCGGCATTGTTCAAAAGCTGCAGCATATCCAGATCATTCTTTGGAGCCCATCGGTTGACAGTTGCTTCATGCCAAAAGCGAATGTATATTAGACTGACAAAATGTGCAACTCTTTTCGTTCCTTTCAAGTCTCATTGAGGTATGTTCAACTGTTTGGTGAAAAGAAACATTTTTAGAGCATATATTGCCTTCGCCATCCACCTCGCTTGATGTAAGGCGCCTGGGATCCTGAAACAGAAGTCGCTTTCATTCCAACCTCCTAGATAAAGAAGTGACAGTTGTAATAACTCTTTGTATTCTTCTCTTGGGTGATTTCCAGTTTTTAGGACATTTTGGGTGTAGTTAACCATGGTCGCTTGTTGTTCTTCTATAAAGCCATCAACGGGACTCTCTTCCTCTAGAATTGTCGTATATCAAGTGAATTCCAAATACTTTGGAACTTCCGAAAAATAGGGATGTCAGGACCACTTGATGGCGACTTACAACACTCTTCAAACACACCTTTTAATATTAATTCATGGGTGTGATGGCGACAAGCCAACCACAGCAATGTTAAATTGAACTCTTGTTCTATTCTGGTGCATGCTTCCTGAATTAACCCAGTGTTTGACGCCGTTGTGTCAAATGATATTCCGATGATTTTATCTCGCAGTCCGATTCTGTCTACTTCGGTTTATTCGTATAAGACTCTTTTTGCTGTTGTTTCGCAATCTTGGTGCTAGTTTTTAAGTCAAAAGCCTTGTATACTCCACTCATGGACGAACTCGAACGATCTTCTCTTTGTGACATAAGATGTCTTGCAAGACATCTGGAAGATCCATCACATTTTTTTGAGCAATATCAAATAATTTGACGAGGTCGTCTTTCCATATCTTTCGTTTCATATTTGCTTTTTCGGTATTTCTTGACTTCTCCTTGCTATTAACTATTGTAAATAATATTTTGAATGTGTAAATAGTTGTTTGTACATAAAAAACATAGTGAAGGATAGTGTAAATAATAAAATATTTATTAAATATCCCTACACGTATTTCACTAGTGTGAGATAAAAGTGGCCAACATGTGCAACCCCTAAACATCCTTTAATCTTCATGAAATTTGGCGTGTAAGTCTTTTGTGCTAGTGAGACTCGGGGGAAAATCGATCTCACATGAAAATCAAACTTTTGGAAAAATGAAACACCCTAGCGTACAGGGGAATGCGCGTTACAAAATGCTTCGCGGTCAAAGTGTTAAATTGAATGTTTGGCCGTTTAATTATTAATAAACTCAATTTTTGCAATATTTTTTATTTTTTTTATTCGAAACGAAAGTTTTCTTTTGCACGAGTGTGCACTGTGACTTGTACTTTACAGTCGATGCTCGGAAACTCCTTCGACACCCCTTTAGGGATTCATGTCGTACATCTGACCTGATTTTTGTCTTCACCGTATATTCACGTTTTTATATCCAGCAGCTATCATGAAGGTCTTCGGAGTAGCTGCCCTGATTCTAGCAGCGTGCCTGGCACCAGTCGTGATGAGCTACGATGCCGTCTATGACCAGATCGAAGTGGACAAGATCCTCGGAGACGACGCTCTCTTCACTGCCTACATCGCCTGCATGCTGGACAAAGGCCCCTGCTCCGTTGAACATTCCTCTGAATTTAGGAGTAAGTCGTATATCCTTCGTCGTCCTAAAAAAGTAGCTGCCGACAAACAGCAGAATTGTCAACAACAATGCTGAATTGCTGACCCTAATATTTTAACTAAGCAACAGGCCGTTAAAAGAACCCATACAAATATGTGACAACAAAGTCTTCATAGTTTTAATATCTAAAATTTCCTATTTACACGGGATATTTTAAACTACATTTTCACAAACCATCTACCATCTATCGAATTTTATCGCAGGGATAAATTTAAAGCAAAACTATAAAGAATAAAATTACCGAAATACTGACCTTGGAAAAAAAGGGAGTGGTTTTGCAGCCGGATTGTGAAAAACCCGCCTTTAAACTTAATTTCAAAATTCACTCAATAGTTATTCAACAAAAAGTTTCCATTCAAAGATTTCAAAATTGTTCTAATTCAAAATTTTTATGTATGTATTTTCTTGAGTAGCTATTAACAAAGTGATATTTAATAATCCCTATTGTACTCGTAGTAAATTCTACAAAATGCCAATAATAACAAGCATAAACTATTACACATATTATTTCATAGCCTAATTGTCAAAATCGTTTGATAATGTATGTCGGGTGCCCAACAGTTTTTTTTTACTCCTAAGTGAATTAAACCTTGTAGATTTGATGAAGAATAGTATGTGATTCTGTACGAATAAGATAATCTTTATATCTGTAAGAAGAGTATGTGGGTTTATTATGAGTATTGCACTCGATACACGTTAAAGATTGCGTAAAATATTTTGTGTTAGAAATTGTGGTGCCTCTCGTAAACCGCTAGCGGCGCTTTGCGATTTCTCATAAATATTTTACGCAAACGTTAACGTGTATCGAGCGCAAAACTCATGAGAGACCCACCGAACCCAATATATAATTTTATGTTGCCCAAATAATCGATGACGGATATATTATTATCACTTATTTAGAATCAAACCGATGAGCTTTTACGTCTTATCTCCTGCCATCAAAGAAATTATAGTAATAAGGACTTTCGTATGTTAAATTTAGGCCTATTTTGAAGGATGACTTTTAAATTTTGAGAACATATAAGTTAGTACTTTTAGAGAACATAATTGACAGTCTATCTAATGATGGATAAATCATAAAGGTTATACTTAATTAAGCTATATCCGGTATTATTTTTGCATATTCAAATAACCATTATAATTTATTTTACAGAAATCCTCCCTGAAGTAATAGCGACAGCTTGTGAAAAATGTTCAGACATCCAAAAGGTTAATGTAAGAAAGTCAGTTAAGGCTTTGCAGGAGAGGAAGCCCAAGGAGTTTCTGGAATTCAGAGAGAAATACGATCCCAAGGGCGAGCACGAAAAGACCTTCACTGCCTTCATTCTTGGCGAATAGATTTGCATCTATTTTGCTGCAACAACTTTGTTGGAGCTTCACAGTGGCTTCTGACAAAAGTTTATACTTGATTTTCCCGACGACCTTTGGCTCAAGGACATTGCTTACTGAAAACTAGGCCGTAGCCACAGTGATTAAGTTTGTAAGTTCCATTTCTGTAACGGATTGTGATATTTGTGGAGCATTACCTTTCTTTTCGTTTCAATAAACATACCAATTCAATCTAACTTTGTTTTAATTTTTCCAATATAAAGCAAGATTATTCCTTTTAACAAACAACCAGGAAACATTTTTATCACACTTATGTAATATAATCGTATATTATATGTTATGGATCCCTATTCGGCATAGGGTCCTATATTCATAGAATTATGACGTAAAACCCGTCGTCATATGAAGCAGAACGATTGCGTGGTGTGGCTTACTGAGGGTTATATAATCGGGCCAGAGTTGTTGTGGTTGCGACAACGGTCTATGAACATTGCGCAGTGCGCAGCGCTGCTGCAACTCTGACACACAAACACCGATATACTTTATAAAGTTGCGAAAAAATTGATTGGACCATTCCGTTTTACGCTGAGATATTGGGTCGATTTTGTAGTCACCTATTAAAAAAAATACGTACACGAAAGTTTTAAAATGTTTTTATTAAAAATATCAGTCAATATTTTTAAAGAAATCTTTGTTGATAAATTTCTCTGAAACTATAGTTTCAGTCTGTCATTTGGTTTTAAATAAATAATCCAGTTTCACACCAATTAAACTAGTTGTTACTGAATATATCTTAGAGAGCTATTTTTTATCACTACTATATTAACCCTAGCTACCAGACGAGTAGTAACTACAAGACAACTACAAAAAAATAGGTGGTTTAGGTTTGGTGCAGTCATCTCGACGTTTTGTTCGCCTGGTATATGAGATATGATCAGTCAGTTCAGCTGTGAATGAACTTCTCGAAGTTTTCGCGATGTTTACCGGTAGGGTCGTTCTTCTTGACCAACTCTTCCCACTGCTTGGCATGGCGTTGCTGGATGGCCTTGATGACTTTCCGGATGTTGGTCTTTTGCTTCTCTGTGCATTTGGCGCAGGTCGTCTCTACCGCTTCAGGGAGGGCCTCTGAAATTTTAATAATGGAACGATTTAGTTAATGTATCTATGAATTTTAACTATGCTTGTAAAAATATTAAGCATCTATGTTAATAAGATGTACAAGACAATAACTTTGACTTCCCTTTGGGTATACATCGCGAAAAGTCATTATGTCGTTTATAACGTTTTATAATCAGTAATCAGTAATTATTTATTTACCATAATTATAACGCAGTTTGTTACATGGCAGGTCAACAATATCATAATCAATAAAACAAAATAAAAAAAAAATATATATATATAAAAAAAATTTCTACAAATACTAATCTAAAAACAATAATATCACATTGATATTAATATCTAAACAAATAACATTCTTAATCTAAATTAAATAAAGTACAATAAAATAAAATATACATTTTTTATAAATGTCAAATTGAATATAAATAATTAAGTCAAATCATATTGAAAATGAACATTTTGTAAGTTTCTCATTCATAAATTTATTTATTGTATAAAATGGATTACATTCGAAAAAATATTTAATCTTTGTTTTAAATTCCAATAATGTTAATTTGGTTAGTTCTGTTGGCAATTTGTTATACATTTTTATTTTATTTTTTATTCCTTGCTTTTCTGTTTTTGTAAGTCGTATAACGTTCAAACCTGAAGAATATAAAAAAACAAAACACTTCGCGCATAAAATACAAAATAGCATTTGCAAAATTTGCAAAAAGTAATACTTTTTTCAATTTATTCCGTGATTGGTTGTCGCAATTATTAAAGAATGGTTGTAATATTCACAAATTCTTTAAGTTTCTATGATCTAGAATATTCTAGAACCAGAACGACAAACTTGTTGTACACGTTTCATTCAAACAAGAATTAATTTCGATTGTAGCCGTACTTTGATTTTGGCCCTACATTGCACTGCACTTAATAGTGAAGTTTTCAAACCTTACCTATTTTAACATTCATTACGTTTGGCAATTCAATTGTTGCATGGGTTTCCCCAAAACAAGGATAAAAAGAAAAAAAAAGAATACGTTTATTCTGTCAGTAACCTTGACCCTGACCCTCTTCTTGGAACTGCGCCATATTGACCAAGCCTTTGTTTATTTACTACATTTATGTAAGATGATGAGTTAATATGTGAGTAGCCAACAGAAACACGTGGCAAACATGTTGTGCGATGTGTGTTAGTGGATATGACTGCTATTAGGGCATTTGTGTCTTCGTCCATCTACCAATCTTGATTTTGAATGGATGAAGAGTTAAAGCATTATATGGTTGCCTTTGCAGGCAGATTATCGACTTACAAAGTGAAATAGTTGCTAATAATCATCATAAAATATACGCACAACTTTGTTAGTCTTTATTGGGACGTAAAATGATTAATGCTTAAGAAGAAATTGCTCATAGCATATTCAAGTATTTCATTAGCATAATGGCCTTCAAAGCGCACAAAATTAGGCTTTTTCTGAACACATTACATAATATTATTTGAATAACATTTACGGTTAAACTAAATACTTTTCTAGTGACATTAGTAAGACATTTCTTGCTTGACTGGCTTTTGCTCTAAACACTAAATCTTATGAAACAACTATAAGCTGAAGCTCATTATGACAATACTCACTTTTGAAATCTGAACCTTCTGGAGTGCACCGTCCTTTGTCCAAGAAACAGTTGATGTATGACTTGAGAAGACGTTCGTTGGAGATGAGGGTTTCCACATCGAAGTTGTCATATTTGTGGTTGTACTTGTCTGCAGCAGAGACTGCTGCTACGAGACATGCCAGTACTATGTAACACTTCATTTTGATCTGGAAAATTAATCGAAACGTTTTCAAAAAGGTTCTGACTGCCTCAGTCTGAATATAAAATGACAATGAAATCCTTCGCACGATGTCTTGAGAGACAAACTGCTGGCATTGCGTCTTGAATTTAGATTAGAACTTCAATACCATAATCAGATACTTCAGTCATATGATGAGTAAGTTAGCAATGAACAATATATTCAATGTATTTAACAGATAATTTTTCCTGATAGTATAATTTGATTTAACATTATTATCGTCCAGATTTTTTAACTACTATTGACTATTTTTCAATGAAAATTAAATTTTTGCGTGTTGACTTTAATTATCACGACAATCGCAAGGTTCATCAAATGCAACCATTTTACAATTTCTACGAATTATAATTCTGATACATTCCAGATGCCCAATAATCTAGAAAGAGAACACTATCAAGTTTCATATGGCTTTTTGGATTGTTTTAATACCATCTATAACACTGCAACAAAAACAGTCCATAAATCTATAGCTAGTACAATCCAGACGGCCAATGATGTTTTCTAGGACGAGAAAACTATTTAGGTCACACAGATTACTATAATATCACTTAGTAGGCTGCAACCCACAGAGCAACCGTTGACACTAATTTGCACTTGCAGTTCGTTCATTCACCCACCTTTTACTTTCGTTAGCTGTCCCAAAGAACTAACTGTTGCAGAAAGCAACAGTGCTTTTATATTGTCGACGGTAAACCACTACCACCCTAAGCCTTACCTCCACACTCACACTCAATTTGTGACCTTGTACTAAAATACGTAAGATTCCAAATCGCAATTCACCCAAATTCTCGGATATTCCCTTTCAGTTCGGTAGGTGAAGGTGCGTAGCAGTCAGCAATCAGTACTTTACGCACAGGTTGCAGCAGATTACCAGGAACTTAAGTAATGCTCAGTTTGTGAGGAAAATTTTGTCTTGTAAAAAACTTAGCCCTGTATATTTCGTATTTTTATGTAATAGACATTTACCGGATTTTTTCACAACTACACTGCCTGTTACGCTTTTAAATTCTGTTGCCAATCAGTAGATAAATATGAGTATATTGTTCTAGATATTTTGATTATATACGAGAATTTATTTGTACATTATACGTCATATAAAATAATAGCCTTACGCCCGCGGTTCCACCCGCGTTTATTCAATCTCTTGTTATTATTATTTGATCAACAACTCTTTAGGTTTTATACTGACCAGGGTCACTATAAGATGATAATAAATAAAATCGTATCTAAATCCGTTGAGTGGTTCTCGAGTTAAAACAGAACATACGGAGAGACACGCAGAGAAAAATTCTAAAACTAATTTTAGTTTTGGCCTTAGTTTAATACTAATAATAACTTATAACAAAAAAATAAAAATATTTTTTTATAAAAATAATTTAAAGCAGCAGTAGCTCAAGGGTACAACGCTAGCCTCTCAATCTTGAGATCCAGGTTCGACCCTCGGTCGGGATCACAAATGAGTTTTTCGGAATGTATGTGCATAGTTTTTGTCTAATTCACCACTTGCTGAATGGTGAAGTAAAACATCGTAAGGAAACCTGCATGCCCTAAAAAGTGTGTACTTATTTGTGCCCGAAGAACGGCGATAAATTCACCACTCATCACAATGTGGACGTAATAATCGTCGGTAAAACGCCGGTGTACCGAGTGTGGCCTGTGACTTGCATTTCACAGCTCACGCTTGGAACACCCATGACACCCCCTCAGGGATTTATGTCGTGACGATGTATTAAAATTAAATAATACCATTAATTTAGTTCATGTTCGTTTACTACTTTATTAAACACTAACTGATGTCCGCGACTTTGTCCGCGTGAAAGAAAATAATGCGGCCACAGTGTGATTCCCGCAGTAGAAAGTATCCAGTATTTAGTAAGATAGTAAGTTATTGAACAGTGATCTTCTTTCCTTCTTTATTTGTAATTAATGCCTCACTGCTGCGAAAGTTAAAATAGAAAAAAAACAGTCAAGTGCGATTAGGGCTCGTGTCCTGAGGGTTCCATACATACCGTTTAAAAATGTATTTATGTGCAGTTAAACGTACCAACTTAACTTGACACTTACGAAACATTAAACTTCATGTATCTAAAGGGTCTTATTAAGTTGGACATTCCAGCTACTTAAATAATCAAACATAAGTGATTTTCAGATTTTTCCTAAACATATGCTATAATATCTATCTGTGGACGGAATTTCAAATTTCTAAGTAAGCTGGAACTTCCAGCCTGGAAGTGTCTCATAACTTTCCATGGTAAGTCAGTTTGCAAATTGACTACGTAAAGGACTAATGTTTGTAAAATTTGATACGTTACATAATTCTGAACAAAGTTTTCTTGTTCTTTTTTAACACTTATTCGTGACGTCTATAGGCCTTTAAAACTAGGAAGTACTTTTTGATATGTCTTCTAACACTTCTAACAGTAAAAAAGTAAATTCTTAGAATCGTTAAATAACGAGAACTTTTTTTCCGACGTTCAATTTTAATTACATAAAGTCTATATTCTGCTCCAAATTAAGCCTCGTCAACCTAAGAAAATCCGTTCAGTAGTTTCGGAGATGTGCGCGAACAAACAAACAGACAGACAGACAGACAGACAGAAAAGAATTCTAAAAATCACTGATTTGTGTTCTATTACTCTTATTTAGTCACCCCAATCAATTTTCATTAATTTTCTTCAATTTCTTCAATGAACAGACAAACCGAGTTTTACTCTTTTATTATAATGTATTGATATTGATGTATTTATATATTTATAAGATTCAAATTCAATTCAAATTCAAATAGTTTATTTTGCAAAGCAGGTATAGATATATACACTTTTTACACGTCAAACTTAATCTAATAAAGAAAATATATGTAATAAAATAATAAATGTACAGATGTAAGATTTAATTTGACTTGTCAAAAGTGTATTATGGGTACCTACTTTACAAAATAAATTATTTGAATTTGAATATTTATTTTATTTATAAAATTTTATTTATTGACCAAAACATTTAGTTACATGGAGTTTTAAGTGACTGGCTCCTAAAGTAGTTTAAGTTGTGTTCCAGGAACCAGTGTTCTAACTCATTTAATTTAAATTGTGTTCCAGGAACCAGTGTTCTAACCCATTTCATTTAAATAGTGTTGTAAGAACCAGTGTTCTAACCCATTTAATTTAAATTGTGTTCCAGGAACCAGTGTTCTAAACCATTTAATTTAAATTGTGTTCCAGGAACTAGTGCTCTAACCATTGTGTTCCATTACGTACATACACAACACTGGTTAGTGTTCTAACCTATTTCATTTATATTGTGTTCCAAGAACCATTGTTATAATCCATTTCGCAAAAAAGATACTTAATGTTTTGACACGATTTTTATTAATTTATTATGAATACTATACATATACGGAGTACGTCAATTTACTCATAAATACGCTTCATTTGGAGTTTAAGTTTTCACATCTTGAAAATATGGCGTCATCGATGATAAAATTCCTAATTTTTTCGGTCTAACGTTTCTTGTCGAGTAATGCAATGGAGTGATTGATACATTTTTTTTGTTTTATGGGTATCATTTTAGATCGGAGCCCTACAACGTCTGATGAAAAAAAAACAGTTTTTTTAACACATTTGTTGGATGGAACCAACGCTATTATTGTCGTTGAATGGGATCTAAAACCTTTTAACGACATCTATTAATCAAGCAAAATAGTTATTTAAAAGTTGGATCTCTAATTTTGTCTTTTTAAACAAATTCAGGTAGACTTCATTCGTTTGCTCCAAAGTATTTTTGCTGGAACGGCGTATTTTCAGATTTAGGCTTGAGCAAGGACAGCTGGAATGTGTTTGCCATCAGGATCTACCGACTTCGATATCTTCTCAAACTCTTCAGGTAGCTGCTTCTTGACACCTTCCAGTAATATCTTAAGGATGTACTTCTGCCTTGGGTTGCATTTAGCGCAGCCCTGCTCTACTGCTTCCGGAAAGGTTTCTGTTACATAAAAAGAAAAAAGACCAATAAAATTATTCCCGCCAGTGTACCTTGGGGACCCGAGGTATTTCGGAGTTTGGATATACTAGACCACAAAGGCAACAGCATTAAAAAAACTCAATTCATATTTCCTTAAAACTGCTAATTAATTAGAAAAATGGTGTCAAATTTGTTACGAGAAACATAATTCTGCAATCAATCATGGAAAAGTGAAACGGTGAAGAAATACTCAGGCAAGCCTGCAAATTATCTATCAAGATAATCATTAACCCGTCATGATTCCATTGCTCGATGCACACAAACGTCTCACAGGTTTGATACTGATGGTAGCAGCCCAACGTGGGAGGCTTCACTTAGGCATAGCCAACCGACCCCGTACAAAAGTATAGGTCAAAGCGTGAGCGTTTTCCTATTTGTGTCGTAACCTAAATACGGATGTAATAATGCTTCACTAAAATATTTATAAAATGTGAACAAAATTGGATTCATTCAAATTGGAACTTCTCTTATCTAACTTACTCTTAAAATGAGTAGCTACAGGGTCGCAAGGGCCAGTGCTCTGGAAGCAGTTGACGAAGGCCTTCAGCTTGACAGGATCAGCGACCAAGCCATCGACATCGAAGTTGTCAAACTCCGTGGTGTACGTCTCCTCAGCAGAACACCATACTCCGAGTACCAGGATCGTAGCAAAACAGATGGTCTTCATTTTGATGGATTTTGGGCTGTGGATAATATTTGTATTTACAGTTTGCCTGGCACTGGCTCAGTTCCCCTTAACTATAGAGTAATAACACATTCTAAAAGACACATTTTGTGTGTGAAAAGAAGAGATGGACTTGAACACTACATAATGATAGAATTAGATGCAAAGCTACTCGCGGCTGCAGCAAATACATACTAAAAGAGCTGCAGTGAGAGTACAAAATGTCTTTCAGAACTAGTCTATAAGGTCTTTCAAAAACACATTGATTGAACTGATGCACACTGATTATTCTAATCATTTCATGGCTGCAACAGGAGTTTCACCAATACCGACAGTGTATGATATGGAGCTCATATGGCTAGGTTAAAGATTAACCCATGTTAATCCTCGTCAGGCTCGGAATTATTCATGCAAACAGTGCCTTTTCACACAAAAAGTGCCTATTTCGCGTTTTCATCAATAACAAATTTTGCTAAAATACGACCATGTCACTTACCACTTGTTGGCTGCTAGTTGTATGAACAAATATGTGATCTACCCAAAAACGTCAAGCTTTTATACTTTATCTGTACTTCAGACGATGCTTCAGTTTTTAGGGTACCGTCAAAAATTTTAAATCTAAAGTAATCAAAACCGGCTGAGCCAATTGCGCTAATTTAAGGCATGTGAAAAATTTCACTGGGATCTCAGGAACGATGAAGTTACATTTCGAAAATTAATCATGTGTTTTCAAATGAAGCATATTTTCTAACAGAAACCCGCAGATCGTAGGAGGTCGACATCCGGGTAACTTATTAAACGAGACAAAAATTAATACCTGCACTTTTTGTACATATATAATATACACACACACAGCTCACAAACGTTTTGTACTCGGACTGTTAAATATACATATGTCGCAGGCAAACGGCGTCGTCAGTTTAAAAACGCTCGCTATTTTGCCATTTGACGAATCTTCGTCGACATTTTATCTTTTGCCTCGACATATAGTAATTTTGTTAGAACTATTCAGTGTCGCCTCGCTCCGCTCCGCTTCGCTCGGCTAACAATATGTACTTACATGTACAACTAACACGCTCCTCCTCGCTTCGCACGTCGTCGCACCTATTTTTCACTTTTTGGTCAAAAAAGACTTTTTAGAAAATCACTTAATTGCAAAACAATTGCGTTTAAAAACTGACGACGCCGTTTGTAAAATGCCGAATTTTGCTATTTGCCTGCCACACATGTAAACATACCAGACAATACTGGTCTTAAATATTATTTATGTTCTATTCAAATACTACCTACTCGAGTAGTTCTTTTATTTCGTGAGCAATAAATAAATATCTGAAATCATCATTTTTCGTGGTTCCGTACCTACAAAGTTAAATGAACTATTCCGTATGCTGGGACTCAGATATTCTTCCAACGTCCTTCTGTTTTCGGGGAGCTCAACTCATCAAGCTGTAAAAGGTTACTTATTCTAATATATTTATGCATGTGTCAACATAAAATTCTCCAAAACTTCTGTTATAGGAGTACATACCTAATGTTGATACAAAGAGTATTACATGGTTATTATAGTTTTTCGTTTTTTAACCGATTATATTAAAACATATCGTCGATCTTAATGTTATTTATTCTTATATGTTATGTATTCTGTTATGTATTCTATTTTTCTTGGGTTAAAATTGGGATATAATAATAATATAACGTTTATTGCGATCATCTAGGCCCATATCAAAAAATTACAAATAAACAAACAAACATACACTTCTAAAAGGTTAACAATAATACATTACAATAAAATAAAATAAACACAACTTAATAAACTTACAAAATAAAGCATCAAAAACATGTAAAACACGAATACAGAAATTAATATGAACTATTACTATTTATATGTGATTTATATGCACATGAACCCAGTGTTTTATAGCATGGCTGTCCAGTCTATTGGCTAAAGTATTCAAAATAGAGTTAGAGCTACCGCGCACTCTACAGAGCATCGATGCATGATATGACATCAGGATTTTATATAAAAGCACTTGCAACAAAACTCGGGCATATAGATGTCATAGCTGCTAAAATTTTTTACAGACAGGGAGCCTATATTGTCTACCTCCATTCCTAAAATTTATTAAACAACTTTTTGGTCATCGTTGTGCCCTGGGACCTACATATTATTGTGTAGTGAACAATTTTCACCTCATTCTGTCTGTCTGTCTGACTGCGTGTTTTTTTATGGCACCTGACTCAATACCTCAGACCTGTATCTCTGCCTATCGCTGGCCATTGACTCAGACACATGCAGTTAATCCACCGAGAGACTCTCCCGAATAGCAGACCAAATTCGGTAATACATTTGATGACAGATGTACCTAGATAGTAACCTAATCCATTCCTTAAATATAATTCATTTTGTTTAGGATTTCTCCACATTAGGTTGTATACCTTAAGTTGTTTAGTTTTAGTTATGTTATATATATTATTTGCATGCTATAATAGGCAGAACACGTCAGAACAATACCTGCATCAACATTGTAACATCTATAACATCTAAACTTGTGTTTCAGCAATAAAGACATTTTGAATTTTGTAACTATACCAACCAGTAATGCACATATGCACGCTCACCAGGGCGTTGTGCGCTTTTCATGGTTTACCCCTTGTTCTATAGAACAAAGGCTGCACTGTTGTCATCGCTACAATATGTGCAGCTTTTATTGTACTATAAGAAATTCAGTTACTGTTGTCATTCAATTTTATTATGCAACGTGAAATTTAAGTCATTTTGTTAACGAAAACTGGTGAGAGTACTCGCCCATATGAACAGCTTTTACTATGAAGCCAACCCTGAAATTGTGAAAAAA
Organism: Ypsolopha sequella; assembly: GCA_934047225.1. Lineage (NCBI taxonomy): Eukaryota > Metazoa > Arthropoda > Insecta > Lepidoptera > Ypsolophidae > Ypsolopha > Ypsolopha sequella. The sequence continues at coordinate 12,120,873 of OW204002.1, read as the reverse complement.
AATCATCTGTTTTATACATTTGGCTCGAGTAGGTATTTAAATTTTCTATGGAACAGCAGATATTTTTTTTACGATTTCAGGGTTGGCTCATAGTAAAAGTTGTTTATATGGACAAGTACTATCACCAGTTTTCGTTAACAAAATGACTTAAATTTTACGTTGTATTGCTTGGGAAACTTGGAAACATTTATAAAAACAAAATTCTCGGAGAATAGAGTGACTTCGAAAAAACCGAGCAAATATAAGTTCTATTTGCACATGAAATAATTTCTGTAATATTCTTAAAACCTATTTGCACGGCAGCGATCTACGTAGATAATATTTTTAATTTAATTTAGGCTGTTTCTTATTTTATTTTCTATCTATTATTTATGATTTTTTAAGTTTCTTGTTTACAAAATAAAAAAACATAAAACAAAAAAAAATTAAATTGCTTATGAAAACGTATATTTATCTAACAATATTTCACAGTCTAAAGTCTACGGCAAGCGTAAACATTAAAATGCAAAATACGAGTGATATACGAATACTATTGCTCTTCCTAAGTAGACAGGCGCTTCGCTTTACGCTTCAGCTAAAAACTTCTCAATGTCTCAATGTTCTGAGGATCGAAGGCAGCGAGCAGCTCTTTCCAAGTCTTCAGGCGTTTTGTCTCTAACGGCTATCACCACTTTGCTAAACATTGCGCGTTGTTTCGGAGTACATTTACCGCAGACAGTTTCAAAAATTTCAGGTAACACCTCTGCAACATTATATATAGTTATTATGTCTACAGGAAAGATTAAAAATATACTGATAATAAAGTTTTAAACTAAGGACAATTTGAGTGCAATAAAATAGCCGTAAATTGAGATACAATCACTAATTACTTCAATTAAGACTGTACCTGAGCCTAGAGCATGACCAACTCCAGTTTATCTAGGATTCGTTTGAAGAAATTCGGACTCTCCTTGTATTGATAAAAATATATTTGGTTTATTAATCTTTTCTCTAGGGATCTTACGTATAAACAATGTACTAAGATTTATACGTTTGTCAAAAAAAAAATGTTTTGCACCCTCTTTTTTTTTGGTTTTCAAACGTTCGCTTGAAGAACGCGGTTAAGAAATCAACTTGATTTTTTTTTCATAAAATAGGTAATAGAAATAAGAAGGTATATCACCTAAATTCAATATTTTTTCCCTACAAAATATTTCAGTATTAGCTAAAAACACACCAATTTGTTGTTTCGCTGCGTGATCACTAGTATTACACGTCTAAGAAAAAGAGGCCAAAGAGCCAACATATAATCGCCGCTATGAAAAGCAAATAAAGTCTTTTTATTGTGCTGGACGGGTAATAAAAAGAGGCGCTAGGGTATGCCATCTTCTTAAGCCCGGCGCATCTGCGTATCTTTGAATCGGTTGCTAACTGGTTGCCAAACATATAAACGTATTAGCATTTAATTTTTCTATACTATTGAATTTACTACAACTACAATTCTCAATAGTATGAAGAACCTGTCAATAGTATGAAGACCATCATATTCCAGACCTAGGAATATGATGGTCTTCATACTATTGACAGGCTCTGAAAGAATAAAGTCTGATACCATGATCACGCTAAAAAAACTATACAATGAGTAATTGAAGATGGTATCTAATTCTCAGTAATCGTTGACATTAGGAGTATACATTACAAAGGCAAAGTATTTAAATAAATACATTTTAGCCTGAATCAGACTAGTTTAATAGTTTTGAAAAGGTCGTGACTAGAATAATTATACTAGAGGATAAAGTGAGATCACAAATACCTATATAAGCCACAGTACATGTTTATTGTAACCGTGGGATGGTACATGTATAGAACATGGACTGTAAAGCAAAAGTATTATACAAGGTGTAACAGAAAGGTGTAACCATATTTGAAGAGTTTATTCAGTCAATGGTATAGAACAACTTTTACTATGGAGCCAACCTTGAAATCTCAAAAAAAACATCTGCATTTCCATACATTTCAGCCAAGCGGCATTGCATTTTTCTATGAAACAGTTGATTTTTTTTTTCGAGATACAGAGTTTGTTCTACCTATATAGTAAAAGTTGTTCTATACCATTGACTGAATAAGCTCTTCAAATATGGTTACACTTTTCTGTTACATGTTGTATAAGTATTTAGAGAAATGTTTCCTGCTCCAATGTTTTTCTATCGTGCTCATTGGAAACGGGCCGCTCAGAAAACTCGGTATTTTGAGGACTTTTCATTTAATATTTTGGAATAACAGAGTTTTTAATATGACGGGCGTTTTGTATCACATTTTTTACTTCCAATTTGTATTTAAATGTAGTTTTTATATACATGTACTTAATAAAAATACTGATGTCGAACCAAGGGTAGGGCCCGAAATATATCTCACTTTAATTTTCATGATATTTGATTAAGTATTTATAAATATATGTATATATAAATACAACATATTTTGCGTCCTTAATTTTGGTACAAGTTTTATTGACCAGGGGCTCTACCGCGTAATTCTCATTTGTATCAACTTCAAGCAAATGCATGCGAAATTCAACGCGTGCTAAAGAGATGGCATGTTAGGCGGGCGTCGTCGCACGCACGTCAAATTTCAATCTCAAGTTGATGTTGATGAAAATGAGAATTACGCGGTAGACCCACAGAACCTTATATAACTCAAATGAAATGATATTTAGATCATAGTTTAGGCCTATTTTTGCGATTTTATTAAATTCAGTAAAAGCAAGTAATCGCATACCTATATAAAGTAAAATATGACTTAAATCTTTTTTAAACTTTAATTATCACAATAATAATTGACGGCTAAAATTAATTTGAAAAAAAAAGTAATTGGAATAACCCCCTTAAATAAATCACTATATCCCTCATTAAGAACCTTTTTCCTCATTGTTTTTTTTTTTCGTTAATTTTATTTGAATTTACTTAGCAACTGACTGCAATAGTTTCGGTACTTTGAATTTATATTTCATTAAAATACTCAGGTAAACTTCCCGGTAACACGTCCTTGAAAAAAATTCGTACCTGTTCTGAATCTCAGAGATTATAGTAAATAAAACAACCAGTATGTACCTTTTTTTAGCAGTTCCACTGTTAGTCATAGTTACAAGATTGTTCTTGCGTTTATTAAATTCAGTCCTGCTCTAACACTTTTGTTCTTTGGCTGTCTATCCTGCTCTAATAAGATGCCGCGCACGCAAAACTTCAGTTATTTTGAAACCGCGGCATCATTAGGAGTCAGACATTAACTGTAATTTATTTATGTAATAAAGATGGTTTTATCTAATAAGTATCTGCGTGCGTTGGTTTCGTTACAATTGGTTTTGAAATATAGACACTGAATCGCTTTTTTCGTGAAATTCATGCTTTTTTTAAAGTATGTTTATTTCTAAAGTGTAATTAATAATTGTCCTAAGTCAAAAAACACCCCATATTTTTTTTCAAATTTTTTCCGTTAAGGTACATTGACAGAACCGAATCGTGGAGCCCCTTGATTGCATGAGCTTAAAAAATCCGGCTGCGGGTGACATAAGAAATAATATATATTATAACCTATTGTTCAACTTTTTAGTTGTAGTCCAGATAGATAGTCATTTACATTAATTATAGAATAACAGTTATTTGAAAATATAGTCCAGTGAAAAATATTACACATGCTTTAAGTTTTGCCAAAATTAATGAATACATGTTATCTAGCCCCAGGTATGATAAAGAGCTTTTCTGTGACTAAGATTCTTCATGTCTATATTATAACCTATTGTTCAACTTTTTAGTTGTAGTCCAGATAGATAGTCATTTACATTAATTATAGAATAACAGTTATTTGAAAATATAGTCCAGTGAAAAATATTACACATGCTTTAAGTTTTGCCAAAATTAATGAATACCTATTAATAGATTCGATAGATATAAACTTCTTTTTCCTTACATATTGTGAATATCCCAACAATAGGCTTGAAACAACACTTAACTATGACCTATTATGAGACAATCATGGTATATCCCAATACACAGTATATTACAATACAATTAAAAATAACCCTAAGTTTTAGTGCATGGCGAAGGAAAACTGTAAGCAATGTTAAATTCAGGACGTGCTGCGTTTTGGATTTCCAAAGTCAATAAACAATAAACCATGATGAAGAGTGACAAATTCATAAAATTATTTTTATAATAAATGCAAAAAAAATTAATTTATACTTTATTAGGAACACAAACTGAACTACAATAAAAAAGAATTGTGACATTTATGGCTTTGAAAATCCTTCCTTTGTTTAACCAAAACTCTGAGTGAGCAAATTAAAACTATTTCACTCTCCGGGGGCATTTAGTCGGTTTTCTTGTCAGCAGCTTTGGTTTCTGTCTCGGGCTTTTTCTCTTCCACAGCAACCTCCTTCGCCTCTTGCTTGGAAGCCTCATCGAAGTTACCAACGAGGTTAGGTACCTCGTCATCCTCATCAAGAGGTTTGGGCGCCGCTACGCTCGATGCCAGTCTCTTAAGCTGGTTCAGACCTTCGGGCCCAAGTTGGCTCAAGATACCCGGAAGCATTTCAGCGATCTGCTTGTTCTCTCCATGGCCAGTAATAGCGAATGTGTTAGCCGCGAGGGAAGCTTGCGCTTTTGGGTTGTTGAAATGTATCACTGTGCCGTCATCTTTGATCATATTCACCTCCTCGATCCCTGGAATGGTGTTCACTGATAGCTTTTTGAGGGACGATTGCAATTTCTTGTCGTCTGTGGCCGCAGTCGCATGGACGACCTTCTTCTTACGCCTCGGTGTACCCTTACCGCCGATGCGCACTTGTGATTGCAGTTTCTTCAGTTTTTCGGTATTCATTCTAGTGATTTATACGTACGACTTGTCGAGAAAAACACGGCGCACTTGTTAGTACTATTTATTTGTCGATACTATTCGCGACGGTACGAATATTCTATGTAACTCGATCGTACGCACGTGTTTAGAACACCGGCTAGTTACTATCTATATATATCGACTATCTATCTGGACTACAACTAAAAAGTTGAACAATAGGTTATAATATAGACATGAAGAATCTTAGTCACAGAAAAGCTCTTTATCATACCTGGGGCTAGATAACATGTATTCATTAATTTTGGCAAAACTTAAAGCATGTGTAATATTTTTCACTGGACTATATTTTCAAATAACTGTTATTCTATAATTAATGTAAATAAGAAATAATAATTATTCTATAATGATTTATACTTGCGATTGTCGGCACTTGATGAAACATTGAAAGCATCTTGATTTTGAACATAAACACTTATATACTAACTATGAAACAACTAGTACAAGTGTTTATGTTCAAAATCAAGGTTATTATATAATTTAAGTATATTATTACTTTATATTATATTACATTACGTAGGTACACTTTTCAGTCACGGGCCCATAGGGGGGACCCGGTCATTTGAAAGGCATTCATGGGGCCGAAGCCAACATCGAAGAGGCCTTTGGTACCATTTAATCTAAATGTGAGATGGCTGCATCCATGGAGGCCTCTCCCTCAATGTATCATTGAGATACAGTAACGGACAGTCCCCCACAGTTGCCAAACTATTGCCAGGAAGAAAGCGACTTGGGGTGGGCTATGAGGATGGGATGCTAAATGGACCGGATAACAGGGCTATGGAGTGAGATAACGGACATCTGTCTCGAAAATCTCTCACAAATTTAAGTATGGCAGATGGTGACTTGCTGCTTGATAACTGTCCAGCAGGATATAGCTGTTATGGGCCCCCATCTAGCCACCGTGGGGCGGCCAGGGGGTAACACTTTATAAGCAGCTAAGGTTGTCGAGATGTGAGTCTGTGGGGCGCAAGAACCTTATACACTCAAGTGAACTTGGAATTATGCATAGGTTCCGCTCTTGCATCTCCACTCTGGCCAGCTGGTTAAGGCAAGCGCAGAGGCGGGGGGTGTGTTGCTGTTTGTATGTGTGTAAGCGAATGTGTGATAGTGTCCCCTGGAGGTAGGGTCCGTGGTGTCGCCACTCACCATCGGCTAACGACAAGGCGTCCTGCGGTGACTAATTGCACTGGACGTACTGGACGTAACAGAGGGCGATGGGGTCATCACATCCCTACGCCTTTATTACTATTATTATTATAAGCAGGTCACTCAGTTGGTACGACGCCATGTTTCGAATCATGCCCGGTCGAGCATGCATGAGTGTTTCTCAAAAATATATTACAATGTTATCATTTCATACCGTAAAGACAAACCATTGGGATTGACGGCATACAAGGTTAGAAAATACGAGTAGCACAGACAAAATTTGTCAGTGAAAAATTGTATTTTGTGCACATGTGACATAATGAGAAACATTTGGACACGAGTTCGTAATAGATTGCACGAGTGTTCCAATTGCTAATTATGTCTAGTTGGACACAATACTTTATCTATGAGCATCAAAAATATCGTATCGCGTGACATTTATAATATTTACAACTAACATTTCACGAAAAATGACAAAAGGAACACCTTTTCATAAAGTTCAGATGCGTCTGTTAGATATTGCCATGCCGCCTGACTCTGCCTTTTTTAGGGTTCCGTACCCAAAGGGCAAAACGAAGCCATACTGAGCAAGATTTGAAGTACATGAGACTTAAATTTGGATTCATTAAAATGTCGGTTGGTCAAGGTGTGATATACTGGAAGAAGTAGTGCGTGCTGCGTCTTACTAATTATTTCCAAAAATGCGTGACAAAATATTAAAGCAAAAGAAGAGCGATTTGAGCTTTAGAATTGATTTTGATACTATGGTATATGCTGAACCAAAAAATATATAACAAGTTTTTACAAGTTTTATAGTTTTTTTTATTAATTTAATAAAAGGCTTGAAGTATTAAAAACAATTAAGAGACGAAAAACAGCATATTTTGGTCACATTTATCGACATGAAAAGTATAACATGTTGAAGAACATTTTAGAAGGGAAAATGGACGGAAAACGGGGAAGGGGGAGAAGGCGGATGACATGGAGTGATAACGTAAAAACTTGGACTAACATAAAAGACGCTGCCAGTCTCTGCAGACTGGCACAGAATAGAGAAGAGTTTCGTGTGGTGGTCGCCGACATCCGCTAGGATATGGCACCCCCAAGAAGAAGAAGAAGAAGATAGTTTTTTTAAACTAGAACACATAATCTGCCGAAACCTGTATAAACCAAAAACTTGATCCTGTTATTTGATTCTCCTTCTGGTAAGTAGTCGTTCCCGTAGGGATATTGCTTTGTAGAGTGTTGGACTGTTGGTAATTTGGTATGGACCAGAATAAACTACAGGAACAGTGCAACGCACAAATCTTTTTCCTCTATGGTCAGGGGTTGAAAAGTTTGATAACAATTAATGTAAAAAAAAATATAAAGGACGAACCGCCAAAAAATATGATATTGGCACTTACTATAAAACATGTGGTATATTTATTAACATACAGAATGTTTATCACAGAGATGCTTTGAAATTGTCGATTCCTTATAGTTTAAAAAAATTACATTATTTTCTTGTTACTGCAGAGATACACTGTATAGAGATTTTGGCTTATGTCAAATGTAAAAAATTATATATTTAAATCAAGCTGTTCTGCATGCGGTATCGTTGTGGGCTCTACAAAATTTCTTGGTAATTGTCCTCTTTATATTATTTAATCGGTTTCAGCGAGGAACTTGTTGAGGTCTTCCTCGTGTTTCTTGTCAGCGTCGAAGGTTTTGAGCAGCTCCTCCCATTCCGCGGGCAACTTCTCTTTGAATGCTATCATCATCTTGCGGATCATGGGCTTTCCTTTTGGCGTGCATTTCGCGCAGACGTTCTCAATCGCATCGGGGAGGGCCTCTGTGAACAAGTTATTTGATTACACAATGTGCAATAAAACGTCTTTTTTTCAGTATTAAGTAGTAGATGTGTACCTTTTCGTATATATTTTTTATAACTTAAATATATTTATATTACGAATTAGTTAATTATTACTATTTTATTATTTCTTAAGACTACTTTTGTACCTGAACTAATTCTTGACGTACCTAATTTCATGTTTTATCTCTGATATTCTTAAATAATAAAATATAATGTTACCATTCGGCTTTTCTTTATAAATATTGATATATATATATAGTGGTTTATTTTAAATTATAGACATTATATTTCGAATCCTTTTGGACTCGGCATCAGTTGCATTGACAATAGATATAAATATAATATTATATTATAAATATAAAAGACTTTTTTTTTTGTGTGTGTTTTAATGTTGTTTGTTAAGGTCTGGTCCAAAGTGGGCACCAAGCGACCAGATGAATGAAGATTCCCACGTGCGAAGCTGAATATCTGTGAGTGCCGGGTGAAATGAACTATGAAACAATGGTTGAAAGGCGAATTGTGAGTGCGTGTGTGGGTCGGTACTGGTACTACATGTCTTTTATATTTATAATGTTTATAAATATATTATATAATATTTAACTTTTATGAGCTTTTTATTAGTATAGTATTATTAAAACAATTAAAAAAATTATTACTCGATATATTTCGGCCCTCGGTATGGGGCCGTCATCAGTCGAACTTATATTTATAATGTCATATCTATTGTCAATGCAACTGATGCCGAGTCCAAAAGGATTCGAAATATATCTTGAAATATATATATATATATATATATATCAATATTTATAATGATATTCTTAAAATTATGTTAATAAGTGCAATTATAAACTTCAACTACCAAAGCATATTAGATCCAAATCTTTCAAAACATGAAAAAATATCACATTTAAAAATCAGATTACAATTACGTATATCATAAAAAATATGACGATGTAAATGAGTCATAAATAAACTAACTTTTGATGGATTTCCCCTCTGGCGTGCAACTACCCTTGCCAAGTAAGCACTGAGCGTATCCCTTGAGCAGGCGCTCATTCTTGACCAAGGTATCGATGTCTAAATTTTCCAGCTTGGAGAAATCAATGTCACCATCGGGACGTGCCAGCACAGCTGCCACCACCAGCGCGAACAGGATCAGGGTCTTCATGGTTGATATGTTCTGGAAGTTTTCACATTATAGATAATATTAGCAAGCGTGTGACATCACAAACAGCAAGCTTCGAGAAGGTGCTGGTTGAGATTTGATATTTTATGTCGCGAACTCAGTACCAAGTCCGTCTTACCATCCATCTACATGCTGTAGATTCTACAGCACAGTACAATCAATATTAAGCTGTAGGATTTATATGAAGTTTCCAGAAAAAAAGAACACAGTATAAATACATTAATTTGGTGTTAACTGAACCATATCATTAAACTGATTACAATTCTTTATTGTACACAGATAAATTTATAACAAAATAGGTATCTTAATAATGTACAGTGGCGAACTTATCTCAAAACTGAGATTTCTTCCAGCAAACAAAGCCTGAAAGTGAATATTTGTTTTGGATTTTTAGGTATACATATGTGCACAAAATAAACTACTTAATGAAAATTACTAATATGGCCAATAAATACTAAAATCTAACCTACCAAACTAAGTATCTAATAATTACACACTTACTAATATATACTTACAATAATATGCATACAATTTTAACATAATACATATAACTTTTTATATTCCTATTTTTTAAATAAATACAAAAATATACTACACATATCTAAATAATACCTATATATGTATGTACCTATAGAAGGACAGATTACAAGGAAGAAAGATAATGCTCTAATTTTTTTTTTTTAATACACCAATTGGAGAACTATCCCTTATTGCATGCGGTAGTGAGTTCCAAAGCCTGATGGATTGAACAGTGAAAGAAGTTCCAAAGGCACCGGTGTGATGGCATGGAGTTTTTAGAAGCGAGACAGTGTGGGATCTGACTTTGTGGTCATTAGAGAAGAGGAACTCGTAACGTTCGCGAAGATATGGTGGGGAAGTTGGGCTCCGTAAAATGTTACAACTACATACATACAATGTTAGTGTGTGTATCTCTATTACAGACTAAAACATTCAAAGACCAAAATGAAGCGCATACTTTTCAAAAATATGTGGTTTCACTTACTGCTCTGTATAGGAAGATTTAACACTCCAAGAGCTTCTAGGTGTTGCACAAGACTGATACGGATGTCTTCACATCTTAGCTTTTATAATAAACTTAATCCTTGACGTTTTAAATGTGTAATCCACTAAGTACTTGCGCGTGCTCACAAAAAATACAGTGTCGTTTTTATTTCGGCAGTTTCTACAATGGCGGTAAAACATGTATTGTTATATGATTAATTAGTATCACGACCACACCTTTAGCGGTTTGTCGCGTCCTCAGCTCAGAAGATTAACAAAGTCAAAATGATGTGATGCATGCATTTATAGAGCGAAGTTGAATAAGACATTTTCCTGTTTCCTATACATGGTTATCTTAAAGGAAGTTATTAATGTTCTGGACATGTCGTTTCATATGAACACCGCCTGGGCGGCTATTCTGGCATTATTTTTCACAAGCAATATCAATCATTCGACTTTTATTTATTGTGTGATAAATACCATGCGATATAAAGTTAAACGACTAAAACCTTGTCAATAAAGACTACAAAATGTAAGGAATATAAACTTTAGGTTTTTAATAGAGAAAATCGATACACATTCTTAGAAATCCTGTTTTATTATCACATGAAATCTGCTTTCGCAATTTTTCCGCACGTGCCAGAATCGCCGTCCTGGACGGAAATTCTGGCACATGCGACAATTTGCGAGCGCCGAAGGCGAGTGATTTTAAGAAGCCCTTTGTACAGGAACGTATCAAGAGTTTAAAATGAAAACCTTTTGACCGGATTCATAATATGTCTTAGATGTATTTTGAAAAGTTTTGTTTAGTAGAATTCATAGGGCATCATAGGGCATTACGCGATTAACAAAGTCGTATGAAACGAAAAGCATGTGAAAAATGTTGCGAGAATAGCTGCCCTGTTAAAATTATATGTGACAAAGACAAGGAACTTGCCAGAATACACACATTTTGCTGGCCACGTGTGGCGTTATTTATAAAGAAACTTATTATAGGTATTTTATATGACATATTTTTACACAGGAAATACTAAAGATTCAATTAGGGTGTATGTTTAACTCACCTATTTTAAAATGTGTAATTTTTCTTACTTAGTGTTTTATTATAATTAAATAAAAAAGAATCTTTCGATATATATTTCGACCCACTTGGGGTCGTCGTCAGTCGAATATCATTATATAATATCAATATATTCGACTGACGACGACGCCAAGTGGGTCGAAATATATATCGAAAGTTTTCTTTTTTATTTAATTTCTACCATAATATTCATAAAAGTCTGTGTATATATATAATATAAAATAAACTTTTAACAAAAAAATAGTAACCGATTTCAATATTAACAGCAGTCATTCACTAAAAAGTTTATAATAATTCTATAAAGACCGATGGTACCGAAGCAACACTTTTGCCGACTTCTTTCTTCCTGAAACGTTATCTTATCTAGAAGTCGGCGTTCTTATATTGGTTTTTATGTTGCTATATCGTAGGAAATACGCCGACTTCTAGATAACATAATGGTTCAGGAAGAAAGAAGTCGGCAAAAGTGTTGCTTCGGTACCATCGGTCTTTATAGAATTATTATTAACTTTTTAGTGAATGACTGCTGTTACTATTGAAGTCGGTTACTATTTTTTTGTAAAAAGTTTATTTTATTGCACATTTTTTAGTGTTGCTGGGTTATATTGTGAAATATGGGTAGTTCTTGCAAACGTGGTTTTAATATGAAACGAAGTTCAAGTGAGTATAAGTAGCTATGTTTGAGTAGCTTCCTGCTATCAATCTCGAGTTATGTGCTGTCATTCGTTAAAGAGTTCTACGGTGATGAAGCCAAGATCGAAGGTCAGGTGGGTATACTGACAATTTTCAAGCAATGCCCTGCAATGAGCACACTAACACAAACTGATTGCCGCAATCCAAAGTTATGTGCTGTCATCCGTTGAGGAGTTCTATGGTGATGAAGCCAGGATCGAATTTCAGGTGGGTATTCTGATAATCTCCAAGTAATGCCCTTGAATTAGCACCCTAACGCAGTGATTGCCGCAATCTCGAGTTATGTGCTCTGATCCGTTGAAGAGTTCTATGGTGAATATGGAGATGAAGCCAGGATCGAAGGTCAGGTGGAACAATGTCGATTTTCGAGTAATAACTTGTAATTACAAACCGATTACCTCAATTTTGAGAGGTATGCTGTCATTTTCTGAGGAGTTCCACTGCCTATCTCTGAAGATCTTCATCAGATCATGACCAAACCCAAAATGGGACCTACCTGGAAGTACACTCTTCCAAACAAAAAAAAATATATCCAAATCGGTTCATAAATGACGGAGTTATGGAGTAACAACGCCCAAAAAAAAAAATATATACAATAGGTGTAACAGAAAGGTGTAACCATATTTGAAGAGCTTATTCAGTCAATGGTATAGAACAACTTTTACTATGGAGACAACGCTGAAATCTCAAAAAAAAAATCTGCCCTTCCATACATTTCGGCCGAGCGGCATTGCATTTTTCTATGAAACAGTAAAAATTTTTTTCGAGATACAGAGTTTGTTCCATAGTAAAACTTGTTCTATACCATTAACTGAATAAGCTCTTCAAATATGGTTACACCTTTCTGTTACACGTTGTATACAGTCGAATTGAGAACCTCCTCCTTTTTTGAAGTCGGTTAAAAACAGTAAACAAGGCTTTTCTTACTAAGGATTTTCTAATGTTTTGCTTACAACTGATGCATATTATAACGATGGTATTTTCTTTTAAACGAATAACTGTACAGCAATGCCTCTTGTCTGTCAATCTGTCCGCGCCCCGTTTTGAACTTTACATATCCTTTTTTCGTATATAACTTAGTCCTGGTGTTCCCGATGAAAGCTTCGGGACACACAATGGTACCGTTTTGTTCGAATTGTTTATAAAGCAAGAGTTTGAAATTGTATACACAATTAGTCATAGTCTTCTCAAAACCAACTTAAGGGGCTATACCGTGAAAATTAACACTTTTTGAAGTTATTTATCTGCTCTTTTAATGAAGTTCCAAGTAAAATAAATTAGTATAACAATTTTGGGACCTTTTACTAGATTTTGGTCTATCAGAAACGCGATAGGAGGAATTTCATTCGATAGAAATAATTATTGAAATCGGGTCTAAATTTACACTTTTTTTGATATTCTGACAAATTAGGATAGCATACAGACTTGAAAAATATTTATTTAGATGGGTTTTAACTAGACCTAAATTACTGGTTATGGAATTTTTTGTAACTATTTTAGTTAATTTTGCATTAATTTAAAACCGACTTTTTGACAATTTTCCCCGATTCCGTCCCTTTCGCACTGCGGGTCTTTCTGCCTGGAGTAACGGGGACCTTTGCTAGCACGGTATATCACCTTAAAATGTTGTTTTACCTTTGTTTAGACCAGATCATGACTAATTGTGCATAAAATTTCCAACTGATGCTTTTTAAATATCACTAATACTGAACTACTGGTGTTAACTGCCACATACCAAAATATTTTTCAATTTTTAACTTCTAAACAAGAAATACAAAGTTAAGTTATGCACTTTGTACTGAGCAACTGGCGTTTAACCTTAACCTTAAAACCACGGCACCAAAAAGATATTCCCTAATTCTACCTACAGTGCGCTATTTTTTATACCATACGAAGGGACACAAGTTAAAAGGTTAGATCTCCAAGCTCAGCTAGGGGAAAGTTCAGATATAATTGTGAATCATTTAGTTAAAGAAACGACTTTTTTTTTTCGAAAATCGTCTTAATTTTCAAGTGCCAAAAGTATGTTTTATCATTGTGCCACTGATTCTGTAGCCGTAATAAGTACGATGTCCCATTTTTTCTATTTATTAATATTTGGTTCACGGACACATATAGTATGATTACTTTTTTCTACCACATGAAATTTGTAAGTTATAGAGCTATAAAAGTACTCGTAAAAAAAATGAGTATTTTCTTGATATTTTTTCATCCTTTAAACGGCATTATCGGCGATTGAGATAGCAATGTGAACTATACACGTACTAATACTTTATATTCTCTGACTATACTATGTTAATAAAATGTAGACGACCATTCTGAATCATTAGTACGTAATTCGGTTAGGAGATCTTTGTTTACCCTCTGTTTTTGTCTTTTATTCTTTGATACATATCTTGATATATGCTCCACTGATTGTAAGCATAAATAATTTTGCTACCTAACTTTTTATCTAAAGTAATCACAAATTACATCTTATAATTACATCTAAGTAATCACAACGAACATCATAAGAGATAATGCATTCTTAAAATATTTCATGGTTATGAGTAGCATCAGCCTTCGTTATCACGGAATGTGAGACGCATGCGCAAGCCGAGGGGAGCAGATCAAGGATGACCCCCCCTGTTTCGCTCCTCGCCTGTGATCCAGAGCTGTCATATGGACCAAATAAAAAGTCCGTAAAAGACCGAAAACGTATAAAAAGTCCTAAATCATCAAATAGGACTTTTTCAACCGTGAGCGAGTCCGCGGACCACGGACCGATCGGACTTTTTCGGGCTTCGGGTTAGTCCGTTCAGTCCGTTGGTCCGTTGCTGGTCCGTTGTGTGTAACGAAATGATTATGGATGGTTTTATGCAAGTATAGCATGACAAAATAATGTTATTCGAAGGATGTGATGACGAGTTGACGACTAAGAATCGAAATATATGTTTTGCAGGTATGTATTCATTCATATTTTCTTCATATTGTCCATACTTAATTTTGTTTTTTTTGACTATTAGTTGCCTGTGTACACTAAAATATACGACGATTAATGATTAAGATATTTCCTTTTGGTGCATTGCTTTTTAGGACTGAAAGAATGATTTAAGAAGGGTAGCCATTAATTTTATTAATGTAAGTTTTTTATGTGGGTGGTAGGGGGGGGAGAGATTCCTGACATTAACGTTGTAGCTAAAAGGTCAAGTTGGGTATCATTTTCGAGTAAATCAAATACGTAGAATTCATTTCTGCTATTCAGTTTGCAATATTTTCCACAGAAAAGCTAAAAAAAAAGAAAATATGTAATCGTCATTTTCCTTTTTTTTGTACAAAGTCGTCCATATCATTTTTAATTTAATAGATGATAAAATAAAAATTATTAATTTTAAAAGCCTATTTAATCTCCCTTTTAAAAAGTACCCACATGATGTATTAGTCTGAGTAAAACAGATGAAAAAAAAAAAACTCCACAATATCGAGAACACTATAAATTACAAAGACCCGATTTTGACCACAAACTCTTATGACAGAAAAAGATGGTGCAGTTTAAGTTAGAGTAAGCATGTCTAAATAATGCCTTTTACTGGTATTCAGGACCCAGGTAGTGATAAATCAAACTAAAATGCCTTATTTGAAAAATGCGAGAGTAACTTTAGTTTCAAAGGGGAGAAATTTCTGGAGACGCTTAAGGGAATGAAATGTGGCAAAGACTTTCCTGCTGACCTCATTAATATGCGCAGCCCACGTCAGATTACAATCAATTTTTTGCAGATTTAGTGTAGGCAATAGGGATATCGTTATAAACTACTTGTGGAATTACCGTTTGATTGAGAAGGTTAGTCATATATCTGCTACCGAAAATAATGGCTTGAGATTTTTTGGGATTAACCAAAAGTCCGAAAGCCTCCGCCCACCTGTGAATGTTTGAAAGATCACTGTTCATTTCTGAGACAGCAATATCTGCCTCAATTACGACAAAGTGGCGGCAGAGTTGTAAATCGTCTGCGTAAAGATAGTAGTTTGAAGAAAGAACAATGGAAACAGAATTTATAAAAATTGAAAAAAGGAGAGGAGAGAGGACACCACCTTGAGGTACACCAGCAGTTAATTGGCACCACTCCGAGGAAACTTCATCCGAGCGTATGCACTGCACCCCTTAAATAAGTATCAAACCATTCTGTGACAAGAGGAGATACTTTAAGAGAGCTAAGAATGCTAAGGAGTACATCGAAGTCTACACAGTTAAATGCATTACTGAAATCCAATAGTGTGAGTACAGTCAGTTTCTTATTGTCAATAGCTAATTTTATATCATTGGAGACTTTCAGGAGTGCCGTGACCTATTTTTAGATAAGAAATACGAAATTTGGTTGTGGACTAAAGACTCAAGAACTTTAGAAAGGATAGGAAGAATGGAAATTGGACGATACTCAGAAAACGATGAAGGGTTTGTAGTCTTTGGAAGAGGGATGACATGTGCATTTTTCCAGGCTGTGGGGAATGAACTGGTGACAAGGGAGCAGTTGATAACGTCAGCTAGGACAGGTAAAAGTTCATCTAGTATAAGATGCAGCGTTTGAGAGCAAATTTCGTCATCACCCACAGCCTTTGAAGTAATAGAAAGAATTGCTCTCTTAACGTCACACTCAGAAACAGTCTTGAAGGTAAAATGATCGCAGTCAGGTTTGGGCTTATTACGAAGGTTTAGGAGAGTTTTGTTTTTTAATTTGTCTTCTAAGGAGACAGGCAGTTTAGAAAAATGCAAATTGGACGATACTCAGAAAACGATGAAGGGTTTGTAGTCTTTGGAAGAGGGATGACATGTGCATTTTTCCAGGCTGTGGGGAATGAACTGGTGACAAGGGAGCAGTTGATAACGTCAGCTAGGACAGGTAAAAGTTCATCTAGTATAAGATGCAGCGTTTGAGAGCAAATTTCGTCATCACCCACAGCCTTTGAAGTAATAGAAAGAATTGCTCTCTTAACGTCACACTCAGAAACAGTCTTGAAGGTAAAATGATCGCAGTCAGGTTTGGGCTTATTACGAAGGTTTAGGAGAGTTTTGTTTTTTAATTTGTCTTCTAAGGAGACAGGCAGTTTAGAAAAATGCTGATTAAGTGCATAGAATGAAACGCTGAAACGGTGTCACACCCTGTGAATGCATGGTAGCCTCTTAAAGCTTCTGTTTTATCTGCGATTAAATGGTTTGCTACTTCATGCACCGGTATGTAGCTATGGTATTTGCCAGTGCCGAAAGATATCCACAGCTCCTTGAGACCATGTTACTGAAGTGAAAAATAAAAGGATATCACTATAACCACAACATCTGAATCAACCGTGTGTATCGTAATTTTTGACGCGCCATTGAGGGCCATATCTTATGCATGTAAAAAAATACGGCTATGTGCCTCTTCAACATAAGTTAAACAGATTAGTGAGTCGTTTGGATCATCGGACCCGACAAATTTAACTTTAATTAAATTATCGTCAAAAAAGTAAGATTTTTTTATAATTTTATTTTAATTTCGAGATTTTTATATGAAATACTATAAGTATTATTTCGTATATGGCCTGTACGTCTCAAGTTTAGTTAAAAATGATACTAAACTTAACGTTGTAACTAGAAAAAAACATATATTGAATTATCATATTTTAATAACGAAAGACTACTCCCTCTCTTTCCTACATCAATTTTTTTTATGGCTACCCTTCGTAAAATGATCTAAGGGTTCTAAGTATTCACTCTGCAAAAGGAAACCTTTTAATCATCAAACGCCGTATATTGGGGTTTTTTGTCGTCTACAGAGGCAACTATATATATAAAGCTACAAAACGGTAACTCACTGACTGACATGGTTGTTTAGTTTGAAGGAGTCTTTTGACATGGTAGTAATGTATGAAAATAATTTCAGTTGTCTAATACTGAGTGGGAAAAAACCTTGACATTTGACATTTTTTGACATTTGACATGGTTTTTTGACATTTTAGTGAGACGTGTCGTTGTATGGGAGTTTTGAAAAATTTTTCGAGCGAGTAGGCGAGCCCGAAGGGCGAGCCTACGAACGAGCACGAACGAGCGAGCGAGCGAAGTTCGTAGTGATGTACCTGGGTACTAGGGATGGGAAAGATTGACATTTTTGACAGAACGAGCCCGCGAGCGCGAAGCGCGAGCGGGCGAAGTTCGCCGGGTCAAGTACGCGAGCGCGAAGCGCGAGCGTGCGCAGTTCCTAGGGATGTCCTCGATCACTAGGGATGGGAAAAATTGCCTTTTTTTTTTAAGGGATGTACTGAAAATAAAATTGTTTTGGCCATATCTTCGGAACGGAAGGTGGTACATCCCTAGGGGTCGGACCATAGGGTGCCAAAAAGTTTTTTTTTTTTTAATGTCAAAACTTTAACCGCCCGTATCTCCTAGACGGCTTGAGTTAGACCCATGTTGATGGGTCTCTAAGAAAAGGTCTCGCCGAGATCTAGCCCCCCACAGTGTCAAAACTGTTACGGCCCGTATCTCCCAAACGGCTGAAGCTAGACCCATGTTCATGGTACTCTAAGAAAAGGGCTCGACGAGCTCCAACTGAAAATGAAAAAAAAAAAAAAAAAAAAATTCGAAAAAAGATTTTTTTTTTTGCCAAAACTTTGATCGGCTATATCTCCCGAACCGTAAGTCCTAGCGAGTTGCGGTTTCGACTTTAGTGATCGGTTTGCCGAGAGCTTCCCGACCGCATAAAAAAATTTGACATTTGACAGGTTTTGACATTTTTTTGACAGGTCCAAAAAAGTGCTCCGATTCGCTTGAAACTCGGTATCAAGGGGCAAATGGGGTTGTTGATTACGAATTTAATTTTTTTTGAAAAAAATTTGATCGGACATTTCTTCGGATCTAATGGCGATCTAATGGCCGAAGGCCGAGCCTTCAAGTGTCTTTCTAGCGAGGCCGAAAAACGAGCATGTGAGGACGGAGAACGCGCCAGCGAGGCTGAGGCCGATCAAATTTTTTTCAAAAAAGTGTCAAATTGCTTGTCGGTTGTCAAAAAGTGTCAAATTTAACAATGAATTCGTGATCACCGACCCGACCCTACTTGCCCCTTGATACCGAGTTTCAAGCGAATCGGAGCACTTTTTTGGACCTGTCAAAAAAATGTCAAAACCTGTCAAATGTCAAATTTTTTGATGCGGTCAGGAAGCCCTCGGCAAACCGATCACTAAAGTCGAAACCGCAACTCGCTAGGACTTACGGTTCGGGAGATATACCTAGGTGATCAAAGTTTTGACAAAAATATATTTTGTTTTCGACTTTTTTTTTTTTTTTTCATTTTCAGTTAGAGCTCGTCGAGCCCTTTTCTTAGAGTACCATGAACATGGGTCTAGCTTCAGCCGTTTGGGAGATACGGGCCGTTAAAGTTTTGACACTGGGGGGGGCTAGATCTTTGCGAGACCTTTTCTTAGACACCCATCAACATGGGTCTAACTCAAGCCGTCTAGGAGATACGGGCGGTTAAAGTTTTGACAATAAAAAAAAAAAACTTTTTTGGCACCCTATGGTCCGACCCCTAGGGATGTACCACCTTCCGTTCCGAAGATATGGCCAAAACAATTTTTTTTCCAACATATAATCGCTTCTATGAAAAGCAAATAAGGTCTTTGCCATTAGACTTATTGTGCTGGACGGAAATTAAAAAAAAGTTGCTAGGGTATGCCATCCTCTTAATCGAAGTTTTCAGGTATTTCAATATTATTCAATAAAATACACGACATTTTTTCGACTATTTATCAAATTGTAGCACAGCATTTATTGCATAACTCTATTGAAGTAATCTAACGGACTGTTTCGGACCAACTCGGACCGGACCGGCTTTTTACCGAAATAGGGCTAGTCCGTTCGGTCCGCTGGAGTTTAGGGCTCACCATAAAAGTCCATCGGACCAGGTCCGAGTCCTATTTGAACGGACCAACTTAGGGCTTATATTTGGTCCATGTGACAGCTCTGCTGTGATCCAACTAAGCCGCGACATTATGCTACGGGGCTAGGTTGGTAATACTAAAATTGCATAGAGAGCAAATCATTTTATTTTTCAATGAGTATAAATGAAAAATATTTAATTTATAACTTGTGCTTTTGCTAAACTAATGTCTCAGCAATTTTTGTCATACACGTCTTAACTTATTTGACATAACTAACCTTATTTTAAGCGTCCTGTCTTTTTCTTTCTTTATCAAAAAGACAAGGACAGAACGCTTAAATTAAGTTTAGTCCTGTCAAATAAGTTAAGATGTGCTACACCGAATCGGTACCAATGTTGACTATTTTTGCAACCGTAAGGTCGGTCGTCCAAGTAGGCACAATACTATCCGTCGTCCAGTCACTGGTGCTTGGCACGATATACGATCCTTACTTGGGATTTGGGATCTGGGATTTGGGATCCAACTCACTTGATGTAATCAGTTGTGGATTTGTGTAAGAAAATCGTATTCGTTTTGACAGCTATACATATAATATACGTTTTAATTGTCAACGGGCTAACTTGAGATCCGGGGATCTAAAAAGGCCGACTTGGGTGAATTATTAAATGATTTGAAAGTAGTATGGAGTCAGAGTTTTTTCATGCGTGCAAAAAAGACGGCATTAGAACGGAATCATAACATGATTCATCCAAAGCGGCCTTTTTAGAGGACCTGGACTGCGGTCATAATAAACTATTACGAATCGGTCACGACCCTCAACAAACATCAAAAATCGTGGGGAATAGTTGGCAGTCAAAAAAGGTAAGTTCTTACAGTTAGGTTAAAGGACTATTTGATCGATAACTTTTATGGATCGACATACACGACGTATTTATTTCGTTTTTTCCAAAAATGAATACAAGTCCAGTATAAAAGATCTTTCAAATAAAACACGAGCAAGATTCCTTCTCGAGTCCTCTCGAAGTAAAGGTGTTGCTCCAAGACTCTCCATTGGACTCTCCTTGGAGACATGGTGTCGTCTTCTTTGAGTATAGTTAATTTATCGTCCCAGTGCCTCCCGCAAGACAATGGAGTGTTCTACGAAGCTCAGAGCTCCCCTACCTTAATTTATACCTATGCTAACCAGGGAAGAGTGATAAAAGAATAAAACAAAGACCCAAAGTGCAATACGTTGCGACATTCAAGAAGAATCCTGTTAGATCCCACTGCTAGTGGTAGCCCGCTCGTTATTACTACTGTGACGTCAAGAGTGTGGCAACACACTAGTTTTAAGGTAATTTCTGTAGGTTGGCAAGACTGCCATACAGATTGTTACAAGAGTCTTCTTGCATTTCGTAATTTTCGAAGTTATGATATTATTTTTCTGTTCAAATCGGATTGTTATTATACCATGAGCACAACCTGAATTATTGTCGAAGTGTGTCGTAATAGCATTTTATCTTACTGCATCGAGTCCTTTTACTTCATCATCCTTCGTCATCTTAACGAGCCGTCTCTGGAGCTGATCCCCGGACCATAGTAGTGGAGCCCTGGCTAACAAACGCTACCAGGCCTACTCTAAAGTACTATGGTGAGTGGTGGTGGTTTGACACTTCAATAGTCAGGCCGGCGAGGTCCGTATGGGTTTATTTGGTTTTAAACGACTTACAAATTATTCTGTTTAATCTGCGGGTCTACCGCGTAATTCTGATTTTCATCAACATCAACTTGAGATTGAAATTTGTCGTGCGTGCGACGACGCCCGCCTAACATGCCATTTCTTTTGCACGCGTTGAATTTCGCATGCATTTGCTTGAAGTTGGTACAAATCAGAATTACGCGGTAGACCCGCTGATAACCACACTCATAGTTGAATAGCCGTTTAATGAGTACGATTTTCTTACACAATTGCATCCTTGGATATTTTTACTAGTTCCGCCCTCTGTTGTAATGGGAGGTAGACAGTGAGTGACGAGCAAAGATGTAAGATATTGAATCGGCGCCAAACAATGCGTTGGTTTCGGAAATCAGTGTCTGTGGAGCCGTTTCAAACTTTTGAACAAGATGGCGCCACAGATATAGAAATTTAATGTTTGGACGTATATTTTTCCGTGTTCGATAATGGTAGAGCCGTTGCGTCGATTTATAGAATCTTTAAATTAATGTAATAATATTTTTTAAGGCAAAAAAATTATTGATTGATTGAAATTGATGGTGCGGTATAGCAATTTGATCACAGATGTCGCTGTTCGTATATTCTGTAGCTGTTGTCGGCACATCGTAGAATTGGGCATATAGTCCAGCCAATCTAAGAACGTTTGTATGAAGAAGGTTGAATTAAATGTAGGTACACTGGATGAAAATTGGAAATATATTAATAAACTAACCGAAAAAATAAAATCCAAAGTAATTTCTGATTTTTAACAAGAACCACAAGACCATGGCTAAGAACAATATTAGTAATATCAGAGTCTAATAACTTTGGTAAGGTGTAAAAAAAATACGCTCTTCCGGGAGGGGGGAACCGTCAATTCCGAAGTCTTTTACTAGTGTATCTTTAATTCGACCTCAAATGTTTCATTTACTGGACTAATATCATTTTTGGAAATAGGCCAAGAAAACAGATTCCGAAAGAGTCTTCGCTCCGTTTGCATTTTTCCATATGAGGAAATTATCATACGCTTTCAAATATTTTTCTCGGGATTTACATGGTAATAGGTTCTCTATCACATTAAATGCGTCTCTTCTTGTATTTTCGGGTGTTAATGTAACACTTTCACTATCTGACGAACGCATGTTTGTTTAATTATATTAAAATTAAAATTATGCTATGAATGGTATTCGTACCGAGCACGTAGTTCGCGCGTTTATCATTTCATTTTTTTTTTTTTTTTCTCAATTTGTCCCATTTTTGGACAGGCAAAGGTATCTAAGAGACCATGATAGCCTTTTCTTTGGTGTTTTATTCTCTTCAATATGTTTATTATATTAGGCAAAAGCCTCGTCTGATACGATATTTTATTAATAATTCAAGTCCTATGTTGAGGTCTCATCCAGTAGGTAGGCTTAAAGCCTCATTGTCGTATCCAGTATTTTGTCGTATCCAGTATTTTGTCGTATCCAGTATTAAATCAATCACACACAATGTGTGTCACATATTTATCAGATGTATTTGTTCTTCTTTAGATGTCCGTCATAGTAGCGCAAATGAATTCAAAAATAGGGAAATATGTTGCAGAATTTTTCAAAATTGTCTTCAAGTCACGCGGGATATTTTCAGGCTTTTCATAAATCTTTAAAAAATTGTCAATTAATAATATCCTAGGGATTGCAAAAGCAGGACATTCAAAAAATATATGATCCAGCGTTTGATCAGAGTCTTCAGAGCATTGAGTGCATTTGGGTGAATTAATTATCCGCAAACGGTGTAAATGGGCGTTGAAGCGACAGTGTCCAAAACGAAGTCTACAAATGATGGAGTAAAACTTGCGACTTCTAGACTTTGCATTCTTAAACCAAGGAGTTCTTCCAACTTCATTATTATTAATTTGAGCGAACCATGAGCCTTTTTGAGCCAGGGTTACATGATAAATTGCGTGCCACTCGTCCAACATTTTTTTCCTCATTATTGTAACCAAATCGGAATATGGAATAGCAATATTCTGTGTAATGTCATTATCGACAGTTAGGTTATTTTGGATAGAAGAAATCGTTTTTGCTAAATAATCTGCTTTTTCATTTCCTGTAACTCCAATGTGTGCTGGAGTCCAGATAAAAACAATATTGACGTTTTTGTGAGCTAAAGAATTCCAGAGGTTTCTTATTTCATATATATATGGGTTAGTATTAGTATTGAAGTGATTATGTTGTAACGCTTTCAAGACGCTCATGTTGTCTGTAACAATCACCCAGTTATAAGATTCATTCAAGTACTTTTCTACATATTGTAGTGCAGTTAATATGCCCAAAGCTTCTGCTGTGAAAATACTCAAGGAATTAGGTAATTTTCTTCCATGACCAATTTGCTTGGTTATGTCATATATGGCCATTGAAACTGTGTTGTTGTTTTACATTTTACATAAACATGACGATAATCGTTCCATTCAGATAAAAGTTCATAAACCTCTTGCTTATTTTGCAAATCGTTTTTAATAATGATTTTCATATCACAAAACTTACTTTGGTAAGAATCAGTATAACATTGCCATTGAAAGTCTGTTTGATATATCTTGTATTGCTGATAGTAATCATGTGAAAAGCCTTGAAGAATAAAAGGGTCATTTGAGGAAGCACTTAATGTGCTATGATAATGAATCATTTTTTTAATAAGAGGATGATGCTTGAGAGTATACAGTTTCAAAATGAATTTGTATTTTAAGTAATTAAATCTTATCAAAATGGGAGGAGTGTTGCATTCTATTTGCAAAGAATTGACTGGTGTAGTTTTCATGGCTCCGCAAATGAGTCGAAGATTTTTATTTTGTAAGGTATCAAGTTTTTTGATATGAGCATCATTTGATGCTAAACAGAAGTAAGCGTATTCAAGATGGCTACGAACCAAAGATTTGTACAACATTAATAATATTTTAGGATCAGCTCCCCAATAAGTCTTAGCTAGACATTTTAAAATGTTAAAAGCTCGATTAGCTTTTCCAGTTATGCATTCCAGGTATTTAACCCATGATAAATTACCAGCAAAAATTACACCTAAAAACTTGACAGCCGATGATACAGGAAGAGGGGAGTTATTGTAGCAAATATTTACATTATTGAATGTTCTTCCTTTATTGAAGACAACCACTTTAGTTTTATCAAAATTAATCTCTAAATTTAAATATTGAAAATAAGAATGTAATTTTTCAAGTGCAGCATTTAGCATAAAACTAACATTACCAACATTATGTCCAGAGCAATAAACTGCTAAATCGTCAGCAAACTGCAAATTGCTTACGTTTGAACCAAGAACAGAATTTAATTTATGTATGTACAAAATAAATAGTAATGGACTAATAATTCCACCTTGACAAACTCCTTTGTATGATATTCTTGGTCCAAATAATTTGTCATTATGTTTTACAAATACTTCCCTGCCCCATAAGAAGTTACATATCCATTTTACAATTTTTTCAGGTATTTGAAGTGCAAGGAGTTCTGCAGATAAAGTGTCTATATTAACATTGTTAAATGCACCAACAATGTCAAAAAAGACACATATAAGATACTGTTTCTTCTGTAAGGAGTTGAAAATGTCAAGATACAGATGATTTAAACTTTCTCTAGCTGATCGACCACGTCGGAAACCAAACTGATTATTAGGTAAAAGATTGTTCTTTTCTATGTAAAACTCTAAACGTTGTTTTAACAGTTGCTCAAAAAGTTTTCCCATGCAAGAGGTTAAAGCTATTGGGCGATAAGAGTCAGGATCAGTTTTATTTTTCCCAGATTTTAATACCGGAATCAAACAATCTGACTTCCATGTTTCAGGAATGAGTGATTGAGACCAAAGTTGGTTAAATACATTCAAAACTATAAGTTTACAAGATTCATTCAAGTGTTTTATTAATTTGTATGGCATTCCATCTAAACCAAAAGCAGTATCTTTCCGAGATTCAATAGCTGATTTAAATTCCTGAAATGTAAATGGATCTGTTAGATAGTGTTGATTGTTATCTTTAGGTAGGTCGCAAAATTTGTTCTGCTGCTGAACAGTGTCAGGAGTATATTTTTTAAGAAAAGGTTCAACAAATTTATTGTTGAAGTTACTATTGGAACAACTATAAGTTTTATTAAACTTCCTAATATTCTTCCAGATTATAGATAAAGGGGTTGTTCTATTGAATGATTCACATAAATTCAGCCAGCTCTCATTTCTTACCTTTTTGATTATCATTTTTTTTAAGGCCTGTAACCTTTTAAATTCTATGTAATTTAACTGTGTAGGATTCTGTCTAAATGTTTTATAAGCATTTTTAGATTTTTGTACAGCTTCTGAGCAATTGGCATTCCACCATGGAAGTTGTCTTTTACGTTTTGAAGTTTTGTGTGTATCTACAACGGGTGTGGTTGATTTTCCCATCACTGCCTTTTGTGCTGCTAATAATAATAAATCGCAAAGTTGTTTGTAAGAGTTAAGAGGATTTTGTACATCAAAATTGTAATGACAAAGTGTTTGATTGGCATGTTCACAATATGCTTTCCAATCTACTTTCAGATAATTTATAAAATTTGGTTTAGGAGTAGAAAAAGAATTTATTTGTGTGTTAATATTAATTTTGGTTAGGATGGGAAAATGATAACTACCTAAAGGATCATCATAGACAATCCATTCACTTTGCAAAGCTATAGATGGAGAAACAATAGTTAGATCAAGTGCATTTTGTTTCCAGATATTAGAGCCGACTGTGGTCATCTGTCCATCATTCAATAATACAAGATTGTTGTCGTCTATACACTCCAGGATGTCACGGCCTCTAGCATCTGTGTCTTCACATCCCCAAGCTGAATGATAAGCATTCATGTCTCCTGCTATAAATATTGGTTTAGCTAAATTACGGAAAAGACTTTGTAATTTTACTTTAGAAAAGTTTGGAGACCCCAGTGGTGTGTATTTAGGACAATATAAACTTACAATAGTTAACTGTACATCGTTCAAGACTAGCCTTATAACTAAATTTTGAATTGAATCATCAAGAAATGAAGAAATTTTTGTAAAATGTAAACTATTGTGAATTAATATAGCAACACCATTATGTTTGCTGCCAATGTCAATTCGTTCAATAGTGTAACCCTTAATACTAAATTTATTTTCTGGCTGTAGCCACGTTTCACAAATGATTGCAATATGTATATTGTTTTCATATAAAAACTGGGTTAAAAGAAACTTATTAGCTGATAAACTTTGTGCATTCCATTGTATTATGTTGAGCTGATCCATAATTTAATAAAATTAAGTTGTATTACTGAAGGTATTTTGAAGAACATCTTTAATATTTTGAGTACCCATAGGTTCGCCCGATTTATGAATAGAAACTATTTTTATAATTGATTGTATGAGAAGTTTCATGAAACTGTCAGATTTTAATAAATTTTGAAACTGTTGTTGGGGTGTGGTAGGTAAAGATGGAAAGGCTTTTTGGTTAAATAGGTCAGCGTATGTAGATTTCTCATATTTAGCAGTATTCTCTTTTATTCTTTTAATTTTTTCTGGACATTCCCTTGATATAGCAATATGTGCCCCATTACAATTTGCACACTTAACTTCTTTTGAATTTGTACAATTTTTAAAACTGTGTTGTTCTGAGCAAACTGAGCACCGTTCATTGTTCTTGCAAAATTTAGCAATATGACCATATCGTAGACAACGCAGACATTGTTTAACTGGTGGTATGTATGTATGAACTTTGAAATACCATGAGTTGAGGTCTACACTTACGGGCAATTCTGGAGTTGAAAATGTAATTGCAACCGTTTGTGTTGGTTCAAATTTTGTACCATTATCGGTCTTTATTCTTTTCATGAATCTTTTTACTTGCACTACTTTTGAGCTGGTGGATATTGACTTAAAGATTTTCTTATTTCCCATATGAGTAGGGACAAATTTTAAAATTCCGGTTACTTCACATGCAGCTGCTGGGATTGATGCGCTTAGTTTATTGTCATTTAGAAACTTGGTATTAGATAGTAGTTCATTTGCCAAACTAGGTTTGTCGAAAATAACCCCTATCTTGTATCTGTTTAGTCGTTTTAATTGTTTAACACCATTACTGTGTCTTTTTATTGTACTGCCCAAAGTTATCAAGTCGCGATCACCAAGTGGACGCTCGTCTTTACTTTGTATGAATACTATGTATTCAAAATTACCGCCATTTTCTGGGTAACGCCTCGTATATTCTTTAGTCTTATATATTTCTTACTTATCTTTTTCTTCATTTTTGAGGTTTCGCCCTGGCTCTTTTTCAGACTCCATCGCCTCGGGCTCCTCCTGTTCCCGCTCTTCCTGGTCAGAATCGGTGGTACTGGACTCCAACGACGGCACTCCATCATCGTCGTCCTGTCGCCGTTTAGCTTTTTTACGACGTGGTTTTTTACCCATTTTGGAACCTCATGAATGCTGAAAAACACTCAAATATCGCGAATTAGCAAATAAAATCGATTAAAACTTGAGGACTTTCAATTTTTCCCTCCGCCTGGATCGAAGCTTCCCGCGCTTTTTTCTTCATTTTTTTTTTATATTGCCGGCCGCGCTGCCCAGATAACCGGCCAGTAACTTTTTTAAACAATATTTTCGCTCGAACTCTTTGGTCACGAAACACTATAAGGAACAAAATTCATGTTCCAAATTTAAAACTCATTAGCCCTATGAAAGTCTCTTGCAGAAAAGACCTACTTTTTTCGCACTTATTGAAAAACCAATCATCGTTTTTCGAATAGATGATGGGATGAAAAATATATTGTGAAACAAGTACAAATTGTTGTAATTATTCATCAGGATACGACTTTTTTACTTCTTTATTATTATTAGTATAGATATAGAATATGTAGTACATATTTTGTTTCGTCCTTCTGATGTTGATCAGTCCGAGAATCCTTAAATGTTAGGAACAGAAGCTAAACTCCTTTAGAAAAAAAATGTTTTTACAACTCTAAAACTAAAATAATCTTCTTTATTGAAGCTCTAATGGTTTCCATTTATTGACATTTCAATGTTCATTATTTTTAAATTAAACTTTTAGAACTACAAAAATCACCCCCTCGGGGATGCATGTCGTGACTATATTATTATTTTTAATTATGTATTTTCTAATAAAACTATTTTTAAATTTTATTATGTTCATCAAATTATGCAGAATAGTCTAATTCTCAGCCAAACTGTACAAATTCTTATCAAAATGATACACGACCGACGCGATGACGGTGGAATTTCCCAAATGTAGAGGAAAATAACAAAATATTTGATACCTAAATACTCTGTTGTGCATTGACTTGGCTTCATTATTCATAATAAAAAGCTTAGCGACCATGGCTTGGTATGGTTAGATTTTGACATTAAAAAACCGAAACCTGTCACACGTTATGTTTTATCGCGCGTTTGTTTTTTAATTAAAACTTATTGATCGAGACACGTTTGAGTTAGATTTGGCAACTATTCCTTGGTGTAATATATTAAACTTGGCTTAAAGTTTCCGAAAAACAAAAGCCATGAATTACGGACATGGTAAAATTTATAATGGACTTGCGAGATGAAGCACTAAAAAGGCGCATAAAAGTAAAAAGGACAGCCACATACAATATTATAAAAGCCTGAAAAACTTGGTTAATTCGACAATACATAGGGAAAAGATAGCTTATTTCAAATTTTATGTAAACCAAAATAAATAACCCCAGGAAAATATGGAAGCATTTTAAGGAAACATCTTCATTTTATTCCCATATAGCTAGGTATCGAAATTCCATTACAGAAAAACGATCCGCAAAAAATAAATGAGCATTTTTCAATATACCTGGAAACGCTAATGCCGACCACAACTTACTTAATTATAATAAATCTTGTAAAGCTACAAAAAGCTTTTTTTCTCTCTCCTCGGTTCCCCAGGATGAAATAAAAAAAATTATATACAGCATTAAAACAAACGCAAAAGGACATGACGGCATCACTTTGGATATGCTACACATGGCTTTACATTTTACATTGCCGGTTGTTACAACGATCGTCAACAAATCAATCGAAACGCAAAAATTTCCGCGGAGCTACAAACTTGCAGTCGTTAAACCCATACCAAAGTCAAGCAAAGTCGCAAGTTTTAAGGGAGGACTTTTATCGAAAGTGGTCGAAAAATCAGTACAGAAACAATTGATTAAGTATTTCTCATACGAAGAAATAATACCTAACATACAATCTGGCTTTCGTGCTGATCATGGTACCGAGACAGCCTTACTGAAAGTCACGGATGATATCCTTTTAGCCTCAGATAATGGACTTTCTACCTTGCTCGTACTACTGGACTTTTCGCGTGCATTTGACTGCATTAACATAGAGCTGTTGGTTGCAAAACTTTAATTTTATGGTTTCCCTGACAATACTTGTAAATGGTTTAATTCATTCCTAATAGGACGATCACAGTACGTATCGACATAAAAAGACAGTGAGGAATGGGGATCCTGTTACTTCAGACGTATCTGAGTGAATAAGAGGAACACCCCAGGGATCGATTTTAAGCCCAATTCTTTTAACCATTTATACAGCAGCCATGCCACAGAATTTCAGGAAAAATAAATCTAAAACATGCACAAGAAAATAAATATAGGCTATCTTTATTTACTCATAAAAACTTAAATAAGTTGACATCACAGAAAAATCGATTTCGCACCGATGTATGACTAAGAAACTAAAAAAACTAAAACACGATAACTAACATAAATAAGACAAGTTATAAAAACATCCAAGTAACAGAATTTAAGTATGTTCAGTAATTTTGGGTGATTTAATTTATGTGGCATATTCTTTTGTGGGGAAAATTATTTTACTTGGCACATTATTTTATGTAGCATAATATTTTGTGTGCAGCGATTTATTTTTCTTCTACCGTCTTTAATCCGATGAGTTAAGGAATTTGTTGAACGACTCTGTGAACTCGCCCTTAGGGTCTTCTTTCTTCACGAGCTCGTCCCAGACTTCGGGCAGCTTCGCCTGGAAGCCCTTGACGGTGGTACGGACCAGGTTACGCTGTTTGGGAGAGCACTTGCCGCAGTTCGTTCTTAAAGCTTCGGGTATCCTCTCTGCAAAAATCAAAAGTTTAGGCTTAATACTTGTAAAATGGCTATATTATATATGCAGACCTAGCCTTTACTAAAATGTTTAAAAGAATAATGTTTTTAATAAATTTTCATAATATGTTTGCATGATACTGTTGATTGTACTTGGAACTTTAAACACATATTGAAGGCCAATTCACTATTATCAGCCTTGCAGTTTCAAAAACAAGATAAGCGGGAAGTAATTACTAATTTCTTTACTGACAAAGTAAAATTTTACACAATTTCTAAAAATAATAAAATTTGACCCTAAGAGGCCTTTACGGTTATAGAATTTTAAGCTTTGTAACAAGCAGTTTTCGAAGTTTAACAATCTTAATATTTATACTATAATCCACAATCTCTGCAACATATCCAGACCAGTGTTTTTCATTATAGTTGAAAACGCGACCCCCTTGCAAATTAAAAAATTCTAGCGACCCCTCAGGGCCATGAACAAACAAAATGTTGGTGATTTCACAGACCTTAAAAGAAGCCTTGAGAGCTCTGAAAGTTAGTTAGGCGGAAACATAGAAACACTTGCCTTATTTCGCGACCCACAGTTTGATAAACCCTGATCTAGACAATACTCAATGTATATTATATATAACCATAGGTATGTTATCCATTAGGCACTATAGTTTTAACGTGCAACAGGTTTACACTTTCCGTAGCCCTTCAACAATCAAATTATATTTTCAACATCACTATAGCTTAATCTTCAGCATTGAAAACCTTTTTAGGCTAAAAGCAAGATATTAAATACTTTACTAGCTACATACCTTTGAAGGCAGAGCCCTCGGACGTGCATGGTCCCTTGTTTAAGAAGCACTTCCCATAGCTCTTCAGCAACCTTAGATTATTGACCAACTCTTCAGCGTCGAAGCTGTCATAGCGATCGTCGTAGAACTCGCCGGGGCGGGCGAAGACGACGGCAAATGCCAGCACGCACAGGATGAGAACAGTCTTCATTGTTGAGCTCTGAAAATAAAGGAAGATTAAAAGTTTTTTTTTAATTTTGGCAGGTTGTAGAGCTGATGCCGAGCTCGAAGGTGGAGTTACTACCATCTTACTTGGAGACCTCCTCGAAGTAATTCGGGGGAGAGTAAGAGGACAGCTCAAAGGCAAAACACCAGGAGCCCCACCATGCCTGGAACCGATGGATGACGGTATATCCATCCCTAATAGCCGGGCCTTATATGGAACAGACTAGTGACGGGCAGTGGCGTCACTGGTGCGAGGGTTCCGGCACCGTGCTCACCAACCCGCCTGCCCAGCGTGCGTGAGTATGGGCAATTCTTCCAGGATGACCGCAGGGAGTGGCAAAGTCCTGGAAAGGCTTATGTCCGGCAGTGGACGAACTAGGCTGATGGATGGAATTAAAATCACCGTATATGCTGACCAGGATGATAATAAGGAAACCACATCCAAATCCGTTGAGTGGTTCTCGAGATAAAACGAAACAGAAAGACATTGAATGTACAGACAACAGACACGACTTTTCTGCTAATTTAATATTAGTATAGATATGTCAGTAGCGGAAGGCAAGGACGCTGTTGTTCAATGGGGGGACATCTAGATACCAGACATTTGAGTATACAAATATAATAAGTGATATTTTTCAACTGAGATTTCGATATTCTTGAATTAAAAATATATGTCTCCAATCAAGAATAAAAAGGAAGAATACATTATTCTTCAATCAAGTTAACAGTGTATCTTGGGTTAAGAACATTTACAAGATTAAGTTAAGAAAATATTAACTTGAACTTAAACAATGTTGCTGAGAATATTTATATTTTTTGCTTAAGAATTCCTTTTTTATCTTATATTCGTTGGCTTTATCTAAATTACTTATACATCCATGGATCAAAACTAGTACAAAGTAAATCAAATCGGATTAGACGAAAAGTTTGGTATTCATTTCAAAGTGTTAAAAATGGTTGTCTATTTCATTTTTGTTTATAATTATGGTTTAAAAAACATAGGATCCTAACATAAAAGTAAAGGGTAGGAAATATTTCTTACCCTTTACTTTTAATTAGTCCATTCAAGAAGTAAGTTTGTAAACAAAATTCTTGTAGAAAAAACCCAACATTTCTAGAAATTTACAAAAAATTTTGTTGTGTGCCTATGTAAATACAACGAAAAAAATGAAATGCCTTGCTACAAGTGAATTTTTATGGAAAGGCTAACGGAATAAAATACCCTGATCAAGAAATATGGATTGGCATTACAAAATACACAGAACTGTTGTATTTTATCTTACAGCAAAACATTTTCTCTTGTTTTATCGAACTTTCTTACTTTTAAATACGAAAGTTTTTGTGCTTTTTACTCTCTTTTGGCGTAACAGCAAAACGGATTTCCATGTGGGGAAAAACATATAAACGCTGCCGGATCATACGGCACACCAATCAAAAACTTTTTTGTTTTTTTACAAGGACGTAAAAAAAGGTCCTGTCCCTAGTGTCCCTACTACCAAAAATTGCTTCTTTTACTTCGTAAGAAATCTGATCAGTTGATCAAAATTTTTCAAAAACCCTAAGGCCCACTTTCAGCATGTTCTTAACTCGACTTTACCTCGGGTTAAATCAAAAGATAGAGGGTTAAGAAAAAGCTCTCTTGCACCAATCAAAATCTCGGGTTAACTAGGGTTAAATTAAGAGAAAGTCATCAGAATTTAACCCGACTCTCACCTCAAAATAAACTCGGGCTAGCGAAGTAATGTTACCAGTTCGACTTAAATGTGTTGTTTCCAATGACATTATATAGATACTATCAACTAATATATACCTCATTGTTTGCAACTAATTTCTTTATGGTAACATTCTAAATAAGTGCTAAATGTTAACAATCGCTTTATTTACCCGCTTCAATATTATCATGGTGCAATAGGACTAATAAAATGTCGGGTTAGTTAACTCTTCCCTTGGGTTAGTTAACCCGAGGGTTAAGGATTTTTTCCCGATCATGCTGCAAGTGGGCCTAAGTTGTTGTAAGAAGGGGTTATTGGCGTTTTATCTAAATTATATTATTAACTACCACTCACTTTAAACGATCCTTCCTTTTCGACTTAACTAAAAACACTGTGCTAAAAATAAACTATTGTGTGTCTTATATACCAGTACGTTGTCGTCAAAAAAATGTGTATGCGTAAGTTTGCTAACTAATCAAATTGACAACACATATCAACATTGATCTCAATGTTTGTTGACGCTACCGCTAAAAAAAAAACAATTACTATGCGAATACTAGTTTTGTACGTAATCTTAAATGTGTTGTGTACGTATGATGAGTACTTAAGTGCGGTTTTGCAATAATATATTTGATGATGATGAGGGATCTTTTAAAAATAAATTGCCTTTTCGTGGTTTTCCTTAGTATTAATTTGTGTCTATTTATATTAGAAGTATGTATTATTTTATATATATATCCATCCATCAGCCCGTATTCGTCCACTGCTGGACAAAGGCGGCATAGGCCTCTCCAATACTACGCTACTCTTGGCGGTCCTCAGTCATCCTCATCCAGCCGCCACCCGCAACGTCCTTCAGTCCAGCGGGCACGAGGGCGGCCTACGCTGCGTTTTGCTGCGTATATATATACAACGTGTAACAGAAAAGTGTAACCATATTTGTAGAGCTTATTCAGTCAATGGTATAGAACAACTTTTACTATGGAGCCAACACTGAAATCTCAAAAAAAAATCTGCCCTTCCATACATTTCGGCCGAGTAGCATTGCATTTTTCTATGAAACAGTAAAAAATTTTTTTCGAGATACAGGTTTTGTTCCATAGTAAAAGTTGTTCTATACCATTGACTGAATAAGCTCTTCAAATATGGTTACACCTTTCTGTTACACGTTGTATATTATAAATTATATTAATAAATGATATTTTAAATAATTTGTCAGACTAGCGTAGTACAATTTTTTTTCAGGGTGAGGTGTTAAAGTTTGCTAATTACAAAAAATTGCTCATGAATCGGGCAAACATTTTTTTTTCTTCCTGAGGGTATAGAATTTCTAGTTTTATTTTTGACTTTATCAATAGCGAGGCTATTTAGAGTTGCGCAAGAAAAATTTTAACCTTATAATTTAGAATTGGGGCTCTTTATAAACTAGTCGAAGTTGTCAAATTTCACGAAATTCATAAGAGTACCAATAATTCGAGAATTATTGACTTTTTACTGAGATCATTTTTGATATTCTAGTCAGTCATGACCTGGCATGTCAGCCCTCCAAGGGATAACGTTTACTTTTGGGACATTCTGTATATTGAACTTTTATTTAACCTAATCTGTCAATTTGAAAGTAAAATCTGCTTAAAAAGACGCTGAATTAAACGTCCTATGTTAAAAAAAAAACAAAAACTTTATTTTAATGAGGCCTGAGGGTTCCGTACCATTTAAATAGGCTAATAGACTTAAATAATTGGAACATAAATTACAAACTTATCTATCATTAAACAAAACTGCAAAATTGAGTTGGTCTATTCGAGTACGTAACCCTAAAACTTCTTTAGTATTTAAAAAATATCCAAATTTTAGATCTGTTACTCATTTCGTCTATATAAGAGCTCTAGCTCTAGCTGTAACCCGTAAATACGGACTATTACGGACAGACGGACGGACGGACAGACAGACAGCAGAGTGACATTAATAGTGCTCCAATTTGCCCTTATCGGTACGGAACCCTAAAAACCGATGCAGAGATTACTATAAAACGTATTCCATGTTGTGACGTAATCCCAAGTATAAGATATAATATTAAATTATTTTTTCTAACACTGTCAGCGTGCAGAACAGCCCTCCTCTCAAAGCGTACCAAATAAAAAAAGTCCTTGGTTTCATCAATTTAAATAATAAACAACGGCGGAAAATTCCAAATAGATATTTACAGCCATGCCGTGTTGTTTGCCAGAGCATGCTTTGCTTTATAAATTAATTAAAATCACCATATAAGTTCTGTGTGTTACTATCATAGAGGTAATGGCGCTGTATGAACTATACCTGCTTCTTTGCTCGTCGTCGCACTCGCTTCGCTCTTCATCGCACTCGCTTCGCTCTACATCGCACTCGCTTCGCTTTTCGTCGCACCTACTTTTAAATTTTTGTTGAAAGACTTTCGTTTAAAAAGCTTAAAGCAGCAGTAAATTTATTTTTATCTACTCCCTTATTGCAAAAACGTAATTACAACGTAAACAGCGGTTTTATAAGTATCTACATTGTTTGACCGATGTTATGTTATATGCGGTGTTATACCTATATATTATACATATATAACACCGCAATTCTGCGCTGCGATTGGGCAAATAGAAAACAAATTACAAGCCATAACGGTCTGTCTTCATTTTTTTTAAGACACGCCCTCTTTCTCGCCAAATGACTATCACGACAGTATCATGACGAGTGTGATTTTTCTCATTTTTCGTGAAATTGTTTTTGATGGTCGTATTAAGAAAGGGGTTGTGTGCTACTTACTGGACATAATTGGACATTGGGACACTCGTGCAAATCTATTACGTGTCCCAATGTCTCAAAATATGTCACAGTTGCACAATATCTGGCTACTTAGTGTTGGAATAACCTTCCCCAGCCAATAAAGAATACTAAGGCTAAGTCTACTTTTAAAACAAAACTTATATTTGTTTCAGGCTCAAATTTAAAAATCATAACTAAATTGTGCCAGTTTAATTTAAGGATTCTTATAATACTTAAGAATAAGTGGTAGGTTTATTTAATTAATCAATCATTATTATTTCTTTACTTTTATTTATCTTATTTTTCATATTTTAATGCAAGTTTGCACCATAAGCAAGGTCTACAATTTAAAAATGATCAAATTTGGATGCTTTGTATTTTTTCACAAAAATAACTTTTTATTAGATAAACGATTTTTTTATCCAATATTTTTGGCAATATTTTTTTTACACCACAGACCTTTAAATGTTGATGAAAAAATTCCAATGGTCAAGTTTTATATTTTCAATTTTTTTTCCTGGGAAAACCGTTAGCGTTTTTGAAAAACCGTGAAATATGTTTCATAGGAAAACTACCAAGAATAAAAAATGCGAAATTTGCTTCTGTTTTACAAATGAAATTTAAAAAATAACTAAGGGTTGCAAATACTACAAATTACATAAAAGTTCATAAAAATCTCGAAAACCATACGACATTCGTAAGACCTTTGTTGGGTTATTCTGACAGAACATGGTTGTAGCTATCTATGGTTTTCGTTTGAAGCACTACTTATTGGACACCCAGTTTATAAAAGAACTGTTTATTTAAAAAAAAATTACATATATATTATATATACCTATATATGTTTACAAAAATCTAAAGTTTCAATCTATAAATCTAAAGATTATATTACTTTAGATAGTTACCTTGTCTCTTATAAATATTTTACACTGATCTTACTAATATTTTATAC
This sequence comes from Ypsolopha sequella, assembly GCA_934047225.1. NCBI lineage: Eukaryota > Metazoa > Arthropoda > Insecta > Lepidoptera > Ypsolophidae > Ypsolopha > Ypsolopha sequella. The sequence goes on along the minus strand of OW204002.1, from coordinate 12,083,869 downwards.
ATTTTATTTTGTAGTTTGGGTGCACATCCTCTCCATTTATGTATTTGTCATGAATATAATACCTTTTTAATATAGTCAGAGCCTGCTTATACTGTGTGACTTAAATTTTGTCAACTAATGTTTTTGGTAATTGGTTGAATATAAAGGGTAGATTGAGCTTCCAAACACTTTTGCCATATTCATTATTAAAGTTAGGTATTCGAAAAGTTGTGGTGTTACATGAAATTCTTAAGTTACTAGGTCTTACATGTTTCTCTGGCTGTGTAATTTTTTGTTGATTTTCAGACATAACTGCTAACTTGGCCTTGTCATAGACATTAAGCACTTTGCAATATTGGAACAGTCCATCATAGTTATCTTTGTATTTAAATTTTACTTTTAGGGGTACTATAGTTTTTAATAATCTTATTTGAATTTTTTTTAAATTGTTTTAATAACACTACTAATGAAAAGCTAGTAAAAGTTAAATATAATATATTTATAAACGTATTTGAATTTTATAAATTTTTCGTAAATATGTCTTGTAGCTTATCACTGAGTCTGCCATTGACATATACAACAATCTTAGTGTGTTGTATGGCAATTTATATAACTCTATGTTGTACGTAGAACCCTCAAAACATAAACTAATATTGTTCTGAGGTAGAACCATCAAGTTACATCGGCATACTTCGTCGACGCAGAAGCAAGAAGTGTGACAACAAATGCAGATTCAAACCGGTTGTAAGCACCAATTCAATAAAGACCTTATTAAACTACGTATAAGGTTAAAAATATAACAACAGATAAACTAGACTATCTGTACACTGCGTGGAAATAAAAAAGTTTTACCATATTTATTATAAGCAGACATAGTAAGATTTTAATGGAAGTCATTGAAATGACTTATGACAGTGATAGTATGTATTTTTTTTATTGACGTTCAAAATAATATTACTAAAACTCGCATGAACTGACATACTAAATTATTATTATATGCAGCTTAAACACTCACGTGGGATTGTTGTTGACTATATGCCAACCGTTTCACCGATACAATTTCAGCATTCTCAAGGCGAGTGTCGTTCTCAGGACGAAGATGCGGCGTTCACCGTCGCGTCGTTGTCAAACGGGCACATAGTAAACAACAATCACACGCAAGTGTTCAAGCCGCATGTGTGTTTGTTGGTTAGTGTTGTCTGTTTAGTCCGGCTCCGTACTACTCCGTATTGGGCACGGAAAATATGAAATACTTATTGTTGCCAGGGAAAAAAATATAAAAAGAAAAATTTGTCATGATCATAGATTTATTTAACGTACCTTGAAAACTTTACTACAAAAATAAAGGACTAATATAAAAAGAAAACTCATTTTCTCGAGTTCATGGGCATCGTTGCAGTTGTACATAGATAAATAATTAAGAAAAAAATATATACAAGGTGAAATTTAATCAACCCCCGAATTGATCAGTAACAAATGTTCCCTTTTTTTAAAACCAGAAAATTGTTCCTATTCAAACTGGACTATAAACACAATTTCTAGTATAGGCAGTATGGCAGCATTAAAAAATATTTTTCGAATATCACCTGAATAGTCATTAGACATTGTTACTGATAACTAACCGAGTCTCCAGTATGAATTTGGGCGGTTGATTAAATTTGACCTTATATTTATTAAACTCCGCGTGGATATGTCTCTTTCAATCAATAAATTATTTTAGACAGTTTTTATCTTGGCTGTTATTTTATCAACACATCTTAAAGTCTATATGTTGACCAGGATTCACCACTGAGATGATAATAAAGAAAATCGCATCAAAATCCGTTGAGTGGTTCTCGAGTTAAAACGGAATATACAAATAGACAAAAAATATAATAACTGTAGTTTTGGCCTAAGTGATGATGATGATGATGATGATGATGATGATGATGATGATGATGATGATGGTGATGATGATGATGAAGATGATGATCCACCCCGACCGTTTCCGGTAATGGCGACCACTTCGATTCCTAAACGGTAAGACACTGATTAGCCCAAAGATGGCTAATGTAGCCGATCTTCCATCCCTGGTAGCATAGTGTTTAATTGCGCGCGACGCGGCTTAGTTGAATCACAGGTGCGAGGAGCGTGACATACTGTTTAATCGCAAAAACATCGTGTCATGCCCCTCGCACTTGTGATTCAACCACAGTATAAGGCTGTGATTCAACTAAGTGGCGTCGCGCGCGATTAAACACTATGACGAGTGCAGGTAAACCCCCGTACGCACAGAGTTCAGGTCCTCTAAAAAGGCCGTTTTGCATGAATCACATTATGAATCTGTTCTAATGCTATCTCTTTTGCACGCGTGAAAAAACTCTGACTCTATCCTACTTCATTTTATGATTCACCTAAGTCGGCCTTTTTAGATCCCCTGTACAATACTAATAACCAGTGATCGTAATAGTTCTACCTATACTAGTTCTAGAGTATTTAGCTAAAGTTTTTGGAAAATAGTAATAAAATGTGGACTTCGATACGAGTTTTTAATTTTATTTTTCATCTGGATTTTTTTCCGGGATACTATTTTACTATATTGGGCACAAATATAATTAAAAACTACGAAATAGGTAACCAATTCAAGATCCGTAGTTACATCAGCGGCCATTTTAATTTTAAATGGAAATTATTTTTGCCCAATAACTCTATAAATGGTAAGGACTTGAGTTCTTGTAAATTTGATTTGTGCCCAATATAATAAAATAATATCCCGGATTAAATTCCGAGTTAAGAAATAAAATGAAAAAGTCGTATGGAAGTCTCCATTTTATGACCATGTATTCCATATTACGATAACTGCTATACATTTGAAATTTCCCCAAAAAAAATAATTTTACATACACGACTTTTTCACTACATTAATATAGATTAGGTATCGCTAAAATAGATCACAGTCTATAGGAATACAACTTAATTGAGAGCCGGGATGAAGACGGTTTGCGAGGAAGGAGGTACAGATGAGTACAAAAGTGATTCCACTATGAAATTTAGCACTAGGGTCGAGTGGTTAATAAATAAATACACAAATGAAAATTTATACCAAGTTTCGCCTATAAAAATGACAACTATGACGTAAACGTTCAGCATGATTAAAACCAAATTAAGGTAGCCTTCCTAAACGCTTGGGTAAATCTAAAATTTAAACTGTCAATGTGAATTTTACATTTCTGACGAGGTTTATGTACTGTAAGTTTTCAGTTGGGTGGTTGTGGAACGATTTTACATTTTATTCGGGCGTTTAGGAATGCAACCTAGCACTGCATAGAATACGAAAACTGAGCTAGCGATCGTGGCTTGGATACATTTTACAAATGAGATGCTTTATTCATAAACAACAAATTCAATGACATAATAAAACTTAAATTAATCTAAATTCATTTTACAAATTAATCGTCTCACTAAATATGACAATGAATATACTTTTGTCTAAAATAAAATCATTATCATTAAATTATTGTTGTTGATGCGACGGAGCGCGTTCCCGAACGCAAAACTTATGATTGTTTTTCATATTTTTAAATAATGTATGAAATAAATGTGATTTATGGCATAAGGCGACCATAGTATAATGTCAAATTAGGTTTTTCTAGCAAATTTGTGTTATTTTGTACATTACTTCGTAAATGATCCTGCAGAACGACTTTAAAGCGTGTTTACAATTGTTGCACAGAATCGTTTAAAAAGTGCAGCATAAAATAACACAACTTTGATTTAAAAGCCCAATTAACATTAAACGATGGTCGAATAATGCCATAAATCGCATTTATCTGATACTTTTTATCCTAAAATAAGAAAAACAATCATATGTTTTGCGTTTGAGAACGCGATCCGTATATACGTACACATTACGTATATTTAATTGTTAACTTTTCTTTTGAGATGAGGTACAGTGGAGACCACATCAAGCTATACACTTGCAGTACGACATTAGCCCCTACAGACAAGAATATAAGATAGGTACAAAGTCCAATGTGTCTTACTTGATGCGGTCTCCGCTGTACAAGAGGCTCCTCAAAAAAAAAAAAAAACATTCGCAATATTGTGCAAGTCCTTGGACTTTAGAGTGACATTATTTTATGTAATACAATGTTTTATAATTTATTTAGCACATTATTTCAAGTAACACACATGTCATTTGAACATGTCACAACATGGTGTTACAATAGCTAATGTTTCACTAATTTATAGGTGGCTCATGTATAGCGCATCATTTCATGTAGCATATTATTTTACATGACATCTTCTTCACACTCTTCCCCGGGGCGCCTCAATTTTGTGTTGGACATTGTTTTATATGGCCGTGCTTCGCTTATTCTGACTGGTTGAGGAAGTTGTTGAACGACTCTGTAAACTCTCCATTTGGGTCTTCTTTCTTGACGAGCTCCTCCCAGACCTCAGGCAATTTCGCCTGGAAGCCCTTGACGGTGATGCGGACCAGTTTACGCTGTTTGGGAGAGCACTTGCCGCAGTTAGTTTTTAGGGCTTCGGGTATCACCTCTGCAAATATCAAATGATTAAGTTTTATCTATCGACCTCATAACATAAAATAACATAACGCACAACTGATGATGGTTATATATATCAACTCGACTGATGACGGCCTCACTGATGAGGCCGAAATATTTCGAAAAAATATAAAGTTTGTCTTTTTTTAACTATTATAATTGCTTAAAACTACAAATAACGCACAGAAGTTATTCAAAAAAAAAAATGGGCTAACGATCCAATTATAAAGTGTGTCGTACGAAAAAAGCCTCGGTCGTACGAAACAAAAAAACGGAGGCCTTATTGTAGTTGTAGGACCATGGCGGTTAATCAACAAACAATAAAAGGACAATATGAGCCGTTTATTGATAACTTCTTGAACGTTAATACAAAAACTAAGAAAATATAATTAAAATTTAAAACTAACCTATAAATAAAATAAACCTGTCCATTAAACAAAATTACACAAATATAAATTAAAGTAAAGAAAATAAATTAAACTAAATTAAAAAGAATCGCCAAATCACCACCGTCTTGTGGCAGGGTTGCCAGAAGGCTGGCTGCATTCCCTCTTTGAATAGATAAACTTAGACGTTGTCCAAAGTATGCGCCAGCTCTTGGGTCCCGGAAACGTCAACCAGCTGCAAAGAAATTTGTTTAAAAGATATTCTGCCTTGTGACCCTGCGGCCCAAGGGTTTCAAAACCAAAAAGCGCAAACAAGTTCTCAAAACTGAGCTCTGCATATCTGCGCCTCTTGGATCCGCAGATATGCGTCAGCCGTGGCAGCCGTGACTTGGATGTGGGACAGAGCAAGAGTGTCAACGCATGTTGCGTCCCACACCAGTGACTTGCCGTATTTCCAGGAAATGATTGTCATACCATCGACCATCGTGCAATGCCTTTCGGCTCTGAGACAGCCAACGGTGACAAAGGCCCTCCGAGTGACATCAGTAAGGCTAGCGTGCCGCGACAAGCGACCAGCGATACATTGGCACGATAGGCCGTGGTGTCCAAACTGGTTGACGTTGTTGCCATGATGGCAGCGATGTGGCTCGTTAGTTCTTGTACCGAGACGCAAGCTGACGGCTAAAGTAAAAGTTGCTCTGTTGAGCTAGATGCCGATGTGCACAAATGGTAACGCGTGCAGCCAATAACCTGGATCCCACTCGCCCGAAACAAGGAGAAGGGCTCAATCTACAGAATTGGTAGCAGTTTCTAGCAGGTGTTTCTGTATCTGGTTGCAAATCGGCTCGTCCCTTAATCTTTGGGAGTTCAAATCGGTCGGCAAGTCCTCACCAGCACCCATCCATCCCTGGCCTCCATAAAGCAAGAAGCCTCAACATCACTAATTGATGGGTGTATTAGAGTACCATAAAGGTTATTCGTACTGTAAACGGAGAGCAGGAAGGCAGAGAGCGCTACACTAGAGATTATGCGGATCCCCGAGCCACCATATCGAACTAGAAGGGTGACTTGGCTCCAGCATCGGTCTGTGAGTGAGCAGTTTAATATTGTCAAAAACAATAAGGAGCGTTTCATGTTTCCAGAGAAGGCAGCACATTATGTTATTTAGGCACAAAAAGACAAAAACGTATTATAAAGAGGGCAATATGCGGATTGATTTTGTTCAGATGGTTGGAAATTCCATTAAATTTAGCCATCTGCTCACTCACATACCCGGGGATCGATTCATGTATTTACATATGAGCCGCGTATAAGGATTTAAGAGTTATGGCAAATGTTAGCTTCGTAGTTCTACTCTCATTGTAATCTTGTTATAGATACTTGGAAAATTGGATTTAAGAAGATTTTAGTTCTTCATAAAAATCGGTTTTATGAGGACAGTCGATAGACGCTTGGCCAAGAAATTAGGATCACATCAAAGAAAAATTCTCTAGTCGTTCAAAAAAACAAGCAGCAGCAAACGCATGCAGCAGCGTTGATGCACCTATAATATATTATTATGTATGCTATATATGTAGTCAGTTTAGTTATATTTTCAAGGCTATACATACTTTTGAATTCGGCGCCCTCGGCCGTGCAGGGTCCCTTGTCCAGGAAACACTTCCCGTAGCTCTTCAGCAACCTTATATTTTCCACCAACTCTTCAGCATTGAAGTTGTCAAAGCGTTCGTCATAGAACTCGCCGGGGCGAGCGAAGACAACGGCAAAACCTACCACGCACAGGATGAAAACAGTCTTCATTGTTGAACTCTGGAAATGCAAGAACAACAGAGTTCAAGTATCTGGTTATTTTATAAACTACCATTATCACTTTTGTCTAGTTACACAAAAAGTGTTTCAATTGATTGCAAAACATAAAGCTCATCTTATTTTGGTTGTCATATGGGGGCTGAGTAAAGGTGGTAAAGCTGATACCGAGCTCGACTGCGGGGTTACCACCATCTTACTCGCAAAGCCTACTAAAGTTATTCGAGGGAAAATAAGAAGACAGATCTCAAACAGGTATCCCAAGCCCAACTTGCCTGGGACCGATTGATGGCAGTATATCCATCCCCAATTACCTGCCCTTACACAAAACAGACTGGTGACGGGCAGTGGCGTCACTGATACGAGGGTTTTGGCACCGAAGTCACCAACCCTCTTGCCCAGCTTGTGTGAGTATGAGCATTTCTTCCAGGAGTATTTGGAAAGGCTTATGTCCAGCAGTGAACGAACCATTTGCTAACTTACTCAACGGCGGCAGTTCGCTTGTAATAGGAGTTAAAATCTGACTGATGTACCCCTCAAATAAATCAATTGATGTAGTTTGTTCAAATTTACTTCGTAGACGTTAGAAAAACATAGGCGTATTTTTTTAATGACTGTGAGTTTCCTGATTATTGCAACAATATTCTCTGAATTTCATTTCTATTTGCCTCTTACTTCCCCTTAATCAATAAAATGGAAAGTTGCGTATAAAATTGCCGTCGACGCGGTCTGTTCATCATATTTTTGATATTTCTAAATATTATCCAAGCTAAGTTTAATAAACAAAACTATTGTTTATACCATGGCCATAGTTTTATACAACGTCCCCAACATCAAAAGTGTTTCCGAGTGCGATCTGTCACTAAAACAGTAGTTTTGAACTCTCCCTTTTTTCATCGTCGAATATGTTTTATTTCCTACTGCACTGCACATTTGCATTGTTTTTTAATATTGATTACTTACTGTATTTTAAGATTATTCACACCAATAGACAATAACTTATAAGAAATAAATTAATCAGTTTAGTTAAAAAATCTGTTGTTTTAGATAAGTATTTTACTCGAGGTTAATCGAAAATTTTGTACTTAAATCAACCACTCACTTTAAACGTTCTTTCTTTGTCAACTTAACTAAAAATACTGTGCTAAATATACTATTGTATATCTTATAAATGTGACAGTCTATAGGAAAATCCCACCGAGTAATTTTGCTAACTAATCATATCGAAACATCAATGTCAAAGTCTGCTGACGCCCCACTATAAACATCCAATGTCACAAGCATCAGATTTTCAACTGTGGACACGAGCAAGACTCAGCTGTACGTTTTGTGATCTAGGAAGAATCGGACATGTTTTTAAAACAAACGATAAGTTTACCAACTCACTTCGTATTGTATCTCTACCTATCTATTGTTTTCTTCAGACTATGGCGCGTACTATTTTCTTTGACTATGGTCAAAGAAAACAAAACATGGTCTACCCATTGCTGCTATGTCATTAATAGGAAAGGGGTCGCCTCGCCTCGCTTCACTCTGCTTCGCTCGGCTGTCCAAATTTATTTACATGTGAACCTAACACGCTCCTTCTTGCTCCGCTTTGCTACGCTCATCGTCGCGTCCTTGAACTTTTTGTTGTAAGCAACCAAAGGATGGTATGGTTAAAAAGAATAAGTTCTTTCCTAGTTTCAAATTATCCGGACCTTTGCAATCATCCTAGGATTTTCGAGTTGATCCATTTTTTCTGATTATCATTTGATCACTCGCCCGAATTCCTATGGGATCAGCAGGTGATAGAGACTACACATGTGAAGTTTCACGTGGGTCAGATGGATTCAGTTGTGTGGGTGGACACCGTGTGTGTATTTGGATTCATCGTGTAAAGTCCAAAATGGTTTTATGTTATTACTCGATCATGTATGGTTACCGACTGGACGCTCCTAGTCTATAATACGTTGTGTTTAATCTGTAAGATGGATCAAAGCCACTTTCTGGATTTAGCTATAATAAGAATTACTGTCAAAGAACCATAGTCATCGACATAGCCTCTAAGATAAGCAAGCTGAAGTGGCAGTGGGTTGGCCACATCAGCCGAAGAACCGACAACCGATGGGGGAGAAAGGTTCTCGAGTGGACACCACGAACCGGCAGACGCAGTGTAGGACGCCCGCCAGCTCGCTGGACTGACGATCTAATCTAAAAAAGATTGCCGGTAGTGGCTGGATGAGGATGACCGAGGATAGAAAAAAATGTGGCGTGCCCTTGGAGAGGCCTATGTCCAGCAGTGGACCGATATTGGCTGATGGATTGGATTGGATTGGAAGAATTACTGACGTTGTAAACGTACGTATGGATTGACATTTATATACATAATTGCAGCAATTCTAGTATCTAATTGCACGCAGATATAATGGAACATCTGCAAATATCCATTAAGAGGATGGCCTACATGGCCTAAAAAAAATCAAGTTGATCACTTAACCGCATTTTTAAAACGAACGTTTGAAAACCAAAAAAAATAGAATGGAAAACATTTTTTTTAAAGTACAAATCCTAATATGTTGTTTATAAGTAGAATCCCTATATAAAAGATCAATAAATCAAATAATTTTTTTCAATACAAGGAATGTTCGAATTTCGTCAAACGAATCCTCTAAAGTCTGGCGTTGTTCATGCTCTAGGCTCAGGCCAAAGACTGTATATGAAAAAATCAAGTTGATATCTTAACCGCGTTTTTGAAAAGAACGCGGTTAAGAGATCAACTTGATTTTTTTTTCATAAAATTAATGATAGAAATATGAAGGGGTTCTACTTAAATCCAAAATCTTTTTGCCTACAAAATATTTCAGTATTAGCTAAAAATACACCAATTTGTTGTTCCGATTCGTGATCACGATCAAGAAAATGAGGCCAATGAGCCAACATATAATCGCCTCTATTAAAAGCAAATAAGGTCTTTGCCATTGGACTTTCATTGGACCATAAGGTCTTTGTGCTGGACAGGTAATTAAAAAGTTGCTAGGGTAGGCCATCGTCTTAAACGTGCAACCTATCGTTTTTATGTGCAAATTATTTCAAATAACTAAATAATTTTATGGGCTTTACTCTTAGAGTATTTATTACTTTACCTCAATATAATGGTTATATTATTAACCGTAAATAAATGTATGTTTATGTTTTTCTAATTATAATTAAAATGTTTTTCATTTTCTTAACAAAGGTACTTAAATTTGCTTTGACACTCTGTTACCATCATGACTAATCTGTACTTGACATCAGTACTTGATTAATTTAGTTATTTGGCTAAGTCCTTCACACTTCGCACCAGAATCCTCACTTCTGAAACTCTATGAAACTCAATTTTGACAAGACCAAAAAAGCAGTATGATATGTTTATTGTGTTTTATTTATAACTATAATTATGTATTTTTAAGAGCGATTTTGCAGCCAGATTGTGAAAAACCCGCCCGTTTCTGATTAATCGAAACAGAACACTTAAATCTAAAATGAACTTAATAGTTATTCAACAAAATCTTATTTATTAGCTATGTATGTATTGTGTATGTTGCCATCCATCGAAATAAATTATTTCATTGGTTGCCATCGCAGACTTTCCATTGGTCTTTGTAAAATATAAATTCAAAAATGTTTAATTTAAAAAGATCTAATATTCAACAATTTTTAAATTCCCATTTACAGAAACCAATGGAAACTTTGCAATGGCAGCACAATACAAAGGTAATAAGGTTTTGTTTGAGTGAATTTTGAATTTAAGTGTTCTGTTTTGATTAATTAGAAAAAGGCGGGTTTTTCACAATACGACTGTGAAACCACTCTTAACATTGAACTTGATTACACAAAAAGTGACCTTGGCCAAATGAGTTTAGTTCCTTAGTAGATAATAAAAAAATAGGAACAAAACAGGATGATGAATGGTCATTTGTTAGACGCTCGATGGAACGACTATACCTATCGCAAAGTAGCTGGAAAGCAATAGGATTGAAATAACGCGCATCGACATTATCTCTGAGCGCTATAATAAGTTGGTTGAGTATTCGGGCCGTAACCCTGAAACCACATCATAAATCGGTGTTTCCAGTATTTGTTGTTTAAATACAGCATATGGTACATAATATTCGGAAATTACAAATTCCTAACTATTTTGCTACGTTCACAAAAGAAAAGGCCCGCCGCAATAGCCATGTGTTATACTCACGAACCATTTCGAGCAACTGTCATACCCCTATAACTTATTTCCTATTGGACCTAAGAAGTTGCAATTCCGCATGCATGCGAAGGGCCTTAATATCTCCAAATGGGGACTTTCTAAAGCCTTACTTACTCCTCGTTTATGGCCAAATGAAAAAAAACTGGCGTTGAAAAAAAAATCTGCCGAATAGTGTTTTATGGCTTGAATTCCCTACTGATCCTAAGAGGGTTGGTCAATTTAATTAATTTATGCTTTGAGTGATAGATAAACTTGATAGCTATAAACATAACATAGTTTTATTCAATCGAACAATCACATCACGAAAAGTAGTATTTTCTCCTATTTCGCACTATCAAGGACGCAGCGAGTGATAAACATCGGGCTGCTAATTTGGAGACACTAATCGCCTTAAGGTCCCCACAAGTACCTAAAATCCTAAATTTCATAAACGAAACTTTAACAGTGATGAGATATTCACGTCCAAAAACCATCAAATTGCTTTTTTTCAAATTTGACCAATTGCTTGCTTTTCCAGCAAAAAGTTCTGTGCACGCCACTGAGTGATACCAATTTGATGGTTCTGTGCACGCCACTGGTATCACTGACCGACTTTATGATATAAAACCTAAACCACTTCCAGTCCAGATTGGGCCTAAGCAGATGGGGTATTATAAACAAATACCACACACAGTGCAATTGTGGAGTTGCAGCTCAGACTATGCTCCATCTGCTCTCATGCCCTGCTTGCCCGAACTCCTGCACGTGGGACGACCTTTGGAAGGCTACGGCAAATGCAGTCGACCTGGCCACCTACTGCAATGGATTTCTATAGCATTTAAGGGCAGGTTATCCGGGACCTGTAGGTATTTATCGCTACCTCAGCCCCCGCCAATTCACCGCGACGTATTTATTTACGATGCAACTGAGCGGCTAGAATCGTGACCTCACGTGACTCGCCACCGACCGCCGTACATTAAAATAGGTTCGGGGCCAGTAACTGTACTTCGTACTAATAAGAATTGATTCCGATAAATGAACCAACATAAACTATTCCTACTAAAAAACCGAGTTAGTACAAATAGGGGAGTTTATTACATTGGATCATATGAGCAATATCTAAGCACGCTCTTGTAAAACATTTGGAAGTACAGCTAAAAATATTTAATACACTTGGTAACCATATGAGCTAACAAAGCTGACTCTGAAGGCTTTCATTGTAATCTAGGAGCTGTCAAAACTAAATTTTGTTTATTACAAAATAGTTCATAAGTATTAAAAATAGAAGCTAAATTACTTTGGAATAATTTAGGTTTCGACGGCACTAAAACTAAAATTATAGGCGTAGTATTTAAATGAGCGAATATAAATTTAAATATATGGTGTCAAAAATACTGAATATAGCGTACTAAAATACTAAGTGAGCGAAAGATTGTGAGCGAATAAAAATGTTGTAAACGGCGACTTGAAATTACAAATTTGAGTTGAGTTGATAATTCTTAGGCGAAAAATTTTCTATTTTAGTGTCAATTTCATTTTAAGGCGCTACGTAAAAGTTTTAGCGTCCCTGTTACTCCATATGCGAAAAAATCCTCAGTGCGAGTGGGACGGATTCGTGGAAAAGTAGTAAAAAAGTCAGTTTTTTATTAATATAAAATGTACTAAGCAATTTTGTCAAAACGTTTTTCAAGGAGACTTTACAAATACATAATATCCACATTTTGAATGCAATTTGACAATGAAATTAGTTAGGATTTCAGAATTACATGAAAAAAAAAAAAAACAATTTAGAGGTCTTTTCGGAATTAAATTCTATCAAGAAAATTTCATCCAATCACGTTTTCCTTCAGTGAGAATTTTAATCAAATACTCAATAAACATTTACCCAAAAATGAAATACGTAGATGACGTTATAGTGGAGTAAATGGATTCAAAAAAACCCCATTTTTTTTCGCTTCGCTCGGCTCCTTATTTTATATTACATGGAAACCTAACTTGCTCCTTCTCGCTTCGCTCTTCGTCACACCTATTTTTTGATTTTTGGTGAAGTATTTTCGATTTCATACTTTAAATTCGCCCACTCGGTATTTTTAGTAGCACGTTTTGATCAGTTGTATGTGCGCTAGTGCTAGGACCCGGTTGCGAGGTGTCATAGCTTGATTGTTGCTCTGAGATAGGTGAAGGATCCACGTTTTCTTATTAAATATTATTCAAAGTCAGAGTTCTTATAGGCATCCCGCGTGTATACCGTGGGTTTACTATTACCATGTTGTTGTTTTATTTTATTATTTTATTTATAAATTTCTATTTTTATTCATTCCATTTCTGAACATGTCTTTTCTCTCTAATTTTTTTTTGCATGACATCCATTACAGTCTATTCCATTTACGAGGTAAAGTTACTTAGTCAAGTTTTTTAATTTGATTAAATACTATTATTTTTCAATTTTATCAGCATGCGACTTGTGCGTGCTCGCTATTCAAAATTGCATCATATTCATTGTCACCATCGTCGTCATCACCCTCACCATCGCCTGTAGGATCCACCGTATTTATTATAATTTGGTTATCTATTAGGGCATCGATATGCACATCTCGGTCCCAATCAGCGAAATTTAGATTTAATGTTCGTAAAACCACACTATTCCAATTCGCAGCAGTAACGTTATAGCGTGCTTCTTGCAACAACGACAGCATTTTGTTTGTGTGACTATCGACCTTCTAACTTTTTTCTTAAGTGGCGATTTTAATTTATTATCTTCTGGTATATCTTTACCATGCTTTTCCTTACTTATTTGGGAAACAGTTTTTCGACTGATAACGAAAGAGTGGACTACCATTCTGAAACTCACATTCAAAGTAATGTTGTAGGCGTACCAGAAACTCCCGCGCTTGACTGCCCAACACTGTTCTTTTAGTGGTCAAGCAAGAAGAAAACACACGCACGCAACGTATACAAGGCTTCTGCACCGTACTGAACAGACAAACAATATGGCTGATCGTGATTGCCATGGTAACCATGGTGATTGTGAGGTGGACCATATTTTTAGTAGATTTTTATTTCCTACGACCTCGGTACACAAGAGAATAATCGATTATCTAACCGATTTTATGAGATTTTTGAGCTACGTCACTATGTTTAAAAGTAAAAAATAAACCATAGAACGTAAACGCGTATTTGCAGTAAAATATTATTTTATTTTAAAGTTATACTTATTTTGAGCACGATATCTAAAAAAAATACGTTGATTATGTTTGTGAATTAATTGTATAGTGTTTTGAATTGATTGTGGTTTTTTCAAACGGTGATTTACTGTCATAAACAAAGACTATTTATTTTTTCAATTTATGTGAAACGTGCAGAGTTACGTTCTCAGAAGTGTCAAATGTAACCTCGTAAATGGAAAAGACTGTAATTATTTTATTTGTAATTCTTTGTCCAATTAATTATTTTTTAGTGTGTTTTCAATATTATTTCAATTATTCAATATTATTTTTATGAATAAATTATTATTATTCATTATTTTCTTAGTCAATAGTATAATTGTACTAGTTAAAATTCTTAATTATCAATTATTATGTTTTACTTCAATTTGCTATTGTGTTTTGTTCATATGTGGCAAACTGAAAATCAGAGCTGCAAGTTACTTCAACGTGTAGCATTTGATAAGCTTGCTCCTTTTTGCCATTTTGTTTTGTGTTGTACTGTGTCTTCTTTTTTTATATGTTCTGTGGCAAATAAACTCATTTCACTATCACTTTCACTATCTCTGGTATTACACGTTTTATTATTGTATTAGCTTCCTCTCCATCTTCGTCATCCAAAAATCATCATCTCTTGTAATGCGTTCAATATGTACAAGTTCATTATTTCCTACCCAAATGCCAAAGAGACATAATCGCCGTTCTGTCACGTAAAGCTGTCCTTGTACCTGGTAATACCAATTACTGTTTTTATCGAGTTTTGTCGTACTTGTTGCCTCTATACATTGTCTCGATGCGAAGGTGCCCTGCTCAGTACGAAGATTTGATAAGCTGAAGTTAAAAAATTTTATTTAATCACTTAGTTACATACGATTCATACTTACGCTTACAAAAAAATAATAATACGTAGATACAATCGCATTATTTTTTTTATATATATATATATATATATATATTATATATTTACATAATATGTACATTATATATCTATACATTCTGTCTGACTGCAAGAGTAAGTACTGTTACATTTTACTGTTGTACAGTTATACTCGGACTCGAGAGTTGTTTACATTTTTTGCGTAATTTCAAAAGTTGGTTGTTCTGTACGATCAATAAAACATCTCGTTACAGTTTCAAAGAATTGTTTTCTTATCTTCAGCACTCTCAAATTTGATGATTTGTATGGTTCCGTAGTACCTAAAAGGTACAAAAGGAACCTTTATGGTGAGACTCCGTTGTCCGTCCGTCCGTATGTCACAGCCTCATAACTTTAGCACCTTTAAAGATAAAGACATGAAATTTGGCACAAAAATAGCATTTATTTGCCCACATATCACGATGTAAAAAAAGATTGAAATTATTCAAAATATTTCCAAAACAAAACCAAAAAATGTTATCCTAAAAATACAATATGGGTATCAAATTATAGATATCAAAAAGCTGATTGTAAAAATACATTGATATAAAAAAAATGTATGTCTTTATCTCCAAAACTGGTAGACCGAGCATTATGAAAAAAATCATGGTAATAGTGTTTACGTAAAGATTACAGGAAAAATAAAGCAGTTGAGAAATTCACGAAAAAAAATAGTAAATTAAATTTATCATCCACAATACGGAACCCTAGGTACGCGAGTCTGACTCGCACTTGGCCGGTTTTTTTCTTCTTATTTCTAGTTTCCATTTTTATTTTTAAACATCCAAGCAAGATACAACTAAATGATTTTTATTTACATGTACACACAACTGATAGTTTGATGTATATTTACACGATTATTTAAATAATGATAGTACACTCTATCAGAGCTTCGAGGCGAGTGAGGGGGAACGAGGGCTCAGAAAACTGACATAGGTCTTGCCTCGACAGCCGCTGGCGGGCAACTGGCGGCCGCTCGCCGAGTATCGCGAATCAATTTTGCTTTTTAAATTAAGGGAAAAATAACGATTTTCATTAAAAAAAAAAGTAACCACAAAAGTTATTAGTACAATAGTTTTACTTTAATTATCTGCAATTTTCATGCAATTTGGTTAAGTACACGTTACATAAAACGAAAAAAATCTTAAAAATCGACAAAGTTTCGGATTTTTTTTCGATCGAGCAAAGTGTAACGTCTCGCAAATTGAACCACAAAAAACACTGCACAAAAGATGTATCTGAAACATATATTTTTTTCAGATTTTAAAAATAACTATTTGATGCTTTAAAATGAGTTTGAAAACAGACAAAATTGGGATAAGCCCCCCTTAACCAGCGACACGAGAAGAAGAAAAAGTCCAGATGACCTAGAAACTTTAAATTACTTTGGAATAAAGGTAGGTCATTGTGCGTGTACAAATGAAAAATTTAGAAACTTACTTATGTTTTATTATCTTGGAAGTTATTAGAGATCCTTTGGACACATAGAAGTTTTTATTACATTTAATAGATCAGTTATGGGTTAGATTCAATAGATTATAGCCATGTTAAGTTGGTCACTCATAACTAAACGTAGAATAAAATTTGTGTTATAAACGATAGGTTATAAACGAGGCTTTCAGTGAAAGAGTTTTATTCGCCCTTGATCGGTTTTTCTATCTTGCAATGCACTTTAATCGACCTTCATATTATTAAAAAGAGGTAAAATTAGTTTGTTTTTAGGGTTAATCTCTGGAACTACTAAATCGATTTTGCTAATTCTTTCACAGTTGTTAATGGTTAGGCTCTTCTCTTAGACAAACGCTATATAGTTGCTCTCTGAGAACTGGCAGTTCCCCAGGAATGCGGGTGAAACCGCGGGCAACTGTTCAGTTTACCTATTCGCTAATTTAATTTAATTTATCTAGGTGTTAAAGTACCAGGACAACATAAATTCGTAAGAGGTAATATTTGTTAAAAATTACGCAAATATGGAACACGTAAAGTGGAACTAGTGACAACGAAGTTATCATTAGTACCATTATTTCAAATTCCATTCATAGTGGAACTAGTGTTGATAAAAATTATCATTAGTTCCATCATGGTACAAATCATGGTACTAGTGTCAACTAATGAAATTTGGCCCCATTTTCACTTTTTTTTTTATTGGGATCCAGTCTTCAGTTTTTTCTTGGCTGAGTTCAGTTTGATCGTCGGCCGAAACTCGCATATCACTGACAGCAGGATAGCATAATATAAACTTCACGCGTACAAAAGAGATGCCATGATGAGCGGGCGTCTTCCGGTGATCGAATTGAACAAGGCCCTTGGTTTACTGATGATCTCACTCACATCCCACGCACACAATAATAATGGAATAAACTTATTGTTCTCGAGCTGAATGCTAACTTCCTCACCATAAAGTTGTAAATATTATATTTTCAATAGTTGTATAGCTCAGGGGTAGAACGCTGGCCTCTCAATCTTGAGATCCAGGTTCGATCCTCGGTCGGGCATGCACCTATGAATTTTCGGTATTTATGTGCATATAACATTAGTAGTAGCTAATACTTACCACTTGCTGAACGGTGAAGGAAAACGTCGTAAGGAAACCTGCATGCCCCAAAAAGCATGTATTTGTGCCCGAAGTACGGCGATAGAGCTCGCCACTCACCACGTTGGGACGTAATATTTGTCGGTGAAACGCGGGTGCATCGAGTGTGGACTTGTGACTTTCATTTCACTGTACACACTCGGAACACCTCGACACCTCTTCGGGGATTCATGTCGTGACGATATATTATAGTTATAGTATTTTAGAAATATTTTAGTGCAGGGGTTTTTAAAGTGGGGGGGCGCAAAAATCTGCAAATGGGGGCGCGAGCCACATGTAACTTTTTTAGAATAAATAAAGTATATCTGATTTCAGGGAAGGTAAATAAAAAGTACGGTCCTTTAAAAAAAAGTATCCTATTTTCAAGGGTGTCCAAAATAAATAAAAAAACATCAATGCAGCGGACGGTAGGAACTAGGAAGGCCAGGCTTGAAATCCTTTTGTGAAACTGTTTTTTGTGCTCTTTGCACAAACACAAACGCACAACGCACAAGTCATACATTTTCCCTCGGATTTCTTTACGGCTGTGTTTTCGCTGGCTGGTATTTTCAGTCTAAGTCTAATTTTACGTAAAGATTGAAATAAAGTATTTTTACGTACTTTATTTGTATTCAAAAGTATAAAGTAGAGAGACCCAAAATAACGTAAAATACTTTATTTTAAAGTACGGTTGGCAACCCTAGACACATGTGTAGTTGAGGACAACGTCCATAGGTCCGTCCGTCCCTCAGAACATATGTCCGTCCATAGTGTATTTACACATACTCAACGCACTAACCGCGGCGAGCGGTTAGTTCGAGCGTTTCGCTCGTGCATGTACCCTTCCCCCTCTCCGTGTCAAGTACAATTTTGGAAAAATTGATTAAACATTGTGTTGGGTCAAAAATTTAACAATTTTCCCTAAAATATCAGACAAAGCACTTCAGTTATATTTACCCTTTACCAGTACATATTTGTGCGAAAGGGGATTTTTAGCATTTTTAGCTGTTTTAGCAATAAATAAGCTTGACACTGGTAGTGATTTGTGCTGTGCGATTGCCGAGAATCAAAAGCCTCGTGACAGCCATGCAAGCTCATCCATAACATTCTAATAAGTAGGTATTATCAAATGAAGTAGCTTTTGTATGTTTTTTGTGTAACTTTCATAAGCAATAAATAAATCATATTATTATGTTATTGAACAGTTTTTTTTCTAAACTATTGTAACCTAAAATTATCTGGGCAGGAGGCACTAATTTTTTTTTTTTGGTATAAAGGGGACGTGTCATAAATAAGTTGGGGAAGAATAGTCTAGTGGGGCGAGTACATGGGACGCAATAATCGTCAATGAAACGTCTATACTCGGAAACACCCCTGACACCCCTTCGAGGATTCATGTCGCGACGATTCAGGCATTGCGTACAGTACCCGGCAGTAAATAATGCACATCGGCTATCTTCGGCTGCGTACAGCGCCGTCTCTGTCACCAGACTGTTAGTGCTTCGTGCGACAGAGATGACGCTACAATACTATGTGTATTATTTACTGCCGGGACCTGTACATTATTACCAAAATACCTAGGCGTCTATGTGTATATTTTTTTTGCAATGTTAAGTAAATATCTCGATTTCAACATAAACGGCAAAATTTAAAACAAATAAAACGTTAAAGTACTTGAGTTTGACCTTTTGATCGATAAAGTGTCATGATACTTACCGAGTTGTTTGGACAAAAACAGGTACCACTATTAATAACCAGCCAAGTGCGAATCGGACTCGTGCATGAAGGTGTTCCGTACCATCATCTATAAAAACGGCAAAAAAAACATGTCTGTTGTATGGGAGCCCCCTTAAATATTTATTTTATTCTGTTTTTTAGTATTTTATGTTATAGAGAGAACAGAAATACATCATCTGTGAAAATTTCAACTGTCTAACTATCACGGTTCATGAGATACAGCCTGGTGACAGACGGACAGCGGTGTCTTAGTAATAGGGTCCCGTTGGTTACCCGTTGGGTACGGAACCCTAAAAAATATATACCTAAAATTTCTAACTACTAGGTATATTGTTGGTGAGGATTGCCCATTAGATTTTGGCCTCACAGACTTAGGATGTAACAGCAGGTTATTTTTAGGGCTCCAAAAGTAATAAACCAATCGGGCCCTATTATTTAGTCATGTCTGTAACAAACTTATAAATTTCAGAATATAATTATCAAGGTGAATTTCTGATCATCGTCCAAATTCATACTGGTGGCTAGGTAAGTGATCAGTATCATGGATCAATAACAATTTTGGTGAAATTGGTAAAATGAAATTTCGACTCCCCATAGTGATTCACTCGGGAGTGGAACTGAATTTCTATGGGTAGCCGAAATTTCAATTTACGAATTTCACAAAAATTGTTACTGATCCAAGATACTGATCACTTATTAAGCCTCCAGTATGAATTTGGACGATGATCAAAAAGTCACCTTGTATATATTGCTACATAGAGCACTTATTTTTATTATTATTATTATTTTATTTTTATTATTATTATTATTACACATTCATGTCATAAGGTTATATATATATTTTTTATTCATACTCAAATGTCATTCATTTAAAATCATTAGTTATAAGGTTGTACATATTTTATGTCATTTACTGTTTTTAATTCGACTGACGCCGGCCCCAAAGTGGGCCAAAATATATTTCGAAAATAATTTTTATACAATGTTTTAATTAAACAAAAAATAAAATAGAATATAATTAAGCTTTTTATTTTGTATTTTATAAACATATACAAAGGGAAAAAATTACAGAGCTGAAACTTGGAACAGATATAGGTACCAAAAAATTATAATAATGGTGAAAAAAAAATGTAACGGTGCACGAGGTCGAGGTCGAGCACGAGTTTATTTTTTAAGGGGTTCTCTATAGAATTCTGCAATAATAATTTTATAGTCCAGTCAATCTGAAAATATTTGTATTGAGTAGGTTGAATTAATTTCACACTGGGTGAAAACGGGGTATATATCAGTAAACTAACTGAAAAATTGAAATTCGAAAGAATCCGTGATAAATATTTTTTTAATAATTTCCACGTTAATTAGACAATGGCTAAGAACAATATTAGTAAGTTCAATAGTCAAATTATTTTGGTAATATATAAAAAAATATATGTTCTTCCCGGAGGTGGGGGGTGTCAATAATATGAAAATACTATAATTTGGAAGTCATTTTAGTAGTGTACCTTTTATTCGACCTCAAATCTTTCATTCACTATACTATTTAAGGCTCCTTGTTGAATTTTGCAATTTTAGATTTTTTTATTTTATTTTAAATCTGCAAAAGATCTTTAAGAGTCGGAGTACCGAGATTGGGCAAAACAGGGTTCGGGGTTATGGCTTTTTAAGATAGTAAAATATTAATTTCTGAACAAAATAAATACCACTTGTTACCTTACAAGATGAAGTACAGGTTCATTAAAAAAAATCTTGGCACTAATGTATAGTAACTTCAGAAAAAAAAACAGGATGTCAAGTTCAGGTTACACCCGTAGCGCTGCAATGCTATTCAAGAGATTTTCTTGAAATTCCTGTTTTTTTTCTGAAGTTACTATACATTATTGCCGTGATTTTTTTTAATGAACCTGCACTTCATCTTGTAAGGTAACAAGTGGTATTTATTTTGTTCAGAAATTTTAATTTTACCGTCTTAAAAAGCCATAACCCCGAACCCCGAATCTCGGAACACCGACCCTTAAATAATGCTACTCGCACGTGTATCAAAGGAAGGTTTTTAATACATCTGCGAAAAATTACATGAAACTCTAAAACAAACGCATCTTTTTTAATAATAAGTTCTGAGATACACCAATAGAATATAAAAAATAACGTCTAAACTCATTACAAATATATAAAACATCCTCCACAAAGCATTGAGAGCAAAAACGGCTAGAGAAGTTGTTTCCACATCTCTGATCATCATCTGTACGAGGCACAGAAAACAGAATTATCTGTCTGGTGGTTGTGTTTACAAATCGATGTCCTTATACATCCAGGGGATCTAAAAAGGCTGACTTGGGTAAATCATAAAATGATTTGAAAGTAGGATAGACTCGGAGTTTTTTCACGCGTGCAAAAGAGACGGCATTAGAACAGAATAATAATGTGATTCATGCGAAATGGCCTTTTTAGAGGACTAGAACTTCCAGAAACGACAATACTTAAGGCCCCAGACTCTCTTTGCAACATTTCGCTTTCATCTTACCTGAGTCTTTAGAAGTGGCGCTCCCCCCGCTGCATTATGATGTTAGAGACCGCACCTGAATGTTGCTCTACTTCGTGTATGATTACTTAAAATTTGAGATATGAAGATTTTTAATTATTCAAGTAACGGTAATTTACAAAGTTTGGTTTGTTTATCGGAACAAACAAAATGAATTTGCAAAAGCAAAATAAACAAAAGTAAATCTACCTGGAATAGATGGCTTATTGGTAGCAGTAAGAGTGATTAGTATTTAGACACAATACATTTAGGTCATGCAATTATTTGCAGATTTTTACCGAAGGGGTGTCAAGAGGTGTTCCGAGTGTGAACTGTGAGATGCAAGTCATAAGTCCACCCATACGTGTACCTATAAGTACACCCGCGTTTCTCTGACGATTATTACGTCTCAACGTGATGAGCCCTATCGCTCTAAGGAAACCTGCATGCCCTAAAAAGCGTGTAGTTGTGCCCGAAAATTTCATTATTCATCAAGATTTTCATTTAACTAATGCCTGACATAAAAAATACCTTTATAAAATTTGGAAATGTAGAAAATTAATAATCAAATCGTAACAATGAATACATTTAAAATTATGTATTCCTAATACTCACACACATATTACAATCAGTTCTTAAAGTAATATAATATCAAAAATAGAAACTCTTACGGTAATTAAGTGTCTGTCAGTTTGTGTGTCCATGATTATGACTAAGGTGCAATAAAAGAGGTAAAAAATGTAGTTTTAGAAATGTGATGTTTTAATGATAAGAACCGCAGCTGCGTACGTTCTTTTGTTTTGATGCATTATTGTCTAGCACGTTGTTATCTCGACTGTCGGTTTTAGTGACTTCGATAGCTTTTTAAGATATTTTAAATAAAAGTAAGTAAAGTAATAAAAAGGATGTAGCTTCGGCTTTAGTTATTCCAAAAAGTGGCGACAGCGGTGCTGGTATAAAATTTGTGTCACGCCATCCCCATCGCCATTTTTAGACCACAACTTCTAAAATACGGCTTTACGGGTTTTCGAATTAACACACATTAACATAACTTAATCTAAGCGAATTAGGGCATGCAATTATTCGCAGATTTTTACTATCCAGATAACGGATAATGTATTATCCGGATAACCGGATACTTATGATAAAATATTAAGGGTAGTAATAAAAACTCCGAAAACTAAATTAAAACCGCCCAAAAAAACGGCCTACCGCAAACATCTTAAAAAAAAAACCGGCCAAGTGCGAGTCAGACTCTAGTCAGAACCTAGGGTTCCGTATTGTGGATGATAAATTTAGTTTTATCATTTTTTTTTTGTGAATTTCTCAACCACTTTATTTTTCTGTAATTCTTACGTAAACGCGTATTACCTACCATGATTTTTTTCATATTTTTCGGTCCACCAGTTTTGGAGATAAGAGGGGGGACAAATGTATATTTTTTTATAGATTTTCAAGTATTTATCAAAATAGATGCAATTAAATATAGCCAAACTATATATTATTACAATAAGCTTTTTAATACCTACAATGTGATACCCATATTGTATTTTTATAAATTTTTTTTTTCATTTTTTTTACTTTTTTTTATATTTTTAAATCACTATAGTTTTCCCGGTTATTGGTCAGTTATGATCTATAATGGACATTTTTTTCATATTTTTCGGTCTACCAGTTTCGGACATACACATTATTGTGTTTTTTTTTAAGATTTCACAAAACCAGTGCCAGTAAATATAGTAAAAGTATATATTTTTACAATCACCTTCTTAGTGTCTACAGATTGTTACCCATATTGTATTTTTAGGACATTTTTTATTTTTCTCACTTTTGTTTTGAAAATATTTTAAACAATTTCAAATTTTTCATATTTTTTTTACAATGTAATATGTAGGCAAATTAATGCTATTTTTGTGCCAAATTTCATGTCTTTATCTTTACGGTGCTAAAGTTATGATGCTGTGAAATACGGACGGACGTAGATTAGACTTTATTTTATCGAAACAGGGATTTCTTAAAATATTCAAAAAATATTTTATCCATAGTTATTTACTTATTAAATGATAAGTGCAATATTCAAGTAGAGCAACTTTCGTGATACAGTTCGCCTCTCCATAAGAATCTACGCGAGGGAAAGGGAGCAACCGTGCGAGCGGGAGGTAAAATGACGTCGAGCTACACAACACACGTCTGAACGCTGCGATGTCCCAGCGAAACTGAGGGAAATATCGACGCGTTTTGTGTTTAAAACTCTCGATAAGTTTCGATTTGATAAATGTTCTTAAAATAATTTTTTAAATACCGTTTTTTGTTATTTCACTTATTAATAGTTCTATTCTACGTGTTTTAAATTTGACTACGCTAAACGATAGTTTTCTAATAGAAAAAAAATATTTTATCAGTGGTTGAATTCATAAAATCACAACTACTTAAAGCACTCGAAATAAGAAAACTAAAGAATTATCCAAAAAAGTAACCAGGTAAGATTATTGTTGAAGATATGGGAATAAATGTTACCTGAATAAATTTCTTGTTTTTGTCATAATTTTTACGTGACGTGTGCATGAATGAGACTCTCAACGCGTAGAACATAAATAAAGGTATGTTTAAAGCCTAAAAAACCTATTAAAAGTAGCATAAAAGTAAATGAAAAAATGTGTTTTGAAATCTTCAAATTCCACACTATAAATTAACGTAAAATGTATTTTATTTATTGCTTTCTTACTAACTACAATAAAATCTTTCTTTTCTGATAATTCTGCAAGAATAATGATTTTTAGGGGACTGGAGCCTTAATAGTTTTCTTCCACCATCGTAAAGGAAACCTTTGTGAGTAACGCCAAGTTTCTTCCACCAACACAATCAATGATGGGCTGGAAGATCATTGATCACAGCGAACACGTCATCCACACAGCAACCAGATACGGTTCGTTTTTTATTTTTTTACCTAAATATACGTTTAAAATATTAGCCTATGTTGCTATTAGTGAACTCATGTCTATACCGTCTACTTGCAAATAAAAATACCCACACTAAATAGCCACCAGTTAATCGCTTTCTTGTATTCATTTTATCTCTATCATCGTCGATCCCAATAATTAAATGTTAATAGATCCTACCACTGGAATATTAGTAAAGAGTAATTTCACATCGAAACTGACCATCATTTCATCTTGTTGTAATTGAACTTCATCAATAAGTCGCAAAAAATGTCCGGAGTCTCCCAGCTTTAGGTTAGTTACCAACGCAACATCTTGTATTTAGGAGAACTTATCTGGCTAACGGTTTGTCTGAGAAGCCAACTTTTGTTTATGAATTTTAGGGAGGCCATAATCAATTTTATCAACTTATTGTAAGTTTTGTCGTTACTCAAAAGCTCAGTCATCTTTTGTTCATAAGCTATTATATCCAAGATCACCGTGGCATTCCCATTTTCAGCTTGGAGTGTTAAAAAATCCCTATTATTGCGTAAATTATTCAACGCCTTGATTTCTTGTTGAGACATAATAACTTGGAACTACGTAAAATCGATGAAACATCATGCCAAAGACTTTCTGCATCATTGCCAGAAATGCTGTTGCGTATTATTATTATCACTTTGAGAATGTGAATGAGAGTGAAATTCTTCTACACTGATTCTATACTCTTTGATATGATGCAAAGTTCTTGCACCTTGACAAAGCAAGGCAGTCATAACTAGTCTGCAACGGTCTGAGACGACATTAGTTTAGCTCCAGTTTTGCAATGTTGTGATCCTTGCCGTTGCTCATTACTATTTATCAGGAGTTTGAATCTGCTTTCTAGTCGAGTATTGATGAGAAACTACGGTTTTTGGTCGTGCAGTCATACCATCCAACATATCCCATAAAACTGAATGAAATCTTTGCAATAACTGCGTGTGCAATCATACAAATTAAAAATGATGCCTTGAGTCAGTGTTACGCCAATTCGAAGAAATTTTCGACTTTTCACATATCCTATAACGTACTTGAGTTATACTTACGTCGGATAACCATCACGCGAATAATGCGAATTGCTGTGGTATATATCGTGAATGGAAATTACTTTAAAGCATATCGTGAAAAAGTTATTTCTGTGTAGCCAGTACAGTTATTTTTGTTGATTTTGTACATAAATTGGCGAGGTAAATTTTTATAAGTATACCTACATATATCTGCCTAAATACAATCAGACAAAATATTTGGTCCCATTTTTCGCACAAACTTGCATCTCTTGGAGCCAGGTCAGGGGCCCGGAGGTTATCTGTTTAACTCGTATGTAAATACCCAATCGTATATAATAATTGTACATCCAACTCACGGAACAGTACAACGTGTTCTTTGTAAAGTTCCATACCAAATATTCGTAAAAATGTTTAAGCTGACGGTAAGTTTTTTAAGAGAATTTTTTATTTTTAAAATTGTAAAGTGTGAAAGTGCGACGTTTGTTTGTCTACATAATATTTTTACTTCGAGAACCCTTAAAGTGATTTTGGCGCGATTTTCAATGTTATATAGGGAGATTCGCATTACGTTGGGAATAACAGGAGCTGAGTGAAATAAGTACATACTTTAGAAGCTCTCGACTTCCTTCATCTGCCTAGACCTCCTCAATAAGTATACAGCGCAATCTCATTGTTCATCCCATAAACCAATTAACACTCTGCAAAGGTATCATGATGTAAAAATACGTAGCTCCATCTAGTGGGGAAAAAATAACTATGTTAATTTGTTTTTAAATTAATAAAAATATATTTTCCATCTAAGAGTTTTTCAGCTATAGTGATATATCTGTCATAGATATGATGTTTTTAAGGGTCTTATTATTTATTTAGTGTTCAAATAATTTTTTTGTTATTTTTAGTAAATAATGTTAGGTTTAGTATTTAAGAATAATTATTGTAATTTTAGTAATAGTTTTTGTTTATATACTTTTTTTTAAATTATGGTGTGTTATTACAAATGTTTACACTAGTTTAGTTTCGAATTTAATAATTTTTTATGGATGGTATGTGTTCGTATTGTTGATGTGCCTTTTTAAATACATAAAAAGCACTCCCTACGTGCCCAAATTCATGGTGCTAAAATAGAGTTACCTAAATTCTTGGATAATTAAGCACATAGGAAGTGCTTTATATGGTAAGTGACAAAAAAAATAAAAATGTATATACCAAGTTTCGCCTACGAAAATGACATGTTTGACGTTCAGCAGCACTGCATACGTGCTGTGTATAATACGGTAATAATAATAATAATTATAGTAATATAATAAGCGAGTTGTCTGATCAGTTGGGTGCTTTATGCTATCTGGACCTCCTCCATCTGTGCTCTGGATAGCTGCCATCAGATCTTATCCAAATTGTTACCTGACGGAGAACCGAGGCTTCGAAATCTCTTCGTTTGTATGAAAATGTTGCTATGGATGGTTAATTCTGCCGCCGAGTGCATAATCGCAAAACTCGGGGCTTGTCTGACGTAAGCAGTCTCGAAGTGGAGGCCTTAGCATTGGAATATGAACAAAACTACCGAGATTACGTTAAAAATAATTTGGCTGAGTGAGAGTCAGTCTAGCGCACAAAGAGTTCCGTACCACCACACAATACGGGTGCGGAACCCTAAAAACATGATACGTTACAACAACAATAATGTTTTAGCAACATTAAGGCGACACAAACAAGCCGCTTAAATGGTAGCGCCCGACAAACAATTCGCGGCTCCCGCTGAGTACGGGCGGAATCCTAATAGGTATCTTGACCGCTATAATTTGACTGTAATCTTTACGTTATCACTTATTACCAAGTTTTTTTTTATATTTTTCGGTCCGCTCGTTAAAAAAACGTTAAAAAAATGCTACTTTTTCGAGGTTTTTTTGTATGGGGCCTCCCCATTGGGTTTCATTTTTTTATACTATTCTTTATTAGCCATGATAGAGGCCATAATAACACGTATTGTGTGAAAATTTCAACTGGGTACCTATTACCACAGTCTGTCTTTTAAGGCGTGTGACCACGCTAAATAAGCAACTCGACGTGTGTTAGTACAAATATCAACGGAAACGACATTGAAATTATGTTCATTTCAGCGTCCCTTGAAAAGTGGCTGTTACGACAACCACTGCGTCTCCGGCTAGCGCAAAATAGGAGAAAATAATACTTTTCACATGGACGCCATCAACGGAAAAAAAAATTTTGAACTTGAATTTTATTAGATGTAAAAATTTCCTATAATTTGGTGAAACAATAATTAAAATCGCTTTTGGCGTTTAGAAGGAGTAAGAGAATTCGTGTGTTAATCATGTGAAACTTTCGATGACTTTCAATTTTTTTTGTCAAAACTGACAATAGAAAAACAGTTTATGAAACTTAAAATTAATTTTTGACTCTATAATGCCTATCATATATTTGCATGAAAGTTTTTGGACCACCCGTGTGGGAGGAGTAGGCCTTCAAAGACAGGTCCAAATTGCAGTTGGCGTATCCATTCGCCTTAACCGCTGAAGCTGTAGACTTGACAGACGAACGGGCTGGGGTCCTTCGACACCCTTCGGATACAGAACTCTAAAAAGTGCGGTGTTAGAAGATAATAGCCAGTGCAAAGCTACTAATTATACTAGTGATAATGAAAATATAATTTATGCTTTTAGTTTATCCTGGCCGTGGTCGCGCTGTTCGCAATCAGCGCTGCGCACCCTCAAGGTAAGCAATGATTTTACTTATACTATTTATGAGTTATCTGAACCGCTTCTATGGTCTAGTGCTCAAATTTTGGTCTACTGTACACTGACAATAGGTGTTGGTTCTGCATGTCACGCAGAGGAACAATAAGTTTCCGGTCTATATGCCTCGATATGCATGTTATGTCGTCGTCGTTACGCTGCGTCATGTCGTTGCGTTGAACCGTTCACCGCAACGTTCATTGGCGGATACAGGGGGGGGGGGCATGAGAGCCATGGCCCCCCCAAAACGTCCAGAAATTCCATATATTTGACTCGACTTTTCGATTTAATTTGGGTGCACTTTTACACAGCATAGTTATATATACATGTAGGTTTGCCAAAACCACTGTAAGGCTAAGGGCGCCTAAAAAAATCCCTTTTTGTGAGTAACTTTGTCAGAATGGACCCCCCGAAATCAAATCATGGATCCGCCCTTGGCAACGTTGTCCGTCACGTCAGGGTCACCTGACCGAACCTTTACGCCAAAAACAAATTCCAATCTTATCAATTTAACACGTAGCAATAATTTCACAAAAAATAAACGAAAAAAGCAATTGAAAAAATATATATTTTTAGATCACAATTTATTGTCCTATGACATAGCTATAATATGAATCTAGTCTTACATACGTAGATCACGAGAAATATTTTTTGGTATTAAGGTAAACTTATCAATCGGTCCCGTAGCAGTCATTATACATATATGAATATAAATACATGTATAAATATGTATATATGTATGTATAATGACTGCTAGGGGTATTTATTTCATTTATACATAAATATATATGTATGTATAAATTAAATAAATGAAAAAAAAAAGAAACCTAAAATTCAGACACCTAGACCATTTATTTAGAACAAAGTCGTATTTTTTTAGATTTTATATTATTTATTTATTTCTGATACATAGGTACGATACAACTTTAATTTTTTGAACAACGCCAGTAATAAAATCAAATCTATGAGCTTAAAAATTGCCACTTACCTCCTAAGCTTCGGTGAAAAACACGAAAGAAAAAAATCTACTTTAGTTGAGATTGTTCTAAATAGGTGATCTAGGTATCTGAATTTTAGATATTTTTTTTCATTCATATTATTACAAAGTACATGTTTTATGGTTGCTTCGGATGAAATTGATAAGTATAGTCATAAGAGCAATTGTACTAATTTTTTTTCTTTTAAAATCATTTGCAGCTTTCATTAGGTTTTCAATTCAATTCTGTGTGTACCGCTAGGACTACAAAATTGTAGTCGAGAGGTTTGGCAGCTGCTTTCTGCCATGCGCGGGATGGAACATGGAACCTTTGTGTCCTTGGGTGCCGACAGGGGGGTTTCTGGGGGTGCACTTGCACCCCTTGGGAATCCAGAGCAGCACACAGACCACAAGTGGTCTGTGGATCATTTTACATTTGATGAATTACTGATGAAAACTCTGTGTTTGACTTGTGTCATTTTTTACGTTATTCAAGCCAGATAGCCAGTAGTTAAAATTTACTTATTCTTTAACATGGCACTAATCTACATAAAAAACTTAAAGCTGCACCACTTGGATATTTTTTCTGCTGGCGCGGCGTCCATGCTTGCTCGGGATTCAAACTCTGCAACAAAAACAAACTTTGCTCTCTTGTTGCACAAGTAACTGTTATAGATACGTTGCATCGTATATCAGTTTAACACTTCACAAAATAAGTATAGTACATAAATAAAAGAATAAAAATACATACAATACATATGTAAGAGTAGGGACTAATATCGGACTAGCTCTCCCTTACAGAAGGTACTCCTGATCTGAATGCGACGACCGACCGATACCACGAGTCTAGGGTACCTTGGCAGGATAATAGTGGAAATGAATTGTTAATTGTTGTTGTGTTAATGATGTTTAATTAATTAAGTAATAATGTTACACTGTTATGTTATTACAAGAGAAAAAGGAATATAAAATGTTATGTTTTAAATTATGGTGATGTTCATGAGTGGCACGAAACCAACTGACGTTTCTGTCAATGGCAATCATATCGTCATCCGGAAAGCACTAGAACTTGTCCACGATACTTGCGGGAGCCGTGTTAGCAACCTTGACTTAAGTAAACTATGTCAATCCATCCATCCGTCAGCCTAGTTCGTCCACTGCTGGACATAAGCCTTTCCAGGACTTTGCCACTCCCGGCGGTCATCCTGGAACAATTTCCCATACTCACACACGCTGGGCAGGCGGGTTGGTGAGCACGGTGCCGGAACCCTCGCACCAGTGACGCCGCTGCCCGTCACCAGTCTGTTCCATAGAAGACCCGGCTATTAGGGATGGATATACTGCCATCCATCGGTCCCAGGCATGGTGGGCCTCCTGGTTTTTTGCCTGTGAGCTGTCCTCTTACTCTCCCCCGAATAACGTCGAGGGGGTCTCGCCCCGCATCAGCTCTACCACCTTGAAAACTATGTCAATAGGAAATAATTATTAAGAAATGTTAAGATAATCTAAATGTGTGGACCGTCCGTACAACAAACATACAAATAGTACAGCCGGTTTATGTTGTAAGGGGCCGACCACACAGAGCCGCGTTCTGCGTTCCGTGCTCACTGTAATCTATGACGGCTTGGATCTTACAGACACAGATCGCGGTGGTCAAGGAGAACGCGCATTCTTATTATTTGGAACGCAGAACGTTCCCTGTGTGATCGGCGCCTAACAAATATATGGTGAAATTTAATCAACAGCCCGAATTCATACTGGTAAGTGATCAGAAAGAATGTTTAATGACCCATCAGGAGAAGTTAGGAAAAAAAGGTTTTGCTCCCGTACTGCCTACACTAGGAATTGTATTTGACCTAGTCCAGTACGTATGGGAACAATTTCTTTTCATGATTTCGAAAAAACCTGTCATGGAGCCTTGTTCCTGATTACTAACCGAGCCCCAGAACGAAATCGACCGGTTGTATTAATTTCCTTAAATTTGTGATGATTTATGGTGACCTTCGAAGGAAATATAAAATAATAATAAATGTATTGAACATGTTGTTTTAACAATACATATTTATTCTTGTTGCAGTTAATGTGGTTGACAACACCCCTAGTGGAGGTACGTGACGTGAACGATATATTTGCTTGTTTCTCCAAGGTTTTTTTAGAGACTAAAAGTCCATACAGATGTTCTATCACAAGAAGATTGTTTGTGGCTATGGTTATATTAGTGACGTGTTGCGCGTTTTATAGCGCTCCCGAGGTTACGCACGCTGGTAAAAAGTGCGTGTGGACGCACTACCACAACCAAAACCAAACGGACAAACTGTGCTACATTTTGTCGCATGGCTACGTAGTACTACTTTTTCTCCTGTGGCATGGCTCCACAATTTCCATTGCTTAATTTCTAAAAGTTTTTTTTTTATTATTTTTCATTTCATCGTTTTGGGACAAAGTTTTCATTATTTTGGTATATAAATAAATGAACCATTATTTTTTATGATTTTTTAAAGAATTGGCCGATGTGACGTCACTTGAGAGTTTTGGACATCATAGTGATAGTGATGTGTGATTGCTTATAAAAAAAAGTGGTCTGCCTCTGTCTGTCTACTCTTCGGTCATTCATCTGTCAAATTAGTCGGTAGCAAATTATTATATATTTATTTTGATAGCAAAGGACACATTTCTAAACAGCCATTTCTCAAGTGACACCACACGAAGGCAAATGGAAGTTGCAGCTTTTTTGTAAAAATATTTATCGTCATGAGGTTTTTTAGATCATAAGTACATAAAATACAGCATTTATTAAACCCAAATCTCAAAATAATTTTCGAATTAACACAACTTACCATAATTTAATCTAAGCGAATCGCTGTCCTGCACTCGTAGCACGGTAACGAATGACTTTGTTTGTTATCGTGCTAGGAGCGCAGGATGCTTGATTTTATAACATGGTGTTTTCTTTTACAGTACATGTAGTGAACGGAGCAGACCAAGTTCACGTAGTAGATGGACAAGACCAAGGTTTGTAGTTTGAACAATTTTTTGAACAATAATGCTGTTGATTCGGTATAACACGATTTAACTTATTTGACAGGACTTAGCTTAATTTTAGTGTTCTATCTTGTTCTTTCTGTATCAAAAAGACAAAGACAGGAAGCTTAAGATAAGGTTACTCCTGTCAAATAAGTTAAGTCGTGTTATACCGAATCGACACAAATATCTCGTTATCTATAGTTATACAAGCGGCGCGGCGGCGTAATAATCATCGGCAAAACTCGGGTGTACCGAATATGGACTGTGACTTTAATTTCACAGTTCACACTCGGTAACACCTCTGACACCCCCTCGGGGATTCATGTCGTGACGATCTATATTATCTCGTTAGTTTTGGATGAATTCCAGTATTTGTGTTGTCAGTTTCAAGACAATTCTGTAACAGCAACTAAGAAAAGCGAAAAATTTAAATGTTGTTCTTATCACAGAAATTATATCCTAGTTTTTTAAGAGAACCTTATTGTTTTTGGGGTTCAAAAACCAATTGTCTAATTGTACATTAGTATCGAAACATATCAGGGCAATACAGGTCGGGGCAGTAAATAATGCACATCGGCTACCTTAGTGCTTCGTGCGACAGAGATGACGCTACGATACGATGTGCATTATTTACTGCCGGGATATGTACAACATTATGGCTGATAAAATAAAATCCGCTAATCAATCCATCCAAAGTCATCGACATAGCCTCTAAGTTAAGCAAGCAGAAGTGGCAGTGGGCTGGCCACATCAGCCGAAGAACCGACAACCGATGGGGGAGAAAGGTTCTCGAGTGGAGATCACCAACCGGCAGACGCAGTGCAGGATGCACGCCAGCTCGCTGAACTGACGATCTAAAAAAGATTGCCGGTAGTGGCTGGATGAGGATGGCCGAGGATAGAAAAATGTGGCGTGCCCTTGGAGAGGCCTATGTCCAGCAGTGGACCGATTTCGCTGATGGATTGGATTGGATTGGAATCAATCCATGTCACGCAAAGCTATATTTTTTAAACAAGTATAAATTGTTCCATGTTTTCTAATTTTTTTTTTTTACTTTTCAGTTAACGTGGTGAATGGGCCACCCAGTAAGTACAGACATATTTAACTTGTTTTTAGTTACAACGAAGTATTATTTAGAGTGTTACCTACAAACTGCAAAAGATCAGTTAGAAGCAAATTATGACAAATATTTAATAGAATCCTCGGGCCAGTATTCGAACCTACGACCTCTTGCTTTCACGACAAGTATGCTACCGACTGCGCCACCGAGGTACTCTTCTTAGGATGAGACCATTGAATCTTTTTAACGTACCTGTACACCAAATTTTTGTAACTAACAATTTTTTGTGATTTCACGCCTTGTTTATATTCCCTATAAATAATATGTAAATAAATATTGAAAGTTGACCCTTAGTCTTTTAAATTATTATAATTACATAAGAAAACAGTTAAATTAAATTTTAGTGAGATATATTTCGGGCCACTCGGGCCCGGCATCAGTCACAATCACAATGTGACTGATGCCGGGCCCGAGTGGCCCGAAATATATCTCACTATAAATAATATAAAATTTATATAATTTTTATAAACAAAAAGATTCTGAAAATAAAATAACTCATTTCAAGTCAGCTGCACATTTATTAAATCATCCTTAATGATAACGGGGTCGAGGAATATTCCTCTCACGGAAATTGTCCTCTTTTCCATTTTTTGGAAAATTCGTCCCTTTAGTCCCAATACCCATTGTACAAACAAAAAATATGTTCCAATTATAAAACTCCAAATTTAAAACTACACTTGAAAATTTTCATAATATTTTCAAACAAGAGAGTAGTAAAATTTATCTATAAAAATAAAATAATAAAACCACAATTTGCCTATAAAATATCAATCACAATATATCACAATAATTCTTATAATTTAAAGGACCAGGCTTTTATTTTGGTATTAAAAGACATTATGTTAATAATGTTTCCATACAATGAATGTCTCACCTTTATTTCGCCTTGAAGATGGTTATCACCTAATTAGGTTTGAACCGGAATTGAAAAAAATTTGCCACTTTTCATTTTTTCGTGGTGTCACACAATACCGTTTTTCAATTGTGTTATTTTCACTTCGGTGCTCTTGGTATATTCCTGTATAGTTAAATAATATTCGTTTTTTTATTCCTCATACATAACATTTTAATTTTCGCGTGTTATGTTAGTACGGTGTCTTTCTAAATAGAGATATCATGTTCTTCTCCTTTTTTTTTTTCCAGCCATTGGCTGAGTAAATATTCATTAAATTGGACCAAATTTTCGTTTCTTTCACTCCAATCTTCCATAATATAAAACCAACGGTCGTCTACATATTCTTACGGAAGCAATGACAATGTGGCATATAACGCTACATGTCATTTGTGGCTCCTTTTTTAAGAGGTTCAATTTCTTTGCTCTTTTCCTCAACGCTTGGGTGAAATGAAAAAAGCAGCCTTTATTTTCAACATCTGGAAATACATCTTGAACGGCGTTAATCGCAGCAATTTCAAAGTCCATGGTAAGTTTTCAGGGTACCAGCCAGGGTTTTGTGATTTTATCATTTCAATAAACGTTCTATACGTTTATCTGTTTTATCTGTGAGCAGAGCATAAACAATGGGGACAACGTTGGTACTTCTATCCGTACTTCCATCATCACCATGGATACTCTACATTTGTATAAACGGCGGCACGACACATTTAAAGGTCCTTTGAATTTCCAGAGCCAAAAAGTGTAATTCGGCAACCATTGTGCTGGTAATCTGCTATTAAAATGTTGACAATTTTGTTTTGGTACTTCTACTTCTGTTACTGTACGTGGCTGCAAATTGGTAATAACTATATCGTTTCTTTCGGGTATTTATCAGAGTTTTCTTACAATTTATCGTACTTTAGGATTTATTTGACCGAGTGAACGCCCTTGTCCGTAGTCTAGATGAAATTTTTAAACTAAACCATCATCAAACCAGTGTATTTTTTGTAAAATGCGGGGGACCGCGCACTAATAGCTTAAAAGAGGGCGAATTTTCGCATCACGAATATATTTTTTGAAGAGGGACGAATTTACACTGAACGAATTCTGGAGGACGAATATCTATCGACCCTCATTACATATTATTTAATACACATGCAAATATTTACCTAATACGAAGTAAATAGTTGACTTATGTTGTAAGATTTCCTTTAAATCTTGATTAAAATAGTCTCTTAATTTTTATATATTTCATTTCATTATTTTTTTTCACAAGCAATAAATTTTCCACAGAATAAAACCAACATAACTTTAGTTTAATAACTAACCATTTTTTTACAAAATACAGCAGTAAAAAATATGTTTGTCAACTAAAATACTAAAAATAATATGTCTATTTACATTCTCAAGGTTTTTTTATTCTATTTCAGGACCACAGCCGCGCGGTGGAAGCAAATGATTCAAATTAATTAGTTTCTAGCTTATGTAACGTAAACAATCTTATTGTTATTGTCTACGGCTCGATTACATAAACTTTGTTTATCTAAAATTGTTTTTCAATATCAATCATGTCAAATGTTGGGTACTTACCAATGAAATTGACGAAATTTTCCTACAGATTCATGAGTTCATAATTCCTGTAATTCAATAGCTATTTCCGTTATTTATTTTTTTTGAAAGTTGATTTCAAGGTTGTACAACTACGTATTAAATTTTGTTTTTATTTCCAGTTTGGTAACTAAAATTAAATCTTCAAAAACAGTTCGTCATAAATGCCATCCATTTCCATGATAAGATTCGTAATAATTTTTTACGGCTGACACTTTTCAAAAATTAAATTAATGTTGCTGTTACTATCTTAATTTTGTCTTATTTATACACAAAAGAAATTATAAAGTTTGGATTTGTCATTCCTTGAAAAAAAATGCAAAAATGTTAGTACTGAAAATGGAGTTTCCTTCAAATTATTTATCCTTGTTAATTGCCAATTTCATATGTAAGGAACTAATACATGATTATGGGTGATTATGGGCTTTTCTTCGATGGTACATTTTAATGCCTTGCTTTGTTTAAATATTTATTTATAATTCTGTCGCAACTATGGATGAAAGAGCGAATTTCTCCTACTACAGGTGAAAACTTAAAAGGAGAATTCAGCAACAAAAACTGTTAAATATGTTATAAAGAAATGATTTTGATTTTTTTATTTTGAATACATAACTACGATTAACATAAAAATAACGTGTCACAAACTTTTTATTTTAACCTGCTTTGAAGACAAAGAGGCCAGTTGGTTCGTTATCAGTATATGTGTGGTACGTGACCTGACCACGTCGGGACGCGCTGACCTCTGGATTTAGACATCGGGGTCAAGACTCCAGCATCCGTCGTCTGAACTGATATATTGACCATGTTTGTGTACCCTCTGATTGGTTTGGTACTACAGCAAATACAAATGGTTCGCCGGTGGACGAAAACCGCATACAACAATCAGTCGTTTTATCTGCTACGATTTATCAAGAAACTTAGCAAAGGTTGTTTAACTAGTCTAAGTGCGAATGTTTATAAGATATTGGAGAGATTAACAGCGTTTTTACAGAAAAAAAGAAAAGAAAACACTACTAAATAGACTCTAAACTAAGTTTCAGAGTGTGCTCTGATGTTGTATGTAAATAAGGTGACATGCTTTGCTTGTATGTAAATGTGGCAACTTTACTTGTACTTACTCACTGCCATAAAAAGTTGGTTACAACTTTAGAAAGTGTGGATAGACTGCAAGCATTTACTAAAAACAAAACACCGATTGATTCTTGTTTTAAATCATAAAACTTTACATATACAACGTGTAACAGAAAGGTGTAACCATATTTGAAGAGCTTATTCAGTCAATGGTATAGAACAACTTTGTATATAGATTATAGTACCTAAATAACTATCTAATTTATAGAAAAAGAAGTGCGACTCCCTCCCCACAGACAAACCAAATTTCTACTTGGTTTTGTAGGATGTATTAAGATTAAGTTATCTTTGAAATAAATAAACATATTCATTCATTCATTCATTCGCTTACTCGTTCAAATATGACGTGTCATTTTCCCTGCGTTCCGAAATAGAATTACAATGGCTCATAAGCCATTCACTTCATACTTTCGTAATCGATTTTAGCGATTTAATTCTATTTCGGACCGCAGGGTTTGTGAACACGCATAGCTAAGTAGAATACCTTTAGCGTATACAGCTCCTAGTACTAGGTACTAGATTCGGATAATATTTATCACATGCATTCCATGGAATCTCCGAAGACGACTTCCAATCGTTCTCGATGACATCATCAGTTAAGGAGACACAACTAATGTTAATTGAGAGCGAAGTGGGCTGAGCTCGTGTCCACAGCCACTCGAAACTACGTCGCGTTCATCTAACTAAACATATAAAGTTTTTAATAAAAAATACAAAAATACTGGTCTCTACTCAAAATGAGTGCGTTGTGTGCCGGATATATAATCGCCATTATACTGGTGAGTTTGTTTTAATTTTAGTCTTTTAAAAACCACTTCCGACCTCGCTTTTTACTCGAATGTCAATAATGCGACCTCTTTGCAGGCTGTGTTCGTAATCGCGTGGATATCGTATTGCATGTTCTGCAAGGAGAAGCATAGGTCCGAACTGTATCAGTACAGCATCTCAGATATCCGACACAGGAACCAGCTGATGGCTCAGGACCAGGAAGTTGAAGAGAAGGAGAAGGGGCTATCGGCTGGTATATTCATTCTGCCGACTCCACATAAGCACAGAGACGAGTATGACAAGAGGCCTGATTACCCGGAGAGTCCGGTCCCGATTATCCAATCAGGACCTGAGGATCTCATCAAAATCCTCACCGACAGCCCGAAGCCTGATTCAGTTAAAGACGTGACGTTTGAAATCGATTCCCACTCGCAATATCATAGCGAAGTTTGAATTGTTGACCTCTTGAAGTGGGTGGGACGGATTTCGTTCAGAAACGCACAGCTTGTGATTTTTTTTCTTATTTTTGAATAATAAGTATTAAGGTAATGTGATTTATGGGCTTACCCGACAAAAATTTTGTCAATTAGGCTTTTCTAGCCTAGTGGTGTTATTTCATGCAAAAATTTGTAAATGATCCCGTACAACAACTATAAACACGCTTTAAAGTTGTTGTGCAGAATCATTTACAAAATAATGCATAAATTAACAAAACTATGCTATAAAACCCTAATTGACATGAAGCTATTGTCGCGTAATACCATCAATCATATTTTTATTCAAAAATTAAGAAAAACAATCATAAGTTATGCGTTTGTTGACGAGATCCCTCACCCACTTAAGCACATTTTTATATTCCTATAGATATTGCACGTACAGTATTTTACTACTATGAAAATGATTTTTTATTTTATAATAAAGGAAACGTCATGTTTATGTATATTTTTATTAAATAACTTACATAACCCCTGTAATAAAATGTTAATAACCGTACACATTGTGCACATTATAATAAAGAATACAACATTTGTATGCGAACTCGTACTTTTAGATACCTACATAAAGCAATAAAAAGTTAACAATAAAGCTGAAGTTATGAATTTTAAAGAGTATTATTAAAACCTAACCTTTTTAACATTACAGTATAGCCGATTCTAAAGGCTTTAATTTTAGTTTTATTGCTGTCAAAACTAAATTTCATTCATTTCAAAATAGTCCTTAAAAGTTAGGAACAGAATCTAAATTACTTTGGAATAATTTTATGTTTGACAGCACTAAAACTAAAACTAAAGCCTTCAGAATCGGCTAAACTAACTCGTAATTAGTTTCTAAACAACGATATTCAGATTTGAACAAGAGTTTAGGACGGTACCAATCAACGATATTAAAAGAAAGTGTATATAGGTTACTTACACAAGAATCGAACTTCTAAAACGACACACAACATAAATGACTTCAGTCACTTACGTAGTATTGCAATGTCACATTGACACGTGGTAGTCATAATTATCGCGAGCGAAAAAGAGACAAGACATATATGTTGCTGTGCGTCGGTCGTCCCGTGCGACGTCCGTCGTACGCTGGCGCCGACGCGATACTGAGTTCAGATGGCAAATTAGCCAAGTTTTAACGTGCCACTCGCGAATATTAACCTATCTACACTTTCTTCTAATATCATTGGTACCAACCATATTGTTAAACTCCGATACAACATTTCGTTCTTGTAGTTGATAATCCACAAAATTTGGATTAACATTAAAAAAATCAAAAAACAATTTTAGTATAGCTTATGGGATTCACACTATTAAATACTAATTCACATACAAAAAGACACGTTTGCAAAAAAACTCCTAGGTGTACTAATTTGTCAAGCTTTTCACACTGTCGGCCATCTTGTCTATGACGCTCTTTTCGGTGGGCTTGAAGACGTGCACGACAGCGTCGCCTGCATCATTGAGGGTCTTCACCATCTCACTCCAAGCATTCTTCATTGACTCCATTACGTCACGCTTCTCGCGGAGCTCAGGGCTTTCTGCTGGTGATGAGGCTACTGCGATTATGAGGATCTGGAGCGTTTGGAAACAATATTTTTAGAATTCCTTCCAGGAATGTATAAAGTAGGTGAATATGTAAACCCATATTCATACGAAGACTTGGTAAGTCATCAGAAAAAAGACCCAAGGACTCTTTTGTAAAATTCATAAGAAATATATATTGTGGCTTCCAGTGGCGTGTATAGAACTTTTTTCCGGAAAAGCAATTGAGAAAGTCAAGTTTGACAATGAAAAAAATATGAAAAAATTTAAATCTCACTTTGAAAAATAAATTTGTATGAAAATGCTCACTCTAGGGTAGGCACTGGTGTCATAAAAATTTTCCGGAAAGAAAATCTGTTCTCGCCACTAGTGGCTTCCCATATTTGGGTTCAGGTTTGAACAAATGTGTGTGTGACACCGAAATGTCTGTTGAAATTGTGGAAAAGAGTCATTGTTTCTTGTTTTGATCAGTTACCAAGTATTTAGTATAAATTTGGCTACATCAATTATAGTCACAATATATAGGTACATACAGGTATACTATATGTCGTCAGCAGATCGTAGAATTGGGCATATCATGATCTTCCCAGGCATATCATATTTCTGTAAACACTCGGGGAGTCGCCTAGCTCCGCTCCGCCTTGCTCGGCTCCCCAAATTTATTTACATGTAAACCTAACTCTCTCCTCCTCGCTCCTCTTTGCTCCGCTCGTCGTCGCACCTATTTTTGACTCTTGGTGAAAGATTTTCGATTTCATACTTTACAATCTGCCCAATTCTACGATCTGCCCACTACTTAATAATTATTGTAAAGCGACTTCTCAAGAGTTTTTAACTTTTTACTGCGTTCTTACTACGTTTAGTAGAATAAACAAGATTCTTTGTTATAAAGAAATGTAATCGGAATTAATTGGTCCATTTAGTAAACTACGTAAGTTGAAATTGAACTTGACTGCAGTAAACTGGGGGATGACTAAAGTCTGTTTTATAAAAGGAACTGGTACCAGCAAGTAGTTTTATTGGTCAAATAGATTAAAATCTGGTTGCCAGATCTGAGCTGCTGGTTGGACTACGTGTAACAGTAAGGTGTAACCATATTTGAAGAGCTTATTCAGTCAATGGTATAGAACAACTTTTAGTATGGAACAAAACCTGTATCTCGAAAAAAAAAATTTACTGTTTCAAAGAAAAATGCAACGCCGCTCGGCCGAAATGTATGGAAGGGCAGATTATTTTTTTGAGATTTCAGGGTTGGCTCCATAGTAAAAGTTGTTCTACACCATTGACTGTATAAGCTCCTCAAATATGGTTACACCTTTCTGTTACACCTTGTATACAGGTTGTTTGGGACATCGATGTAAATATTTTTAGGGATGATAAAGCAAGTAATCTTGAACATTTCTGACTGAATTTACTATTATGCAAAGTTTTTTAGTTTTTGAGATATAGAAGTTTTTCATTTTTGTCTTCTTAAAATTAGGTAACTGCATTTAAAAAATAATAAAACACTTTTTATGGTTAAAAATAATTATTTCAGTTTTTACTCCAATTTAATAAAAAAATCTGTTTCTTCGTAGCGTATTTAGTTTTATGTTTTATTTTCACTTCTTTTTGAACACATTTACCTAGATTTATTGTTCAATAGAAGAATATTAAAAAATAATGAAAAAAAAATAGATTTTTAGCTATAGTGTTTTGTTGACAAAACTGAAAAACTTCTATATCTCAAAAACTAAAAAACTTTTCATAATAGTAAATTCAGTCAGAAATGTTCAAAATCACTTTGCTTTATCATCCCTCAAAATATTTACATCGATGTCCCAAACATTCTGTATATAGTTTTACTTTTGTTTTAGCGACAATGAGAATTAAGAGGGTTAATTTAAATCAAATTACATTACAAATAATGTAACAGAAATCAACTTACAATGCATACGAAGATCGTTAATCTGAAGTCCATTGTTGATAAACAAACAATTCAATTCCTCCCAAAGTATTAAATCCTAATTCCGTGGCTACAAACAGTAGACAGGATTTCCAGGACAAGTGTACTGATTGCGCGAAGCTTGGACTCCTACTGGTCACAAAGGAAGGCTGGATGATCCAATTACGTTTATCCATACGTGTGTCAACTAACACGCCAATCATGCAGGTGTTCTACACGAGCAATTGTTTTGGCAATACAATACAATACAACTTGGCAATTTTGTTTCAATATGAAGGACCTAAATAGTGCGTCAGGTATGCACAAAGAAAACTCATAATTTTAATTGTGCCAAAACTAGTACAGAATACAACAAAAAGGGTTCTTTTTTATGGATATTGGCTATAAGTAAGAATATCATCAGACTAAGCTAAAAACCTTCAGAAAATATTGATGAAATGCTACACATTACTACTTGCAACTCGAAAAATTTATTGAGACCAAAACTTGCTCTAAATCAAATAATAAAGGGAATATTTTTTGGGAAAAGAAGTTGCAAAAAGTCTACTTTAAAAACAGAACTTAAGAAATAAACATATGAGTTGACCTTTTTTGCGTTAATCCATGAAAATCATAATCATAGTAGATAATACTGCTTTGAGATTTTATAACTTTTGTCCTATGGTATGTCTTTTCAAATATTTGTAATAATTTAACTTTTCAAATACTTAAGTATTTACCTTTTAAGTAAAAAAAACTAATTCACAGAAATTATTCAGTTTTGTGTAAGTATGAATCAGCTTTGATCATGGACATTAAACATGTTACACCTTTAATAATTGACTCCGTGTTTTGCTAGCTTGAATCAAACTCCGAGAAATATGTTGCCTGTGAAAAAAAAACGAACTATATAACTAAACAGTAGACAGGACAATAGACTCAAGGGCTGTGGACCATAACTCGACTTAATTTACACTCAC
Organism: Ypsolopha sequella; assembly: GCA_934047225.1. Lineage (NCBI taxonomy): Eukaryota > Metazoa > Arthropoda > Insecta > Lepidoptera > Ypsolophidae > Ypsolopha > Ypsolopha sequella. The sequence goes on along the minus strand of OW204002.1, from coordinate 12,040,846 downwards.
AAAAATACATCAATTGGATGTAGTTACAAGGTTCTACGTCATGTATGTTTCGGGACACGGTTATGATACTGATTGGAGCAACCTCGGCCATTGAGTGTGTAACAAATCAAATCAAATCAAATCAAATCAAAAATATTTATTTCAGACCAGTTTAGTCCATATTTAGACAACAATACAATAATTACAATAATTATAAGGCATGACAAATACTAACAATAATAATAATAATAATAATTTGGAGCGCCCAAACCTGCAGCTCCAGACATATGGCAGTACACCCAATGTCCCATAAATGGACAGTCCTCTCTATTCGCGAGAGTGTTTAGGATGCTGTTGAGACTGCAATTGACCCTTTCTCTTAGTGAGGCTATGCGTTTACGAACGAGAGCATGAAAACCATCAGTTCCGGCCTCCGCAAACATGCCTGACGCGCTACAGAATCTGGGCAGTCTCAACATCACCCTAAACGCGTTATTATATTGCACACGCAGAGCATTGAAGGTCCTCTGCGTATATTTGATCCACAGGTTGCCCGTGTAAAGTGACTGACAGTATGCTTTAACATACGGTCAAAAACACTGCACTGAAACTGTATTTGAGAAAATATTTATAAAAAAATTCAAACAATTGGAGGTTCAATGAATGACACGTTTCACAAATTAATAACAAGAAACGTGAATTTATTTTCTGCTCAATGAAAGTTGTAGAATAACTTTAGCAATAACAAATGACACACGGGTGACTCATTAAACGAGAGTGTAAGGCAGTAATTAACATTGTGCAATTAGAGAAACCGTGAAAACATAAATCAATCAACTCGTTTCGATAGGTTTCTAAACAATTTATTGTTCTAATACCATTTTGTACATCAACTTAATTATGGCAACTTCAAAGTAAATATTTAAAACAAATGCAAATACAAGGTTATTATTTTTTTTCTTTCTAATATCATGAAACAGCACATCAAATTCCCAGGATTATGTTTCGAGATATTTCTATAAAAGAGCTTATTATATATCCGTGTAATTAATACAAAAAAAGATTACATAAATATACATACATAACAAAAAGCATCAAAAATGACTGGACGAATAAATTAGTTTAGATTTCTGAAACTGATTTAAGGTTAAACGTTAGCCGCTCGGTACAAAGTGCACAACTTAACTTTGTTTTTCTTATTGAGAAGTTGAAAGTGAAAAAGATATTGGTCCATGGCAATTCACGCCATATATTAGTAGGTATAGTTACGTTTATGAATCAACCTTAATGTTGTTTTTTTTTTTTTTCAAAAGAACCTTTGGGTCTGCGATATATTTGTTTTAGTGATGATGGGAATTAGATGGTTAAAATTAGTAGCATTATATTATCAGTGATATTAGTTCAAGCATCTACAGGTGGTAGAGCTAATGCCGGGCTCCACTGTGGAGGTACCACCATCTTATTTGGAGACCCCCTCGAAGTAATTCGGGGGAGAGCAAAAAACCAGGAGGCCCACCATGCCTCGGACCGATGGATAGCGGTATATCCATCCCTAATAGCCGGGCCTTATATGAAACAGACTGGTGACGGGCAGCGGGGTCACTGGTGCGAGGGTTCCGGCACCGCGCTCACCAACACGCCTGCCCAGGGTGTGTGAGTATGGGCAATTCTTCCAGTATGACCGCCGGGAGTGGCAAAGTCCTGGAAAGGCTTATGTCCAGCAGTGGACGAACTAGGCTGATGGATGGATTGTTTCCATAAAAGAGGGTGTTCAGTTGATGTTGCGATTGTCAGGCTGGAAACTATCAATAGCACTTGTCCATTCAATCCGTGTAAAGAAATCAAGAAATTGAGAAAAAAAGCATTTGTTTTATAAAATATTAGTCGACTAGGTATGTAACTTTTCTATGGAAGAGCTCCAATCCTCAAATATCGAAAAAAAATTTCGATATTTGAGGATTGGTTTCATAGTAAAAGTTGTTCGTATGGACGAGTACTATCACCAATTTCTGGCTTCCGCAGGCGCCTGTTCCAGCGTCATCCGAAAATTACTCTTACCGATAAACGATATTTCTCTTAAGTAAGTGAGATGTTTAAAAATTATTAAAAAATATATATAGTGATATTTAAAGTATAAAGCAAAAGATTTATTTCGGAAAATTATTCTTGCGTTAGAAGAACAGTATGAAAATATTGTTCAAAGTCGAGCTGTTTTTAGACTAAAATGAAGTAAAATTGGTTATTTCTTTGAAACCACTATATAGTATTTGTATGGTCCTTGCTCTTAAATACAAGGAAAATATTGCTTAGAAAAATCTCTGTGGAATTTTTTTCCGTCCATCGCGTCTTATCGTGCGGAAAGTAAGGTTCGCTGCGCTCGTGTTTTCAATTTGGCACTTATTCGTATAAAAACCTTTTACGCTCAAGTATCTTACAACATTTTTCAATGCATTTTGCGATGAAATACAACAAAAAAATAAGTATAATAAAGAAAGTAATTTTATTTCACCAAAGCCTATTTACAACAAAATGGCGTGCTTTCTTTGCAGAGCGCGCGTTTCATACAGTTTTTCCTTTCTTGAGGCAAAGGTACAGTATACATACAGCCAATAATGTGAAAAATATTTTTGTTTGCGGAATTTTTTTTGGACAGCAAAACCTGCTTGCATCTTTGTAATTTTTTAAATTTTATGACTTGCACCAAGCACCAGAGTCAAAAACTTGAAAAAATTACTTTATTTCACGCGTGAAATAAAGGATTTCAGTACTGTTTTATTTCACGCGTGAAATAAAGAGTCGGTTTCCGCATAATTTTGTTACACAAAAAAGAAAACTTTACGAGCAACTGCATTGAAAAGTATTATTTTCCCCTATTTTGCGCTATCCGGAGATTCCGGAGACCCTGCGACGTTGTAATGCAGTGCGCGCTGATATGAACGTTATTTCAATATAGTTTCTGACGATATTTGTACTGACACAAGTCGACTCAAGGTCGTTGGCGACTATCTGTCCCTTAACATCCAGTATAATAAATTAGAATGGCCTAATCTACACATCCACATTTTATTCATTTTGGAAAGTTAAAGTGGTTTTGAAACTTTTTAGTGACTCTTTGGGTTTTTCCTCGAGGACCCCGATCCTTTAGGCCCCCGTCCTTTAGGACCCCGATCCTTGAGAACCCCGATAAATTTGAAAAAATGCCAATGTCGCTTAAAGTATAATCGCCAACAAAAGTGTTAAACTAACAAAATGAATAATCAGCAGTTGCTAATAAAGTGGCTCTTATTTCAGCGCCTTTAGGCCCATAATGCAGCTTTTAAATCACGCGTACTTTTTACTTTATTTAACTGCACTAGTGCTTTTACATTTACCTTTTTTTAATTCCAGCAAAATTGATTGAAAGAGATAGAAAAGTACATTGTTATGCATGCGTAAAAGAGACAGATTTATTGGCATATCATCTGGCAGCGCCGGCTCTATTGTTTCATTATAACTAGTTAGTGGCCAGGTAGAATTTTTAACAATGGTTCCACTTTTCTGGGTCGTCATTAGTATTTCTAGGGATCTAAAATATGGAATAACATAAAATTATATCAGCTTAACTCTAAACTAGGTTGCATTAACCAAACTAACACATTATTTAATTAATGTACTTTGAAGCACTTTTTGTATCGATGGTACACCAGCAGGATCATAGCAAAATTAAACAAAAAAAAGATAATCAAATTTATCGGGGTTCTCAAGGACCGGGGTCCTAAAGGACGGGTGTCTCGAGGACTGGGGTCCTCAAGTATGAACCCGACTCTTTACTGCCCTACTTCCTCTTTAGATAATAAACCTGTAGTTGCAAAAAATTTTCCATGTTACCATCAAGCGATTCGCTAAGTATACCTATACAATCAGTGTGAATCAACCCAAGTATAGTGTTACTGATTGTGTAATTCATCTGTAAACTGCATGGTATCTGCTTGCAACCTTCTTGCAACTTGATGTACAAAGAATGTATCGCTACATTTACTTCGTGGGTGGCACAATGCTCTAAGGTGACACAATGCTCTAAGGTGTCACAATGCTCTATGGTGGCACAAGCGAGATTTGGATTCTCACAATTGTTGTAGCTGTTTCGGTCATTCGCGGCCGGCACGAGCGCGCCCTCCCCCCGCGCCCCGCTCCCTGCTCCGACTTGTTCATTTTGGTATATAAGGTAGCACAATGCTCTAAGTTGGCACAATACTCTAAGTTGGCACAATGCTCTAAGGCGGCACAAGACAATATTATCTGCTGCCTTATGGGTGATCAATTAAATTGCAGATTATTGTCTAAAATTTCTTTGTCTCGTGATTGTTGTCAAGACCCTTCCACTATAAAATGAGAATTTTCAATACAAATAAAATACATGTTACAATAAATAGATGGTATACCTGAAAAATGTTAAATAAAATATCCCATCCTATCCAATCCCGTATCCCATAGTGCAACGTGGCTCTTTTGACGCGTAGCTTGATCGTGGTCAAAATCGGAGCCATTCAGTATACTCTATGATCGGAGCTAACGCTCGCTTCTATCCTATCCCTTGTTTCACAACTGCGCCCCCCTGTCACTGTCATCTACGCGTCAAAACCAGAAAACAAGAATTCTGAGGTCAAAACAGCCTTATAGCACTGTGTGGAGCAAGCTTGATGTTGGGTAGCAGATTGCCCATCCATCGTAACGATGACACGCACCGAAAATTCGCGACTACAACGCCATCTAAGAATATATTCACATCGCCCTGTCTGACGCAAAACGTAGTAGAGATGAAAAGAGGTTAGTCACTGACTGCGTCTCACTGATTGAGCTCAAATTGGGTAATCGTTGTCTTACTGTTTATGATGGCCACTCTCTTTTGATTGTTTGATTTGTTTGTCTTACTTACTGTGCATCAAAACGGCTATTCTGGCACCTGAGGAAAAATTGCTAAGGCAGATTTCGGATGATTTTAAAAGAGTTTTTGTATGGATATGTATTGATTTTTTTTATAGTGAGCATTCCTTATATTCAATAGTTTTTATTTGATGAGGTTTATTAGCCACTTTACATCACATGGCATTTACCAAACTGTAGACAAAAGTTGAACGACTGATATTGCAAGTGAAAAATAATTCCAGAATAGCCGTCTCGGCTCGTCTAATAATTCTCGCAATATTTATCACATTAAAATAATTGTCTTTTTCTGCAACTTCAGATTTGATGAAATTTAGATATTGTTTTTCATACAAAATATCATACAGGCCTTGCTGGTCGTCGACAGAGAGCAAGTACCAAGTCGATTAGAAAATAAAAGGATATGAAAAAAGATATACTTAGCAATTTTTGTTGCCCTTGCCTGCACTTATAAAAAAATTGGCTGTCGAATGTAATGTAGACTTAAACATTATTTCAATATTAATTATTATTAATGATAATTTTTATTTCCAGTACATTATTACTCAACAAAGTCTAGGGAACAAGCTACTATATCAACTCATTTATGATAACTCTTCAGACAAAGTACTGGCTATTAAAAGTATTATAATTTTTAAAATTTCAAACAGAAAGCAAAAGCTTATCGAAATAAGGAGAGATTGTTTATCTGAGGTGGGATGAGAGGGTTTTGACATGCTCGGTTTTTTTTTTGTAAACCAGTTATCCCTACTTTATGGTATTTTTTGTGACTCGAGCATTATGTCACCGGCGGGTCTACCGCGTAATTCTGATTTGTATCAACTTCAAGCAAATGCATGCGAAATTGAACGCGTGCAAAAGAGATGGCATGTTAGGCGGGCGTCGTCGCACGCACGGCAAATTTCAATCTAAAGTTGATGTTGATGAAAATCAGAATTACGCGGTAGACCCGCTGGTCATTTAAGGGGCAAGTAGTCACCAACGATCTTGAGTCAACTTGTGTCGGTACAAATATCGACAGAAACTATATTCAAATAACGTTCACATTCATATTCGCACTGCATTACGACATCGTAGGGTCTCCAGATAGCGCAAAATAGGGGAAAATAATACTTTTCACATAGACGCGATGGACGGAAAAAAAATCATAGATACTTTTCCTAAGCAATATGTTTAAATTTTACTGCAAATACCATAGTGGTATCAAAGAAATAACCAATTCTACTTAATTTTGGTCTAAAAACAGCTTGACTTCGAACAGTTGTTCTTTTGACGCAAGAATAATTTTCAGAAATAAATTTCTTCCCTTATACTTTATACAACACCATATATTTTTTCCATGATTTAAAAAAATCTCTCTAAGAGATATATCTTTATCAGAAAGAGTAATTTTCGGATGACGCTGGAACAAGCACCTTAAGGCGATTACCGTCGCCAAATTAGATGCTCGATATTTTTCACTACAAATATCAACGGAAACGACATTGAAATAACGTTCATATCAGCGCGCAATGCATAGTGGCTGTTACGACGCTCACTGCGTCCTTGAGAGGGTGAAATAGGAGAAAATTATACTTTTCACTTGGACGTGATTACTCGATTGAATAATCTTATGTTATGTTTATAGCTATAAAGTTTATCTATTTATCAAAGCATAAATGAATTCAATCGGCCAAGCCACTCAGGAGCAGTAGAGAATTTGAGGTCAAAAAACACCATTCAGTAAAAAAAAAAATTCATGTAGAAGTTTCGGTGGTATGAAAAAGAAAAATGTTACATATGTTGTCTGAGTTGATTATTCATAATACATTTTTTCATTATTTTTGGTTTGGCCATAAACGAGGAGTAGGCTTTAGAAAGTACCCATTTGGCAATAGTAAGGCCCTTAAGGCGGGAAGAGATGCTAAGAGCTGTGGTGTGGGTGGGTATGTTGGCAGCAGGGCGCAGACAGTGCGAAATTGCGGACGCTGTTAACACGCAACTAAGCGTAATGTGCCGATTATGTGCACGCCACAGGGCTACAGGAGATGTAGCCAAACGTAATCGAGGAAGATACAGGCTCACTGCTACCAAGGAGTAAAGTAATAAAACTGGAGAAGTTTTATTATAATACGTTTTTTTAATGAAAACTACAGATTACAGATACAGGGCGGGGCGACAAATCGGTGCACTCAGTTAGTATGAAATCGAAAATATTACATCGAGAGCCAAAAAATAGGTGCGACGACGAGCGAAGCAAGAAGGAGCGTGTTACGTTCACATGTAAGATAAAATAAGGAGCCGAGCGGAGCGAGGCGACGTCCCTAGTTTTATTTACTTAAAATTAAATTGTCACTAAAATAGAAAATTGTTCGCCTGAGACCTAAATTTATATTTTCAAGTCGCCGAACATTTTATTCGCCCACAGTCTTTCGCCCACTTACTATTTTAGTACGCTATATTCAGTAATTTTGACACATTAAATTTGAATTTATATCCGCTTGTTTAAATTTTTGCCAAATATTGAAAAAAATGCAGGACATACGTAGGGCGGCTGATATGTAATCTCCTTGGTCAGAAATGTATACAAAAATAATGCTGGCTGGTATGGATTTATATTCGTTTGTTATTCTATTTTCAAAATGTATTACACTCATTTGTTTATTGCATCACGTTTATTTGTCTCCTACAATTGTTTCGAACATGTCGGTAGAAAAAGTGAAAATGGATAAAATCGAGCAGCGTGCGGTGATTAAGTTTTTGACTAAAGAAGGGAATTCGCCTTCGGAGATCAGACAGCGTATGTCACGTGTGTTTGGCAGTTCGTGATCTTCCGAATTTGTTATAAAGTTTTGGTCAAGGCAGTTTAAATTAGGTCGTGAGAGCCTCGAAGATGATCCTCGTAGCGGAAGACCAGTTTCGGCCGTCACCGATGAAAATGTAGCCAGGGTGAAAAAAAAATATATTAGAGGACCGACGAGTGAAGCAGTGGGAGATAGCTAGAGATGTGGGCGTCAGTAAAGAGCGAGCCAATGAAATAATTCATGAGCATTTGAACATGTCCAAGGTTAGTGCACGTTGGGTCCCTAGAATGTTGACTGCATTTGACATGGAGAGGCGTGTCAAATGTTGCGAAGAGTTTTTGGACATGAGTCGAGGGAAAGAGGAAGAAATAATTTCTAGAATTGTAACATGTGATGAGACTTGGATTCGACAATGGGACCCGGAAAGTAAGCAAGAGTCGTTACAGTGGAAATTTAAGGATGAGAAGCCGCCTCGGAAATTTAAGGTCTGTCCATCGGCCGGTAAACTTATGGCTACAATCTTTTGGGACACAGAAGGGATTTTGCTCATAGATTATTTACCGAAAAAAACTACAATGAATGCTGATTATTACGAAAACTTATTATATCAACTAAGAGAGACAATAAAAGAAAAACGGCGAGGTAAACTAAGCAAAGGAATTCTGATTTTGCACGATAACGCACCAGTGCATACCGCACGCACAACAAAGCTAGCAATTAAAGACAATGGCTTCGAAACCATTGACCACCCCCCTTATAGTCCAGATCTAGCCCCCTGTGACTATTTTCTGTTTAGACTTCTCAAGAAAGACCTCAGGCGACGAAGATTTATGACCGATGACGAAATGAAGGCAGCGGTTTCTGACTATTTTGACGACAAACCGTTTTTTTTTTTTTAATGGCTTAAATTCAATATTTGAAAAATTTAATAAGTGCATTTTACTAGCAGAGGACTATATAGAAAAATAAAAAAAAAAACTATCCAGTTACGTCTTTTCTTTCATAGTTAGGTAGGTTACTTTTCAGCGTCCCTCGTAATGTTGACACTCAAACAAATATCAGGTCGCCCAAATATTATGGAGATTCTCATTACGTAATTTAAGTAACTCAAATTAATGTTTTTAAGTTGCTGTTCTATTGATTTCTCGTTACTCACAGTCAGTCGCTCACTTAGTAAAACAATAAGTCAAATTAATGATTTGTGTCACTAAAAATTTTCATTTACAATCGCTCGTTTTATTACTACCCATACTAAAATACTAAAGTACTAGGTTGATAGTACATTTCAGTCTACAACCTACAATAAAGAAGAAAGCTATTTGAAATCGCTACAAAAGAGAAAGAGTAATTTCATGCCCGTGGAAATTTGTACAATCGATCAATCGAAACCATTGTGTTTCTTACAATTATTATGTACAATTCGTTGACTTTCTTTGATGTACGACTTCCTTTTAAGAATCATTATAGTTGTATTTTTAAACTACAGTACACCTACTACATGGGTAGTTTTAAAACGATTTGTAAGGTGTTAATTACACAAAATAATATATATGTATACTATAATTAGGGTTGCCAACTTTTTTAAGAAGAAAAAAAGTTCATCTGATTCCAGGGAAGGTAAATAAAAAGAACGTACTTTTTTAAAAAAGTATCCTTTATTCAAGGGAATTCAAAGATTTTTTGAAAAAAATATCAAGGCAGCAGTCGATAAGAACAAGGGAGGCCAGGCTACATACGAACATCCTCAAATCCTTTTGTGAAACTATATTTTTGTGCTCTTTTCACAAACACAAACGCATAACGCGCACAAGTCATACATTTTCCCTCGGATTTCTTGTGTTTTCGCTGGCTGGTGTTGTCAGTTTACGTCTAATTTTGCGTACAGATTGAAATAAAGTATTTATACGTACTTTATTGGTATTCAAAAGTATAAAGTACAGGGACCAAAAATAACGTAAGATACTTTATTTTAAAGTACAGTTGGCAACCCTAACTATAATTAAGAATATTGATACCATAAGTGCCAACAAAGATACTGCAACGTTTATTATATACTTAAAGACATTTTAAAAGTTCAGGTATTTATGTGGAATATTTTGTTCAGTTAGGACTTGTTCCAAGATACGTAAAAATGGTACGTAGGTACTAAAATTTTAATTATTTCCATGAAAAATTAAATTGTGAAATCGGGAAAAAAATCTGTGGTTTCATACATTTTTGTTGAGCAGTAACTTTTCTATGGAACAGCTGAATTTTTTTCGTGATTCGAGGGTTGGCTCCATACTATAAGTAGTTCGAATGAACGAGTACTATCACCAGTTTCCAGCTTCCGTAACTTCATCTTAACACCCAGTATGATACCGTTAAGATAATCTCTATTTTTACAGAAACGGATATTCATTTGTGTGTTATTGGTGGTACTGACTGTTACCGCCAATCAAGAACTGGATGAAGAAAATGAAATTGCATCAAAACCATTTCCATTAACTTACGTCGATGGCTCCAGATTGGTGAAAGCAAGACCACCGAAGAAGACAGACGAAAAATTCTTCTTTCAAAGTGGATTTGGTGGTTCTAGTGTCACCACCGTCGTACAGAACAGTCGACCACCTCCAATAACTGCCTTTTATCCTGCTTATTACGTCTATCAAGAAGAACCGGAACACCCTTACGTGATACCAACATTTTTTCACTACAATTTGAAGAAAAATAACCCTTAATATTAGATATAAAATTAAAAATTAAAAAGTTTATTTCAAACATGAACACTTATATATTTAAAAAGTCACAAAGGTAGTAAGTAAAGTCAAAAATTGTCAGCCTCTTCTTCTGCCTCGACGAGGGTATCCACGTCGTCCTAGGAATGAAAAAAAAGAAAAGGTAACTAAGAGGAAAACAGATTAGTTGAGCGGTTTTCTCGTTGTTGTTTTTTTCTTAGTTCTTAGTTTTCCTCCAGATGGCGCTGTCCATGTCACCATAGATAAAATCTGTTTCATAGCAATCATTGTCAAAGTGGTTTTTCGTTTGTTTGGAATCGGTGCAAGTTTTGTCTTTGATTCTGTTGCTAAAGAAAACAACAGTGCCATCTAGGAATCTTATTTAACACTAAATTTGACACAAGGAAAAACGCTCTCTTAGAATTTGAGCACGAATTAATCACAATTCATGAACATTGCTTCCCAGCATTCGTCAGAAGCTGATTTAATTATTTAGTAGAATCTTCGCAAGATTTTCCTGAAACTAATTATTAAGGGGTTATATCGTCAAAATTGACACTTTTTGAAGTTATTTGTCTGCTGTTCAAAAGCAGTCCTAAGTAAAATAAATTAGTATAACAATTTTGGGACCTTTTTCTGTATTTTGGACTTTTAGAAACGCGATTGGAGGAATATCACTCGACAGAAATAATTATTGAAATGAGGTCTAAATTTACACTGTTTTTGATATTCTGACAAATATGTAAAATATGTATTTAGATGGGTTTTAAACAATACCTAAATTACTAGTTATGGGAATTTTCATTGCTATTTTAGTTAATTTTGTATTAATATAAAACCGACTATTTGACAATTTTCCCCGATTCCGTCCCTCTCGCACTGCACTCTCCCTCTCCCTCTCGGTCTTTCCGCCTAGAGTAAATGGGACCTTTGCACGGACGATATATCACCTTAATTATGAGAAATAAATTAAGAAATGCTTAAAGGCCTAAACACTGAATTCCAGCGGGTTAGTCTCGAAACGCACTAAGACAAGACGATAGACATGTATAACGAACATATCGTTCCGAGATCAGTATAGCCGCGGGAGATGTAGTTCTTGAAGTTGTTCAAAGTTATGTCTACCTAGGATAGACTATCCAACTGGGTGGAGACAACTTCGAGAAAGAGGTTGGGCAGGGTCAGTGGCGTGCACAGAACTTTTTGCTGGAAAAGCAAGCAATTAGTCAAGAATAACAATAAAAATAAAAAATAAATTTAAATATCACTTTGAAAAAAAAAAGTTTGTATAGGAAATTTTCACTCTAGGGTAGACATTGCCTACCCTGGCGTCATACATTTTTTTTTTTCAAAGTGGTATTTAAATTTTTTCATAGTTTTTTTATTGTTATTCTTGACCAATTGCTTGCTTTTCCAACAAAAAGTTCTGTGCATGTCACTGGGCAGGGTAGCATTTGGGAAGCTTCGTCATATCCTCACGTCTCATGATATTCCATCCAACAGAGTCTCAAGTTAAGGGTCTTCAACGAGTGTATATTGCCAGTGACTGATGTGGTAACCTATGGTGCCAAAACGTGGACACTGACAGTGAGACTAACCCACAAATTTCAAGTCTTTCAGCGAGCTATGGAAAGGGCTACAGGCCGATAAAGTGCTGAATGTGTCAAAGACCATTTTTGCAACCATTTTGAATGTATTAATCCTAACTTCGAAACAGTTTAAGTAGGTATATGGTCTGGAATAATAAATAAACTCCGAACTAAAAACTGGTTACTGATTGTAATTGCAAAAATAATTGGACGTGTGAAATCGAGGACAAAAGCTAGTTTAAACACGATTACTCATCTGAAAAGCCTTTCCATCTGTCTGTTCATGGCATAATACAAAAATGGAAACAACTTTATGGAAATTACACAAACTAAGTTGAGCTCTTTACACTGGTATCAGTGCGTAAAAAGTTCCTCTTATTCTGCCAACTGCCAAGATAGCCCACACTAATTATTTATTATGCTAACTGACGTAACTTGAAGAAAAATACAACAAACAGAATTTTGCATAATTATTCTTTCCATAAAATCCGAAACGAGAAAACGGAGAAAGTGACTGGCATAGCCTACTGAATTAGTAAGTAGAAGTGGTAGTGGGCTGGCCATTTGTCACCGACATGATGGCCGTTAGGGCCACAAGGCGTTGGAATGGAGACCACGTACAGAAAAGCGTATCGAAGGCCAAACTCGTGCCTATTGGATCGGCAACATGAAGGACGTTGCGGTGATGATGAGGGGTGGGTCTCATTATTTCCACTGAGAATAACCATTGACGGTTATTCTGATACTACATGTATCACTATTTCCATTGCGTTTTTAAAATCGCGACGCCGACTTCACGGTCGCTTATCCAATAGATAGGTACTGGCCACTGAGAATGTTATTGATGGATTAATTGTCAATAAGTCGACAGTGATTGTTTGAGAAATCGGGTATCACTATTTCCATCGGTATTATGTGTTCTATGATTTCCATTCGATGTTTTTCACGTCAATGGCTATTGTGAGACGGATTTGCATAAATCTGGCAGTATCAGAATTTCAATTCCAATGGAAAATGGAAATAATGAGACCCACCCGATGATAAGGACGACCCAGGACCGTCAAAAGTGGCAAAATATTGAAGAGGCTTATGTCCAGCAGTGGACGAACACAGTCTGATGGATGGATGGGATGGATGGATTATTTTCGTGTCCTAATATCAAAATAACAAACCACTTCTTCTCCACTGCGGCGAGCGTTCCACCCTCAGAGCTTGTTTGTTCAGGTTACCAGCATCAAGTTCAGACGAAGCCAGGGTCTGTTCGGCACAAGCCGTGAGGACTGCTGCCAGCATTAGCAGAACCCATGGGTAAAACGTGAACTGGAAACGAAACGTGACATAACTTTTTACATAATTTTATTTTTGTTGATTCGATGATCACATAAAGAAAGTACATATTAATTTAGTCTGATTCCGATTCCTGCTGACGAAGACCACAAAAATAAAATGCTTCAAAGGTACTTAAAAAACTTTTTAAAGATATTTTTCAACGTATATCCGGGGTCCATGTTATTATTGTACATAAGACAGGCTGATTGACTAGTTTACAAACATTTATTTAACATTTTAGCCATTAAAAATAATTAGTATTCATGGCATGTGTTTGTTTTTACATAATTTTGGATTGGAATCATTCCAGAAATCATTATAATAACATAGACAAAAGTTGTTTATCTTTTTGTGGATATATTATGTTTTAAATAGCTTCATTTAAGATAATGAAATGCTTGGTACTCAAATAGCATTTCAAGCTTGCCAAAAAATCCATCATAAATTTTAGAAAAAAGTTATTTAGTAAATAAAAATAGGCGTGGTCTGTATCTATTAATTCTCGTAGGTATGTATTTTAGAGTCTGGTAAAACAAATGAAATTACGCTAAACAATAGTTACCTTCATTTTTATGACCGCTCTTCTTTTCCTTCGGATGGCACTGGGGGATTCCGAGGATAAACTTCGTATTTGTTGCGCAATCGGCTCTTTATACTGCTCTTTACTTACGTCATTTCATCTCAGTTACCTGCGTTTATGCGCAATTGCAGTATTAAATTAATCGTTCTTACATAATTATCTATAGGACCAACAAAGTAACTATCTTTAGATATACATATACTCATGCCTGTATCCCAGGTGGGTTGACAGACACAGATCTCCACCTGCAGCGATTCTGTTTAATCCTGATACTACTCATGCTTTTGTGGACATAATCTCATGCACGAATTGTAGTATCAGGAGAAACTCATGTGAAATTAATAATATTAATCAATATATAATAAAATATACTAAAATTACAAATAATAAAAAATAAAAATAACGGTTCGTCGAATCGTAGAAGCTTTTCTGTTCCAGATTGACATGGCTTTTCTTTAGGATGTCGCCAATTTGATCGGCATTCGTCGTACGTCAAAGCACAGTTTACCAACCACAGACAATCTAGAAACTGAGTTTTGAATGTGACCTCTGATTGGCTGAAACTAGGGGAGTTTTGAATATTATTATTTTTGCTTGATTCGTCACTTCAGATATCGAATCGTTGGTGCAGTGCAGTGGTAGAGAACTAGGGGTAAAACTGTACATTACGGGACGGAGCGTAGAAGGGGGAGAGGTGGGGGGAGGGGGGGAGGGGGAGGGCTACCCCCTGGTACCCTCCCTTTTTGTAGCAAACCCTTGGTTTTCGAGATATTCATGGTTGAAGTTTGAGGTTATGTATGTGATAGCACCTCGATGGAGGGGTGAGCGTGGGGGGGGTATTAATGAGAATTGCAGGTTTGTCCATCAATTTGATTCCTCCCCCCCCCCCTTCTAAAAATAAAATAAAATCTACCTAATTTTGGACTGTTTGAACCTATCAGTATAGAAGTCATCTATGTTGACACAAATTCCTTTCTGCATCGGCTCCGGCGCTGCGGGAAGTACAGCCCCTTCGCCCTTGCGTAACAAAGCATAGGCACCCATGCTCACCTCCGCAGCTTCGGCTTGTTGGTCACCTTCGGTGACCAGCCTCAGCCGCTACGGCTCGTACGGTTGCCTATGCTTTATTACTGCGGGCGGGGGCTGCCCTCCCTGCGCGCCTCCGGCTTTTCATATACACTCTAGGGGTAGTAGCCACAAGACTGTATAGTGTCGGGGTGCACTAAGTCGGTTTTTGAACAGTTTAACCTACCAGTACCGTGGCAAGTGGCTCAACAGAGTCCAACACTTGCACAGCATCCGAAAAAGGCACAAGCGGCTCACTAGTCTATCACTTGCGCACTAGACGAAGGCACTGAAAAGGAGGCCGTGACAAGCGGCTCAACAGAGTCCAACACTTGCACTTCACTCAACTCTTCAGGCAAAGCAGCAGAACTCAAAGACTGGGGCTTCGGAGACGCCATGGTAGTCACACGTTTGTTAGTTAGACAGGAGTACGTAAAACGATCTCGACCGCAAAAGCAACAAACGACAACTAATTCAACGCGACACGTCGCTAAAACAAAATGGCGTCGTTTTGCGTTTCGTTTTAGCATAGCAGAAACACAATTTTTCTTTTTAAATGTCGTTAAATTAATAATCTTTATAATAATTTTCACGTTAATATACAAAATTTTAAGTTTGCAATACAAACCAAAACCTATTGAATGTGAATTAAAACATAATTACGGTAAAATTCGTCAGATGTGGTTGTATAGACTCAATCCTTTGCATAACGAAACGCAATTGACATGTCAAAAGTGATGGTCGTGAGTCAAAACGAAAATTTTATTGTCAACTTTTAATAATTTATTTCTCAAAAACTACGCATTTGCTACAAAAAATAGTTCGGGGAAAGACTTCTTATATCATCTACTTTCTGTAAAAAAATTATGAAAGCCCAGATCAGCGTCCCGTAATGTACAGTTTATCCGAAGCGTGTTAGTTTACATGTAAATAAGGTTGGGGAACCGAGCCCAGCGAGTCGACCCCCTTAGTATTAATTGAATGCATTATATATTTTCTGCAGTTACATATTGTCTAATTTTGTCTGCAAACTCCGGCAAATTCGACTACGAGAGTTTTCCAACCACTCAGAGATCGCATACAAAACTCAGTCGGAAGACTGCTATATGCGGCCCGTCCGGCCCATCCACTTGCGCATTCATTTCCTTTATCATTCTTCTTTATCTGTCCTCCCTAATGGCTCATATATGTGATTCAAAACATGGTGTTCATGTACACAAGTAGTAAAGTTAATCAAGCCTTTACATTGTGTACATCAGGCCTCGTTAACCATTTTTTTATCTACACCATATCAATAACTATACTGTGTCGTGATCTAAGTGTCATACTTCATTCCACCGCGACATTTAGGGCAATTCCATCAAAATGATGGCTATCGCTTTTCATTTAAAGTCAGGGATAGGCCGTGCAAATTCTGGTAGCACTCCGTGCCCAATGAAACGTCATATTTAAACCGATAACATCCCCGTATTACCTATTAGCAGTACTTACTACTTTTTCTTCTGTGCCATCAGCTGAAATTGGAACAAAACAGTATGTAAACTTTTAGGGTTCCGTAGTACCTAAAATTTACAAAAGGAATCTTTATGGTGAGACTCCGTTGTCCGTCCGTCCGTCTGTCACAGGCTCATAACTTTAGCACCGTTACAGATAAAGACATGATATTTGGCATAAAAATAGCATTAACTTGCCCACATATCACGGTGTAAAAAAATATGAAAAATTTCTAACACGAAAGTGAGAAAAATAAAAAGTATTATCTTTAAAATACAATATGGGTATTAAATTGTAGATATTAAAAATCTGATTGTAAAAATATATACCTTCACTATATTTACTGGCACTGGTTACAAGAAATCTTTAAAATCTTTAAAAAATCTTTGAAATCTTTGAAATGTTTAAAACCACAAAAATATATTTTCAATACAAAAGAGAAAAAAAATTATCCTAATAATACAATATGGGTATCAAATTGTAGATATTAAAAAGCTGATTGTAAAAATATATCCCTTAGCTATACTCGTATTTATATGAAATATGAAAAAAAAATCGATTATAGATCATAACTGGCCAATTTAGGAAAAGTATAGCGATTTAAAAAAGTTTGAGCACAAATGAGAAATATATAAATAGAAGTGAAACATATTTTTCTAATATAAAATTACAACATGGGTATCAAAGCTGATTGTAAAATATATAGTTTGGCTATATTTAATTGCATCTATTTCGAGAAATCCTTGAAAAACCATGAAAAAATATGTCCTCCCTTTATATCCAAAACTGATTTACCGAAAAATATGAAAAAAATCATCGTAATATATATTTACGTAAATATTATGGGAAAAATAAAGAGGTTGAGAATTTCATGAAAAAAAAATTACAAAATTAAATTTATCATCCACAGTACGAAATCCTAGTTGACTCGCACTTGGCCGGCTTTTTTTCTGTGTATAAGAGGAAGGTGTAAATGTTTATGCAAAGACAGCCGCTTTTCGAGTAAACCCCAAATGACCCCAATATATTGCGTGATATAAGAATTTTAATTATATTTAGAGAATCACAAGCAACATTGCTGCACTGTAGTTCAAAGGATGAAACTTATTCAGAAAAAGGTTTAAGATATCTGTCATAAAGCAATTAGCTTCACGACCTTCACGTCATCAAAACTGAGCAACAAAGAATACCTCATCAATACGATGGAAATTTTAAAGAACCAGTATGGAGATTACAATTATCCATATTCCTTATTTATAGAATCCCAAGGATATCACTTATGTTGGCAAATTATTGAATAGTTTATTTGTTTAATACCGTATATAAAGCCCACATGAAGTTGCAACTAACAAAGTATATCCAGTTCCTTTAGAGCAACTGCAACTGCAACTATGGTTTCCTCAAAGGTATGGTTTTAAGATAATATGATTTTTACTAAATTCATTGCTTAGGGTATTAAAATACTTTTTTAAATAGACCGAGGTAATATCGAGGGCATCAAGCTGAAAGGGCGTATCTACAAAATATAAAAGTATCAAATAGTTATTTATAAATACTTTTCTTTAATTATATAAACGCCTTTTCACGTCGTAGACTTAGGCATATTAGTACCTGTAACCAGTGGAGTAACCGTTACTTTTTCAATACATCATAGAGCTAATAAATATGTAGACTCGCCCAAAAAAGTCGGAATTTTCGGAATTCAGAAAATATGTAGATACGCCTTTTCAGTTTGATTCCCTGGATATGAACCCGTCAAACTCTGCTTGAGATCTTTTCTAATTAATATTCCATCTTGTTATGTTGTGTAGAGGGGTATGGTTTTAGTTGTGTATTTTTAAGGTTTTGTACCTAGAGGGTAGAAAGGGAACACCCTCGTTATTTTTTTTACATAAACAATTTACGTAAATATTACAGAAACAATAAAGCAGTTGCAAACATTTTGACAAATAATGGAAATAAAAGCGAAATATGATTTTTACCAATCTTTGATTTTTAAGTTCAATGTTCATTTTGGCGTGTAAATGAAGCTAGATTGTATTGATTAAGTACCTAAAAGCTCCCAATATTAAGTACATGTACCGTTTCAGACTCTCCTATTTTTCGCACTGTCTATGGTGCTGGTGGCGACCATTTTCGCTGAACAATATGGAAGCGGGAGCCGTGGACGCGAGCAAGGCGGCAGTTTGAGTGGTTTGAGCAGCAGTCGTGGCAGCAGCAGTAACAGTGGTCTTGGTGGTAGCCGTGGAAGCGAAGGTGGTCTTGGCAGTAACAGTGGTTTTGGTAGTAGCCGTGGAAGCGAAGGTGGTCTTGGCAGTAACAGTGGTTTTGGTAGTAGCCGTGGAAGCGAAGGTGGTCTTGGCGGTAGCCGTGGGCACCAAGGTGGTCTCAGTGGACTTGGCGGTGGCCGCAGTACCGGAGGAGGCCTTGGAGGCACTGGTGGCAGTCTTGATACCTTAAGAGGTCAAAGCGGGTCTCGTAACGACCAAGGTGGACACAGCTCTTACAATCATTGATAAGATTATCTTTTACAGAAGCTTCTACAAGCTTTCCAGATATATACTAGATAGATATATAATATTTGGAAGGAAACATATTTGTTTGTATTACAAAAATTTATAAATGTTTATGATATCGAATAAAATGAAAATTACTGTGATATGAAAAATAATTTATTTATGTATCAGTTATTATAATGTTGTCATTGTATGCGATTACGTATTTTATATTCTTAGAAAACGTTTATAGTTTGTGGGTGTAATTTGTGCCAGAGTGTGAGATTTAGCAAGTATTTTTGTATCACTTGCTGTCCAATGGTTGTCAAAGTTACAATAACAATAATATATTTTGTAAAATTATTTAGTTTATAGATTTATAGATTATTTATAAATTTCTAAGAATTGCATAGGGATTCCGGTAAAAACACAGAATAAGATTCATGAGGTAGCATTTGATATCAAACAACACGTTGTATCTTATGTACGTCATACGGGTTGCAATGATTTAATAATTTCAATAAATTTCAAGTTCGCAATACACCAAACTGTAAGTATTAAAAGACAACGAGTTGTTTTCTTGAACATTCGTCGTAATCATCGATTCAAATAAATGTTATATGGTAGAAAAAGAAAATCTTCTATAAAAATATTTATTCTCGTATTTCACTCATTCTCCACTTATATAGGTTATTCAAACCCATGGGCGTATAACCAGGTGGGATATACTCCTTTTTCTAAAGTCTGAATCTAAGTAAGAAAATAAGTAAAGTTGGTGATAAAATATTCAGTTTAAAGTTTAATACAACTTATTGGCTTTTAATGTTCAAAGTAGTGATAGTATATTTTTGATTAACTTGTCACTTTCTTTTAAATTTCGCAATCGTGGAAACTCGCAAATAGCACATCAATTAAAAATAACTTTATATACCGATACATTTATTAATGGCTTAAATTTGGGAACTACTGATTGTTATTGACTTTTTATTGACTTGTTATTGACTTGTTATTGACCTGCCAATACTTGGATTCCCCAAGCGAATCGTTCTTCTATTTAAAAAGGACCAATTTTATTTATAATTCATTTCAAAATACGAAGCCAAAGTTACTAGAACACATCACACATTTCCGTACAAAATGAAGACTCACCAAGTAAGTGCAAATTATTTTTCCGTCTCGTCCTAATTTTATGATAGAAAGAAGGTTTGTATTAAATTTATTAAAAAATACCTTGATTAAGAAGATTTTTTAGCAAAATCCGTCGCTTTGGATACTTCAATCATTATAAAGTGCATTACAATATATAAAAGATCAATTAGAAACAAATTTCAAGAAAGACAAATATTAAAAAAAATACACATTATTTCTTAACTGTCCGAAGAGCAACACGTTTGTAACGATGACAGCGCCGCGCCATCTCTGTTCCTTTGAAAAACCGGCCAAGTGCGAGTCGGACGAAGACGAAGGGTTCCGTACCATTATCTATAAAAACGGCAAAAAATCATGTCTGTTGTATGGGAGCCCCCTTAAATATTTATTTTATTCTGTTTTTTAGTATTTGTTGTTATAGCGGCAACAAAAATACATCATCTGTGAAAATTTCAACTGTCTAACTATCACGGTTCATGAGATACAGCCTGGTGATAGAGGGACAGCGGAATCTTAGTAATAGGGTCCCGTTGGTTATCCTTTGAATTCTATGCTGGAAACTGGACGAAAATGAAAAATATAAACCGATTTAAATTAGATGATTGAAGGATTTTGAAAATCCGTTTTTCTCTTTACGTAGAGCAAAGCCTGGGAGGTCATTACGTTTTAAATTCTGTTGGAGTCTGTGATGATGATATTTGTAAAAAAGAGTTCAATATTTAGTGAGTATATATAATATTAGATAATAAGAGATTGCAAATGAAAAAAAAACAAACATAAGAGCAATAACTCTCGCGATGGCTGGTAATTACGTAAAATTGGTAAGAACATTCTTCGCAAAGTTTTACAAAATGGTGTATGGTGAACAAACAGTGACAAATGGTGTATGGTGAACAAACAGTGACAAACGTCCGAGATGAGACCGATACTACAAGTACAATTATAATGTATGTACAGGTATTCAATATAATTTCATTGTTAGATCTCCATATTATTTAAAGATTGAAATACATAACTTTAATTTTTAAAACATTTATTTAAAAATAATAAATAACAAGCAAGGTAAATAATTATCTATAATCA
This sequence comes from Ypsolopha sequella, assembly GCA_934047225.1. NCBI lineage: Eukaryota > Metazoa > Arthropoda > Insecta > Lepidoptera > Ypsolophidae > Ypsolopha > Ypsolopha sequella. The sequence goes on along the minus strand of OW204002.1, from coordinate 12,019,660 downwards.
TCGATCTAAATCTATGGTAATAAAATCATAACCATGACTCAAGAGAAAATAAGCATAAACGCACAATAGAAGTAAAACAGAAAAAAAAAAATTTATTGTCTGTCTGTGTGAACGGGTATAGTTCTGCAGTTACTAGGTGTTACATCAGTAGGTAATTGAGTTTTTGTATTGAGACTTGGATAATTCAGTTTTTTAGATCAAGCTATGCTAGTTTAGTACAAAATAAAGTGTACAAATAAATATTTTATCAGTTCTAGTTGGAAGGTCAAGAAATTTGCTCCTCTCACATCCTAATAGTTTAACCTAATTTTAATATCAGAGTACCCGATATAATATTTATATTTATTGATATTTACTTTAACATGGCATAAATGTAATCAACCATCCAAATTCATGCTGGAGACTCGGTTAGTGATCAGTAACAATAACAAGGTTCAAAGGCCCTTTCATAGAAATCATGAAAAAAATATTTGTTTCTATACGAACCGGACTAGTTCAAATACAATTCCTAGTATAGGCAGTACAGGAGCAAACATTTTTTTTTCCGCAATTACTTAACCGAGTCTCCTGAATACGGTCGGTTGATTAAATTTCACCTTGTACATAATTGATCCTTGTTAGCAACACTTTCTGCTGCATTTTTAAAATCTAATTCATAAAAGTCTACAGACCAATATAACCCGGGGCCTTATTGTTTAACATCTATCGCTATCGACCCAAAAGGCATCGTTATTGGCTGGAAATAACACCACACAAAATTTTTAGCCAATCAGGACACCGTTGAAAGTGATAGCGATAGATATCGAAGTTAGACAATAAGGGGGCTGATTTTGATTCCTGCATAATGTGGTATCAGGACAGAATCAGCCAACGATGTGCGTCAACGATGCCTCTACCTCAGACAATTTTACACGCGATACAGGTATACGCTATATATTCCTGTGTAGCTAGCACGTACCAGAGATACAACGTCTATCTATCCTACTTGCTCTCTCACGCATACAGCTTTTGTCAATGTGCGAGAGAGCAAGTATGATGGAAAGACTTTAGACAGTGTGTGCTAGTCCCACTGGTCCCTTTCCAATAGAAGACACATACGAGTGCATCATTAACATCCTAAACTGAGGTAACCACCATGTTAATTTTGTTTTTTTTTTATGGAGAAAAAGAACGTTCTTGATGTTTTTTCCTTTTGTCCAGTAAAGCTATGAAGGCTACACCACCAATAATTTATCAGCTTGCTCCCACTTAGATGAACATTTAAGCAAATCAGGCGAGGCATGGAAGAGATTTTTGTTGAAGGAACCTATTTTCAATATTGCAATCTGTTACAGGTTACGATTCTGCTGGTGATCCTAACAGTCCTGGTATCCGTGGCCCTTGCACAGTTTGGAGGCGGTGGCTATGGTGGACGGTCAGGGGGCTATGGTAGCTCAAGAAGCCAGGGCGGCTTCGGGTATGGATCACAGGGAGGGCAACAAGGAGGGCAAGGTTATGGACAACAGGGAGGGCGACAAGGTTATGGACAACAGGGTTATGGACGACAAAGTTTTGGCCAACAAGGAGGAGGGCAAGGTTATGGACAACAAGGAGGAGGACGAGGTTTTGGACAACAAGGATATGGGCAAGGAGGATTCGGACAAGGGCAATTTGGATTTTAAATAATTTTTGTGCTTATTTAAATTCAGTGACTTTAAAGTAACCGAAATCAATCAACATAAATTATGTGCTACAGGTATTGGATATTTAAAAGTGATGTGTTACTCGTTATTACGAGTCTAATGAGTGAAGAATATAAACATTATTATTTTAGTTAAATAAATTATTTATAAAAGCTACTTTTGTTTCACTTTTCCTCTTTTGGCTTCTTGAATTTTTCTAAAGCAATATGTGCTCCATCCACCAATTTAGTTAAAGCCTTAAGTAGAATTTCTCCTAAATGAGGTTTTTCTAATACAGGCTTAACTTCATTCAGTTCAACTTTTTTCTCACTGTGACCCTCTAACTCTATTCCTAGCTGCTTGAAAAGACCTTTCTCGAAAATTGGTAAAGGTTTCTTTTCTTTTTCTAAGAAATTGAATATTGGGAACAATTTCCTAATATCCATTAAAATACCACTACCAAGCTTAAACTCTGAACTCCACTCAGCTTTCAAGGATTTTTCTGCATGCGGGGGTGGTGGTGGAGGTGGCGGAGGTAGCGGAAGTGGTGGAGGGGGAGGTAGGACTGGTGCAGGGAGTGGTGGTGGGGGTGCTGCCAGTCTTGGAACAGGAACATAGTATACACTTGTGTCAGAAGAGTCTAGTTCCCCGCTCATCGGTTCTCCAACTGCATACATTTTTTCTCCAACTTCAACAGGCAATCTAGAAAGGTCATCGTGGCCTCCTTCCGTGTCTCTTTTTCCAGTAATATGTCTTGGTTTGTGGTTTCCATCGGATGACATTTTTTGTATTAGTCTGAAGTATAACTCTCTTACTTCAGGGGGCAATCTAGAGAGGTCATAATTTTCTACTTCAACTTTCCTTTCAATATCAATTCTGGGTGTCGACTTTTCGGTTGGCTTTAAATACTCTTCAGCAGAAAATGGTAGCACTATAGATGTGGTATAACTCGTAGTTGGAACGCTTATTCCTTTCACGTTGGTGATCCAATAAACAGCTATGCAGAAACGAAAAACCTGTTGAAAAAGAACACTTCACTGTAATCACATTTCACCGTAAAACTATTACCTTTAGAATTAAAAGATACTGCACCTGGACACTTCCAGCCATTGCGCACTCTGATTAAAGATAACAATTCACTTAGATCAGGAAAGACTTTTTAAATAAAGATCGAAGAACACAATGGGTACTAATTATGCAATGGTGCAATCTTAGATGGGAACATTTTAATAAATGATTTACCGGTGCGGTCAACATCACGCAAGGGAATTTAAAATGACCTACAAACTTCTAAGGCTATACTAACTGAAAGCTATTGTTACCTTACCATGAGAAATTACCGCATACTTTTGTCAATGACATAAATTATAAAATAGATATAATGATTTATTTCCTGGTGCAATGCAATCACTAAGGTATCGTTAATTGATTGTTTTCTTTTTTTTACTTTTAATTTTTTAATGAAAGAACGATAGCGAAGGATCGAGAAACTGCTTTAATTCTATTACAGTTTTGATAGAAGCATATTCATAAGCGAGTATCTTTTAATACAAGCATATTTTCATTGACAGTCATTCATAATTTAGGAACTCTTTTGTCGGTGAAACTTATATGTTCCGGTGGGCCAAACTAAAATGGCGTCTATATTCACTATGTGACAGTCTTCACCACCGGAACAGATAAGTTTGTGGCTTGTATACGAATACGATGCAGAGAGCATCTGAAGTTATTTGTGAAATAATTGCTTGCAAGTATTATGTTTTTTATACAAAGATAACACTGAAAAATAAAAATAAACTTATAACTTTAACAAACAAATATTGTGTACAAGGCAGCACTCGTTGCTATCAGCAATAACCTTTGGGTAAGTGGTAATTAAGTTTGTTGGTAGGGCGGTAATTAGGTTTGCTCAAGTGCAATACAATCGACAATGTAGATTCTAGATTCTGCAGGTACCAACCTGTACCTACATCTACATTGTATATCACATGTACATAAATGAGTAATTCAAATTTACTTTCATGTGATGCAATACTACGTGCCTGTCATTATATGCATTCGAAAGCAAAATTAGTCCCATAAATTATTCATTCATGAGTGTAATACCGAATAAGAGTCCAGTGGAAGGTAAAAAGTGAAATTAGCACAGTAAGAGTAATTTGACCTCGAAGGGAAAGTAAGAAAACGAGAAATACGAGTAAGGTCTAAATATACTACCATTAAATTCTTGTAGTTGTAAAGGTACAAAGAATGCATAATTAAAGTATTATATTTTACATATTTGTTGTAATGAAACACTTGTATTTGTCCACAGATCGTTTATATAAGTTGTTACACCCAACCGGTTTCGCGTATAAGCTCAGAACAATAATATAGGCATCAATGCGTATAAGCATTTTCAAGGTGACAACATATATAAACGTTTTGTAGACAAGTAGAAGTGTTAAATTACAACAAAGATGTATGATGTATCCACCAAGTTCCGACAATCACAATCATCAACATTATATTTTACCTATACTTATTTTTAAATTTTGTTCAATTGCTTTTCAATTTTGTTCTCATAAACAACTTTGCAAAGAATCGTTCCAGCTAAAACCAGTTGTGACGTAAGATCATATAATCCAAAAATTTAATTTTCGAAGTACCTATATAATTACGTCAGAGAAAGTGGTGTGGACGAGTGTGGGGCGCTAACGCATGGTACGCATAGAACAATCGGACGCAGACGCAGAAAGACACTGTGAAAGCTTAATAAGCCTACTACAATCTACCCGGCTCCTGGATATGTGATATATGAAGTGACATGATAGTGGGAAGTGTTTTTTAAAAATTCTAATCCAGTATGCAGAATTTGGATGATCGTAAATCAATCGACTGTGACTTTGGATAGCTTTGATGAGCAGGATTAACGGAGTTTCTCTGACCCGAAGGTAACTTTTGTTTATTTTAACCTTTCTGACTCACTCTCTGACTGAGAAAGAACAGAAGAGAACGAGAATATAAAATTAGATTTTTATTCTACTATTATACCTATGTATTGATTATTCGAGAATGAGCTCGTCTCCTGAAGTGAAATATCAGTATATTTTTTATGGTAACTGAAAGTCAGTGCAAAGCACAAAACTTTTTTAAGTTTTGAAAGATATCCTTTTATTACAGAAGTAAGCGATGGCCATATTTATCACTTTTAGTATGAAATCGTGTCGGATAACGTCACGATGCATATGCCACTCGGATTGCAAATAATTTGGTAAATTTTTGAGATACCGAAAAAACGTGTTTGCTACAGTTTTTAGCTTTTAAAACGAAATTGAACTTCATAAAAATCTTCATGTAGGAGGCGAGCTCATATGGAAATCATTGAATATGCGTATTCATTTCCGTACTGTATACTTTTCTAAGGGTTCCGTACCCAAAGGGTGCCAAACGGGACCCTAGTACTAAGCCTCCGTTGTCTGTCCGTCCGTCTGTCACAGGGGTATACAGCTTGCAATAAAAGTTTGAGGTTGCTTCAGCCGTTATAGGTTGATTTTTTTATAGAATACGTTTTACTAGGTCTCTTTCACGGCAAATAATAAAAGTTTAAAATTTTAAAACCAAGGGTGGCCCCGTTACATAAAAACTTTAAAAAAAAATTTCTTAACGTTATCATAATGTCACCCCAGCCCCCCTTAAGTCCGAAACAAGACTATCGAAAAATATGAAAAAAATCATAGTACTAGGTGATTACGTAAAGATTACAGGAAAAATATTAGGATTCCGTACTCAGAGAGAACCACGAATTGTTTGTCAGGCGCTACCAATTTAGCGGCTGATTTTTGTAATGTTGCTATGGCATCTATATTGTTGTTATTTACCATAATATTTTTAGGGTTCCGTACTCGTATTGTGTAGTGATTGGCACAGAACTTTTTGTGCGCGAGTCCGATCCGCACTTGCCAAATTAATTTTTTGATTATCACCAGAACGCGGGCGTTTACTGGGCGTTAAAATGAAGTTGCGGAAACCGGAAACTGGTGATTGTACTTGTCCATACGAACAACTTTTACTACGGAACCAACCCTCGAATCCTGAAAAAAAATCAGCTGTTCCATATAAAAATTACACAGCTATACCCGGCCAAAATGTATGAAACAATAGTTCATTTCAAATTTCATTCATTTCATTCTCAAATTTTTTCACGGAAATTTGTTCGTATTGGCGGCTACTTTCGTCAGTTTTCAGCTTCCGCAACTTCATCTTAACATCCTGTATAATGCCAAATTGAGCATCTACTCATTGAGCATAGCTCAAAACTGAACTCAACGACGCGACGTTTTATTTTACTTAAAACAACCGAGAAACCCACGCTTGCAAAAAAATGAGTGTTGTAGCGGCTTGTCGCTTTAATGTTGCTGTGGCAGATACATTGTTGTAATCATCGATATACGATAATCGTATATCGATGGTTGAAATTTACCATGTTTTTAGGCTTCCGTACCATACACAATACCGGAAATATAGATGATTGACTCTTTTAAATATTATAGCACTACCCTCAACAATGTATTGCCAAAGGTTAGATGGTAGAAACTGCTAATAAATTTTTAGCTCGCCAAAAACATTTGAATTAAGGGTCGGAGTTCCGAGATTGGGCAAGACAGGGTTCGGGGTTGTGGCTTTTTAAGATAGTAAAATATTAATTTCTGAACAAAATAAATACCACTTGTTACCTTACAAGATGAAGTACAGGTTCATTAAAAAAAAAATCTTGGCACTAATAAAAAAACAGGATTTTCAAGTTCAGGTTACACCCGTAGCGCCGCAATGCTATTCAAGAGATTTTCTTGAAATTCCTGTTTTTTTTCTGAAGTTACATTAGTGCCGTGATTTTTTTTTTATTGAACCTGCACTTCATCTTGTAGGGTAACAAGTGGTATTTATTTTGTTCATAAATTTTAATTTTTACCGTCTTAAAAAGCCATAACCCCGCAACCCGAATCTTGGAAAATAGGTTGCCAAGACTCAAAAGCTCATAACGCTTTCACTGTTAAAAAGTAATCAAATCACATGTAGAGCCAAGCCCCTGACTCTACAAGGTCAGGGTCTCTATCTTGGTCAAAAGGTATGACTTGGCCGTTTCATTGTATTCTGTTAAAAAAATAATCTCATTATTATTGTCAAGAAATAAACTAATGGATATCAACTGCAATCTACTTTATCGCACCGCTTTATCCTTAGGATTAAATCATTTTATGGATGTTTGAGGTGGCAATCACATCAAATATCCATAAATGACTGATTTTATCCAAAGGATAAAGTAACTTGGCAACACGCCATTTTTATTTGGTTTTGTTGAATAACTATTTTTTTAATTTAATTAAGTGTTCTGTTTCGATTAATTAGAAAAAGGCGGGTATTTCACAATCCGGCTGCGAACCGCTATTAATTACGAAAAGAAAAGAGAAATGAGACGTCGTGGCTTCATGTTTCACGCCTTGTTAAGTTGCCCATTAGTAGTAATAGCACTGCGATTATCTCATATAATTACGTACACAATGTTATGTAGGTATCATTACCTAAGTGCGGTGCGTGCACTGCCTAACATCTAGATTGAATAAGAGACATGTGACATTGAGTGAGACTTTTATTTTTATATTCAATCGTGATAAGCGTTGAGCCACAAAATAAATACAACCAGACAGCCGACTCCATCCAACGAGCGAAAACAGACGCACACATGCATAGACACGTACGTATGATGATCTCGGCAGAATTTCGTATTGCCATTCGATCGACTTCGACCGAGATTGTCGTACGTACGCGTCTATGTGTGCGTGCGCCTGTTTTCGCTAGTTATGCGGAGTGAACCTTCTGTAAGTGGTTATTTTGTGGTTGAGCCTTGATGATGATCCACTCCCACCGTTTTCGGTCATGGTTGCCACTTCGACTAGTAGTCGGTACGGTGCTGGTGCGCCCGAAGATGGCTAATGTAGCCAATATTCCTAGTAAACCCCTGTGCTCACTGAGTGCACGTGAGTATACCGTCTACATAATTAAAGGTTGAGCCTTATCACCCTACTGAAGGTAGCATACATGCTTTTGAGGGCATATCGGATGATAAAAAAGGTTTCAAAAAACAAAATGGAACCCCCAACGAAGTGCGGCGCTCTGTTAGTCCTAGGAAGCCGAATTTTGGTATGCACGCACACAAACAACAACAAAAAATGAGATTTTGAAACTTCCACCCTCCAAACCCTCATAAAGGGAGATCTGGTTTTGTACTACATTTATATATCAATTGCTCTTCCAAACTTCCAAAAGTCTCAGTTAGCTAAAACTTGGTATGCCAGGCTAGAATTTGCACACAAACAACAAAAAATTATCCCTCCAATAGGCATAAATAAAATTTCCTTACAAATAGAAATGAAATCCCACCAAAAACATTTTATTTAAAGTAGATTGCCAAGACTCAAAAGCTCATAACGCGTTTACTGTTAAAAAATAATCAGATCACATGTAGAGCCAAGCCCCTGACTCTACAAGGTCACGGTCTGTATCTTGGTCAAAAGGTACGACTTGGCCGTTTCATAGAACTATTGCAGGCGCTCTTATCCCAAAATCAGTAATTTCAAAGTCAAATAGAACTTTCAAATATCGTCTAAAATTTCCAAAAAAAAATACGCAATATAGTTCGAACCTTTATCTAGGTCTTCCACGCATGTGTTACACGATCAGATAAACTTTGCTCGATAGAAATAATTCACGGACACAGCATGTAATAAGACCTTTCAAATCATGCCATTTCTATAAGTCCACTCTTTTATTAACGAAACATATCTGGTAATATTGCTCATTAAATTTTCTAGGTCGACCACGTAAGTGGCTTTAAATAAACATATCCCTTATTTTTAAACAATTTAAAAACCGATAAAAACAACGAAAAAGTAAAAAAGTGTGGTTATTTTCTTTACTCCTTACACGTAAATAAAAAGACCGAGAGTCACTCTTCTGGGATAAGAGCGCCTTAAGGCCCTTAATACCGCCAAATGGGTACTTTCTAAAGCCTACTCCTCTTTTATGGCCAAACCAAAAATATTGAAAAAATGTATTATGGATTATCAACTCTAGGACAACATATGCAACATTTTTCTTTTTCGTACCACCAAAACTTCTATATGAAAAATTGTTTCAACTGAATGGTGTTTTTTTGGCTTGAATTTCCTACTGCTCCTAAGCGGCTTAGGTGAAAAAAACAGTTACTGTTAAAGCTTTTATCTTGCAGAGTTATAGTGATACACAATAAAAAGCTGATTTAGTTATTATAAAAGAACTCGTTTTATTGACATTCTTCAATCAAGAGAGTTGACAAGACAAAGACAAATTCCAAAGAGAAAATGAGTTGTGTTCCGGATATTTCTTTCTTAACACTCCCACTATATCTGGAAAACAGCTCATCTGAATTACAACATAAAGTTATTTTATATCTTCGCCATTACTTCACCTTAACAAAAAATTAACACTTTATCCAAACTTAATCTTCAAAATCCTTCTAAGTAGACAAATTAAGTCATCAGTTCATCATTAAGTTTATAATATTATTAAAATCATTTCTAGCTAAAGGTTTCGTTAACACATCAGCTAACTGCTGCTTAGTTGGTACATATTTAATATCAATGACATTTTCCTCATATTTCTCCCTAATATAATGATATTTGATGTCAATATGTTTACATCTCTTGTGAAAAACGGGATTTCTTATAAGTTTCATGGCACTCTGATTATCCATGAAAATAATAGTCGGGTTATTGCAACACGAATCTATATCAGCTATCAGTTGTCTTAGCCAAACAGCTTCCCTACAGGCTAATGAAGCTGCAATATATTCAGCTTCAGTAGTCGATTGTGATACAGTTGACTGTCGTTGACTTGTCCATGTCACTGGCCCGCCCATCATTAAGAATATATATCCTGATGTTGACTTCCGGGTATCTTTGTCTCCAGCAAAGTCTGAATCAGAGTAACCAAAGATTTCTTGATTCTCAGTTGGTTTGTACATAATACCACATGCTTTTGTAGCCTGCAGATAGCGTAGCACACGCTTAGCTGCGTTCCAATGAGTCTGGTCATTATTTTCTAAGTATCTACTTAGTACTCCCACTGCATAGGAAATATCTGGTCTTGTAGTTATTGCTGCATAAATTAGACTACCCACAATTGATCTATATGGTAAGTTTTCAGCATCAGACTCTTCAGTTTTCTTTGCAGCTACTAATTGACAATTGGGGTCAAATGGAACTGTTAGAGATTTTGCATCAGACATATTAAACATTTCCAGAATCTTCTCAATGTAGGCCTTTTGGTGAATAAAAATAGATCCTTCGGTTTCATTTATTTTTATCTGTATGCCCACAAATGTTGAAGGTAAGTTTATAGTTATTTTAAATTTTAATTGTATCTTCTCTAATACTTCTTAGATTGTATCATTATTTTGACACATTATCAACCCATCATCAACGTACAACACAAGTAATACTTTCTCTCCTTTAATCAGTCCCTTGTAGACACATTTGTCAGCTGATGTTGGCATCAATCCCAGTTCCAGTAGGTATTTGCAAAACTTCTCATGCCAGCATCTTGGCGCTTGCTTCAAGCCATATAATGATTTCTTCAGTTTGCAATACAGGTTTTCTTGAACATCCAATCCAACAGGTGGTCTCATGAATATTTCTTCTTCCAAATTGCCATATAAGAAGGCGGTTGTAACATCAAATTGCCTGAGTTTGTAGCCTTCACGAACAGCTGTTGCCAGAAGAATTCTAACAGAGTCATATCGGACTGTTGGAGCAAAAGTCTCTGTATAGTCAATGCCATATTTCTGTGAGCATCCCTTGGCACATAATCTCGCCTTGAACCTGTGCTTCTCATTGTCAGGGGATACTTTGATCTTGAAAACCCATTTTGATGGAATTGCTTTTTTACTTTGTGGTAACGGTGCTAATTCCCACGTTTCATTTCTTTCCAGGGCTAACAATTCCTCTTTTATAGCTTTCTCCCACTGTTTCTTTTCAGGGCTCTTCATCGCTTCATTATACGTTTCAGGTATCTTTATTTCGCATATGTTTATTTCATACTCGTCCAAAAACAGTGGTTTCTTCAGATTCTCCTTCGGCCTCAAATTGTGACCATGTGACATTTCAGGAGTTTCTTCACCACTTGCTAATGGTTCATTGTTTACTTCATCTTCAGTGACAATTGGTAAGTCACCAACATTTTCATTACTTTCATTTGCGTGAGCATCATCATCCATGCTTTCATTAGGTGAAGCAGGATTTACTTCTTTGTCTCTTTTAGTTTCACTTCTATGTATGTTTCGATTTTCTTCATCATCTAGCATAATCTTGACAATATTCTTCCTTGTACTAGGTATAGCATTTTCATTAAATACCACATTTCTGGATACTTTTATCTTCTTTGTCAATGGATCAAATAAACGATAATTATTCCCTTCATATCCAACTAGGATCAATTTCTTGGCCTTTTGTTCTAGTTTTGTTCTCAATTGGTCAGGTACATGCATGTATGCTTCTGACCCAAACACACGAACATGGTTCAGTTGTGGTTTAGTACCAGTCCATAACTCAAATGGTGTAGAACCTGGAGCCTGAGTTGTCGGTGTCCTATTCAAAATATACACCGCACAATTTACCGCTTCGGCTCACAAATATAAAGGTAAATCTTTGGCATATAACATTGACCGACTACTTTCTACTATAGTCCTCATGTCGCGTTCAGCACGACCATTCTGCTCTGGTGTATATGGAGCAGACGTAATGAACTCTATACCTTTGTGCTTTAGGTAGCTAATAAACTGACCATTTTTATATTCTGTGCCATTATCTGAATGAAACATCTTGACATCTCTACCATACTTATTTTTAATTTGTGTACAGTATTGTTTAAAACAATCTAGGACATCATTCTTATTTTCAATAAAGAAAACCACCCTATAGCCTGAAAAACCATCTTTGAACAAAACAAAATATCTTGAACCATTTACAGAAGGCGTGGACATCACACAAACATCACTATATATAATGTCACCTGGTGCATTTACTTTACAATGCAATTGAGTTTTAAAAGGCAACTTATGTTGCTTACCATATATACATGGTTCACAGAAAAATTCATCATTTCCTTTTTTTATAGTGATACCCATGTCCGTCGCCATACCTTTTAATGCTTTTACATTAATGTGACCTAGCCTTTCATGCCATAACTTTAAGTTATCTACACTGGATACATTAGCTTCTCTTTGAACAACTGACTTAAATAAGACATAGTACAGATTGTTTTGTTTACGTACCGCACTTGCTTGTAGTTGTCCATCTTTATGTATTTCTGCAGTTTTATCCATTTTTGTAATTATATAACCTTTGTTGGTCAGAACACCTTCCGAAATTAAGTTTCTTCGCAAATCCGGAATAAAGAGTACATCAGTGATAATCGATTTATACCACTGACCATCTATGTACTTCTCAATTTCCACTGTACCTACACCACACACTTTGAGCTCAATGTCATTGCCTAATCTTACGATCTTCACTGATGATGACTCGCTAAGTTCTGTGAATAGTTCCCTCTTGTGAGACATATGAGCCGATGCTCCACTATCCAGAATCCAGTCATCAATTGAATCTCCGCTGTAAGTATTAAACGCTGAGTAATGGCTCTGTGATGTATTTGAAGAACTTCCATGTCGTTCTTTCTTAAGCAAACGGCAATCTTTTGCCAAATGGCCTTTCTTTTGACAGTTGTAGCAGGTTGGCCTGAACTTCGACTTGCTTTGAGAATGTGATCGATTGCTAGACTTTGACACTGCCAGTGCGGTTTCGCTTTCCTCTTGATTCGACCGTTTTTCCTCATCTAAAAGCCTTGCCGTTAAATTGGGAATAGTTTGTTTACTTTCTGTGAGAGATAACCATGCCTGACGGAACGAAGAAAATCTTGCGGGCAAGCTGCCTATTATCTTGGTTATAACAGCAATCTCACTGACATTTTCGCCAATTTCTTGTAGTTGTTTAGCCAACGACTCGATTTTACTTATATGGCTACTCATAGAGCTTCCAATTTCGTATTTGTAGCTATAAAACTGTTCATGTAGGAGCATTTTATTGAGCTCTGATTTTTGTTCGTAAACAGAGTCTAATTTTTCGATTATGTCAAATGCAGTCTCTGCATTTTCTATCAAGGAAATTTGTCTGAACTCGAGACTTGAAGAAATTACGCACATGGCTATGGCGTCGTTCTTACTCCATTCTTGTTCGACTTTCTTATCTTTGACATCTTTATCTGGGATGTGTCTTGATACGATATGCTCGTAAACACCTTTCGCTCTTAATGCACACTTGAGTTGGAACTTCCACTGTCGATAGTTCTCGCCGTTGAACTTATGGATCGTGGTTCTGTTCTCTTCCGCCATGATGGTGTCCGTCTGTGTGTAGCTTAATGGCGTCGCCGGTAACCCAAAATGTACTCGCGCCTCTACGCACCGCTTTCGAAGAATCCAACTTGTTCTTTTTATGTAACTGCTTAGCCCATAACCTGTTAAAGCTTTTATCTTGCAGAGTTATAGTGATACACAATAAAAAGCTGATTTAGTTATTATAAAAGAACTCGTTTTATTGACATTCTTCAATCAAGAGAGTTGACAAGACAAAGACAAATTCCAAAGAGAAAATGAGTTGTGTTCCGGATATTTCTTTCTTAACAGTTACACAAGAAAAATAAAAAATAAATTATGTTGCCATTTGGCAACAGGCTGCATTTAAGGGTTAAAATATGGAAAATCCAATTATTTTGAATCTACCATAAAAGCATAATTGAAGGAAAAGTGGAGTGGAAAAGAAAGAGAGGAAGGCCTAGGAGAACATTCATGGATGAGGTGAAAGAGAGAGTAAATGTCATGTCGTAACAAGAAGTTAAAGAAAAGGCGGAGTGCAGAAATAAATGGAGAGGTTGGCACCGACAAGAGCACAGCTCTTAAGTTAATTTGAATTGCCTAATGGGTCGGTCTTTACGCCAAAACTCGTTTTTTGATGTGATCTCCACTGTACGTTATATATATTTCGTTCACTTACATATTCGTACAATCAAAAAAGTGCAAGCTTAGTTTAAAATTTACCAATCATTCTGATAGATCAGCTAGACTAGCATAGCAAACCATATACAGTTCTCTCTCTCTCTCACTCTGTTGATATACCTCGCTCGAGAGATATAGACATGTTGTATCGAGTGGTAAAGCTCGATATGGTCTGCTATGCCAGCTATACATGAGATCTAAAAGGGTTATAGTAAGTGAATCTTATGATCATCATAATTTGATTCATTTTGCAAATAATAAGATGGCTACATACTTGGAATGCACAGATGATTTCATATTCAGCAATTTACCTATTTGACGGTTTTGTTTCAGGCCAAATTGGCTTCAGGATAAGGACTATGAACAGGTCGAAAACCTTCTAAAAGTACTATCTTAGAATTGTCTCACTTTCAGTACTACTTATGCTATTTATATGAATATATACATTTTACACTTCCTCACACACCTCACATCAGACACCCTCACACATTCTCTCTCACATACACAATCACGCCCTCAAACAGAATTGTAGTTTTATGAATTTTTATGTTACTATTGTACTAGTTATTAATGCATGCTTTTTAAATTTTAATATTAATTGTTAATTTGAAAAAATAACTTCTTCATTTAAACTTAACTTCATATATCCCAAATGGCATATGGATTGCATTTAATTAACTAGCACTCTGCAGGACGTAATAATACTTTATATTCTCTGGCAGGACGGTCTTTCAGGCCAGCGCAGGTGATAGTGATCACAACAATAATTTATTAGTGTTAATAGGATAGTAGGTATGCTTAAGCTCATATTAGTTAGTTATTTTATTTATATAGAACACTTACTACTATTGTTATATTTCCATATTAAATTCAAATGTATTTTTTTTTTTAAACCAAATAAATAATTTGTATTTGTATTTGTATGAAATTGTGTAAAACGGTGTACAACGAAATTAATCAAATTACAGATGATTCACCCAATATAATAAAAAGTGGCCTTTTTTAGATCTCCAGTACTCGGAAAATGGCGTGACAGATGTAATTGCTGCGTTTGCTTAGTTTTTTAATTGTTTATAAGAAAACTGTAAATGATATTTCTCAAAGATTTGCTAATTACTCTTTACGTAAAGGTTATTTCCGCAAGTTTAGTTTTACGTCACTATTCACCTTTTCCCGTATTTTGTCTTCTCATAGAACTTGCTTGATATAATGTAAAATACCTTTCAACTGCTATACCTTAATCGCCTCGGATTGACCCAACAGTCAAAAAAAAAAGTTCTAGTTCACAGTTAGCACTTGACACGTGAGATAATACGCATTTTATTGTGAACATAAGTATTCTACATGAAGATTGAAGTATCTAGAATCGATGTATATTAGGTCTTGACATATGAAATATCCGTTTTCTATAGAGAATTTAAAGGCAACTCAATTTTCAGTACTAACATTTTTTCGCTTGTTTTTAGGAATGACAAAAATCAAATCATGTAAACAGCAACATTAATTTGATTTTTGAAAAGTTTCTTTTGTAAAAATTTATTACGAATCTTATCATGGAAATGGATGGCAATTAGGACGATCTGTTTTTGAAATTTAACTTTGGTTATCAAACTAACAATAAAAACAAAATTTAATACGTAAGATATAAAACCTTGAAATAAACTTTCAAACAAAAAACAAATAATGCAAATAGCTATTGAATTACAGGAATTATAAGCTCATGAATCTGTAAGAAAATTTCGGCTATTTCATATGTAAAGCCTATTATTAAGCTTTGGTGAGAGGTATTCACTAGATCGGTAACTTTCATTCCAGCAGTTGACAGCTCGTGGGTCAATCCGAGACGATCAAGGAATAGTTGACTTGCGGTACCGAAGTTTTCGGGCGCAACCTTTTTACAAGCTTTTAATTAACTTCACTTGTTCGTTCGTATTGTAATACGATGTAATAATAATAACATGTAATATGCACGCAGTCTACTTGGGATCTAGTAGGAATTTTGCTGAATCATACTACTTGGTTTTCACTCTGATTTCTTGTATTAAATAATCTTTTTTTCATTTCTTCCTAATTATCACATATACATTAAGGGAGTCGAGCTCTGAACCTCGTAGAGCACTCGCTTATCGTACTTCGTCAAAATTCTAGAAGGAATATTTATTTATGGAGAGCCACCTTCACACCGATGGGACTCTCTAAGGAATCTTTCTCGTGTTTTGTCTGAAAGATCTTTTATACTCGATCTGCATTTATTTTTGGAAAACACGAAATAAATCAGTCAATTCGACGTATGTCGATCCATAAAAGTTATCGATTGCCAACTAAACACGAACAAATAGTCCTTTAACCTACCTATAAAACCTAGCCTTACCTAAACCTAACATATTGCCTAGCTATATGTTACAGTATGTCGGGATCCCAATTAGCAGTGGCGCATTTAAAGATTTGGTGCCCTGGACCTGTAAGGTTTGGCGCCCCATAAATTAAGGAGATACAATAAAATACAGCAGTGTTTTGATGTGGGTTGTGATGATAAGAATGAAAAAACAAAACAAATAAACAAAACACCATTTATTCAATATTTAAATATTTTCCGATGAACAGTTTAATAGTATAAAATAATTGATAATGAAAGGCCAATAAAGCTGAGCGCGAGGTGCAGCTTGCGCCGCCAGCGCGCCCCCCGCAGCCTGCCACCCCGGGCCATGGCCCTTTTGGCCCTAGGGTAAATACGGCACTGCCAATTAGACCGAGCTAGATATTAGCATAGACTAAGTATAATTATGATTCACTTACATAGTATACTATGATATTAGGTACTTTTGAGTAACAGGTCTTTTTTAGCTAATTCGACCCCGGTGAATCCGAAAATCCCTGCGGTCCGAAATAGAATTACATCGCTAAAATCGATTACGAAATTATGAAGTGAATGGCTTATGATCCATTGTAACTCTATTTCGGACCGCAGGGCAAGTCGAGGTCCTAACCGGATGTGATATTCAAAATGGCGGCCAAGAATCGGATTGCAACATATATTCCCATTCCTTAGACCCAGGAACATCCTTTAAACAACAATTTATACCGGTTGTAAATGGACCGGTATCTTTAAATGAAACTAAATAATCTAGTGATCATACTGAACAATGTGTTTATTGTGATATATTTTGCATTTATGCCAATGTAAAGATGACAGGGGACGCGATTTGTAAAAATTATTCTCAATTTCTATAGTGCCAAAACTTTTGCGCCACCCAATATTTTCCTACATATAATAAACTTTAGGTCATTGAGAATAGGTTTTTGTGTACGACTACAGATGCATCGTGAATCACGGAACACTCGCACGGTGGGAATGCGCACGTATCACGGATCGTGATGGACAGTAATACGTGCGCAACTACAATCTACGCAAGGATCTACTTATTCCCTTATGAAGGAGGCATCCAGGAAATTACTCGATTCTTCGTCGAACGATAGGAATCCACCGATTAGAGCAGCCTCAAACAACTGCAACGCTAGCTTCTGCAACGAATTTTAAAAGGGACGCCCACTCATCGTTATATACTGGGTGTTAATATGATGTTGCGGAAGCCTAAAACTGGTGATAGTACTCGTTCACACAAACAACATTACTTGAACCAACACTCGAGAAGAGCCACTACGTGGTGCGACTCTCTCTGCGCTGCAGGACTTCCGAAAAATTAGTCAGAGACGTGCTAATGCAAGCATCGCAAACGCACCAAAAGGAAATAAAAACACTGAAAATTGAGACAAATACCAATTTGAACTCACGATACAAAAAAACATTATATAGGCTTCTAGAATAAGTTTCTAAAAATAACCTGGACAAAAGAAATGAATTTTTCATGCACTAACCTTTATTCCATGGA
Organism: Ypsolopha sequella; assembly: GCA_934047225.1. Taxonomy (NCBI): domain Eukaryota; kingdom Metazoa; phylum Arthropoda; class Insecta; order Lepidoptera; family Ypsolophidae; genus Ypsolopha; species Ypsolopha sequella. The sequence goes on along the minus strand of OW204002.1, from coordinate 12,001,985 downwards.
GAACTATGCCTCCAGAAATTCCCCGGCGATTCGAGCGCGTGTGCAAAAATTGCGAAAGCAGAAAAATCAATAATCTCCGTTGAAAATCCCTTGTAGAATTATTCGAAATCTGCCGCACCAAATTTTTAGCATATTCATTTATTCAGTATAACTACATCGTCAGGAAAATGAAGCATAATGTAGAGAGTATAAACATCTTACAAATATTTACTTACATCATACAAATTAAATTTCCAAAATATAACCATAAAAATAAGAAACTAATTAAGATAACATTTACCCAAAAATTTTATTTATTCATACAAACTTTTAAGAAAAAATAATTTAGATCTAAACTAAGTAAAAATAAATAAATTACCTAAAACAAATTAAATTAAATAAAAAACTTTTTCCAAATCGCTGCCAGATGGGAGCCCAAGTAACTTTTAAGGTTTTAGAAAGGTACTGAAAAGGTTCTAATACCTTTGTATGGAAATCTGCTCATAAGTCTTTGTAGTCTCAATTACTTTATATTAACGTTATATTAACCTCCTGAGTGCAAAAAGGGCCCACGTTGTAGAACCTTTCTGAGAGCTACAGCAAAACCTGTAGCTCTTATCTATAACCTTTCTAACTACTTACTCAAAACCCAAATATAACCTTCACAACCTTAATTTAACGTTAATATAACCATACAATATAACTAATAGTTTCTACATTAGTCTTGGATGTAACTCTATGACAACTTAAAACCTTTTTGATAGAAATGAATAACGCTTTTCCAGGACTTTCGGGTTTTAAAATGTTTCTGTTTAAGATTGTTTGTACGCAGAAACACTAATGGTGGGTTTAAATTACTTGTTTATAATGGCGCCATTCCCTGTCATTATACCAAGTTTCAAAATGGCTAGATATGTTAGTGTTGTATTCTTAAAAAATAGTTAGTAGCATGTTAAAGTCAGATAAAATGCAAAACATAGTGCGATTGGTACATTATCGTGAAACTTTAGGATAATAGTGCTATATGCGAGACGGGCCTTTCGTAATTGAAAATTTTCAGGATATTTTAAATTAAAAAAAATGAAAAAATAAGGTGTTTGATGGTTTGTCGCTTTAGAAATAAAAGTTATACTCATATATAAAAACGTATATTTATAATTGTATAGAACATGTTATTTAATTTTGCTTCGTTGTATTAAAATGTTATTTTCAGTTCGTTTTTTTTTCATTTTAGTGAATAAATATGGCTGACGTTAGGAAATTACTAGAAAGCATTCAAGTTAACCTTTTCAGAACTATAACAGCTCAAAACTCTTAATTTTTGCCAAAGTATGAGCTAAAGGTAATTTCGCGGAGCTACATAAAACCAAAAGGCTGTTTTCACAGCTTTCAGGTTATCGTCAGGAGTAATTCAATACTCGCCAGTCGCGACCACAACCATTAAGCAAAATCAAGTGTTCATCACAAGTGATATCAAGCAGCTACAGGCTGCTCCTTGAGTGCAAATAAGTTACTATTTCTTTTTTCAATTATGTTTAGTCGATAGGTACTTGTCTAACTTTTGTTTTACCTTTACTACTGAATACATTTAAATTTAGCCTTAAGTAGTCCTTAACAGTGACCAGACTACCTATCTTGAAAAAAACGGACAAGTGCGAGTTGGACTCGCCCGTCGAGGGTTCCGTACAAATTTGTATATAAAAGAATACCCTGACTGACTGACTGACTGATTGACTGACTGATCTATCAACGCCGAGACCAAACAGCTAAACCTAGGAACATGAAATTTGCACCGTAGGTTCCTTTTATTGCGTAAAAATCCGCTAAGAAAGGATTTTTTGAAAATCAATTCATAATGAAATGGGGTAGAAACTTGTTTGGAAAATCATAATCCGTGGGAGTATCAACATATACTGAAGAGTCAACATACTTCGCATAAATACTCTTTTTTAATAAATTATGAGAAACCTGTAAGAGGGTTTTACAAAACTCATCCCCCGAGGGGGTAAAATAGCGTGTTAAGTTATATATCGAAAATTGCATCCCTTGAGTGTATCTACTTAAAACTTTGCTTAAATATTCCTTCCTTAAAACGTATAATGAGATGCATGTAGGAAAGTTTTCAAAAATTATCCATCCCCTAATGGGGATGAAATGGGTTAAAAACTTGGATATGGGAAATCATAATCCCTGGGCATATATAAACTTATATATTATGTATAACTTATATACATATATACACTTACAACTTCGCATAAATCATATTGAGAAAAATAAGACACGTATAAGATGTTTTTTTTTTTTAAAGAAAACCGTACGCATAACAGGATTAAGCGGGATGTTGAAGCTTTCATTGTAAAATATGAAACGCATTACATACTAAATTCACGCGGACGAAGACGCGGGCAACAGCTAGTTATAAATAATTCAGACTTTTTTTTATGATTAAATTACAAATGTATAGTTTTTAGATGTTTTCCTGCATTCGTAGTATAAGATAATACTTGCCTTTCATAGTTCTAGGTCAACGGAAAGTACCCTATACATTTTGATTCCCTTGAGAATGTCGAAATATACGATTTTAGTGGCATTAAAAGCCGTATTTTTTTTGTGTTAACATAAAAATTTATTTTTTTCGCAACTTCAAGTAACAGTAGACTTGATTATATGGTTTTAATTTCAATTTGATAACTTCACGCGTTCTTGAGATAAAGGGTCTGGACAGATAGACGGACAGGCGGGCAGACAGATGGACAACAAAGTGATCCTATAAGGGTTCTGTTTTTAGGGTTCCGTACCTAAAAGGTACAAAAGGAACCTTTATGGTGAGACTCCGTTGTCCGTCCGTCCGTATGTCACAGCCTCATAACTTTAGCACCGTTCAAGATAAAGACATGAAATTTGGCATATAAATAATTAATTTGCCCACATATCAGAGTGTAAAAAAATTTAAAAATTTGAAATTTTTCAAAATATTTCAAAAACAAAAGTAAGAAAAATAAAAAATATTATCCTAAAAATACAATATGGGTATCAAATTGTAGATATTAAAAATCTGATTGTAAAAATATATACTTTTACTAAATTTACTCTCACAAGTTTCGAGAAATTTTGAAAAAACCACAAAAATATGTATGTTCCCCCCCTTATCTCCGAAACTGGTAGAACAAAAAATATGAAAACTGGCCAATTACAGGAAATCTATAGAAGTTAAAAAAAATTAGCACAAATGAAAAATATAAAAAAACTAGCTTCTGCCCGCGGCTTCGCCCGCGTGGCCTACAGGAAACAAATATTTTTTTTTTCAGAAACAAACATTTTAAGTACTCTCACTCCCTCTGGGAATACAGGGACTCACCGATCAAAGTTTTTCCGAAAAAGTGTCAAAATCCCTATCAGTTGTCAAAAAATGTCCAATTTGAATACGGTAGCGTAATCGGCGATCCTAAATGCCCCTTGATACCGAGTTTCATGCAAATCAGAATACTTCTTTAAACCTGTTCAAAAATTGTCAAAATTTTTTTTGGTCATGTAGCTCCAGCTTGACCGATCACTATAATTGAAACCCAAACTCCTTAAAATTAGCCATTCGGGAGATATGGCCGATCAAAATTATAGCAATTTTTTTACTGTCATCTAGATCTCGCCGAGGACTTTTTTTGGAATACCATGAACATGGTTCTAGCATCAGCCCTTTAGGAGATACGGGCCTGTAAAGTTTTGACTTTTTCGGCAGGTAGATCTCGTCAAGACCTTTTCCTAGACATCCATCAACATGGGTCTAGCTCCAGCCGTTTGGGAGATGCAGGCTGTCAAAGTTTTGACAAAAAAAATATTTTTTTTGTTTTTGTAAAAAAATATTTTTATTATATTTATTCTCAATAGTTTCGAAAAATCTTTAAATTAACACAAAAATATGTATGTCCCCCCCCCCCCCCTTTTTATCTCCGAAACCGGTGGACCGAAAAATATGAAAAAAATGACAATTATAGATCATAACTGGCTTATTACAGGAAAAATATAGCGGCAAAAAACATTTTGCAAAAGCGTAAAATATAAAAAAGGAATTATAATAAATAAAAAATATTTTTTATAAAAATACATTATGGGTATCAAATTGTAGGTATTAAAAAGTTTATTGTAAAAATTTATAGTTTGGCTATTTGCATTTATTTCAAGAAATCCTTGAAAAATCATAAAAAATTGTATGTCCCCCCCCCCCCTTATCTCCAAAACTTGTAGACTGAAAAACATGAAAAAAATCATGGTAATATGTGTTTACGTAAAGATTACAGGACAATTCAAGCGGTTGAAAAAAATGACAAAATTAAATTTTTCATCCATAATATGGAGCCCTAGGTATGCGAGTCTGACTCGCACTTGACCGGTTTTTTTCCTTTAGAGGTACGGAACCCTAATAATATATATTAACCGCTGTATTCATTATTCGTAGGAAATTTTCCGCACTTTCCATTTAAAATTTCCACTCCGTTTTTTTGAAATCACCCTGTGTTGGTTCAATTTGCAAGACATCGTAATTTGAATTCGCGGAGACAACTGATAATATTTGAGAATGCCTCTAAAGCTTTCAAATATTCTTGTAGGACATAAATCATGCCTTCAGCTCTGAACTATAGCCTTTTGGTTTTGGTTTTCACCATGCAGTCCTAATTTGTTTGCCGAGACAACTTTTATACAGCCTAAAGGCTTTAGATAGGTTTTAGAAATAACTTCTAAGTAATTTCAACATTCCATAGCTTTGTGGTTATATCAAAGTTAAAAATTTAACCTTTAGATCTCACTTAAGCATAATCCTAGCCTCTCCAGAACCTTATCAAGAGTCTACATCAACTATAAGATCCTAGGACTTTAAGGTCGTGAAACACAAGTCAAAATAACGTTAATTTAAACTCTTGTCAACGGCTTAAAGGTTGTTATGATAAACAATTAGTTTTAGAACTTAATAATCATTCTCAAGTTCTTAATATGCCTAGATAGAAAAGCATTAACCTTTTTGCGACCCAAATACAAACTAAAGGAAGTTTTCACAACCTAGGCCCGAATGAATTGTTACTTGGGAGGGCACCCAAGACACTGGCAGCGTTACCTCGTTGGATGGCTAAGCTTATCCGTTGTCCGAGGTACGCGCCAGCCCTCGGGTCACCCGAGGCATCGACCAGGCGCGACGATATTTCGTGGAACAGTCGACGCGCCTCTGGCCCCCACGGCCCCAGTGTTTCGACGGCAAACGGCGCAAATATGTAACCCGCTCCCAGGGCTGCATAGTTGCGCCGCTTAACTAATTCAGCCGTTGCTGCCGCCGCACCCGCCTTTTTTGCGGTCGCCGGAAGGTGGGACGGAGCAAGCGTATCTACGCACGTAGCGTCCCACACCAACGACCGCCCGTTTCTCCACGAAACGAGTGTCATGCCGTCGGGCCTCTTGCCATCGTCACGCGAGAGACCTTGGGGCTCTAATATTGCCGGCACGTTAACGGTGACAAGCGCCCTTCGGATGACATCGTTAAGATTTGCATGGCGGGATAGGCGGCCGGCGCTTCGACGACATGAAAGGCCGTGGTGGCCTAGTAGGTCAACGCTTGCTCCACATTGGCAGCGATGTGGTTCGTTTATCTTAACCCCGAGTCGCAGACAGACAGCCATTGTAAAAGCAGTCTTATCGAGAAGTGTCCCGATTGCTGCTGAAGGCATTGCTTGCAGCCAGTACCCAGCCTCGTGTTCCTTGACAGCAAGGAGACGAGCTTGCTCCACAGGGCTCTCGGCAGTTTCTAGAAGATTTTGTTGGACTTTCCTGCAGAGTGGCTCGTCCCATTGTTTTTGGGAGTGCAAGACAATGGGCAGGGGTTCGCCTGGACAAGCTAGTGTCCATGCATTTCTGGCCTCCGTCAGGTCCAATGCCTCAACGTCACCGAGTGACGGGCTAATTATATTACCGAAGAGAGCATTGGTACCATTGACGGAGGACAGGAAGGCAGGGAGCGCTACACTTGAAATTTTTCTGATTCCCAGGCCACCGAAGCGGACGGGGAGCGTGGCTTGATCCCAACTCCGTTCTGTAAACGAGCAATTTAATATGGAAACAAGAGTTTCTGCAATTGTATTATCTAATAGTTTAAGGAGGGTGTTGAATTTCCACATAACTGAGCAGCGGAGAACATAAGTTAAGTTTGGGACAAACAAGCAGAAACGGATGATAAACAGAGCCATGTGGGGGTTAATTTTTGATAGTCGTTCGGAGGATGCGAGGAATTTAGATATTTGCTCGTTTACATAGGCAGGGATTGAGTCTTCGTGTATGGGGGCACCAAGAAGGCGAAGCGACTGCTAATCGAGGATTTTAATGTCGGGAGCCAGATTATTAAATTTTAAAATCATGTCTTCTTTTTCTACCGTAGGTATAGAATCGGATAGAAACAGTTCACATTTTGAGAAATTGAGCTGAAGGCCCAGTTGTTTAAATTGTTCTGTTATATATTTTAGGTCGTTAAGAACTGAAATAGCATCGCCTCCTATAGTGCCGTCATCTAAATACCAAATATTGAATTTAGAATTTAGAGCTGTTATTACCGGATGAATCGCCAGACTAAAGATTGCTGGTCCAAGCGGGTCTCCCTGTTGACAGCCTGTTTCAGATTGTAACATTTCATTTTTGTAAATTAATTTTGATGGTTTACCATAGCACTGGTATATATAATTGTAAATTGCAGGTGAGTTCTCTTTAACCTGTGACAAGAGGGCGTCCCTGCCCACTGAATTGAAAGCATTACAAACATCCACCTTCAGCAACACTTGACCTATGTCGTGTGCTAAAAAGGTGCGAGCAGCGTGAACAGCCGCCTCGCAGCCTCCCTTGCACCCGAATCCTAAATATTATTAAAATAGGGTATTACAATTGTTACATGTCAAAATATTCTCGGCATTCCCTCCTTTTGTACGATAAACTTCCGAAAGCCACATAGCCCACAACGTAAACAGTCCCTTGAAAAAAGCCATAGCTATGCCAGTTTACAACTACAAATAGGAATGCATGTATAATATGAATGTTTCCTCTCTAATGTATAATTTAACTTTTATATTCCAGAAAAATGTCATCTTCCACCCTGCTGCTGCTCCTTCTGTCACTTGCTGCACTCGCCTCCACGAGACCCGCTGACGGCCTCCAGGATTGGCTGAGCCCAAACCAATCACAGGGCCGCTTCATCGGCATGAGCCTCACTGACGCCATCTTCGAGTATATGGACTCAATGTTCGGGAAAGGGGACATTGAATCGGAAATAATGAAGGAAATCTTTAAGCTGTTGATATCAGACAGTGGTATGATGTTCGACAGTCAGACTGGATTCGCGGGGAGGTAACGTTATAGGAGCAATCCAAATGTATGTAAACTGTCTGTCAAATAACAGTGATTAATTATAACAACAGTACTGACAAAATCTTAACTTAATTTTTAGAACAAATATATTTAAATATTTAAATTGCTTTGGATATTATTTTTATTTTATCTGTATTCGCTGAAATTCCATTCCTAAAATAGGGCATGAAAGGTTGTATGTACGTCCATCAGTTTCGAAGTTAGAATCTTTTAGACTGACAACTGAAAATTACTTTATGACGTGTCTCAGCGTTTGTGATAATTCCAACCCCGAAAGGGTGAAAAGGGGGTTGAAGTTGTCTTTGGAAAGCCCTTCATTTTCAAAGTAAAATTATTATTAAGGCTGTCCGTCTGTCCGTCCGTATAAGCTGGAGACTCGCAGTAAGTGGTCAAGACCAAGGTTCAATGATACTTTTAGCGAAAAACGCAAAATAAAATTTGTGCCCTACACTAATTTAACAACTCCCAGTCAATTAGTATAGGAAACCTATTATTTTTTTATTTTTTTTTTTCAAAAGTGGTCACTGAACCTCAGTCCTGACCACTTACCGAGTCTCCAGTATATATTTTTGGCTATATAATTAGAAGTGGCCTAATGTAGGTACCTCACAAATATTGCAAGTATTAGGATTGTGTTTACTTTCGTAAGTACTTTCTAAATCCAATAAAAGGAATAGAAAATGAGTGTTTTGATGGTCATGAAAATTTAAGGGATGAATTAATGTTCTTTCGTCTTGCGGATGCACTTCTCTCATGTTGGGTACATATTACATAATTCTGACTATGACCGTTTTAGTTACTCATCAACGGCTTCAAGACAAGGAGGCTTGCGAAGTGCCAAGAAGCAAAAATGCAAAAAGTCGTAAGTTACTGTCTGACTTAACTTGGATGATACTATGTATAATTATGTAGTACATACAACGATATTCAAACTACCGACTATATATTATTACATGTTATTACATGTTGCAGCCCGCAGATATGTTTTTAGTAAATAAAAAAGGCAAATATTGCCCGTGTTGCGGGAAGTATGGTAAGAATGTTGATTTTAAATAGGTAAGTATAGGTAGTTAATTTATAAGGGAGTGCGGTCATCAACAGGTCAAGCTATACAAAATGTCACTTTTCTACATTACAGTAATGAACTCTGTTTTGACGTCAAGATTCATATTACATTGTTTTTTTTTTACAGATTGTAAATGTGTAAATCGACAGTACGAACGAATTATGAGTAGGTGTTATTTGTACTTATGAAGCAACATATCTACTGGCCATTGGGATCGGTTAACCGTGTATAGTATATGTGTGTATATGTCCTGGTCATATCGTAAGTTTGACGATATCGTAAAGTATGAATTCGAAAATCTTTCACCAAAGACGAAAAAATAGGCGCAACAACGAGCGGAGCGTGTTAAGTTCATATAAGCAAAGCGGAGCGAGGCAACGTCTTTACTTTTAGAAAAAATACGATCCGCCCAGGAATATCATAATATCTTCAAACTGACGATATGAACACAACATATTATATCATTACAATTTAATTTTTGTAAGCTACTAGAGAATAACGAGTGTAGTTTTTATTATTTGGTTAATCTAGCATACATTTAGACTGCCACCAGGCAAGCCTGGTGACAGTCAAAAAAAAAAGGATGAATCAGGATAAAGAAAGACACTATATAATTTTATAGGTAAATTAAAAATAACAATCCTGATGTAAAAAAGGTGCAAAAACACAAGTATATCACAAGAGTATTACGTCGGAGCTTCGAAAATTACCAAGAAAAGTACCTAGTCTCTATCTTGTTTTTAGGATTTTGTTAATCTATTATAGCTTTAACGACGCTATTGAGTTACGATATTATAGATTCAAAATTGAATGTTACAACCAGTTTATAGGATCCCAGAAACTAGTATTACGCGGAAGTATTAGTAACTTCTAGTCGAGAGAAAATATAACTTTAATTCGTAAAGGTATTAAAAGCAGTCGTTATCTAGCTTTACATTAAGGAAGAAAATGATTGATTCAGGGTCTATTAAATACCAGGCTTCAGATATAAAAACCTGATAGGGGTGTCTGCGCGAAGTCGATGCTGGAATTCTTCCCCACGGAGTGGCCAGTCAATCCGTGACTGTCACGCGCCAACCTTCAGGACTAACTTGGGAAATGGACTCTTCCAGCAACCGTGACCCGTCCCGTTAGCCTCTGCTATTACGTAGCACACTCCTATAGCAAATTTGGATGCGCATCCAAACAGGATAGCCGGGAAAAGGTGGTGCGTGGAAAAATGGAAACCCTTAAAAACCTGAAGGGTCGCAGGAAAAGAAGGAAAAAGGCTTCAATTGACTCTAGGGCAAATGTGCTCCGTTTTATGAATCCATGGGATCTCAAATTCGATTTTTATTTATTTTCTAATGCAGATTTTGTATTCTGTTCAATGACGGTACTCTTAGATATGAGAAAAATAACAAAAACCTTGACAAGACTTTCTCAATTTGAAAATTCAGTAAAGAAATCAAAGACAAAGAAAGACTAAAATACATGAAAGCGGTTGAATACGAATAGCGAATGCTACAATATACATACATGTCGTCGGCATGTGGTTAGATTAGCTTCCTAACTAAATGGCTAGCCTTTTAGTTTAAATAGTATTTCTGGGAGGTCATGAAAAAATTACCACGAAGCGCAACTCAAAGAACCTAAATCTGGAAAGGCGCAAAAATTATTTTGACTAGTCTCTGTTTTGAAGCCGTGACGATTGAGTTGCAATCGAATATGCTAAGGTGAATCTACCACATGTTTCAGTTGAACTCTCATTGCACTATGATATATAGCTTAAATAAAACCTTCCCAAAGAAACGATCTACCTTACAATGTAAACTGCATCAAAATCTATTGAGTAGATCGTAAGTTATAAGTGAACGTACAGACAGACAGATGTTGCATTTTACAAATATGTAGATAGAGAAGAAAGAAGAATAGAAGACTATTTGTCATAGTGTCGGTGTCCGTGTTAGGAACATAATCTATCTATATATATCTGAAGATGAAGTAACCGCCATTCTTCTCTATCGAGGAAGATATGTATAGAGGAAGATAAAAGACAAAATATACCGATACGTGACCAGAATTATTTGGTCATTTAGGAAATTCGTGAACTGTCGTAAAAGTTAAAGCATACATGACATACCTATATGCTATTACGTGAGCTACTCTATAGGTGTTGTGAAAGTTTCATACAAATCCGATGAATCGTTACGACGTGATTGAGTAACAAACATTCAAATATTTAAACATTACATCTAAAAATTCACGTCTAAGTGGATTACAAACAGTTCGTCGATTTTTTATTACAGTTCCCTCTTTTGTTGAAACTATGACAGAAATAAATTTCTATGTTTGAACACTTGGCGATTTATCCATCGCAAGGAGATATAAATTAACATTATATCATTGCAGTATAGAAACGCAGAAAGAAAAGTAATTCTGGATGTGAGGAGCTCTGAACCGGGATTCCGGGATTCCGGTTCAGAGCTCCTCACATCCAGATTTACTTTTCTTTCTGCGTTTCTATAAAGCAATGATATAATGTAAATTTTTCCCTCTTTTGTACTATTTTTCCGGCAAAATTTACCACTTAGTCCAACTTTTTAACATTGGTACTAGCAACCCATCTCACATACACACATGTCCAAAAGTAAGAAGTAAATAATAACTGAACCACGTCAATATTAGACTAGTGGTGGTACTCAAGTTTAAAAAACCGGTCAAGTGCAAGTAGAAATTTCGCGTGAGGGTTCCGTGCCATTTAAATAGGACAATATACTTAAATAAATAAAACTGCAAAATTAAGTTAGTTGAGTATACGGGGATGTAACCCTAAAACTAAGTACAACATAAACCAGCGTTTTCAGTATTTTTTGTTTAAATACAACATATGGTACATAATATATAGAAATTAGAAATTCCTAACTACTTTGGTCATTGAGATAGACCCCGTTACAAAAATGGTTTAAAAATGACAACTATGATAGCCTCACATTTCTTTATTTTCGATGATAAAAAGAAAGAAAAAATACATACATGTACACTCGACTTAATGAGCTAAGTTTAAAATTATTTATTAAGTTTATTTTGTAAAACTATAACCATAGTTATGAAAGAGCGGGACATCCTGGCACAGGTATTTTTAATACTGAAAAGGATGTTCCAACACCTAATGTAATAAGATAACTTTTTTTGCAAATAAACAATTTCTATTCTATTTCTATTCTAGCTCTAGACAATGACATCCGAAATTTTTGGAGTAAGAAAAAAAATACGGGGACCCCTTAAAAATATTTTATTTTATTTTTAATTTAATATTCGGTTTGGGGTCAAAATGGGTAAAAATTTTACACAACCTATCGAAAATTTCAGATCTCTTATCTCATTCCGTCTAAGAGCTGTGACCGGTGACATACGGACAGACAGACGGACAGTGGAGTGACATTAATAAGGCTCCGTTTTGCCCTTTGGCTACGGAACCCTAAAAACAAAAAACTCGAGAGACTTTTGCGTTTTGTAAAGACAATGACTTCAGAGAAAGTGGTAGCGACATACGCGCACGATGCGCGCACGCGTGATGCACTGTTCGCGCACGCGTGCTGCACTGTTCTAGAAGAACTCTCTGTGAAGTGTAACATTAACAATTGATGATCAAATAAAATAATTGTTTTCTTCAGTGTTGTGATGGTTGAAAATATATTTTGGGCATTTGTTGGATGCTTTGAGTAAACTGGATTAACACTGAGCAGAAGGTAAAATTCATTTGATTATCTAGCTTGAATACGTAATGTAGTGTAGGTATTTATTTTTCACAATTTATTGTAAAGTAGTTAACTTTTCATACCCTGAAAGCAGGTTGCAACCTTCATATTGAGAATACTAAAATTGCCTAAGAATTAGCAAATATATTTTCTTACTTCTTTTTTTTTATATTTTTTTATGAACAAAAATCCACAGCAAATACAGTAAACATTAACCAAATATTACATCAGCTAATAGTGCCAATAACGGATTTCACTATGCTTACAATAAATATACATAATTTTACACTAGGAACCAACATGAAACAATTTGCAAAAAACTAAACTAAGAAAAAGACGCAAGACTCCGTGTTGACTTCCTAAACTAGATATTGGTGTCAATTCGGTGCCACATGTCTGACAGGACCAAACCCGATTCAAGCGCTCCGTCCCTGTCGTTTCAATACTGAAAGAAAAAGACAGAACACCTAAACCAAGCCTATTCATATAATGTGAATTCCTTAGTTGACTCTACATTTCAATCTCGCTCGATTGCACATTACTTTTCCTATTACGTTTTAGAAGAAAATACCTGGCTTTACATGGTAGATTTGATTCGATTATACATTAGGTTAGATTAGAGTGCAAATTATCGTACAAGAACCAATATCGCGAGTGTCATTCTTAAGGTTCCGTACCCAAAGGGTAACTAACGGGGCCCTATTACTAAGACTCCGCTGTCTGTCTGTCTGTCCGTTTGTCTGTCCGTCTGTCACCAGGCTGTATCTCATGGACCGTGATAGTTAGACAGTTGAAATTTTCACAGATGATGTATGTCTTTTGCCGCTATAACAAAAAATACTAAAAAACAGAATAAAATAAATATTTAAGGGGGCTCCCATACAACAGAAATGTTTTTCTGTTTTATAGATAAACGGAACCCTTCGTGCGCGAGTCCGACATTATACATTACATTTACCCTCCGACATTATAATTCTAATAAAACATACGAGTAAAACGGTGAACATTTTGACTTACGCGGTGTTAGCTTCTTTGTTTTTTTTATGTGCAACACCGCGTAAGTCAAAAGATTAACCGTTTTATGTTTTATTCAGAATTTTAAAGTCAGAGGGTAAAGAATAATAAAAATGACATTCGCGGTATCCTTTCTTGTACGACGAAATGTTAACCGGATTTTCACCTTCTATTTATGATATGAACAAGGTGACTATGGGCGGCTTGCACCGAAATCATAAATGTAGATTTAGTCGCTAAATCGAGTTTACGATCTGTCAGTCAATACATATCTGTCAAATTAAACTTAGCTTACGTGCTAAATCTAGATTTAAATGTTGGTGCAAGCCGCCCTATGATTGTATATCCAAATTCATACCGGAGACTCGGTAAGTGGTCAGCAGGACAATCGCTTTTTTTGCGAAATACGAAAAATTATTTTTGTGTCCTTTACTTGTTCAACAATCCTAACTCAATTAGTATAGGAAGCCTAAATTTTATTTTGCCTATTGCATATAAACAGCCAGTCTCCAGTATGAATTTGGCTATATCAACCAAAGTCACCTTTATATAGGTGTTATGTTTATTGAAACTCATACAAATATCTGTACACTGTTTGGCCACTAAATAACCACTTATTTTGTGGTTTAGCTGTCTCTAGATTTACGAGTACACTTGTATTTTACAGCACTCCAGAACAATGACATCTAATGCTGCTGATTTGTTTGCTACCAAACTGATGATTTATATAATACCTGTTGGTATACTACTTGCTTCAACAACCCACGCCAGCAGCTTCCAAGACTGCCTGAACCCTGTCCAACCTCAGGGTCGGTCCATCCTCGTAGATCTCACTGATGCCATCTTCGAGTATATGGACTCGATCTTCGGGAAAGAAGATACTGAGTCAGAAATAATGAAGGAGGCCATTAGGATGCTGACTGAAGATGAAGCGTTGTTCGACGGATTTGCAGAGCTAGAATGATAAACCTAGACAAGTGATAAATCTTATAACAAAATATATTTACTTTTTTACGTAAGAGAAGCACTAATAAAGGAAAGCTAAGTATGTAAATACAATTGAACTGGCCTATTTTGGCCAAAGAACAAGCCTGGCCTTGGCCATCCAGCGTGGCAACGCCGCCAGCCTTTGGCCACCCTTTCCGGTGACGGCGACGATTTGTCAGCATTTTTTATCTAATGTAAATATTTTAGTTTAGTTTAGATGTATTTATTTTAATTTTATTTATTTATTTATTTATTTATTTTACAAAACCCACAGCACAATTTACAACAATAATACAGAAAAACATTAACTAAACATAGGCCAATAACGGGTTTACATTATATAATCTTTACTTAAATATACTAAAATAACTAAGACGAAAAAGAAAAAATTATAATAATAAATCAAACTGGATAATAAAAACTACAAAAGAAAGCGTAATGTACAAGCTAATCAATTTAAAAAATAAGAAAATTAATATAGTCACTAAGGAAAACAAGGGCTTTAGCACAATCACTAGATACTTATAATTATAATAATAATAGTAAAAAGTTAGAACACTTCTATAAGGGCGTGTGAGAGGGTGCATGAGGGTGTGTATGTGTGTGTGAGGGTGACTTTTTTTTTATATTTATATATGACAGTACTAATATCACTCGGAGAGTGATCTAAGCAACATATTCTTATATTGGGACCTCTTAAGATCAAATATATCAATTTCTTTGAATTTTTTATTAAAAGTACGAGGTAAGTGACAACTTAAAGAATTTTGAGCATAGTTTGTGTGAACTAAAGGCGTATGGAAAAGGGGTGTGTGACGAGTGCGTGTAGAAGGTGCACACAAATTTAGGACGGATGAAGTAAGGTCGATACAGTTAATTGCACCATGACATATTTTGTGACATAATATGACATATTAATGTTATTTAAGTTAATTGTACTGTTTGAATAAATTTTATTTAACTGTTTTGAAATCAATTAAACTAATTATACATTATAACAGACCAAAAGCGACTAGGAAGAACTGTACTTAACGCCTGCGCTGCGCGCGTGATTCACAAGCAGTTATGAAAACGTATTGTATACGAAGCAAAATTCTCATCAGGCGCTACATGGGAATACATCTCTACTTTAGTAATCCTATATTATCTGTGGTATATCGTTCTGTATGACGTACCTAATAAATATAGTAGATGGTAAAATATATTTAATTTTTATTTTTTATGGATTATTTCATTTTGTCAATATAGAAACACGAATTTATGAACACAAGCAAGTCTAGGTAAGTTGCGGAAGCCGAAAACTGACGGTAATAGCCGTAAATACCAACAACGTTTCGTGAAAAAAAATTGAGAAATCGAGACAAACAAACATGTTATTTCATACATTTTGGTCGGGTAGCTATGTAATTTCTCTATGCTGATTTTTTTTTTCGCTATTCGAGTGTTGGCTCCATATTAAAATTTGTTCGTAGGGATGACTACTATCGCCAGTTTCCGGCTTCCGCAACTTCATCTTAACACTTAACCCAGTATAATGTTTAGGAAATATAATCTGAGCCAATTCGGATTAACTTTGGAAAACAATTGAACAAAAGAGCCACGTACCGGTAAGTCACGATTCACGCTCACGGCTATCTATAAACTCTGAACAACAAATGTTGAGACTTCTTATTCTTTAGAAGTAAATAAAAGAATTGTTATTTTTATTTACAACTATCCACACAGGGTTATGCACGAGATAGTAAAAGAATATTTAATTTTGAAAACATTCACTAATGGATTCAGGTGTGATAAACACCAGCATAGCACAGTGTTTATTACGCGCGACGCGACTTAGTTGAATCGCAAGTGCGAGGAGCGTGATATACTGTTTAATCGCAAAAACATCGTGTCATGCTTCTCGCACTTGTGATTCAACTAAGTTGCGTCGCGCGCGATTAAACACGCACGGGTGCGTATCAAAATCTTTTACTCCTTTTACATTTTTTGTGAAAATAGGTGTTCTGATTTAATAAACCTGTTATAACACAATAGTTAAGCCGTATTCATTAGCCCAAATTATATTTTCTGAACTGTACCTATCTATCTATCTATAATCTTGTCGGTCGAGTAGCGGCCATTCTTCTGTCTGTCTGTCTGTCCGTCCGTTTGTCCGTCCGTCTCAGGGGTCTACAGTTTCAGTCGTTATACATAGGTAGCCAGTTGAAATATTGACATAATAAGTTTTACTATGGCTTGCAAATAATAAAATATATTTTTCACTTCTCATGCTCGTAAAGTTCTTGTTTATGCTTGCTATAAGCGGACTAAAACTACGTTTTATGCTCTAGTGCATAAAAGTGTTTACTTCTTATAAGAACGTACATACAGCCAGTACAACATCATAGACAAACTTTTTAAAACTCAATAATGGTTGAAGAAATTTAAAAAGATAATTTGGCGGAAAAGAGCTGTTGTTTTTTCTCAATAGGTACATGTATTAAGTTGTTTATTTAAATTTGCATTAAATATTACCTACTGAATGTTAAATATGTCATTTGCTAGCAATATCACTGTTTCATTTCCTCGCAATCGAAGTGAAAAGCAGAGTGTATAACTCTGGCATAAAACCCATTTTATCCTCGACTCAATATATGCCATAAAATGGATTGTTTTATGCCCTTGTTGTACAATCTACTATTTTTAAACCTAACTCAGGTCCCTCGAAACCTCGAAAAAGTAGGATTTTTTTATCGTTTGTAGACCCTTGCCTTATCTCCGAAAAGAGGACTGAGAAATATTTAAAAATCGGGGTAAAGACTACAGGAAAATGTTGCGGTTAAAATATTAGGGTTCCGTACTCAGCGGGAGCCGCGAATTGTTTGCCAGGCGCTGCCATTTTAGAGGCTTCCTGTTGTCGCTTTATTGTTGCTATGTCATCAATATTGTTGTTATTTACCATAATATTTTAAGGGTTCCGTACCCGTGTTGTTTGGTGGTACCCCTTTGTGCCCGAGTCCGACCCGCATTTACCCAAATTATTCTTGAAGAATAATAAGACTTAAACAATGCTAGCTAGCCCGCAGTGCGAGGCGCAACGTCGTCACGGAAGCGTCTTCACTAGCCCTGAAGAAGGCAGTTTAAATTAATCTGCTGAAACTGGTCGGCTATCCCGATCAAAAAGCGTTATTGAAGTGAGCCTTTTTGCAATAATCATGTTTAATCCTCAAGTTTCATTAAATTGGATAACTAAAGAATCCTCAATATTATCATGTAACTTTATTACTTACGATTCACGACAAATAATTTTATGGCCTATCTCAACACATTTTGTATAATTAGGTGAAGGTTTCTTTGTACCAAAGAGTTTTATCCTGTCTAAACTTTCTATTGAGTCATGCTGATTTCTTCTGGACTGGCGAGTTTCATGCGTTTCATAATCGTCATCACTTAAATACGTAATTGTATATGCATATGGAACTTTTTTTGTAGTAGGGTTATAGTTAACAGGTGGTCTCCTTGGATTGGATTCGGGACATACCATTCTATCACCTATGTAACGACATCCATTATTTAACTTTTTGCCATATTTGTCCGGGGATTGTGGTTTTTCTCTGTTCTTGTTAAAGCCACAAAGGATTCTGTTCCCAACTTTTCTGCATATTTTGCTGTCGAAATCGTAGGGGCAGCAGCGTCTTGTACCATTCGCTCTGCAACAGTTCGGTTGGAAATCTATAAGGTCTGGATCATGTTCCTTCAGTAACGTACGATTTTGTACATCACAGCACGTGCAATTTTTGCAGCCTTTTACTATACTTATTAAAATCGTAAGACCCTGTAAAGGTACCGCATTTTAATAAATTATTATAACGCCAAAAATTGTTTCGTTTTACAACATCGAGCAACTAACCCAGAGGGAGAATTGCTAGTCTGTCTAATTCCACAACAAGTCAGTGATTTTGCATAGACTTATATACATGCATCTCACTCTCACCTACCAGGGACAACTATCTATATCACCGTGTGGTGTTGGCGCGTTAAAAGTAGGCAGAATTTATTTCAAAAAAACCAAGAAGTGTCATTGCGCCCCTTTGCAAGGTTAGCTTATCGATGTTTTACAAGCACTTACCAAGAATAGTTCTAAGTGCATTATACTATGTTTAAACGTTTTTTTTTTTGTTATTTTAGATAGCGTATTTTTTTGTTACATCTGCGTCACAAACGCCCATATCAAAATAGCTTTATGTTACAAGTATGACGACTGACGATATTTTTATACAAACTGTTACGCACCATGCAGTGCAAGGTATTATGTAATTTAAGTTATAAACTTCCTAAGCCCGAGGTTTTAACAAACTTCGAGAAAATAAAGATCAAATTTAGTCCATGAACACAAAGAGTACTTGTTATTTAGGATATTTTTATGCGCATAAATAAAAAATAAGCCAACCGAATAATTAACTTTTTGATAAATGAAGTCACTTTGATAATATTATTTTTTGTTACTAACTATAATTATTTCTTTTAGGTCTTCCAGTGTGAAATTGTGTATATGTCGTCATCATATCGTAGAATTCAGCATTTTACAATTTGGCTAGGCATATCGTAATTCTGTTAGAACTATGAGGGTTGCCTGATTCCATAGCAAAAGAAGTCGGCCACTGAGTTAGTTACTTTTGAGGCAAAGTTTGAAATCGATTTTTTTTTCTTTTTAATTTCCATTTTTTTAGTTTGTTCTCTAATAATAAGTCACCTATACAAGGTGACTTTTCCATCGTCGTCCAAATTTATACTGGAGGCTGGGTAAGTGATCAGCATCATGAATCGATAACAATTTCTGTGAAATTTGTATAATGAAATTTCGACTTCCCATAGTAATTCACTCCCAGTCCTGAGTGAATCACTATGGGGAGTCGAAATTTCATTTTATGAATTTTACAAAAATCGTTATTGGTTCATGATACTGATCGCTTACCAAGGCTCAAGTATGAATTTGGACGATGTTCACAAATTCACCTTGTATAACTATTTGCAATTTATTATTTGTAATTGAATGAAATAGAGTGCTTTCCATACAATATTTTTCTAAGCAATAACCATAATAAAAATACTATCGTGCTCATAATAATAATATAATGAGATAATTATATAATAATATCTCATGAGATAATAATAAGACGTATTATTGGAAAACAGATTTTACACCTTTTCACCTCCTTAGTGGTTGAATTTGTGAATACTCCAGAATTGAGCACCTCATTTTGCATCAATCAGAACTAAACTCTATGACGTTTCTCGGAGCCATAGCTGTGGCATGTGGCTCACGAAAAACTGAGTTTTTATTTAATAACTCAGCTTCTGGTAGATGAAATTATCAAAATTTACTACGACTCACCCACGGGATCATTTGTTCACTTATTTTTAATACAAAAATTCCAGGGTGTGTATGATTTAAGAACAGCATCATGCCGCCACCAACTCAGTTGTGGGCGTGGCCAAATATATTCACTATAAGGTGCACGCTCCATGAAACTTGCGAAAATCGTTAAATTTACGTATTTCAGGTGTTTGTTGTTAAGATATTACTCAAATTTCACGATTTTTAGATCAACTTAAACATAGATCTAGATAATGTTAATGGACTCAGCCTAAGCATACTCAGCATAAAATACGCACCTCACAATGTGTTGACAGTGTTTGTATGGAGATTTGCGTGTAACGACGGCGCCTCTTAAGGGCCTTACTATTGCCAAATGGGTACTTTCTAAAGCTTACTCCTCGTTTATGGCCAAACCAAAAATAATGAAAAAATGTATTATGAATTATCAACTCTTAGACAACATATGCAACATTTTTCTTTTTCAAACCACCAAAACTTCTTCATGAATTTATTTTTTGACTGAATGGTGTTTTTTGGCTTGAATTTCCTACTGCTCCTAAGTGGCTTGGCCGATTGAATTAACTTATGCTTTGATAAATAGATAAACTTGATAGCTATAAACAGAACATAGGATTATTCAATCGAACAATCATGTCAAAGTGAAAAGTTTAATTTTCTCTTATTTCGCCCTATCAAGGACGCAGCGACCGTCGTAACAGCCACTATGCGTTGCGCGCTGATATGAACGTTTTTTCAATGTCGTTTCTGTTGATATTCGTACTGACAAATATCGAGCTGCTAATTTGGCGACAGTAATCGCCTTAAGGTTAAACATCAGCCGCTCGATACAAAGTCATAACTTAACTTCGTTTTTCTACTAAGTTAAAAGTGAAAAAGATATTAGTACATAGCAATTCACGCCAATAGTTCAGTGTAAGTAAAGTTCACGAATGAATAACTTAAAATTTAATGCACAATTAGCCATGGTTTTACCAAAACAAACATAAAACAGCATTTTAAGCTTGTTTGGACAAAATTGTGACGAATTGTGCATTTTATTTCAAACTGTTGATTTATAAACCTAAATTATACTGAGCCATTGGCATGAATTGCCACAGACCAATATCTTTTTCACTTTTAACTTTTTAACAAAAGAAACAAAGTTAAGTTGTGTGCTTTGTACCGAAGGACTGATGTTTAACCTTAGGTGAATGAGACGGATCTCGTCAAAAAACGCATAACTTATGATTGCTTTTCTTAATTTAATCTTAAGATACGTATCACAACAGTACCCACGTAAAGATCACGTATAGCAAAGCGTAGCATAGGGCGTCCTATAACTCCGGATTTAGATATACGTTGAACATTTGTGAGCATTATGCGGAGACCTATATGGACTCAGGCACAATGCGACAAAGCGCAAGTTTATGATATTTATAGCGGGGACTAAATGTTACGAATCTGTACGGCCTACCATGCGTTGTAAAGAGTCGCTCTATTCAAGTACTTGGGTCACCTGTCCGATGTAATATGCTGGCCCGCAGGTTTGTACGCTTTACTGAGCAGGTGGAAATGACACTATTTAAATCGTACTGCCAGTCTTTTTACATTTGCAGCCTGTGGGTCAGTTATACGTAGAGGCCATACAGCGCTCTGCGAGTCCAATACAACAATGTGTTCAGGGTGCTGCTGAAGCTGTCTCCGTTCTGCAGTGCTTCCGATATGTTTGCGGAGGCACGCGTCGATGGCTTCCTTGCCATTGTTAGGAAGCGGTGCGCGTCACTGCTGAATCGAGTGCGTACCAGCACCAACAGCATCTTGAGGCCATTGGCTGACAGATGGGACTCCCCACTGTTAGGACCACGGGGATAGCGTGACACAAACTTTAAACGAGCACCGCTGTCGCCACTTTTTGGAATAGCGTAGTATTAACTAGTTAGTAAACATACGCAGCGCACACATAGATTCACCCGTCTTCATACAGCCAAAATAACACCGTATTTCTATGCAGCTTAGATGTAAAATACCAAACACGTCATCGCACTGTGCCAAAGCTATTACACATATGTGTTAAAAGCCATGACCAGCGCAGCGGCCGTACTATGACACATAACCTAATGGTCCGTATTGAAAAATATACATTGCGCCGCCGGTTCTAACTCAATGTGTGACACTCTTTATAACCTGCAATGGACAAAATATTGTCTAATTTCAACGCTACTCGCTATAACGCTAAATATTTCATAGTAAGGTTGAAATTTTATTTACCGCAAGGTTTATTCTGTAAATATTACAGTAAATACATGTTTAAATTACTTACGAGTGAAATGAAATTCCTTTGGATGTCTTATTTGCGTTATTTGATGGGTTAGAACAATTTGCCACGGGCGTGACTTTTTCGAATTGCTCGCATGAATATCAGAATCCGAAGGCCGATTCGCAAGACACTCGGTATCGAGGAGCTTTTTGTAGCTTACTGCTCAGTGTAACTGTTTCAAGAATGTAACTGTTATGTGACATTTGAAGGCTGTCAAAAATTAATATTTGCAAAAAGTAGTTCGATTCGTATGAAACTCGGTATCGCGGGGTTTTCGGAATCGCTGATCACGGTAACTATGTCAAAAAAATTTTTTTTTATTTGCAGGCATTCGAAAAAGTCACGTGACTTTCGCATTTTTTATTAGGCGTATACGTATACCAATGATACGTCAAAAATCAAAGTAAACTTTAATTTCGATAAATTATACACAAAATTCTTGTACTCTTATTCAACAAACATTTATTTTTATTTTTGTTTAGGCGACCGGTTTCGTAGGCCAACAAACATTCTCAGGGCAACAAATTATTAATTTTAATAGTAATTTAGAAACATCAAAAACATCTTTGTTTTGTTTTGCATCTTTTATTTATACCTTTGATTATAACACCGCAATTCTGCGGCTGTGATTGGCCAAATTTATTATAACACCGCTCTGTCTTAGTTAGGCTCTGTTTTAGTTTCTGTGTTTACTGGCCAGGCCAGTATGTATTTTATATTGGTAGTTTTCTAGTGTTTCTTGAGTGTTGCAGATCCGACGGCCTCGAAGTATTAATGAAAACGGGATGGATTTTATGGTTCCGTAGTACCTAAGAGGTACGTCATAACTTTAGCACCGTTAAAGATAATATACTTAAAATTTGCCACAAAAAAATCATTATTTGCCAACATAAAAAAGTAAAAAATGTAAAATTTAACATTTTTCCAAATATTTCCAATACAAAAGAGAAAAAAATAAAAATAATATCCTAAAAATACAAAATGGGTATCAAATTGTAGATAATAAAGAGCTGATTGTAAAATTTTTATACACTTTCACTATACTTACGGGCACTGATTTCGAAAAATCTTTGAAAAAATACAAAAAAGTCCCCGTATCTTCAAAACTGGTAGACCGAAAAATATGAAAAAAATGTCCATTAGAGGTCATGATTCATTAAGAATAGTTGTACACAAATGAGAAATATAAAAAAAGCAAAATAAATGAAAAATATATATATAAGTACAACTTGGGTATCAAATTATAGGAACTGATTGTAAAAATATGTCTGGGCTTGCATTTACTTTACCCATTGCATTTGCTACCCCCCCCCCCCCCCAAATATCATGGTAATATGTGGAAAAATATAGCGGTTGAGAAATTCACGAAAAAAAATTACAAAATTCCCAAAACTGTCGAACTTCGGAACCCTTGGCCGGTTTTTTTAATTTGAAATGGATGACAGCTGTTGAAATGGGAATTCTACAATTTGTTTGTTGTTTTAAATGGACTGATGTGATGTGGTGATGTGATTTTCGTTCCTAATGGATAGATCAACATCCAAGAAAGTTATTGCGGTGGTTGATATTTCGTGCGTGAAGTTTATGTTGCTGCGTTCGTTCAGGCGATCTAAAAAATCGTCGAGGGATGGCCGGTTGTATGGCCAGGACGGCTATTCTGGCAAGGGTGAAAAAAGGATTTTCTACGGAAATAATTAATTTCTCTGCTTTCGCAATTTTTGCGCCCGCGCCAGAATCGCCGTCCAGATCAAGAAAATATGTCGTCTATATGTCGTTTCCAGATGAGTGGCTGCTGAGGTTCTGTGGACAAAAAGCGTTTTTCTGATGCCATAAAAGATTGGCGTAGCTAGGAGCCATCTGGGTAGAACCCATCGCCGTTCCTTTTATCTGGTGGTAACATTTATCTTCAAATGAAAAAGTTTTTATTAAGTATAATTTCTGCCAGTCTGTGGATGGTTGATGAGGGGATGGCCGGTTGTTGAGATGGTCACGTAATGCTGTGAGGGCGGTATCGTGGGGAATGTTAGTGTATGTATAATGAGGTGACGTCTATTGTGACCAGATGTTGTAGATATTTGTATGTGTATATGTAGTTGTAGGTATATTTCGGGAGAGGCAGTGATTCTATGAAGTGGTTCGTGTCCTTAATATATGAGGGAAGGTTTTGACAAGTGAAAATTTGAGTCATTTAGTAGCGTAATTCTTCTTGAATGTAGTCCGTTTTATTTAGAATTACGGTGGCTGAATCCTTGTCTGGAGGAATGATTATGATATGATCATTCTGTTTTATTTTTTCTAGGGAAACGCGTGTGCTTTTTAGTAATAAATATTAATTGCAGGTCATGAAAATTTGCACATTATCATCTAAGCTTGTCATTTTGCGTATTAAACTAAGGGCCTGTTTCACAACTTCCAGATAAGTGCCTGATAGTTATATGTGACATATAACGCATACAAAATGTGTTCCATTTTTAAACTTATCTTCTGGATATCACTTATCTGGAAGTGGTGAAACAGGCCCTAAGTAAAACAATCCTGATTGAAAGAAAGCATAAGAATTAATGCCATCCGAGCCCCTTAGGCCCAGTCCGACCCGGACGGAATTCTGTGATAAATCGTTTGTAGATCGAACACAAATTGATTCAACTTCGTGGTAGTCATCTTGAAAATATAAATCGCTGCACCTTTAGCTTTGGTTATCAACGATTTTCTAAATCTGCACCAATAATAATAAACTAGGTTTCAGCTCAATCGGACCTTTGGTTATTTATATTTATAAGCTATGCTGGGTTTCTTCAACATGACCTCAAAGACTTCGATTTTAAATGGAAATGTTATTGATTATTATTATTACATTTACGGATGACGCTTTTCTTGTTATATCAAAATACTTTTTCTACTTTCTCGGGTTTATTATTGACGCGTCAAGACAAACAATTCGATCACCTACCTCAACGCATTTTGTATAATTAGGTAAACGTTTTTGTGTACCGAGGAGTTTCTTCTTAAAGTCAGAGTCGCCTTGGGTTGGGATGGAAGCACTAGTCGCTTTTTCATCATCTTCATCACTTAATTTTCCTTTATTATCAGTTTTATTCAATATGTATATATTATCGTTTTTAGGAGGGTCATCTATTGGTCCTTTATTATGAGAGCAGGTGCAATTTTCTGGGCACCCTTTTACCAAACTTATTAAAATCGTAAAAGCCTGCAAAGGTACAGCATTTTAATAAGTAAATGATTATAACACCAAAAGTAATTTCGTCATGCTAGTACTAACCAAAAATATTTGTAATAGCATTATGCAATGGTTAATAATTATGTAGTTTTATAATTTATATTATTTTTAATGAAAGATCGCGTACTGCAGTTTTGTAAATATATTTGTTATATTAAATACATTTATTTACAAAAAACATAAAACGGGACATTTAAAAACATTGATATTGTACCATACTGTATCTGTAGCATGATATGTAACAGTGTATATTTTATTGTTTGTGCAAAATATCGTCATTATATTTAGGTAGGTACCTTACAGTTATGATTCTTTAGGAAGGTTGTTCAGCATGATCACTACAATATGTGGTTTCATTTAACATGTTTAACGCTAGGTAAACAGATGTGTATAAGTTGACATATTTATTAAATTCAAGTTTAATTTCTAATGGATGCTATATAATATAATGCATGAATGATTGTTTGACTATTATGTTCTTGTTTTGTGAATGTTTCTTTTACTGATGTCCAATATTTCTTTTGTACCAAAATTTGCATGCTACATTAAAACTAGCTAATAAGGAGCTCTTTTGCATGTACCTACTATACACCTAGTACTATCTACCCTTGTTAAAGCAAATAAAGATATTCTTATTCTTGTTATTAAGAATTAAGCAATCCATGCACACTTGGTATATTTATTGACCGACTAGAAATAATTTTGTCACCCTGTGGATCTCTATTCGTAATTTGAAACGAGCGGAGACTTGGGGTAATTTTTGTGGTCAAAGATCTTCTCTAACATTTTTAGATACGTTTAGCTTTTGAGCAAATTTTTTTAATTACAACATAAAGTTGTAATGAAATATGTTTTAAAAAACATGAAAAGGGAACGCTACGTCGTCATGGTGTCCAAGAGGATGATTTAATAAAGAAGATCAAGTAATAATAACATAACTGCCAACTGATATAATTTTTTCGTTAGTTTCTTATCGAAACGTATCCAGGAGACTATATCCCCCCTGGAACACTAGTCTACATAAATGATGCTTGAAAGAAGTAATTATTCGAAATGATCAACTTGGTTTGTCAAGTTTGTCAACCATAAAAATAACAAGCTATAGGCGCCTGTTTCCACAATAAATCCTATTGATAATGTTATTTCTGTTAAACGGTATGTTTAGAATTAAAAAATATATATAATATAGTGTTATTTAAACTATAAGGAACTACTCTATTGTAGGAAATTATTCTCGCGTATAGGAAGCAGCATGAAAATATTGTCTATAGTCAAGCTGTTTTTATACTAAAATTGGTTTGAAACCGCTAATGGTATTTGAATAATTCTTGCACTCAAATACAAGAAAAATATTGCTTTGAAAAATTATTTCTAGAAATTGTGTTCCGTCCATCGCATCTATGTGAAAAGTATTATTTTCTCCTATTTTGGCTATCCGGAGACCCAGCGACGTCATAATAAAGTGCGCGCTGCTGCTATGAACGTTATTTCAATAGGGATAGTTTCTGTCGATGTTTTTATCGACACAGGTAGACTCAAGATCGTTGGTGGCTACCTGCCTCTTAAACGTAAATGACAACGTGTACAGATCGCGCAAACTAACTTGGCCGGCCAGATTAAGCCTGCTCTACACTCTCGCCTGAAGTCTAGAAAGCTATTCGAGTAAAGCGAATTACAATCTACTTTACTCACTAGTAAAGCGAAATACAATCTCACTATCTCCTTTATTGCGAGAGCCTTGGAGGGCGTTTAGGCTCTCTCTCTTCCTAAAAACGATATCTGCAGCCACTCTTTTCTGACTGCGATTGACGCGCGTGTACAGTGCGCGCCAATCTTTTAGTCGCCTCTGAATGAGTTACAAGTGCAAGCTTGCGCAGGTACAGTCAAGGAAACAATAATATCAATGGTTGATTATTAAATGTTTACTATAAGTGGGAAGGTGTGCTTGTTGTACCTACCTATTTATTTATTACTTTAGTGCAATCCTAACTATATAAATAAAACGCATTAATATAAACACCATTTTCCTACATTGTCGCCCTAAAACGCTATAACGTCCGCGAGGCATAACAACAACAATAAACTTTAACAAACTAAATCAACAAAACAACAAATAAAGGCAACAAAAACAATAAACTATAACAAACAGATTCAACGATTAACTTAACGAATCATAGAATTTTTTCCTCGAAGGTACTTTTCATACAACGCGCGCGTGTGTAATGTACGGACGTAGCACTAACACTGACGCATAGTGTTGACTGACTGACACCTGCTAAATGGCGAGCGGGGGGTGTGGTGCGGCACGCAGGCGGGTGTGCTCCGCGCCCCCGCTCCTGCAACGTCCCCCTGACACCGTAAAACGGCTATGCGTCGCCTCTTACGGTTATCTTCAGAGGCGACTAAAAGATTGGCGCGCACTGTAGTTCGCGTTAGATCGCGTTTGAATCGCGTCATCTTCGCGTAGAAAAAATGCCATGTACTACAAAGGCTCTAAGATCGTGTGATCTGTAACTTCACCGAGAACTGAAGCGAATTGTTGTTGGACCCTTCCTGAAACCAAATCCTGGATACGTGCCTGTTTTGAATTAATGTAGCTGTTTATGAGAACTTAGTATTTTAAGACATCAAACATCTGTATTCTTGCAGTACCTTAGTAAGTCAGTGACCAAATTGTTAAATTTATTTGATTGGTTTTCGATGTACTTGTACCTACCTAGGGTTATCTCTACAAAATCTTCACAAATGTCCATAGCAAATAAAGCTTTAATTTACAAGTGAGACGAATGACAATATTTTGTACAAACTATACAAACTGTTACGCACCATGCAATACAAGCTGTGTAATTAAATTAATTATGAATTTGCTCAGCCAAAGTTTTTAATTAACTTCGACAAAATAAGAAATTGAAAAAAAAGATTATTCGTTCATTTCGGATATTTTTATGCCTTTACATAAAAAGAAGCCAACCGAGTAATAACTTTTTGATAAATAAAGTCATAAACTTTTTTCTATTTTTTCTTTTAGGTTTTATGTTGTAAAAATAGTTTATACTGTTATGTATATAATACAAATATTGTAAAAATAAGCGTGTTTTGCTCTCGAGAACTACATCGACTTACTTTTTAGCTGGCTTCGTTTGCTACGTTCCAAAAATAGTTGGGCGTAATTTTGTCGAGAGCGCCAAAAACTGTAGCATTTACCAGTACATAGCAACAGAAATTGGCCACTAAGTTAGTTACCTTTTGGGACAAAGTTCAAATTATTTATTTATAACACTTTTTGCACATTTACACAAATAATAAAGACATACAAAAGAAACAGTTAAGCATGGTGTACAAAAGCGGCACTTATTGCTCATAGCAATATCTTCCAGGCAACCTTTGAAGGTAAACAGAAAGATGAAGAAAATAACATAAGGAAGGTGCAAGTACTAATTGGGAAATAATAAGGAGATCAAGATAAATAAAAATTGGACTTATCTAACACATAAACTTACATATAAAATACATGAGTATACATAAAATAAATGAATACCTTTAAAATATATACAAACAGGAAGTGTGTTTGTTGGTTTGTTGGTTTGTCCTTCTTTCCCGCAGCAACGGATCACGCATTTTTTGCAGAGAGATAGTTTATAGGCCGGAGACAAAGGCTACTTTTTATCCCGAGAAAATGCAAATGAAATCAGCGCGGGTGAAGCGGCAATAGCTAGTATAAAATAAATTCAAATTGCTTTTTTTATATGTACATTTTTTGTTTGTAATTTTATTATTATTTTATTAAGGATAATAATAATAAAGCCTCCGAAAAACAAATTAAATCCCAGCGAACTGCTGCACACTGTTATACTTACTATCTTAGCAATGGCAAAATTAGTTATCAAAAAGTATACTTATTTAACTGTGTAACATCTACCGACAAAATAAATTAAACATAGCAAACTAAAATTTCTCACGACCATCCTGGTTTAAATAATGAACCTCCGAATAAATTACAGAACTTCCGAAAGAACTTATGAACCAAAAGCCAAAAATAGGTATAAAATAAAGAGTCGAGCGAAGCGGAGTCGAGCGAAGCGGAGCGGAGCGAGGCGAGGTCTCTAGTTTTAACAGAATTCATGACATACAAAAAAAATAATTTTTATTCGGAGATCTACGATAAAAATAGCTGACAGTAGTTTTCGGAATTTTCAGTATTTTATTCGGTAGTTTTCGTATATTTATTAGCATAGAAGTTTTCGGTAGATTAGTATTTAAAGCAGTAACATTCATAGATTGAACATCCTCATTTTTAATTTAGTTTTCGGAGCTTTTATTGCTACCCTTTTATTAATACTAAGTTATGTGCTATTCAGACTTCTGCAATAAGTTACTTTCCATAAAGTAAAATTTTTCTCTGCATTAAAATAACAAAAATACTATTGTGCTTATGACTTAAAGTGACGTGATATTGGAAAACAGATTTTACCCCTTTTTATTCCTGTTAAATGGGTGTTGTAGTAACCGCCAATGACCTTGAGTCGACCTGTGTCGGTACAAATATCGACAGAAACTATATTGAAATAACGTTCATATCAGCGCGCACTGCATTACGTCGCTGGATCTCCGGATAGCGCAAAATAGGCGCTCAAAAATATGTGAAAAAGGCATAACAGACTTTGTTACTAAAATTCTTCAATAATAATTAAAGGAACTCATTCGTCAATTTGACTAAGTTTCAATTTGTTTGTTTGCATACTTAATTAATTAAATCAGACCTTAGTATTAAATTGGACCCTGTTTCGATATTTATTTTGTTAAATTATAGATCAAAAAATGAATTATAATCAATGCACATCATTCCACATATTTTATAGTATATTATATATTTTTAAAGTTTTTTTTAATAAATTAACATCTGATTAAAACCCAGCCGATGGGAACAACCCTCTAATATTGTCGCTTTCTCTGTGACCCGCTGAATATGGTAATCCATATTTCATGTCCCCAGGTACAGCCGCTTTGGCTAGCTAGAGTTTGATAGATAGATAAGCACTGGAACAATAGTATTGTGATATCTATGTAGATCAGTCAGTGAGACAGGATTTATCGGTACTTTCAGTACAAATTTTGCAATCGTTTTTAAAATAACTTCTCGATGAACACATCGGAGTCTTGAAACTTTAAACATAGGTCAGAACCCATCGAAATATTATTTCGATGTCAGAACCTTACTCTCTATGTAAGTCTAAAGTCTCGAGTAAAGTTTGTTTTTATTGCGAGAGTGCGAATCCCGAGCAAGCGAAGGATTCTATCCTGAACGTGGTGAGTGATTCAAAAGCACAAGAAACAAAAATTTTGACCTCACTAGCGAAAAATCACAAGAATAAAGACACTTTATTTTCAAACGAACTTATAAGAATTCAATGTTTTTATTTTCTTTAAATAATGCACCATATATTTACAAATATTAAACATGAAATAAAATGTAAGGAATGTTAATTTCATCCCAAAAGCCATTAAATTAGGAAAATCTTTGATAAACCGATTGAAAACGCAGAACACAACTATCACGCGGGCATTTTACTCAATCGATCCCTTTTATTTCCGGTAGAAGTTCATTTGTATTTTATACCACTGACCTCTAGCAATACAAGTACGCTGGACATGTTTTGCCATACAAAATGACAGTTCTTTTTTGTGCCGATTCAAAGCATGCGTACCGGAACTAATATGTAGTGACAGTGATAATATATTAACTCCCGAAAACATACTAACGTGGTGCAACAATTATAACTACAAAATACCGACTACTCGTAGCTTTTTCTTTTTCTCATAGGTGATGAAAAATAGTGTGTATTACTCGGGCCCAAGTAATATTTTACTTGGGCAGGGGGAAACTGATGGGTGAATGTAAAAAATTGCTATTTGTTTTATGGCAGGGGTAACTTAAGGTACCTAAAATACTCGTAGTTACAACTGGCATAAAGTGCTTTTAAAGATGATATAATACACATAGAAATCTATAGTTGAGCAACCGGACGTACCACGTGACCTTGTCGTGATGTAACATGAACAGTGGCGAAGATTCTTATGTGCATTATACAAGTGGTCTACCTTTACTTACTGGATACTAGATTTTAGTAGGTTCACTGTAAAGAGTAAGGAGGATAGCAGATGTTTGCATAGTCAATGTAAAGGTCTTTATGCCAGTTGTAACTATGTTAAGTTACTTTAAAGTTACCCCTGCCATAAAACAAATAGCAATTTTTTACATTCACCCATCAGTTTCTGTGTAAAGCGTTTAATTTTATTATCTAAAATGCTGACTGTAAATATTTTTTCAATGCAAGTGCTCGTAAAGGCCCACTTTTTATGCATCAAAACCGAACAGAAAGTCGATTATTTTGCCCTAGGGCTTTATTATTATT
Source organism: Ypsolopha sequella (assembly GCA_934047225.1). Classification (NCBI taxonomy): domain Eukaryota; kingdom Metazoa; phylum Arthropoda; class Insecta; order Lepidoptera; family Ypsolophidae; genus Ypsolopha; species Ypsolopha sequella. The sequence goes on along the minus strand of OW204002.1, from coordinate 11,970,480 downwards.
ATTATTTTTAATTTATTTACGAGAAGTTGGCTAACCTTTCCTGTGTACCATAAATATTATACTTTTTTCCACTGTTTAACGGCTCTGGATACAGTTCTTTTGAGCCAATCATTAACTTGCAAAATTGTAACAATGTAACTTTCAACTTTAATAATTAAATTGTTTTCTTTGATTATATTTGGTTCATTTCCTCACAACGGTTACGTTTAAAACACTCGCTACGCTCGTGTTTTAAATCGTCCTCGTAATTTATTCCTTTACGCCCTTGTAGCATAAACTACTATTAATCAGTATTTGAGATATCTCAATATTACCCCTGCCAATAAACAAATAGCAATTTCTTACATATTAGCCACCGATTTTGATGGTGCCCCCTATACATTATTTTATCACCCATTACTATGAACAATCTGAGATACATTTCGTTTGCGCCGGGCCTGGGTTTTTTCTCCATACTTCGTGAGCATTCTCCTTTGTTTTTAAGAAAGTTGTTCAGTATGATCAATAGATTTTGTGGTTTCATTTAAAGATGTCCATTTTTACCTGGTTTGGCATAAAGTAGGTATTGTTCCAGCTACTATGGTTACTTGTGTCATTAATTATTTTATCTACTCCCATACTGCAATAAGGTTATTACAACATCAAAAGCAGTTTTATAATTTGACCGATTACATTTTTTAACGGATGTAATAATGTTACATTATAACACCGCAATTCTGCGCTATGATTGGCCAAATTTATTATAATACCGCTCTGTCTTACTTGTTAGGGTAGTTTCTGCGTAGTAGTCCAGTATGTATTTTATTTTGGTAGTTTTCCAGTGTTTCTCGGGTGTTGCAGATCCGATGCCCTCGAACTTTGAGGCCATTTTCATAATCCCTTTGAGGCTCGAAGGGATTATGAAAACGGGATGGATTTTTTAATGTGTAATAGATGACAGCTGTCGAAATGCAATTTCTTTGTTGGTTTGAAATGGACTGATGTGATTATGTGATTTTCGTTGCTAATGGATAGATCAACATCCAAGAATGTTATTGCGGTGGTTGATATTTCGTGCGTGAAGTTTAGGCCGCTGTGTTCGTACAGGCGGTGTAAAAAGTCGTCGAGAGATGGCCGGTTGTATGACCAGGATAGCTATTCTGGCAAGGCAAGGGTGAAAAAATTTGCTACGGCAGACTTCGGGTGATTTTATAAGGGATTTTCTACGGAAATGATTGATTTCTCTGTTTTCGTAATTTTTGAGCACGCACCAGTACCGCCATCTAGATCATGAATATGTCGTCTACATATCGTTTCCAGCCGAGGCTTTGTGGATAAAAAGCTTTTTTCTATAGATGGCATAAAAAGATTGGCGTAGCTAGGAGCCATATATATGGATACCCATAGCCGTTCCTTTTATCTGGTGGTAATATTTATCTTCAAATGAAAAAAAGTTATTATTGCCAGTTTTGTAATGCCAATTTGTAAATGGTTGGTGAGGGGATGGCCGGTTGTTGAGATGGTCACGTAATGCTGTGAGGCCTGTGTCGTGGGGAATGTTGGTGTATAATGAGGTGTTGTCTATTTTGTAACTAGATGTAGGTATATGAGTATCTTTCGGGAGAGGCAGTGATTTGATGATTTCTTTGAAGTGGTTCGTGTCCTTGGTGTATGAGGGAAGGTTTTTGACAAGTGGTTAAGGGTGAATCGTTTGGAACGACTATGGGACGACCGGGGTGGTTGGGTTTCGACAACATATGGATTTTCGGGTTCTCAAATGGCTCGGCAAAATTAATACTCTATCTCCGACAAACTCTCAGCCTCCCCATACTTTGAATATATGTTGAACGACATCTATAACCCAATCACACTGGTCGCTTAGATAGGCTGTAAAAATTTGCGTCATTTAGGTGTCGTAATCGTTCTTGAATGTAGTCCCTCTTATTTAGAATGACATTGGCTGAACCTTTGTCTGCAGGAATGATTGTCATATATATAAAAAGAGAATCCTGACTGACTTCATATTTATAATATTATTATTTATTATATATATACATAAAAAGAGAAGTCCTGACTGACTCACTCATTCACTGACTCATCAACGCACAGCCTAAACCCTTCAGCTTAGAAAGCTGAAATTTTGCACAAAGCTTCCCTTTGTAATGTAGACAAAATTCCACCTGTAAGGGGGTGAAACGGGGGTCCAGAGTTTGTATGGGGAAAAGATTAGTTAGACTATTTTATTCGAGACTTCACAGAAGTACTTCTATTCATATATGAGTAAACATGTATTTCGGGTTTTTTCAGAATTCAACCCATAAAAGGGAGAAATGGGGTGACCAAGTCTGAAAAACAACATGGGTATCGTTTGTATGGTTTATCGGATCGCTGATTACGAAAACAACAACGATTTCTAAATCCAATGTAGTGGACGTGAAATACCATCATCCCCTGTTGGGGTGCGATGGGGTTGAAATGTGTAAATATCAATATGGGTGTCGTTTTTATGGTTTTTTTGGACGTTACTTACAAAAATGGTATTGATTTTGACATTTAATATAGTGGACATGAAAATTCTTGAAAGTATGTGTGCCAGAGCAAATCGGCTGTAACAGACGGACAGATAGACAACCACACAAGTGATCCTATTAGGGTTCCATTTTTTCCTTTTCGCAATGACGATTAATAAGTCTCAGGGTCAGTCACTGAAAACTTTTCGCACGGCCAGTTTTACGTAGCCTGCTCGAGAGTGAGCTCACCTAGCAGCCTGGTCGTGTTAAAAGCTGAGGGGAGAACTTCTAATGTAGTATACAAGGTGACTTTTTGATCATCGTCCAAATTCATACTGGAGACTTGATAAGTGATCAGTATCTTGGATCAGTAACAATTTTTGTGAAATTCGTGAAATGAAATTTCGGCTTCCCATAGAAATTCAGTTCCAGTCCCGAGTGAATCACTATGGGAAGTCGAAATTTCATTTTACGAATTTCACCAAAATTGTTATTGATCCATGATACTGATCACTTACCAAGCCACCAGTATGAATTTGGACCATGATCAAAAAGTCACCATCTATAAAGAGGTACTTTAAGTATGAATTAAAAAAAAACTAATAGGTAGTAGGCCCCGCCAAAGAAACTTTACCTGGATATCAAGTAATTGCACCAAAAACACTCCAAACCAGATTTAAATACGTTCTATAAAAAGTACTACACAAAAACTAAATCAACGCGGGCGAAGCCGCGGGCAAACGCGTTTTTTTTTTGTAATGAAATTAATTGCAGCGGGTCTACCGCGTAATTCTCATTTTCATCAACATCAACTTGAGATTGAAACTTGTCGTGCGTGCGACGACGTCCGCCTAACATGCCATCTCTTTTGCACGCGTTGAATTTCGCATGCATTTGCTTGAAGTTGATACAAATGAGAATTACGCGGTAGAGCCCCAGGTCATGCAAATTCGCATATGTCATCTAAGCTTGTTATTTTGCATATAAAACTAAGTAAAAAAGTCCTGATTGAAAGATAGCATAAGAATTAATGCCATCCGAGCCTCTTAGGCCCAGTCCAACGCGGACGAAAACTACTCAACAAAGCAAAATTCGGTAATAATAAACCAGGCTTTAGCTCAATCGGACATCTGGTTATTTATATAAGCTATGCTGGGTTTATCCAACATGGCCTCAAAGACTTCGATTTTAATGGAAATGTTATTGATTATTATTATTATTACATTTACGGATGACGGTTTTTTTGTTACATCAAAATACTTTTTGTCCACTTTCTCGGGTTTATTACTCACGCTTCACGACAAACAATTCGATCACCTATCTCAACGCATTTTGTATAATTAGGGAAACGTTTTTTTGTACCGAAGAGTTTCTTCTTAATGCTTTTGGTTGGAGTGACACTACTAGTCGGATTTTCAGAAGGGCTTTGAGAACTGTCATCTTCATAACTTGAATCCCCATTATTAACAGCCGTATGCAATTGATAATCATAATCGCTTTTAGAAGGGGCATTATTAGGAGGTGGTCTCCTTGGATTGGATCCAGGACATACCATTCTATCACCCATGTAACGACATCCATTTTTTAATTCTATTCCATATTGGTCCGGTGATTTTGGTTTTCCTATGTTCTTGTTAAAGCCACAAAGGATTCTGTCCCCAACCTTTCTGCATATTTTGCTGTCAAAATCGTAGGGGCAGCAGCGTCTTTTACCTTTATTTGCACTGCAACAGCTCGCTTGGAAATCTATAAGGTCTGAATCAGCCTTCCCTGGCAATATTGTATTAGTTTGAGATTGTATATCATCCATTGGTGCTGTTGATGCTTTACAATAAGGGCAGGTGCAATTTCTTGGGCACCCTTTTACCAAACTTATTAAAATCGTAAAAGCCTGCAAAGGTACAGCATTTTTATAAGTAAATGATTATAACGACAAAAATAATTTCATCATACAAGCACTAACCAATAATATTTTTAATTGCATTATGCAATGGTTATAAGTTTTGTAGTTTTTTTGATGAATGATCGCGTACTGCAGTTTTGTAGCTATATTTATTTTATTTATTACACTAATGCATATTTACAAAAACATAAAGCAGGACATTTAAAAACATTGATATTGCACACTGTAACTGTAGCATGATATGTAACAGTATATATTTCATTGTTTGTGCAAAATATCGTCATTATATTTCGATAGGTACCTTGTTTATGCACAGCTATGTTTCTTTGGGAAGGTTGTTCAGTATGATCACTACAGTATGTGGTTTCATTTAAAGAATTAAGCAATCCATGCACACTTGATATATTAATTAACTGACTAGAAATAAATTTTGTCACCTTGTGGATCTCTATTCGTAAATTAAAACATGGTTAGGGTAATTTTTACGGTCAAAGTTCTGCTCTTCTAATACTTTTAGATACGTTTACCTTTTGAGCAAATGATGTTCTAATTACAACGTAAAGTTGTAATGAAATTTGTTACAAAACACATTGAAAAGGAGCGTTACTTTGTCATGATGTCCAGGAGGATGATTTAATGAATTAGATAAAGTAACAATAACGTAACTGCTAATTGATGTAATTTTTTCATTAGTTTCTTATCGAAACGTATCCAGGAGACTAGATCCCCCCAAACACTATTATTTCTGTTCAACGGTATGTTAAAATTTTATTTAAAAAATATGTAGTGTTATTTAAACTATAAGGAGCAACTCTATTGTAGGAAATTAAGAAACAACATGAAAATATTGTCTCAAGTCAAGCTGCTCTTAGATTAAAATTGTTTTGAAACCGCTAATGGTATTTGTATGATTCTTGTACTCAAATACAAGGAAAATTATTTAAAAATTATTTAAAGAAATTGTGTTCCGTCCATTGCGTCCATTTGAAAGGTATTATTTTCTCCCATTTTGCACTATCCGGAGACACAGCGACGTCGTAATAAAGTGCGCACTGATATGAACGTTATTTCAGTATAGTTTCTGCTGATTTTTGTACCGACATAAGTCGACTTAAGGTCGTTGGCGGCTACCTGCCTCTTAAACAGATCGCGCAATCTAACTTGGCTGGCCAAAATAAGCCCACCCTACATTCTCGCCTGAAGGGGACAAAGCTATACGTGTAAAGAGAAATGCAATCTCCTTTACTCATATAGCTTTATCTCCTTCATGGCGAGAGTCTCGGTGAGAGTGTAGAGCACGTTTTAGGCTCTCTCTCTCTCTCTTCCTAAAGATTATATCTGCGCAGCCACTCGCCAGCCTTTCTGCCTGGCCAAATAAGGGCCTAAGCACACGACGTTCGTGAAACGCGCTGTCTGCGCCTTTTCAGTCCTGTTGCATTATTTTCTGGCTGCTGCGATTGACGCACGTGTAGATCCGATCTTTGTCGGTTTTTACGCCAGGGCCACAACTTCAGGCTTCTGGCAGCGCTTCCAGACGGTTTTTGCCCTGCCATGACACCCGTCAGCGCCTTCATGTATAGCGCGCTCGCTTGCTCAAAGCGCTCGACACTAGGTTCGTCCTGTGCGCTCGATCACTGTTTCAACCGCCCGCCTCCCCGTACACCGCCGTCACAAGAGCGCAAGTTACTCGAAGCCGGACAAGACGTGCGAGCGGCGGCCCATGGTCGGCTCTATACAACTTCATACATTTGTTCTTTCCGCCGGCGCCGTCGCAAGAAGAATCGCTAGACGCGCCTCTCCAAGCCTGAAGCTGTGGCCGAGGGGTTAGGCCTCACCAAAGGATCTTCAGCCGCTCGCTCGCGCGCAGTTGGGACGGTTGTCATTGTTGTGATTTGGCTCGCGCGGCAATATATGTTGCTAATAACCTGTTGTGGAACAGCTAATCCCCCCAATACCACAATTGATCGCTGAGGCATGATGTGTGGGTAAAAATAAGTACGCCATACTGAAATCTATTTAAATATAATATCTTCATCCACAAAGACCTTTTTCGCTTCTTGTTTTTAACATTGTGATGGATCACAATGAAAGCAGTAGCCACCCGACTACGCGCGTCCATATTCGCAGGTTTACAACAATGATATTATCTGGCTGTCCGCCACGTACTGTTCGAGCTGGATCGCTTGGCGCGCGCGGCTGCCGCGTTCTACAAAATTCTCGCGCTCGCGCGTTAAATGGACATCTGCTCCGGTCGAACATTGCCTCGCGAGGCTGCCGCGCATAATGTGTACGCGACTTAGAATCGCGTTTGTATCGCGTCATCTGCGCGTAGAAAAAACGTCATGTACTTTACTTTATATTTTTCTTATTGGAATTAAAATTCAATTTTAACATTAACAGTGATATACCCACACAACATTTTAATTTTCGTGGATATACCTCTACTTGCTCTCAGATCGCACGATCTGTAACTTCACCGAAAATTGAAGTGAATTGTTGTTGGACCCTTCCTGAAACCAAATCCTGGATACGTGCCTGTTTCGAATTGATGTAGCTGCTTATGGGAACTCAGTATTTTATTTTAGGACATCAAACATCTGTATTCTTAGTATAATACTTATCAGTAAGTCAGTGACCAAATTGTAAAGTTTATTTGATTGGATTTCAATGTACTCGTACGTACCTAAGGTTTTCTTTACAAAATTCTCACAAATATCCATAGTAAATAGCTTTAAGTTACAAGTGCGATGAATGACGATATTTTTGTACTAACTATACAAACTGTTACGCACCATGCAATACAAGCTGTGTAGTTAAATTAATTATGAATTTGCTTAGCCAAAGTTTTTAATTAACTTAGACAAAATGAGAAATTGAAACAAAGATTATTTGTTCATTTCGGATATTTTTATACCCTTATACGAAAAAGAATTCAACCGAGTAATTAACTGTCTGATAAATAAAGTCATAACTAAAGTTCATGTCGGCATTTACATGGGAAAAGAAGTCGGCCACTGAGTTACCTTTTGGGGCAAACCTTAAATTGTTTTTTTTTCTTCTTTTATATAAATTTTTAGTTTGTTCTTTGATAAAGTTACCATTAATCTACTTGTAATTTTATTCTTATTTAATTAGTGCTAATTTTAAGACTTATTAAATAGGTTACTTCCCATATAAAATGTTTCTCAACAATAAAAATAACAAAAATACTATCATACTATAATCAAATCAAATCATTTATCAGGCATCTGTGTCCCATAGATAAATACCTTACAAACTAAAATATATGCAAATACAGTACAAAATTATCTAAATCTTCACTTTGTACTGTCCTGTGAAACTTGTCCGACGGAACACGGCCAAAAGTTTTCCTCCATGACGAGGTACAGAAAGCAGTCCGACACCAAAAACGCCAAAAAGTTGGACGTGATATTGGAAAACAGATTTCACCCTTTTTCACCTCCTTAGGGGTTGAATTTATAAATATTCCTGCTAAACGGATGCTGTAGTAGCTGCCAACGACCTTGTGTCGATCTGTGTCGGTACAAATATCGACAGAAACTATATTGAAATAACGTTCATATCAGCGTGCACCGCATTATATCGCTACATCACCGGATACTTTATTTTGTATTATTTTGTAGTTTATTTTACAATACACCTTTAGTTACACGTTACGAGTTCAATTTATTCTTAGAAAAATATACTTAATAAAACAATAAACGTACATGAACTAAATTAACATTATATCACTGCAGTATAGAAACGCAGAAAGAAAAGTAAATCTGGATGTGAGTAGCTCTGAACCGGGATTCGAACCCGGGATCTCTCGCTTATCGGGCGATTGCTCTAACCACTGAGCTATCCAGGTCTCAACACAACTCGTGAATTTACCGATGTCCCGGGTTCGAATCCCGGTTCAGAGCTCCTCACATGCAGATTTACTTTTCTTTCTGCGTTTCTATACTGCAATGATATAATGTTAATTTATATCTCCTTGCGATAGATAAATCGCCAAGTGTTCAAACATAGAAATTTATTTCTGTCATAGTACATGAACTAAATTAAAGGTTTATTTAATATATGCAGCAATGTATATACGATTCAAATGATAAGTAAAATATATAATAATGCAAGGTCAAACCTAATCACCCGCCCGAACGGTCGACCAAATCCCACCCTATATACTACATACTAATAGGTTACATCCATCAGCTTAGTTCGTCCACTGCTGGACATAAGCCTTTCCAGGACTTTGCCACTGCCGGCGGTCATCCTGGAAGAATTGCCCATACTCATACACGCTGGGCAGGCGGGTTGGTGAGCGCGGTGCCGGAACCCTCGCACCAGTGACGCCGCTGCCCGTCACCAGTCTGTTCCATATAAGGCCCGGCTATTAGAGATGGATATACAGCCATCCATCGGTCCCAGTCATGGTGGGCCTCCTGATTTTTTGCCTGTGAGCGGTCCTCTTACTCTCTCTCGAATTACTTCGAGCCCGGTATCAGCTCTACCACCTGTGGTTAGGTTAGGTTACATATGTACATATGTAACCGCCCATTCGTAGTCTTGCTAAGAAGAAGGGCAAGAAACTTAGGAAGATCATGTCTTGTAACACATTTTTTTCAACATATCTGTTACATATTATACAAACTACCTATATCCACTTTATCTAAGGGATAAGAAAATACAAGACAGCAGGAATTTACGGTAATGAAAAAAATAAATAAAAATATATCTTTGTCTACCTGTCTCATACAGTATATTTCCTTCTACAGTCCCTAATCAATAATCATGTTGGGAAATTATATTACTTACTTAAATTATAAACTATATCATGATAAATATCACTATCACTATAATACCATGCCTTAGCTAAAACTCTAAAAAGCTAAAATTCTTCAAAAATAATCCAAGGATCTCATTTGTTGTTACAATATCGTCAATTTGACTAAGTTTCAGTTTGTTTTTTTGCATAATTAATTAATTAAACCAGACCTTAGTTTTAAATTGGACCCTATTTTGATATTTATTTTGTTTTGGTATACCTTTTTTACTGAATTAACACCTGAGTAAAACCCGACCTTAATTGTAGTTTTCTCGGTCACCAGCTCTAAGAACAGAAAGTTATTTGTGCAACAAGACAGTAATGTTTGTTTTTGTTGCGAGTGCCGAGTGTGAATCCCGAGCAAGCAAAGGATTCTATCCTGAGCGTGGTGAGGGATTCAAAGGGACAAGAAACAAAATCTTTGCTCTCGTGTGACACATACAGCTTTTCACCTCACTAGCGAGAAAACACAAGATGTGAAGACGCTATATAGAATTCAATGATTTTATATAAATATTGCACATGAAATAAAATGTAAGGAATGTTGATTTAATCCCAAAAGCCATAAAAAATCGGAAAATCTCTGATAAACAAATCGAAAACGCAAAGCACAACCATCACACGGGCGTTACTCTATCTTTCCTTTTCCGGTAGAGGTCATTTGTTTATACCACTGACCTCTAGCAAAACAAGTACAATGGACATGTTTTGCCATACAAAATGACAGTTCTTTTAAACTAAAATTGATACTTGTTACAGTAGATAACGTCATTGTCTCATCTTTAGCATTAGTTGTCGTTTTATTATATGTATTGATTGATGATATTGATGGTTCTTATACAGAAAGTAATACATTTAATTTTATATTAAAAAAGCCCTTGATAATGCTGAACAGCGAAACCGGCTTTGCTTAATAAATAATATGAGTATCTTAGTTTCTGTTGTACAAGAGTTTTATTAATCATAAATCGTAATGTAAAATAAATTTCCCTCCTTCACCAAGTGCCAACAATCACAACACATAACTATACTTAGCAAGTTTGTCAACATAATAAATATCTAATTGGTATTTCATACCAATGTTTATTGATTGGTTATTTAATTTCTCGGTTGATTCTTTATGCAGAATCAGGCAGGTACTTATTTCCTCTCCTAAAACTTAATGCAAAATGTTGTTTCTGTTATTTATGTATTAAGAAACTTATATACATCGTATGACGATATTTTTGTATGAAATTGCAATTGATACACACTATGTTAACAGTACAAGACGTGTAATTAATTATGAATTGGCAAGGCCAAAGGTTTTCAATTAACTTTTACAAAGTAGCGTCAGTCAAGAAAGAAAAGAACCATATTTTAATGCAAACAAAGATTTGATTCCTTATATTAGATGTTTTTCTGGTTATATCATCTAGTAAATATTATCCAACAGAATAATTTACTATAATTCTATATATTATCTGCGCCAGCGAAGAAGGCGCCAGGGCCACAGCTTCAGGCTTCTGGCGGCGCTTCTTGCTGCGTTTCCGTGCGGTTTTGCGACGGGCTTTGCCCTGCCACGACACCCGTCGGCGCCTTCATGTATAGCGCGCTCGCTCGCTCAAAGCGCTCGACACTAGGTTCATCCTGTGCGCTCGAACACTTTTTCAACCACCCGCCTCCCCGCAAACCGCCGTCGAGAGAGCGCAAGTCACTCGAAGCCGGACAAGACGCGCGAGCAACGACCCGTGGCCGGCTCAATACAACTTCATACATTTGTTCTCTCCGCCACCGGCGCCGTCGCAAGAAGAACCGCTTGGCGCGCCTCTCGAAGCCTGAAGCTATGGCCGAGAGGAAACAGCATTGTTTTGTTAGCCCGGGAGCTGGTGTCAAGGAAACTGTAAGAGCTTAGAAAAAGTTAATATTTTAATACGTTGTAGTATAAAAGGAGTACAAGAGTCAGTCGCAAAGTCAGGTAGTACATGAGTCAGTCGCAAAGTCAGGTAGTGGAACACCTGGCGGCAGCGGCGGCGTACTTTGAAGTTCGTTTAATTATAATTATGCACTACATGTGTTTCGCAATTGTTAAAAATTGGTTCAGTTTTAGTTTATAGTACAAAAAAACGTGAAAAAATGGTCAGACCGCATATTGACGGTTCCCGGCGGGTCAGCGTCACTACCTGACCTTACGGGTGGGTGCTGATTCATGGCATAGTATAATATACTGTGCTCTTGTTCAGCCTTTATACTACAACATATTAGAACATGAACCTTTCTTGCAGTTTTTTGACACCAGCTCTCGGGCTTAGGGTTGCCAGGTGTCAGGCTTTAGCCGGACATATCCACCTTTTTACCATCGTGTTCGGCCAAATATATACAGGTCCGGCCTGTCGAGCTTTTGTTAGGCTGTTGGTCAATCATTAAAATAAGCAATCTCAGTTAATCTTCTTAAATTAAAAAGAATGGGTATGAACATTCTTAGGTATTTAGTTGTTATTATAATGAAGATATTGGCATTTTTGCCAATGAATGCTTAGAAGTTTTGATTTAGTAATTCATGAAAGACTTTTCGTTTGTTGTGCCAGATGAGGGCTATTTTTATCTAATTTATTTATAAAGAGGAGTAAAGATAATTATTTCATTTTTGTAAACTGGAAAGTTACAACTAGATACGGTAGTGTATTCACAATTGATCAGGCAGATTATTGATTGTTTTAGTTACTTTCAATGTAAGGATCTTACAAATTACTTTTACAAAAACGAATGTGATTCATTATAACATATAATTAAGATTAGAGTAAGTCTTAAATGAATAACAGTGATAAATAAATGAAAAAAGAACAAAAAAATTTTTTTTGTTAAATATCAGTATGTCAGGCTTTCAGGACTAAATGTCCGGCTAAATATGAATCTATTTATTTAGGCCTGGCAAGTCTGGCAACCCAATTCGGGCTATGCGATGTCACGGTAACTTCACTCATGGACATAATATAAAAGGTTGGATTCAAGTTTTTAGTTACTAAGGTTGTTTATTATTCGTGTGACCGTTTTATGATTTCCTTTCGAAAAGCAGTCTCTTTGCTATATTTATGCAAGATTTGGATCTAATTAGTGCATCAGGTAAAAAGAAATGCTTGTGAAACAAAAGCGCACGTGCGAAAACAAGATTTCAATCTTGCACCAGAATTACTCCTAAATACGTAGAGACCTAGGTTATCCAGTCTTAGTTCTAACTCCAACATATAAATATACATATCAAAAAATAAAAACTAAATAAACCTCGGTATCAAAAGTACCATTGTGTATGAATTTAACATATATTTTATTTTATTAAGTGCAACTAAAATTAAGCCAAAAGGTTTATTTTATTTGTTGTATAACATTGACGTGTAATGTACGTGTACATAATGTTCCTTGTAGCATAAATAGATTATTCATTCTCATTCACATCCTCAATAAAACAGACACCCTAACTTATAATATTTTTTATTTTAATAATTTTTTTTATATTAAATTTATTATAATATTTAACTTCTAATTTTTTTTTAGAAATATTTTCCAAGTTTCGAATAGATACGCCCGCAGCCATCAATGAAAAACATTCCCACCGCCCTTGGCGCCCACGCCTGCAATCTACGCTCCCGCCCGCGTTCGACTTTGACGGTCGATATCTTTATTTTTTATTATAAAACAAGACAAATTAACAAAACATATATTTTTTATATAGAACATAGAATAGTTTCCTTTGATATAGCTAGGGGGTTCATTATCAACCTGTATAGGTAGGACAGAGATACGACTTATCCTAACTAGTATGACGCAAACATATAATAGGCATGTTATATACAGGGGGGCATTTAATTTTTATGTTACATGCCGATGTTTGTTTTAAACAAATTTTAAATCTAACATGTAAATAAATATATTTCTTATACTAGTTTTTATTTTTACAATATGCAACTAACCTGTATAATATATTTTCATCTCATATCGTAAAATCCTGATTATGAAATCAAAAGTCCATGATATCTTGGTAATATTTGTCGTAATCTTTTCTTGGTTTTGGTGGTTCATTTTGATTGTTCTTCGTTTTTGTTGCTCAATATTACTGCTGTCCAACTTGTCGTTGCTTCAGTCAGACATTTTTGCCCAGAACAAAACTTTTAACAAACAAAAAAGCAGTAAGTAAAATATTAAATTAATGATGACGCACAAAATCCAGCAGTTCACCGTTCATGTGAGACAAGGGTCCGGTCACAAGTTCTACCATCATTAAATCAATCGCAATTCACCGTGCATGGGCTTGGTCGATTCAATCGAACCATGCCCTATTAAAAACTCAGACAAATAATATTTACGTCCAAAGAACATATATACGTCAAATATGGACTGCCCAAAAAATAACAGCCATATTAAAATTACGGGAAATAAAATTGTCCTGAAACATAAACACACGCTGTATAACATTGATCAGTTAATAACAATAATAAAGTGTTATTCTTCGTATTGATTAGTAAATTACATATGCATTTTATGGAATCCTTGGTAACAGCAGTAAATATATAGCACAGGTTCGCTCCTACTGCTCACATTTGTTCAAATACATTCACTCGGTTCGCAATGAAATTAGCAATTGTAAGTTTTACTTTAAATATAATTTTGTAATATTCGGCCACTTAGCCAACCAATAATCGCCTTTATCAAAAGAGGTAATAAAGTCTGTGGTTCAAGGACGCACCGAACGAACCGCCTTTGTCTCTGTCTTTTTCTTTACGTGTAAACAGTAAAGATAATAACCAAACTTTTGCCCTTTTTAATGTATTTCGTGGTTATTTTCATTATATTGTTCTTAAATAAAAAACTGTCGTGTATAAACGTTCCAGTCATCTATGAACTTTATTTTAGGGAATGAAACATAATATTAAATTACTTATTTATATAAAAAAGTAGGGAAATAGAGAAAAAAATTACTCGAAAATAGGTAACTTTGCGAATTTATTCTATCGAGCCAACTTTATCAAATTGTGTTTCCACTCACATAAGCGTGTATACAGTCTATTATATATACCCAATAGTACCGATATATTTCGCTAGATTTTAATTTAATTGTTTACTACTTCAAACAAGGGTTATAAAAATGTGTTTGACTGTGCAAAAAGCTCGGTGCGCTCTTAATTGTGATGGTCAGTTAGTAAGTCAAATGGCATCGTCAAAAAAACCGAAATCCTAATGGCAGTCTTCTTATCACGCGCTCGTGAAGGTCAATTCAAATATTAGGTGCAGCTTTGGATGAGGCCGACTGGTAATAATCAACCTAAATTAAATTAATCGACTTAAAATACAAGCTGAAAATTTGTGGAAATTTGGTAACCCGTGGTACAATCCCTTATTTAAATATGTACAGGGTTTTGGATATAGTAAATAATACTTAAAAATAAAATAAATACTTAGCAGTGGCGAAGCGCCATAGAAGCCGATTCTCACCGACTTACCTTTTAGAAATACCTCCAACCACAACCAACCAATCCTTAATCCACGATTCATATTTTTATGTGCTTTTAACTTCCAAGTATCACAAAAAAAAAACGCCTGCACGCAATGAATAGCAAATCTTCCGTACAAATACCTAAACACATCAACGCGCGCGGCGTTATGTTTGCACAAAATTGGGAATAGGCCGATCTATTATAGCCGTATCTTGAGTTGTTGCCACTTCTTGCTCACTCCTAGAGCCAAATGTTGAAACGTCACAATTTGCTGGCACGTATCGGGTAAAAGCAGAGTGCAAGTACCAAGGTTACGTTTCTAAAGGTCGGGATACCTTCCTTTGTCTCTCTCTAGTTTTAACGTTTTTTTTTTCTTTCTGATGCGTTAAAATGTGCAGGTGATATGACTGCTAAATTAAAAATAAGAATGCAATATACTGCGAGTTAAACATTTTTTATTAGAATTGTAGTTCTGTTTGATTTTTTCGGAAATTTCGAAGTATTTGTTTAGTACGTGTCGCCATTTCATTGTTTATGTGCGTGCTTGTGGATTGATTAGTTTTTTTGTGAATTCACCGGTTTTTGTTTATTTTACTGTGTTTATCTCACTTATTTATTCATTACAGTGACTTTTATTTACCATAATGGCTTAAATTCATATTGAGTGCTGCTTGACTGATTACAGAGATACTTCATTTTCCAAACTTAGTTTTAAAACCAAAAAGCATGTCATTCAGAGATATACGTGGGTGACAGGCAGTTGCAAACTTAACAAAATGTTTAGCTTTCCGTGTTTATTATTCTCTGATTCGAACACATTTTTGGTGAAAGTGTGGCCTTATTTTCTGAAGAAACATTAACAATTCTTAGAATTGGCCCTTGCATCATGCGGTGAGTACTTCTTTTTTGGATCGGCTTACCATTTTCATAATCCAAACCCTCGCCATTGACACTTAGGTACTCACATAAGCGTTTTTACACTGAGAAAAAATATTTTTACAATACTACCAGATCGTTTTGTAAAAAAAAACCTGGTTAACAAAAACAGAATTATGTTACGTTTACTTGAATTCACTTAGATTAAATTATGTTAAGATGTGTTAATTCGAAAACCATTTCGAGATTTAGATTTAATAAGGCGTATTTTAGAACTTGTGATCTAAAAAACCTCAAGATGATAGATATTTTTACGAAAAAGCTGCAACTTCCATTTGCCTTCGTGTGACGTCACTTGAGAAATGGCTATTTAGAAATTTGTCTTTTGCTATCAAGATAAATTTATAATAGTTCTCAGGGCAAAAGGGAAAAAAGTTGGTTTTATATTTTTATTGAAAAAACTAAAATAGCTAGCAAAATTTCAAGTATCAAATCTCTAGATATTGTTGAAACACACCTAATGTAATATGTTTGAGTTCTGTATATGGTTCCTATTCGTCAAACGAGGAGAAAAAGTGTGTTTGAAGACCTCATTTCAACAATTATTTCTATCGAGGAAAATTTATCCAAACATGTTTTAATTTCAAAACCCTAGATTATATAGTCAAAATGCATATACCAGAAATTTATTAAAATTTTCCGTGTATTTCATGAAATACACAGAAAACACCCGTATTTTTTTCGCATATTGCCTTAACGTGTATTGAGTGACAAATCTAATAGATGTATCAAACTGATTAATGACACTGTCTAAGTCTATACACAAGAAGTCATAAGTACAAAAAAATATCAAAATAATTTTTCAATGCAAGTGCTCGTAAAGGCCCACTTTTTTATACATCAAAACCGAACAGAAAGTCGATTATTTTGCCCTAGGGCTTTATTATTTTTTTTTTATTTATTTATGAGAAGTTGGCTAACCTGCAACCTTTCCTGTTGTACCATAAATGTTATACATTTTTTTCCACTGTTTAACGGCTCTGGATACAGTCCTTTTGAGCCAATCATAATTTAAAGTTCACAAGATTATATTTGTTTTATTTCCTCACACTATGCATTGAAAAACGAAGTATAATACACGGGCGTAAGAGCAATAAGTTACTGGGTTACGTTGAAAACACTCGCTACGCTCGTGTTTTAAATCGTCCTCGTAATTTATTCCTTTTCGCCCTTGTAGCATAAACTACTTTTAATTTTGTGGTTGCCAGGTTACCAAATAAGTTGGAAGATATCTCAAACAAAAACCCTCCTTGTCCTTTCCTTCGTCTACGCTCCACAGGGTCACGTTAATAAACTAGGGGTCGCGACAAGGGTTCTTACGCCATCTCTGTCGCACGCGTTGAAAATTATATACGCTATCCTTCTGTCAGCGTTGGAACCTGACGAAAATGTTAATTTATGAACGGCTATCAGACGTCCTTGAAGTTGTAGACTTATAGTTTTAGGATTAGTTTTTCAAAGAAACTACATACATACTACGTGCACACTTTGAGCATTTAAATTTCATTAATATTTATTGGTACCGATTCACGAAGGTGAAAAATCCATAAAAGCTGGTCGAAACCTAAAAACGTAAAAATTCTCGAAACACGTCAAAAATAATTTAAATTACTACCTGAATAAACAATGAAAAGGTTCACAGCAATTAGGGCTACCTGAAAAACGGGTTGTCATTTTTACATCAGTCCAAAGTTGAACTTGTTCAAAATTGGATGTGTTTACGACAATTTTAAGTCTTGCGTTTATTAATTTCTTACTCGGAAGTTTTAGTGATAGTTTGTGTTTTTGATTTCTACTCCAGAAGGTAATTACCTATTTTTTATTATTTATTTTAGATACTCAATGACTTTTTTTTAAACATTAATGCCACTAAAACGACGTGAAAATGATTTTTTTCTGCTTAGTAATTTTCGTGAAATGATAAAGTTAAATTTCCTGGCACATCCGGCTTTAATGTTAACATTGTTACAAAAAGTAATCATTAGTCTTGCTAAAACCACTGAAAATTTTCCCGTCCGAAACCGTCGCCTTAACAAAAATTTTATTTTATTAGTCATGTTTGCTAATTTTTGTTTTTTAAGTGTTTTAGGATCAACTAACGAAGAAGCCTGTTTTAGCAGATACACTCTTATCAGCTATTATAGGGAGCATGCTTCTCGATAGCATCACGAAAAACGGACATACTTGCAAGAAAAGATGAAAAAAGTCTCTACGTGTTACCGATTTTTCACACGAAACCAAGTGGTTGTTAACAAGATTAGTGTCAGATTACAACACCAAACTCCAACAAGCACATGACAATTTTACAGGGTGCGCTGACAAAAACAAAAATTGGTTCAATGCCTATGTTATTTTCCCTGTTGTGCATTCAGCCCGCAACCAAGGAGGTGGCTGACCATCCAACAAGTTTGAAGAAACCAGTGATCGCTCAAAGATTTTTGGGAAAAACTTGGTCTACATAATATAGACAAACCAAGGCAGGGTGGAGGGGTGTCAACAGATGGAAACACGGCTTGAAATATGTTTCAGCATGCAGAGGAAGTAACTGAAATATCTAGTATCAGCCTGAATCTCTTAAATCGGCTTCATTCAATTTTGATGTTCATGGCAAGTGGATATAAAATAAATGCTGCCAAATTTAAGATTTTCTGCTTGAAAACAGCATGTACTTTTGTGTTCCATTATCCATGGTTTAATATGCCTACGACGTTCCACAAAATACTGTTCTATGGCTTAAGGATAATTGAAACTTCGGAAGTAGCTATTGCTCAAGAGAGCAGAAACAAAGATGTGAGAAAATACAGAGAGCAATTTTTCAAATTTTTTTTTCGAAAGCAGTGTATTGTAAACACGTATCAAAGACTAATGGTGTCATCTGACTCTTTTATAAGTGATCTGAAAAAACTTTTCTACCTTTGTTTCAAAGTGTGTTAAATTTATTAGAGGATCCTGAAATTGACACTGTATAATAAACTAAACATAATTATGTATATTTTTTGATAATGAAAGACTTGCATTTCATTTTTGTATATTATTTATCTGTATGAAATTAAGGGGGAAGGGAGTTAGTGTAAGAGAAAGGAGGGGATAGTTATTTTTTAACACTATTAGGTATATTTTTAGATCCATATGAATTGTTACCCAAAAGCTAACCACCCCAGCTCATTTTTGACCCATTTTAGCAGAGGTAGAAAAATATTTGGTATTTTCCTCCGCCCACACTATCCCTCTATTCCTATAATTGGACTAGGAACAATCTTTCACCCAACCTATGACAATTTTTTTTGGATTTTTCACCTCTGTGCGATTCGGTGAAGCACATCTTAACTTATTTGACAGGACTAAACTTAATTTAAGCGTTCTGTCCTTGTCTTTTCGATAAAGAAAGAAAAAGACAGGACGCTTAAAATAAGGTTAGTCCTGTCAAATAAGTTCAGACGTGTTTTGCCGAATCGATACCATTGTCACTTTATGTGGGATAAATTGTATACCACGGTCTCGGACGGCTTCGTCCGAGACCACGGTCTTCTCGGCTGATGTTAATAAAAAAAAGTTACTCACATTTTTGTTTATCCATGCTTGCCCATATATTTAAAGTTTCGAACAAACCAACAATCTGATAATTGTGTCGATTCGGCGCAACACGACTTAACTTATTTGACAGGAATAAACTTAATTCGAGCGTTCTGTCTTTTTTTTTCTGTATCGAAAAGACAAAGACAGAACGCTCAAAATAAGCTTAGTCTTGTCAAATTAGTTAAGTTGGGTTGCGCCGAATCGACACCATTATGTGTTTAATAAACATTTATTGGATTACATTTTACTTAAGAGTGGTTTCGCAGCCGGATTGTAAAAACCCCGCCTTTTTGTAAATAATCGAAACAGAACACTTACATTCAAAATTCACTCAAAGTTATTCAACAAAACCTTATTACCTATATATTGTGTATGTTGCCATCGCAAAGTTTTCATGGGTTTTTATAAAATGGAACGTCAAAAATTTTGAATTTAAAAAATTCTTCTGTTTCATTTAAGTATATAAAGGCGGGTTTTTCACAATCCGGCTGCGAACCGCTCTTAAGAGACCGGCGGAGCAATCCCAGTTCATACAAACAAAATAACAAAACCATTTGTAAATCATATTTATTCCGATTGCATTACAGAATGTCTAGGTTTCCAAATATGTATTAAATAATAACACTGATTTAAACATGAAATTTGAGAAAATAAGCTTTCTGTGGAAATTTTAAATTGCTTATACATAATGTCGTCTTTAAATCAGTCTCCTTTCAAAATATACATTTGAGAACCTAGATATTCTGTAATCCAATCGGAATAAACACACACTATCCTAAGAATATCTGTGATTGACAAATGGTTTTGGTATTTCATTTGTATGAACTAGAATTGCTCCACCGGCCTCTTAAATGGATATATTTAAGACTTGAGTGAGAGCCTTAGAGCAATGAGGGTAATTTCATGGAGGTAAAGTAATCCTTATGGGAAAAAATTACATTTGAGTTATGCATGATATGATTTTTTGAGAAACATACCCCGTGGTGTCAGAGGTGTTCAGGCCGCTATACAGGCCTCTGACAACCATTACCTTTCGATATCAGCCGGGATCAACACCTTCCATACTACCCGAGGCACGGAGGGACCCAGATGTAAATGCCACTAATGGTCACCCATCCAAAGACTGACCATCCCAAGTTGTTTAACCTGATCACACGGCTACACGCTGCTACAGGGTATCAATAACATCAAAATCGAAAGAATGTTTTCTAAGTCAAAAATCCTGTACCCGCAGGGATGCTGGCATAGGGATCTAATAATGTCTGGTCTACTCCACCCTATAAATGGCAACAATTTCTCACGCGTGGATAAGCAGATATCTAGAATAGAATAGAAATAAATGTATTTGTCCCAAACACAAAATATAATTTAGAAAACACAACAATAGGTGTATACCAATACTCTTGTACCACAAATTTTGTATGTTTTGTCTAATAAATATCTAATAAATATTACTCTGTTGCAGATTCTGCTTATTGCAATAATGGCAATGGTCCACTTAACTACAGCTCAGAGAGGAATGATGATGGGGGGCATGCGTAATATCGGAGGTGGTGGAAGAGGGATGGGAAATATGGGCTCCGGACTGATGAACTACCCTATGGGCAATATGGGTAGAGGAAGAGGTGGCATGGGGCGGTAATAACGATCAATTGTTATAATGTATTACATAAAAACACAGATTATAATAGCTGGATGTTACTTGTATTTATTAAAATTCCCAAGACTACAACTTGAGTCTTTTTTTTTGCGAACTCAATATTCTGGTCTATTCATTGCATTTCGTCTTACCAATACTTTTTTGAACAATTTTTTCTTAACTTGTCTTTCTTCATCCAAGAAATCACTATCTAAGTCTTCATTATCAAGAGATGACACAAAATCTTGTCCGAAAACTGAATCCCGTATCTTCTTCAGGTTTCGTGGAATGGGCGTTGCTTTTAATTTCTTTTTCACTTTTTTTTTCATGATCGAAACCGGTTCCATTACTGATTTAACTCTTGACCTTGCCCTTAACTTCATTTCAGATGTAAGCCTTGATAACATACGCGATTTGATTGCATGTTTGGGATCAGGTTTTATGCCTGATTTCGTTGGTAAGGTATGTGGTGATAGACGTCTGTATTTCACCTTGTATCTTTGCCTTGATTTTTTCGGTAATTCCCTTAAGCTGACGTTTTCTTTAACTTTTAATTTAGTTCTTGATTTCATCGGAATAATCATATCCTCTGATGATCTCATTTCCAATTTTGATTTTGATTTTGTTTTTGATTTTACCGGTGTATCCTCTGGTAGCTTAACTTCTATTTTTGATTTTGGTTTTGTCCTTGATTTCACCTTTTTTTCGTGTATATTCTCCGATGAAGTAACTTCTAATTTTGATTTTGACTTTGATTTTGATGGTCCTCTTCTCTCTGATGATCTTACTTCTAATTTTGCCTTTGATTTCGTAGGTATATCTTGTGATGATCTAACTCCAAATTTAGACTTTGAATTTGTCTTTGATTTCATAGGTATATCTTCTGATGATTTAACTCCAAATTTAGCCTTTAAATTTTTCTTTGATTTCGTAAGTATATCTTCTGATGATTTAACTCCAAATTTTGCCTTTGACTTTGTCTTTGATTTCGTAGATATATCTTCTGATGATTTAACTCCAAATTTAGCCTTTGAATTTGTCTTTGATTTCGTAGGTATATCTTCTGATGATCTAACTCCAAATTTAGCCTTTAAATATGTCTTTGATTTCGTAGGTATATCTTCTGATGATCTAACTCCAAATTTAGCCTTTGAATATGTCTTTGATTTCGTAGGTATATCTTCTGATGATCTAACTCCAAATTTAGCCTTTAAATTTGTCTTTGATTTCGTAGGTATATCTTCTGATGATCTAACTCCAATTTTTGCCTTTGTCTTTGATTTTACTGGCAATACATCATCGGATTTTTTCTCTGATATTTCTTTCGACTTATTCTTAAATGCCTTTAATTTCTTCTTTGACCTTATAGAAGACGGGTTTTTTAATTTTCTGTTTTTCCATTTTTTACGTTTCTTTTTCTTGGTTACTGAAAGTAAGCTTTCCGAAACAACAGGAGATGGAATATTTGAAAATTTTGCTCCAAAACTGTATTCTGCGAACCTATCGTTATGATTAATTTTTCGATTTAGTCTGACACTGATTCCGCCTGTTTTGGATGGTGCATAGCTTACGGGGACTTCTGCAGTGGATACATAGTCATATTTTTGCTTAAGACGTTTTAGACCAGAATAACCCAATTTACCCCATTTGCGAAAGTTGGACGTAACATTATTGACAAATTGATCGACAGGCATCAGGTATTGTCTTACATGCGATTTTTACCTTAGAAGAGATTTTGGAATGAATGTCGAAAACTCTTCTTTTATTTCTTTTTCATTTTATCTTTTCCACTATAGGTTTAATCATTTTTTCTTGATTTAGTTTTAATTTTTGATAAATAACATTCGGTTTGGCAGTAAAGTTATATACGTGCATGTCTAGCTTAGGAATATAATAAATTATGGAATAGGGTATTTACAATAAGGACAACAATGTCCATCTTATATTTATTCAGTTAAATGAAACTTGAAAACATAGGTTAGTTTTTTAATGATTTCATTTTCTCTCTCTTATATTTTTCCGAATCCATTTTCAATAAAATAATACCGTACTAAGTTATATGAACATTCTTAGTGATATAGTCGTAAACACAGCATCAGGTAAGGAATTGATTGAATATTTTGATACAGTTTTATGTAAAGTTAAATGACTTTGATGATTTATTGTCACTCATGGAATTCAAAGACAATGCTGTACCAGTTTGGAAGTTAATATTGACAGGAGTCTAACAAATTACCTCTCAGCTAGCTTTCTAGAGTCTGACCTCTTTTTTTAAAGAGTTAACACAATTTATTTATTTTATAAAATGTCGCTATCGCTTCAAAATGAAAAAACGGAACCCTTATAGGTTCATTTTGATGTCCGTCTGTCTGTCGGTCCATATGTTTATCCGTCTGTGAAGACCATGGAATCTATGGTCAAGACACTTTTGCTCGGGCCACGTGTGAGATATCAAGTTGAAACTGATAGCTCTACAGAAGTTTACGGCCCCATGTGCTGTAAAGATATCTGGCTTCTAACTCAACGTGAAAAAAAGTTATTGCACTTTACAATTTTTTTCAATTTCATACAAATTTGCTCACCATAAAAACCGATAGGGTACTTCCAGTTGACTTAGAAACTTGAAATTTCACAAACAGGTAGGTCTTTTAGCACATATATGGGAAAAAATCGGAAAATTACTAATATTTAATTATTTTGTAAGTTATAATAACTTAATTAGACTCTTTAGATACATAGAGTTAAATAGATCGTAAATGTCAGTTTAAGTTGGTCTAACCATTAATGTTTAAGGGTTCCGTACCCGTATTGTGTGGTGGCACGGAACCTTTTGTGCGCGGGTCCAAATCGCACTTGGCCGGTTATGTATTTAGGAGTATTCCTAAAACCGCAGTGCGAGGTAGGACACAAACAAAGGCTGATCATGAGTTTTTATGGGTATTTCGAGCCCTGATTGCTCCTGATATAATATTTGTACGTTAAAGAGGTTGATTTTACTATAGATATATAAATATTTTTTTTTTGCTGATCTTACATTATCAAGAAAATAAATTAAATAGCAGTTAAAAAAGAAAAAAATGTTCTATCTTTATCGATAACAGGTAACTACTTTTGCAGTGACAAGCATGTAAGCTAAATGACTTCAGACAAAAGTTACCTACGTAATAATGAGAAACGTGTAGCAAGCAAGCAACCATGGCTTTCTTTTATTTACTTACCAAATATTTTCAGGTACTAAGCATAATTACAAAAATAGTAGTAATTACTAATTGTGCGCCAAAACTTCATGATTTACTTGTCGATCCATTACCAACGACGGTAAAAGATAAGAAGACAGTATTCAACATTTATCCTATAACTAATTTATCATCAAACAGTATAGATCTCAAAAATGTTATTACTAAAACAGTATTCACTCTCATGAATGAACCAGAAACACCACCAATTGCAAGAAAAGTCATCCAAGGCATACCTGACGCTTTAGCTAATTTTCCTGCCCTGAAACCAAACCTATCAGATAAAACTATCATTACTAAATTTGCTAAATCCATGGAACCGTTAGAAAAGGATACACCTACAATTATAAATTATACTAATCACGTAACCACTGATTCACCATTTTTCGAAACAAAAAGCCAGCAAGAAAAGGCTACAATAATTAGTAAGAGTAAATCAGATGATACTACTCCAATTGAAATCAAACAGTGGCTCAGGCTCACCTCACTTTTCACAGAATCAGACGAATTTCTTTATAACAGTCCAGAAAAAACAGAGATTAAAAATAAATCTTCTGAAACTGTACCGATAGGAAGACAAAACCAAGAACAAACGGTATCCAAAAGCACGCCCTATCAAGTTCAAAGCTATGACTTTGATGGCTCTCGATGTCGTATAATCAATAACAGAATGCTTTGTGGTTACAATAAAAACCAAGGTGAAGTGAAAGATGAGGAAAAATTTGTAGACCTGGGAAAGGGTTGTCGGTTGAGAGGAGACCGTGTCGAATGTGGATATGTTGAAGGGCCGTTCACTAACCCTCGGAGGCCACCAGCTATGGACTGGGTTAAAGCTTCCCGCAGATGTGGAGGTGACGGAAAATCCTGTATGGCTGAAGGAACTACAAACAACAATATTAAAACTAATAGCTTCAGAAAAAATAATGGTAATGATATGACTGATAAACTTACAACTACGTCTACAGCTACAACAGGACTTTCAATAATCGAGTTGGGACTTACTAGTACGGCCACCTGGCAAAAACTAGTATCTGTAGCCACAATGTGTTTTGAAAAAGATGAAAGAATTGTTTGTTATCCCGAATCAACTAAGCCAATTACTTAATACATAACATCTTTTTTTATATATTAAAGTCCATTCCATAAAATTCCATTCGTAGTGTGCTTTATATTGTAGCTACTCAATTTCTCGACCGTTTTCGGTCACGACCACAGAACTGTTCTGTGGTCACGACTGGAACTGCTAAGTGCGTCGCTGGTGTGCTCTCACGTAACTGACAAAGCCGATCTTCGCAGTGAATGGGCGACCACATTCGCTGCATGTCAGCACCCCTCCAACTATATTATAATATAATTCAGTGGTCGACAATGAGGGAATTTCTGTAAGCTAATTTAAAAAAAAATTGTTTGGAATATCCATGGACCTATAAACCCTGAATATCTCATAAGATAACGTTGACGAGACATGGCGAGGTTTGCCAACTTAAAAACATGTTTGATGTGAACGAATTTATTTCTAATAAAAAAATAAAAGCTACTCGTAATTTATTAGTGATCGGAACCATGATAATAACGAGATATGTGCGAAAAAAATTAAATGTTGAATATTTTATGGAGATCGTAATAAACAAATTAATTTTTATATTAAAATTGACATAAACATAGAACATAATATCGTCACACAATGAATCCTTGTTAAAACGTGACCGTAAAAAATATAGTGAATAATTATAAAAGCGCCCATTGGCAACACTCAGTCAAACCATCCAAGTCTCATCAACGCCATCTGTCGAGTAATTTGGAACCAAGGTTTTTTTTTAAATGAGCTGTCAGAAATTTCCTCATTGGCGGACCGCGGTTCGCATCCGGACCGCGGAAAGTCAAAACTAGGGCCGTCAAAAATTTAGTTTAATATTAATAGTACGTAATAAATATTTATTTAAAATTGAAAATCATTTATTGTCAGAAATAGTTCTACTGGTCTTATGAGTATATTAGCAGTAAGTAGTAAATATTTTTTTCTGGACATCGATACGATTTTTCGAAAGTAGCCGGCCCCCAAGTAAAATTAATTTATTGTCGACCCCTGTTATTAATGGCCCCCAAATGGTCGGGTCTTAATTTGCCCCCCAATTCTGTTTTGTTTGCCAACTGGACTGGGTGTCATCAAAAAGATCATCAAATTGTCATCAAATAAAAACAGAACTTCAATTCAATGCAAAGCTGTTTATCTGGCTTCCTTAAACGTGTCTCCGCACGTTAGTTCCGCCAAACTTTAGAATTGAATTATTTTCCCCCAAACATGAATTTTCAAGCGTGAATCTACAACAAAGAATATAGAACACTTCTACATCTACGGGTACAACAAAATAAATAAATATTTATATACTTAAGTAACAGTTATAAATACCAAATATATATAATACTTAAAAAATGAAAAAAAAATACATTCAAATTATTAAACTAAGAAACACACATCATAATACTTTTCATAATTTAATATTATTTAATTTAATAAATTCAAAATTGCCTTTAGTGGATATTAAACTATGTACGAACCATTAAGGCTCCAGTCCCCTAAAAATCAGTATTCTTGCAGAATTATCAGAAAAGAAAGATTTTATTTTAGTTAGTAAGAAAGCAATAAATAAAATACATTTTACGTTAATTTATAGTGTGGAATTTGAATATTTCAAAACACTTTTTTCATTTACTTTAATGCTACTTTTAATAGGTTTTTGAGGCTTTAAACATACCTTTATTTATGTTCTACGCGTTGAGAGTCTCATTCATGCACACGTCACGTAAAAATTTATCATCCACAATACCGGAACCCTAAGTTCTGACTAGAGTCTGACTCGCACTTGACTCGGTATTTTTTTTCAAGATGTTTGCGGTAGGCCGTTTTTTTGGGTGGTTTTAATATAGTTTTCGGAGCTTTTATTATTACCCTTAATTTTTACCATAAGTATCCGGTTATCCGGATAATACATTATCCGTTATCCGGATAGTAAAAATCTGCGAATAATTGCATGCCCTAATTTGCTTAGATTAAGTTATGTTAATGTGTGTTAATTCGAAAACCCGTAAAGCCGTATTTTAGAAGTTGTGGTCTAAAAAACCCACGGGGATGGCGTGACACAAATTTTATACCAGCACCGCTATCGCCACTTTTTGGAATAACTAAAGCCGAAGCTACATCCTTTTTATAACTTTACTTACTTTTCTTTAAAATATCTTAAAAAGCTATCGAAGTCACTAAAACCGACAGTTTCTATTTTTGATATTATATTACTTAAAGAACTGATTGTAATATGTGTGTGAGTATTAGGAATACATCATTTTAAATGTTTTAATTGTTACGATTTGATTATTAATTTTCTACATTTCCAAATTTTATAAAGGTATTTTTTATGTCAGGCATTAGTTAAATGAAAATCTTGATGAATAAAGAAATTTTCGGGCACAACTACACGCTTTTTAGGGCATGCAGGTTTCCTTAGAGCGATAGGGCTCATCACATTGAGACGTAATAATCGTCAGAGAAACGCGGGTGTATTATAGGCACACGTATGGGTGGACTTATTACTTGCATCTCACAGTTCACACTCGGAACACCTCTTGACACCCCTTCGGTAAAAATCTGCAAATAATTGCATGACCTATAAAATGTATTGTGTCTAAATACTAATCACTCTTACTGCTACCAATAACCCATCTATTTCAGGTAGATTTACTTTTGTTTATTTTGCTTTTGCAAATTCATTTTGTTTGTTCCGATAAACAAACCAAACTTTGTAAATTACCGTTACTTGAATAATTAAAAATCTTCACATGTCAAATTTTAAGTAATCGTACACTCATTTAACGAAGTAGAGCAACATTCAGGTGCGGTCTCTAACATCTTAATGCAGCGGGGGGAGCGCCACTTCTAAAGCCTCAGGTAAGATGAAAGCGAAATGTTGCAAAGAGAGTCTGGGGCCTTAATATAATCATAGATTTATAAAGCCAAAGAAACACGATGTTACCAAAATCGAGTGTTAATGTGTGTGACACTATCGATAAAGGGGGTGGTCATGAAAACCAACACGTTCACCAAATCAAACAAACCGGACTTGACATCGTGACCGACCACTGATGTGTCAAATTACAAATTTTGTTCTTATGGTGGAAGACTCAAACAGAACGCGTTTTTGGAACATCGGAAAGTATAATGAACTCAGCTGAAGAAATTATTATAATTTATACTTTGACCTGTACCGCGCCTACACCCCTCTTATTTCGGTAGGTTATCGTTGTCGATAGAATTATGAAGAAAAGGCACGCCCCTGGTGTAAGTAAACCCACCAAATCTTTTCGGACATAAGAAGATCTTTGAAATGCAATGTTTTTGAAAAAAATTGCACTTTTCTAACAGAAACAATCATAATTTTCGACTAAATACTCTGTGGCATTTTTTGCAGTTTTAGATGGATAAATATGTACACCAAACTTTATTTAGCAAATCCTTATTTGTATACCTGTGAAATGAATGTTTCCCATCATTTTTAGGTGATTGTTCGGACATTTTGGTACATAACAAGATACTATTTCGATGGAAGGTTAAAATTTAGTATCGTTTGGCAGGCGGAGGGGGGGGGTGGGGGGTGGGGGAAGGGTGGGGGTGTGGACCCCTACCCCCTGGTACCCCCCCATTAAAAGGTAATGCATCGTTTTGTTATAATTAATTTTTTACTTTCTTGAGGTTATAATCTACATTAAAGTAAAGGTGGGGGGAGATGGAAGATCTTCCTTATAAGCTGGGAGTGCAGAAATCCCCCTTCTTTTAACCTTGAACCTACCAGTGCAGAAGTAAATTTTTGAACCATTTGAACCTATCAATACTGAAGTCACTTTTATATCACAAATTCACTTCTGCATCGGCTACGGCGCTGTGGGAAGTGCAGCCCCTTCGCCCTTGCGTAACAAAGCATAGGCACCTGTGCTCGCCTCCACAGCTTCGGCTTGTTGGTCCTACGCTACGGCTCACACAGGTGCCTAAGCTTTATTACGGCGGGCGGGGGCTGCCCTTCCTTCGCGCCTTCGGCTTTTTATATACACTCTAGGGGTAGTAGCCACAAGACTGTATAGAGTTGGGGTGCTCTGATTCGGTTTTGAAACAGATTTAACCTATTTTAATCATGAAGTGGGGTACACTAACCTCCTTTTGAACAGGATTTCAATCGGGAATGCAAACAATCAAAGTCCAGGAAACAAGCCAAAGTCGTCGACGAAAACCAAAACAAAAATACCACACAGCACAGGGAGAACATTCACGGAACTCGAGGAGAAACGGAATGAATAAACGAATTACGAATGACAGTAACACATGACGCATTTTTTTTTGCGTTCCGTTTCATCGTTATTGCACAATATTTTGCACCACAAACAATAAACTAGCCCTGCGGTCCGAAATAGAATTACATCGCTAAAATCGATTAAGAAAGTATGAAGTGAATGGCTTATGATCCATTGTAATTCTATTTCGGACCGCAGGGTAGGACAGATTTGGTTGTCAAACGCCCATTTTAACGTTCCGTTTTCGCCTTTTACCTGATTTTAGGTTAGAAACAATTTTCATTTATTTCTCGAAAAATGTGCATTACCTTTTAATAAGTGTGATAGCGTTATAATCGGGGACCCCCCCTTTACCAGCTTTAACCACTTTCACCCCCATACAACTGCCAAACGATACTAAATCCAACCCCTCCAATGTGTTCTGTCTGCTGCCAGCGTTTATCATTGTGATTGTTCTATTACCTAGGTATATCCTGTCAATTTGGGAAACTGAACCTCTGCATATTGATCCTTTATCTAAGGTACCAGCTCCAGCATTTCTCTACGACTGCACCCAAAAAAAAGAGTGTGTTTTCAGGGTCCATATATTTTTCTTTATTCCATCATCTTCTGAACGCTTTAACCAATTTGGATGAATGAGATATCATTAGAATCTCTATACTACCCGGATTGGCACTGGGTATAAAAGTATTAAATAAAATTAAATAATATCAAATATTAAAAAACACGTCTGCCATAATTTCAAAATGAACTTGGTAACGACACCCAGTGCAGTCGGGGGACATATAAAACAACACGTGCGTGTCCAATGTAAAGATGTCCCCGCACTGGGTGTCGTTACTAAGTTCATTTTGAAATTATGGCGGTCGTGTTTTTTAATATTTTAAATTATTTATTTCATTTATATATTTATCATTTTATAGCTATAGTCGATACGCTTTACAAAAATGACAAAAATAATATGTTTTACCCTTTTCTCGTCAAATACGGGATAAAATGCCGAATTAATCACATAAACAGATATGAACTTATGGATATACTAACAATTTGCAATATTCTGCTAGACACTCTTAAACTAAAACAAGCTATTCGAGCACCAACCGCCCTCCCGCATAAAACATGCACAAGCAAGCAGTACGAGCATAAAATCAAGAAAACTCATCGACACGTGTTTCGCCTCTAAACGAGGCATCCTTGGGATGCGTTGCTCGCCCGACCACTAGACAGCAAATCAGCAAATCAACACGTGTCGATAAGTTTTCTTGCTTGTTATTTAAGAGCGGTTTCGCTCTTTGTGAAAAATTGTGATTGTGAAAAACCCGCCTTATTCTAATTAATCGAAACAAAACACTTAAATTCAAAATTCACTCAATAGTTATTCAACGAAACCTTATTACCTATAATATATTGTGTATGTTGCCGTCGCAAAATTTCCCCCACCTTTGAGACCTTGGGATCTAAAAAGGCTAACTTGGGTGAATCATGAAATGATTTGAAAGTAGGATAGAGTCAGAGTTTCTACATGCGTGCAAAAGAGACGGCATTATAACCTAACAGTATCATAAATGATTCATCCAAAGCGGCCTTTTTAGAGGACCTTCTCTGCGTACCTTTGTGTAGAGCTTTAGGTCATGTGACCGGAACATCTTGAAACGAAGAGTGTCGTAGGCAGCTGCTAGTGTTCTGCTTTTGACTTCGTCACCAAGGGGGCACTTGGATTTTATCATGCTTCCAAGATATTTGAATTTATCTACTTGCTCAATTAAGCGAAACCTCACAACTTATTATGTCGACTGGCGTACTGAGAGTGTTTTAAACCATCGCTTCAATCTTCTCAATACTGATTTTGAGGCCAAAACGTCGATATGTCTTATCGTGGGATTTTTAGACCATCTGAAGATTCCGCCACAAAAACTAAGTCGTCTCGTCTCGTTGTGGTGGTAAGACACTTTGGTGTATGCTTACACTCTGGGCAGGTTAAAAAGATCAGACAAATAATTGCAGTGCCCCCCGAACTACCACTGCAAAGAGGAAAAGTGACAGCAAGCAACCTTGCTTAAAAGAACTCTGTATCTTCGCCCTTTTATTTACCGCGACACAACATTGCATCATGCAGTAGCTGGATCAACCTCACAAACTTATCCATGCGACAAAATTGTTAAAACTACTAGTAGGACTATGACAGAAATCATGCTTACTCCTTTCCTGAGATAATTTGTTTTTGAGCGAAGTGCACAAATGAGTGCAATTTGGTATTTTTATCAAATCACAATCTGCCAGGAATGCATTCTTAGAGCGGCCGGAGTTAGTAAATGCTGACAAAGTAAAGTAGGGGCTATGAAAACTGTCATAACTGCATATGAAGTCAGATTGAGCACCTCATTTAATCAAACAGAACTTAACTCTATGACGTTCTCTTTTAGTTTAAAATAGCGTGCTCTCAGCAGTGGCTGTTACGACTACCAAGAAACACGCGCTCATTTTTATTTAATAACTCGACTTCTAGATGAAATTATTAAAACGTAAAAAAATGTTTAGACGGAGTTATTATTCACTTATTTTTAGTACAAATTTCAAGGCTGTATAATTTAAGGAAGGCCCTCTAACACATAAGAAACATGAAATTTAGAGATACATTCCAAATTTTTTTCTATGGAGCTTTTGTGTATTTTTCTAAAATGTTTAGATCAGCCATATAGTCTTTATTTTTATTAAACCGATTGGACTACATACATATACTCACGCCTATCTTCCAGAGGGGTAGGCAGAGACTACAGATTTCCATCTGCTATGATCCAGACACACCTCTTTCGCCTCTCCCACATCCATCAATTTAGTCATACGAGCTCTTCTATTCCGGGTACTTTTGACATGGTTCTTCTTCAATACGTGGCCAATTTGGTCAGCATACGTCCTTCTGGGGCGGTCTGATCGAGCTGTACCTTCCACCGATTGACAGAGTTACATAATGTGAAATAGTAATTGGAAGTTGTGCATCTGACCTTATACGGACCCTTAAATGTCATTAGCAAGCTGACATTTATTGCGGACCATGCGGTTGACACTCTAAAACATACTCTTAGTGCACATGTAAATTAAACTTTTCTATCTTCAGCAGCGGTACGGTATAGGCTGTGCGTTTCTTGTCAGTCAATCAGTCAGTCACGGAACAGATATAAAATAATGCCTAAACTGAAAAATAAAGTAATGACAGCAAAAAAAAAATGTAGAATAAGAATATTTTCTTATAAATTATAAGTTCGATATAAATGACCAGAGTACGGGTGATTTAGTTTTGAGTTTTAGATTGCGTTCCGGGCACATTCCGTTGAATAAATTATTCATTCTTCAGTCCAAACTGCAGCGAGTGCGGACTAGTTGAAGACGCATACCTTATTTTAAAGGAGTGTGTACGGAATGAATCTGAGAGAAGACAAATATGTAATAAATAATAGTTTATTTGAACTAGGTGGTTCCAACAGCGCATTGGCATCCCCAAACTCAGAGGATGCCAAATTGCTGCTTCAATTAGTTAAGCGTGGACTTAAATTAAGAAGCTCTGTGACTTAAGTTCTAGATTTTTTTTATTATTATTTGTACAAAAATTATGTGTAACAGGTGGTAGAGTTGATGCCGGGCTCGACTGTGGAGGTACCACCTTACTTGGAGACCCCCTCGAAGTAATTCGGGGGAGAGTAAGAGGACAGCTCACAAGTAAAAAACGAGGAGGCCCACCATGACTGGGACTGATGGATGGGGCGGTATATCCATCCCTAATAGCCGGGCCTTATGTGGAACAGACTGGTGACGGGCAGCGGCGTCACTGGTTCCAGAATCACGCTCACCAACCCGCCTGCCCAGCGTGTATGAGTATGGGCAATTCTTCCAGGATAACCACCAGGAGTGGCAAAGTCCTGGAAAGGCTTATGTCCAGCAGTGGACGAACTGGGCTGATGGATGATGTGTACAATTGGGGTGACATGGTTACTGAGTGACCAAACCCCTAAATAAAGAATAAAAAATGAAAAGAAATGATTGGATAATAATAATAAAACCCTTTATTATTTTATGCTGACACTACTTGTGATCTTGTGATTTTAAGTGGTGCATAAATCGATTATTCCTGGGTTAGATTAGAGTCTATATATATTTGTAGTTGATTGCCGTGATTTCTTCCACTATGTCTACGTTTATTGTGGTGAGTAAGTTCCATGCCACGAAATTATTTTTTAATAATTTTGCTTTTTCTATTAAAAACCTGTACTTGGTTAAGTCTGAATCTTTGCGAGCTTCAGTAGCATAACTACAATTAATTCATCTCTCGTAAAATCGCTCGAAATCTGCCGTAGCAAATTTTTTTGCACTTGCCAGAATAAAACTCTCATTGAGAGTTTTTCCTTATGTAAAATTTAGTGTTAAATAAGATTCCTAGATGGCACTGTCGTATTATTCTTTAGCAACAGAATCTAAGACAAAATTTGAACCGATTCCAAACAAACGAAAAACCACTTTGACATTGATTGCTACGAAACACGTTTTATCTATGGTGACATGGACAGCGCTATCTGAAGGAAAGCTAAGAACTAAGAAAAAAAACAACGAGAAAACCGCTCACGGAACAGACATCATGACGCGACCAACTCAGTTGTAGGCGTGGCTAAATGTCACGCTGTTTAATTTCGCAATAAGGTGCACGCTCAATGAAACTTGCGAGGACAATACAATCGTGCCGATTTTGTCGCTGGCACATAATTGAAAACTTGTTTCACGAGAAACATGATTTTGAAAAGACTGGACGTTTTCAAACATTATTTTCAAAAAACGTTAAATTTGCGTATTTTAGGGGTTTGTTGTTAAGATATCTTTATTATCTTACGATAGTACTCAAATTTCATTTTTCGTTCTATATGTGTAGATCAAGATAAAATTAAATAAAGTAAATACCCCATAAAACAAATATCCCACAATTTTGTGACAGCGTTTGTATGGAGGTTTGCGCATGATTATTATGTGTAAAATGCGTCAAACATACTCGTACCAAAAGGAGCATATTTGTATACAGTTTACGGCTAAGTTAACATAACCTGTTTACTTACGAACATTAGTCAGAATTTCAAGTTTTTTCAGATATTAATGACCATCAAATTACTGAGTACTACCGATGCTTATCCAGTTCCTCAAACTTGTCTATCTTGTGGAGTCGTTGACCTGGGCGTGAACGACTGTGTTCTGAAAGCAGATCGAATCGAGTGCGGCTATCGGAAGGGACCATTTACAAACAACCCCCCAGGACTGCCGCCTAACATTGCAGAGCTTATTGATAAAGCTTTGGCACTGCAAATTAAGGAATAAAAACTCTACAACTATAGATATGTAAAGTTAGTATAAGTACCAATTAGCCTGGCTCTTCTTTGTATTCGTTTCCGCTCCTGTCTATTTAAATCAATTTTACACTCCGGGTCATATAGAAACATAGACAGGCGTACATACTATATTCAGCCCCACTTGCGCCAAGCAACTTAACTCAAGTTAACTAACTTTTTATGCTACCTATGTCCTTATTTCGATGGTTTGATGTGACAAGGAAAAAGCATTAAAAGTTAGTTAACCTGGGTTAAGTAGCTTGGTGCAAGTGGGCCTCGCTATAATTAGTAAAGGCTTGTGTTAAATGAACACCAAAATTAATAAATGAACACCATTATAATTAGTAAATGAACAGCAAAACAAATGAACACGAAATTTTTTAACCCCGTTTTAATGTTTTTAAAGGCTAAATTGATTCAGTGATGTCATAAAAAAAATTACTTTCGAGCAGTCGGGCGAGCAAGACATCCCAAGGATGGCCCGTTTAGAGGCGAAAGACGTGTCGATAAGTTTTCTTGCTTGTTATTTAAGATTGCTTCATTTTATGCTCGTACTGCTTGCTTGTGTATGTTTTATGCGGGAGGGCAGATGGTGCTTGAGTCTGCATTTTGAAAAGCATGATAAGAGTAAATACTAAATAGCGGAATATTGCAAATTATTAATATATCCACAAGTTCATGATGAACTTCCGCAAAGTAACGGCTATTTCAATAAATTGTAAAAAATAACCACGAATGTTAATATGGCGGTACCATACATAACGGCGATTATACCTAACCTTCTAACCTATCCTGCCGGCTCTCTTCTGCGCTGAAGGATTTCTGATTTCCGGATATCCTTCAAGGTTAGATTTGGTGCCCATTTACAAATTTTTGTGTTCACTATAATTTTTTGGTGGACGTGTATGGGATATCAAAGTTTATTTTGGTGGTCATTATATTTGTTGCAATTAGTAAAATATAATACATATTAAATACTATCGCGTTCAGAGATATTGTAAAAATATACGTAAATAAATATATTTCATTTCATAAACACGCCTCTGGAAAAGTCTTTGATTAATTAATATATGTATACCCTTCTTATATTTTATTAGGCATGTGTACCTGCTTCGATTCTACATTCTCCATAAAGAAAATTAATTATTATTATAGTTAATTAGTTAATCAATTACATGTTCAGATGGCGAGAGACAACGAGAGACAATGGTGTCGATTCGGCGCAACACGACGTAACTAATTTGACAGGACTTACCTTATTTTGAGCGTTCTGTCCCTGTCTTTTCAATACAGAAAGAAAAAGACAGAACGCTCAAATTAAGTTTAGTCCTGTCAAATAAGTTAAGGTGACATGCGAAAAAAATACAGGTAAATCATGAAATACACGGAAAGGAAAAACGGATTTTGCGCTTGGAGTGACAGTGACAAAAATAAAATTCGCATAGCCTCTTAAGTTGTGTTGCGCCGAATCGACACAAATGAGAGACAATGAGAGGCGCGCTACCGACTGCGTTACGCTTCATCTTAAGGCGATTACCGTCGCCAAATTAGCAGCTCGATGTTTGTCTGTATGAATATCGACGGAAACGACATTGAAATAACGTTCAAATCAGTGCACAATGCGTGGTGGCTGTTACGACGCTCGCTGCGTCCTTGAAAGGGCAAAATAGGAGAAAATAATACTTTTCACATGGGCGTCATTGTTCGATTGAATAATTCTATGTTATATTTATAGCTATCAAGTTTATCTATTTATCAAAGCATAATTGAATTAAATCACCTAAGCCGCTTAGGAGCAGTAGGAAATTCAAGCCAAAAAACACCATTCAGTTGAAACAATTTTTCATATAGAAGTTTTGGTGGTACGAAAAAGAAAAATGTTGCATATGTTGTCCTAGAGTTGATAATCCATAATACATTTTTCAATATTTTTGGTTTGGCCATAAAAGAGGAGTAGGCTTTAGAAAGTACCCATTTGGCGGTATTAAGGGCCTTAAGGCGATTACCATCGCCAAATTAGCAGCTCGATATTTGTCACTACAAATATCAACGGAAACGACATTGAAATAACGTTAATATCAGCGCGCAATGCATAGTGGCTGTTACGACGCTCGCTGCGTCCTTGATAGGGCGAAATAGGAGAAAATTGTACTTTTCACTTGGACGTGATTACTCGATTGAATAATCTTATGTTATGTTTATAGCTATAAAGTTTATCTATTTATCAAAGCATAGATGAATTCAATCGGCCAAGCCACTCAGGAGCAGTAGGGAATTTGAGGTCAAAAAACACCATTCAGTAAAAAATGAAATTTATGTAGAAGTTTTGGTGGTATGAAAAAGAAAAATGTTGCATATGTTGTCTAAGAGTTGATTATTCATAATACATTTATTTTTTCATTATTTTTGGTTTAGCCATAAACGAGGAGTAGGCTTTAGAAAGTACCCATTTGGCAATAGTAAGGCCCTTAACACCCAGTTTGGTGTTACATAAAGCATAGATTTCAAAAGTTTAGATGAGCCCTGGCACCCAAAATATATTGCATTGTTTTTGAATGCGTGCGTTAACATAATGCCTACGCGCGCACACTTATGAGAGCGCAATCTGTTTACCTACGGTCAGGAAACTGATGAGGCTACTAAAGTTGTTAAAATTATTAACTTTTAGTGCACTTAAGGCGTCCAACTATCACTGTGTTCAGATGAGGACTGATTCCAAACGTGTGAACGTCACCTATTTAAAGGTCGAAACATTTTGGTGCTGACATAGTACGGTAAGAGCTTATCTTTACTTTTGAAATCTTTGACTTAAAGTAGGTATAAGGAAAACATTGATTTCTGAAAATCATTCTTGCGTTAAAAGAACAGTATGAAGATATTGTTCAAAGTAAAGCTGCTGTGAGTCTAAAATTAAGTAAAATTGGTATTACTTTGAAACCACTAATAGTAATTTGTATGGTTCTTGCACTAAAATACAAGGAAAATATTGCTTAGGAAAATCATTTTTTTCTGTGAAAAGTATTATTTTCCCTTATTTTCCGCTATCCGGAGACCCAGCGGCGACGTCGTAATTCAGTGCGCGCTGATATGAACGTTATTTCAATATAGTTTCTGTCGATATTTGTACCGACACAAGTCGACTCAAGGTCATCGGTGGCTACCTACCCCTTAAAAATGGCGTACAAGAGACCTACGGGCTGATATTATGAAAAGTAAAGTCAACGTGTACGGTATGTACGAATATTTTGATCAATAGGAAAAATCTACGTTGTATTTTAAATCGAATGGTTAATTGATTAGTTGAACAATGGTATCGATTCGGCATAACACGTCTTTACTTATTTGACAGGACTAACCTTATTTTAAGCGTCCTGTCTTTTTCTTTCTTTATCGAAAAGACAAGGACAGAACGCTTAAATTAAGTTTAGTCCTGTCAAATAAGTTAAGATGTGCTTCACCGAATCGGTACCAGTATAAATTTATTATGGAAACATTGCGTTGCAAATTACATAGTTATTTCACAAGAGTATGATTACCTTTAGGTACACCTACCTTTATTTTCATGATGTCAACACTAACAATAGTAAGAGTCAGTTAAATTTTAAGTTAAGAGATGTTGTAATTATATAGGTATTATTGTAACTCTAGGTAATGTTATTAACCAAATGCATTTCTTCTCTTTCAGTTACTTTGCACTGCAACTATACTGAATTTTACTCAGTTTGAAGCAACAGATTGTCTGTATTTATCTGTAATAAATAGGGACTGGATACTTACAACATTAAAACCCGTATTAACTAACCCGAAATTAAATTATCATCTTCTTAATAATCAAAAAAGTTTGGAAACAGATTCAGAAGAGTATGGCTATAGTAGATATATTGGAACTAAAATCTCTCCAGTAATCAAGGTAAAGGATAATCAAAATGTAGGAGTAACAGGTGAGGCTCCAGAAAAAAGCTATAGTGACAAAATAAGTATAAACCAAAAAAGTTTGGAGACGGATTCAGAAGAGTATGGCTATAGTAGATATATTGAAACTAAAATCCCTAAAGTAATCAAGTTAAAGGATAATCAAAATGTAGGAGTCACAGGTGAGGCTCCAGAAGAAAATTATAGTGAAAAAATAAGTATAAACCAAAAAAGTTTGGAGACGGATTCAGAAGAGTATGGCTATAGTAGATATATTGAAACTAAAATCCCTCCAGTAATCAAGGTAAAGGATAATCAAAATGTAGGAGTCACAGGTGAGGCTCCAGAAGAAAATTATAGTGAAAAAATAAGTATAAACCAAAAAAGTTTGGAGACGGATTCAGAAGAGTATGGCTATAGTAGATATATTGAAACTAAAATCCCTCCAGTAATCAAGGTAAAGGATAATCAAAATGTAGGAGTAACAGGTCAGATTCCAGAAGAAAATTGGACAATCAGTAATATACGCAAAACATTTCAAACTTCTTGTAGAGAGGTGGGAGATAGAATTTTGTGTGGGTACGATAAAAACCCGGGATTTTCCAGTCAAGGTAGTCCCTATAAGGGGTCATTTATGAAGTTAAAAAAGGAAATGATAAATGATAATCACATATATGGCAGACTTTATAAAGACATTCGAAATTTTCTAAAGGAATGAGATGAGAAATGATACAGACACTTTACCTTTATTTATGTAAAATAGGTATGTACAGTCGCCTGCTGTTCAAGTTACTTTTTTAAATATTTTCATATCCATTGTATAAATGGACATACAGGCAGGACATACCGAACCTCGTATTTTATTTAATTAATTTTAATACTGGAAAGTACAATAAAATTAAATAAAATTAAATGACTTACATACTAAAGAGAATCTTTGGCTATTTCTTTTGTTAGACGCCAAACTGACTCTCAATTAGACTCTCATTTGAATCCTGTAAAAACTAGGTACTAAAAAATTTGTTTTATTGTCGACGTTTTAGTCTGGGGTTTTAATGTCGACGTTTTCATCATACCTGTTCGAAAAATGACAATTGTCCTTAGACGATAGCTGGAGCCAAAGTCTATTTTATTCCCATGGGAGTTTGCGCTTTCTGTCTCTGATTGGTCCG
The DNA here is from genome assembly GCA_934047225.1 of Ypsolopha sequella. Taxonomy (NCBI): domain Eukaryota; kingdom Metazoa; phylum Arthropoda; class Insecta; order Lepidoptera; family Ypsolophidae; genus Ypsolopha; species Ypsolopha sequella. The sequence goes on along the minus strand of OW204002.1, from coordinate 11,930,621 downwards.
CGTTCGTGCTTCTGATAGATTACGGTCAATCAAACGCATAATTTATGAAGAACTTACTTGCTGATTAAGCCTGGGCGGCAATGCGCGCTGAATAAAAAACTGTCAGTCTTCTCTTCATTTATTTTTTCTCAGAAAGTTTTCGTCGCTGTTTTTGCAAATAATAATTAAAAATTAGTTCGAGTAATGTAGTGTGATAACTCCTGAAAACATTAAATGATGCAGCTAATGTGGTGCAACAAGTTATTACCAAAAAATACCAGGAACTCGTAGCTTATTCTTTTTCTCATAGGTAGTGATGTAAAATAATCACTGAAGATTTTTCGTACTTTTAACGTAAATTATACTATAATTCTGTATCTACAAATGATGCGCAGGTGGAAGATAAAGCTCGAAGAGAAGGCCGTAAGAATGGATGCCGACCAAAGTGGGGACATATTGAAGAAGGGTAATGTCAAAAGTACCCGGGATGCTTAAATACAAATGCTGATGCAGCACAGACATGGGTTGCTCTGCAGCGCATCTGCATCTGTATGAATAGTGGAGTATTTATAGCCATACACCAATATTTTCGTCATTAAAGCATGAAACTTGGCATACTTGTTACTTAGGTGTACTGGAGTAGAAAACGCCCGGGATACAGCGGGTAACACTCTGCTGGGGGGGGCTAGAGGGGAGGGAAGTTTACTTACGCTGCGCCCTCTTTTGAGCCTCATATCTGCTCATTTATACCTATTAGGGCAAGTGTGGTGTCATTTTCAGATAAATAAAGAATGGCCAATCATTTTCTGGTATATAAAAACACCTCTACATAGAAAAAAAAGAAATACGACGCAAAATATGAAATATTATGCACAAAAAAAAATTTAGAAATGTCGATAAATTTCAAATTAGTAAAGATATCGACATAAAAAAAATATATTTAGAAAGCCACATTCATCCAAATTTCAACAATATAAATTTTATTGGAATGATTTATGAAAAAATGTGAAAAAAAAAATTAACACAGCGCGGCAGAGCAACGCACTTACTTTTCTTGGAAAAATATTGACAACAAAAACTACTTTTATAGTCGGTAGGTTACCGTTGCTAGTCAAAATAGTGTTTTTAAAAAGAAGACATATTTTTGGATAAACCTTGTGTATAGTACACGTATGTATGTATATGTAGTACGTACATATTTTTTTATTTCACATAACTCAGTGCACTTTAGTTGCCGCTGAAAACATTTGCACCTGGCGCCGCAGATATTTTTGCATCTGCACCTGATCATTTCCATGCAAGCATCGGCAGCTACTGGCAAGTCTGTCCATGTAGGTTGCCAGCTGTCATCGATTTTGGTCCATCCCCAATTAGATGGACTAGGAAGATTTTGAGTCGGTGACATCTGACCCCATACATGGACTGCTTGAAACACTGCTCGCAGGAAATGCTGGTGCAGAGCTCCTTTTGTGGGTGGTATGTTTTCCAGCTGGCCGTCTTTTTTTTGTAAAAAGGTGCTTTCGGCATTCATTTACACACGAGAATGAGCTAGATCTAAAACAAAACAAAAACATTTACCTGTCATACAAAATAACAACAAATTTTTCTATTATTGCCATCGCATCGCAAATTCTCTCACCAAAAGCTGCCATAAAGCCTTCTGTTGCATCAGGAAAAGCATTCCAGGCTACGAATGCACTTTTCTTTCTTTGCCGTTAAAAGAAGAGACTGTATCACAACCTGTAAAGGCGTGGAACAGAGGCAGAACTTTTGCTTTTTGGGGCCCTGTAAAAGAAAATATTTTTTACATTATCTAAGCACGTCATGTAGATAAATAAAATCATAATCATATAATTGTTACCTAGAGTATTTGCTATTTCATGACAACAAAGGTACTGGTGGTGTTTCCCAGTACTTACGTGTACCCATAGCTCCTCTAGCTGAGGTAATTGTTGCACACTTGCGATTGCCAGCACCACTACATTGGTATCTACAGTGCGAATCATAATCCGTGTAAAACCCTGGCTTACTGCGTCAGCCACATGTACCATCTTTCTTGTGTCCGCCTCTTCATGGTTACATGGTGCTTATCTTTGTGTGTCGCGAGTACTTTTAGATAAGATATTGGGTCCATCTGTAGCATAAACGTCTTTCCTTTCATCAGTCATAAGAAAAACAATAGAGTAAATGAAATAACTCTTCCTTGTTAGTATTGTCTCTCAGAAAGTTTGCCCAACCTTTGGGTATTCTTGTGGTTGCAGTCACCCATGTTCTCAGGCCCCTGCCACGTTTCTCCCTGGTTAAATTTTTCAAGCTTTCGCTGTTATACGTGTCTCAGCGTGTAGCAGAGAGTTAACCAAGGTATCGCGTATAGATATCGTCTGGGACACGTATAACAGCGAAAGCTTGAAAAATTTAACCAGGGAGAAACGTGGCACGGGCCTGAGAACACGGGTGACTGCAATCACAAGAATATCCAAAGGTTGGGCAAACTTTTTGAGAGACAATACTAACAAGGAAAAGTTATTTCATTTACTCTCTATTTTTTTCTTATGACTGATGAAAGGAAAGACGTTTATGTCACAAATGGACCCAATGTCTTATCGAAAAGTACTCGCGACACACAAAGATTAGCGCCATGTAACCATGAAGAGGCGGACACAAGAATGATGGTACATGTGGCTGACACAGTAAGCCAGGGTTTTACACGGATTATGATTCGCACTGTAGATACCGATGTAGTGGTGCTGGCAATCGCAAGTGTGCAACAATTACCTCAGCCAGACGAGCTTTGGGTACACGTAGGTACTGGGAAACACCACCAGTACCTTTATTGTCATGAAATAGCAAATACTCTAGGTAACAATTATATTATTATTATTTTATTTATCTACGTGACGTGCTTAGATAATGTAAAAAATATTTTCTTTTACAGGGCCACAAAAAGCAAAAGTTCTGCCTCTGTTCCATCCACGCCTTTACAGGTTATGATACAGTCTCTTCTTTTAACGACAAAGGAAAGAAGGGTGCATTCGAAGCCTGGAATGTTTTTCCTGATGCTACAGAAGGCTTTATGACAGCTTTTGATGAGAGAATTTGCGATGCGATGGCAATAATAGAAAAATTTGTTGTTATTTTGTATGACAGGTAAATGTTTTTGTTTTGTTTTAGATCTAGCTCATTCTCGTGTGTAAATGAATGCCGAAAGCACCTTTTTACAAAAAAAAGACGGCCAGCTGGAAAACATACCACCCACAAAAGGAACTCTGCACCAGCATTTCCTGCGAGCAGTGTTTCAAGCAGTCTATGTATGGGGTCAGATGTCACCGACTCAAAATCTTCCTAGTCCGTCTAATTGGGGATGGACCAAAATCGATGACAGCTGGCAAACTACATGGATAGACTTGCCAGTAGCTGCCGATGCTTGCATGGAAATGATCAGGTGCAGATGCAAAAAGAACTGCGGCGCCAGGTGCAAATGTTTTCAGCGGCAACTAAAGTGCGCTGAGTTATGTGAAATAAAAAATATGTACGTACTACATATACATACATACGTGTACTATACACAAGGTTTATCCAAAAATATGTCTTCTTTTTAAAAACACTATTTTGACTAGCAACGGTAACCTACCGACTATAAAAGTAGTTTTTGTTGTCAATATTTTTCCAAGAAAAGTAAGTGCGTTGCTCTGCCGCGCTGTGTTAATTTTTTTTTTCACATTTTTTCATAAATCATTCCAATAAAATTTATATTGTTGAAATTCGGATGAATGTGGCTTTCTAAATATATTTTTTTATGTCGATATCTTTACTAATTTGAAATTTATCGACATTTCTAAATTTTTTTTTGTTCATAATATTTCATATTTTGCGTCGTATTTCTTTTTTTTTCTATGTAGAGGTGTTTTTTATATACCAGAAAATGATTGGCCATCCTTTATTTATCTGAAAATTACACCACACTTGCCCTAATAGGTATAAATGAGCAGATATGAGGCTCAAAAGAGGGCGCAGCGTAAGGAAACTTCCCCCCCCCTCTAGCCCCCCCCAGCAGAGTGTTACCCGCTGTATCCCGGGCGTTTTCTACTCCAGTACACCTAAGTAACAAGTATGCCAAGTTTCATGCTTTAATGACGAAAATATTGGTTCCCATACATTGGGTTGCTATAAATTTTCCACTAGAATAAAGTATGACAAACACGCTGCACCCAATGATATTAGAAGAAATTGTAGATAGGTTACCTACACAAGATTTGAACTTCTAAAACGGCACACAACATAAATTACTTCAGTAATTAGTATTGCAATGTTACATTGACACGTTGAAGTCATAATTATCGCGAGCGAAAAAGAGACAAGACCTATATGTTGCTATGCGTCGTCCCGTGCGACGCCCGTCGTGCGCTAACGCCGACGCGATACTGAGACTTACTGAATTCAGGTTTGCAACTTAGCCAGGTTATAAACGTGATACTCGCGAATCGCCTATAACCTATCTACACTTTTTTCTTATATCATTGACTGCACCACAGACACTTGACGACTGTCTGCAATGTGATCGGATACGGATAACATTTTCCTTACGAAGCCAACTGCAATACAGCTCGCTCTGTCTGTGATGCAGCTTGATACGCACACCTATTATTCAACAAACACTGATGCACTGCAGGTCCTCTAAAAAGGCCGCTTTGGATGAATCATTTTATGATTTCGTTCTAATGCCGTCTCTTTTGCACGCGTGAAATAACTCTGACTCTATCCTACTTTAAAATCGTTTTATGATTCACTCAAGTCGGCCTTTTTAGATCCCCAGATTGGTAGATGCCAAACTGTCTGTACTATGATCGCGTTTGGAACGGGAACGTTGCACAAATGCGGCGCGGGCTCTAGAGACAGATTAATGGGCCTCTTTTTTTCGTCAATATTTACGATTCGTAAACCGTTTCTAGGAATAGCTTTTAGACTGAGAGCTAGCGACCAAATCAGTCATGTGGCTTCAGCTGTATTGAAACTCCGTTAGCTACTTCCCTGAACAACCTTTTCCGATAACCTTCGTGCTGGCAGGCCGCGGGCGGTGGGTGCGGGTGTAGTAGGGTGGGGAAAAAAAAGAAAAAAAATGTGGGCTCAGCGACTTAATTTTTTTTTCAAACAGTTGCTCTGTACTCCCTGTGCACCCAAAAAAAATTTTAAATCGATCGGGTGGTGGGAAGGGGTTGCCAGCGTTAATTAAAAGTACCAAAATAATAATAATTTTCATGTGGGCTCACACACCACCACACTACACCCGCACCCACCGCTCGCGGCCTGCCAGCACGAAGGTTATCGGAAAAGGTTGTTCAGGGAAGTAGCTAACGGAGTTTCAATACAGTTGAAGCCACATGACCGATTTGGTCGCTAGCTCTTAGACTATTTCCTTTACCGTTTCTGGTATACATACAAATATTAAAATAAGCATGCATGTCTTTTATTAAATGAAAAAAATGATGTCTTTCATTCGACCTTCAGTACTGTCGTCACACATTTCAATATGAAAAATATATTTCTTGAACGCATCTTTTAGTCAGACAAGGATTCAACCCTCAGAACAATAAATTCAACCTAATATGATTACGTCACTTCCTGTAAATACTAAAGTACTTATAAAATCGGTTTAAAGCACGAAAATATGTATTATTGAAATAACATACCTATTTATTCCAAAAAGCAAAAATTGCACATTGAAGTTAATAAAAAAACGACCGAATTGGAGACGCAGAATTGATCTTTGTTGACTTGTAACACAGTATAGTTTTTAAACACGACTTTTACTCAGACATTAATATTTCATCAAATCAAGCTCATGACATTTAATTTTGTGAAACTGTTACGTTAAATAATCCTTCAGTTTCACGCTCTTAAGAATATACCATAATAATTCGACGGATTTTTAAGATAAGTAAATGCATGCAAATTCAAGCTGAAAATTTTAAATCACTTCACTCGTATGACCAATTTAATTACTCAGAGGTCGTAAACAACATCTTAATATTGAAGAAACTATGACAGAAATAAATTTCTATGTGTGAACACATCGCAAGGATATATAAATTAACATTATAGACACGCAGAAAGAAAATCCAGATTTACTTTTTGAGCACGCGATATGACGGCAGTGCTTTGTATCACCATAGGTTTTAAAAATAGCGGGAAGTGAAGAGAAATAATTACGAAGATGAAAGATCTGACCTTGGGAAGGAGCTGCATGCACCACAAACCACGCTTCGCCTGAGCCACCAAGTCTCTGGTGTTCTCCAAGATGGTTTTCTTCTTCCTCTTCGTGCCTGGTTGCGCTCTTCTCGGCTAATCTTCTTCGTAATAGTAATAGATGAAAATGAGGCGCACAGCGGGTGCGATCTCAAAATGGCGGGCGGTAGGGTCGAGGTAGGACCTAGTCGAATGACAATCAGCGTATACCTCCGGCGTGAAAGGCTTCTGATTGACGACTGATTGATTTGCGTCCAAAACTAAGCGGGTGGAGATGCAGCGAAAATGACAGTTGAAAATATTAATTCACAACTACCCCGCAGTATGAGAGCCACAAGAAGTGGCGCGAACATTTGCCCCCGGCGTTAAAACCATTGGTTTTAAAATAAGAATAGAAAAGTAAAAATAAGACAGAGAATAACGAAATTTTGAAGCGGGGGCAAAGAAAGGAGTTATTGAGATGGGAGAGGGCAAAGACGCACGACAGGTCGTTTGTAAACACCTGTCGTCGTTTTGACAGAAGCTACCCTAATGACATTATCTTTGCCAGGGTATACAGCTACAATAACACCGAGCGGCCATTGAAGCGGTGGAGTGTTATCGGTAACTACAACGACAACAGATCCAATTTTGATTGGGTTGGAAGGTGTATTCCATTTTCCTCTAGACTGGAGAAGATGGAGATAATCATTCTTCCATCGCCTTGCGAACGATTCTACCATTTGATCAAGCAACGCGTAGCGACGTAATAAATTAACTGGCTCATCAGCCACCTTACAAGCGGGTAATTCTTTTAAAGGAGTTGACATCAGAAAATGTGCAGGAGTTAACGCGCTAAGTTCAGATGGATCTTCACTCAGCAGCGTAAGCGGACGAGAATTTATGACACATTCTATTTGCGTAACTACAGTTAATAATTCTTCGTAGGTCAACAGTTGAGTACCTACTACTCTATGCAAATGCGTCTTAAATCCTTTGACATATATCTCATAATGTCCCCCAAAATGTGGGCTACGTGGAATATTAAATTTCCATTGTATTCTATGATCGGCAAGTTCATTCGCGAAAGACGTTTTAAATTCTTCGGAGTTTGTCAAATTGTAAATTTCTGAGAGGGCATTTCTAGCGCCTACAAAGTTCGTAGCATTATCTGAATATACGAAAGACACTGCTCCACGTCTAGATAAAAAACGTTTGAACGCGGAAAGAAAAGTGTTCGTGCTAAGATCAGTTGCCAATTCAACGTGAACTGCACGAGTCACCAGGCATACAAATATGCAGAGGTAACATTTGACGGGACGGACTCCACGTTTTCGATACGGAGTGATACTGATAGGACCACAATAATCCACAGCGCAGTGGACAAAAGCTTTAGCCTCATTAACGCGGCATGATGGTAAATCTGCCATGAAAGGGAAGGTTTGTCTCGGCTTCGCCTTAAAACAATAATTGCAGCTATGTATTACGCGACGAACAATATTTCGACAGGAAAGTATCCAAAATTTTTGGCGGATTATTGACATTAAAGCCACTGGTCCAGTGTGACAATTTTTGCGATGATAATGAATGATAATCAATTCGACAATATGATTTTTACGAGGTAACAACACAGGGTGTTGTTGATCGAACGTCATGTCTGTGTTGCGAAGTCGACCACCAACGCGTAACAATCCATTTTTATCTAAAAATGGCGATAGTCGATTTAAAGCGGGAGAACAAAGTTTATTTGACTTTAATCTTTTTATTTCATCAAGAAAATAAAATGCTTGAAGAGCTTTAATCAATGCAACTTCAGCGAAATCCATATCGGTAGCGGTAAAAATATTAGAGCGCGGTAAAATACGTAAAAATCGGTATATGTAAATGATTGTGTGTAAAAGCACAAGCCATGACGAAATTCTTTCCGAAAGAGAAAGAAGAGGATGCGGTTCTTCATTACTAAAAGCGGGAAGAGAAATTGTTTTTGATTCCGGCAAGTTTTCTTCAATAGAAGCTGATTCTATTGTTTTGATTGGCCACTCTTTAGCGTCCAGATAAAGCCAAGCAGGTCCAGTGAACCAGAGCGGGTGACTCATCAACTGCGTGGGAGTGAGACCACGGGAAAGACAGTCGCTCGGGTTTTGAGAACCAGCTGTATGGTAAAAACATTCAGCGGGAATAGCGGATATTATTTTTGTTATACGCGTCGCGACAAAGGTTTTAAACCTGTGCGGTGAGGAATGTATCCAGTGTAAAGTTACCATAGAATCGGTAAAACAGTAAATACGTTCAATATTGTGACGTATTTTATAAGCGTCAACTACACGACGAGTTAATTTCGACATGAGTAACGAGGCACAAAGCTCAAGGCGGGCGACACTGACGGTCTTGAGCGGACAGACTTTTGACTTTGCGCATACCAGCCGAATGCTAGTGCAAGTGTCTGAGTCATCTTGTACTCTAATATATACGACACATCCGTATCCACGTTCACTTGCGTCTGCAAATGATATTATCGAAATTTTCGAATTTTGGAACACGTCTAAGTGGCGTTTAATACGTAAATCCCGCAAAACAGGTAGCTCCTTCAAATAGTTTTGCCAAATCTGCGCAATATCAGAGGGTAGTGTTTCATCCCAGTCTAATTTTAAAATACAGATTTTCTGCAAGAGTAATTTTGCGTACAAGATCACAGGAGCGGTAAAGCCGAGGACGTCGTACTGACGTGCTATCACGGACAAAACATTGCGTTTAGTACATGGGCGACTATCTAGCGATACAGTAAAAGAGAACTCGTCAGAATCAGGCGACCACTGTAAGCCAAGAACTTTAAGAGTTTGAGTTTGTTCTTCAAAATTCTTACTAGAATTTAAGCGGTGAGTATCAGGCAGTGTATCAAGTAACTGTTGACAGTTACTAGACCACTTGACGAGCTCAAAGCCACCGGCCTTAAGCAATCCTACCAGCTCATCTCTGAGCTGTAAGGAGCCCTGCACGGTGGGCGTGCTATAGCAGATGTCGTCCATGTAACAGTTTCGTGTGGCTACAGTAGCGGCGAGCGGGTACGCTGAACTCCCATCCTCACAGAGTTTCCTGACTACTCTCATCGCAAGGAAAGGGCTACTACGTAGTCCAAAGCAGACGCGATTGAACTGATAAGCGATAAGCGGTGAACACGTGTCAAAGCGGTATAAAAACTTTTGAAATTTGCGATCATCGGCGTTAACCAAAACTTGTAAGAACATTTGTTTGATATCCGAGGTAAAAGCGATTTCATACAAGCGGAAGTCAAGTAAAATTAAAAACAAATCGTTTTGCAAATTAGCACCTGTGTGCAGCGTGTCATTTAAAGAGACACGAGTACCATCAGCGGAGTCAGTCTTAGTACTGGCATTCATACAAATACGCACCTTTGTCGTTGATTTATCAACACGCACTACGGGATGATGCGGAATATAATAACCAAGAGATAATTGGTCATCATTATGAAGCGGGGATATGTAACCTTTAGTTAGGTATTCATTTATTATATTGTTATACTCGGAACGTAAATCTGCGTTAGAAACAAACCTACGCTCAAGAGACATAAAACACTTTTTTGCGTGATGGTACGAGTTTCCTAGTATGTTAGGATTCCGTGCGAACGGTAAAGAAACCGAATAGCAACCAGCGGGGTCACGTGACACATTGTTAATAAATAATTTTTCACATTCATCATTTGCGGGACTAGAAGCAGGTTCACAATGCACCTCTTCTAATTGCCAAAATTTTTGTAAAATAAAATCTATTGGCGGTTCAATCTCCATATAAGAGCATAACGAAATTGAACATGCGGTATTTTGGTAAACAGGCGTATTACCAATTAGCGTAAAACCGAAGATGGTCTGAAATCCCGTCGGCGTACCCGGGGGACCAGAGACGCGGCCTGATAACAAGATATCCGCGAATAAAGATGCACCGATAAGAATATCAATCTCACCCGGTAAGTAAAATGTTTCATCAGCAAGTGTGATATCTTTTAAATACGAAAGCGTAGACAAATCCACCTGCACCGATGGTAAGTTGTCGGTAATACGGTCTATTACATAAGTGTCAAGCGAAATTGAAACCGAATCATCAAATCGTGAAAACAATTTAAGGTTTGTCGCACCCTTAATTGGGTTTGATGAAGAGCCGATGCCCTTAACAAAAGCGCGGGGAATTTTCTCATATTTTAAGTTAAGCTTCTCACAACAGGAAACCGTCGAAAAACTGGATTGTGACGCAGGGTCGCAGAGCGCACGTAGACGGACAGACATACCGTTAGAATCTTTCACGATCACTTGAATTGTACCTAAAAGGCATGTTTCATTACGCTGCGAGTTAGGCTGTAAGTTACATAAAGAAATATTATTACTCGCAGTTGGTACGGATTGAGAATCATTAGTCATATGTTCTGTGTTAGTCGCCGATACGGCAGGATCCACCAACCTCGAAGATTGCGTATGTGTGCGTGGAGACACGGTAATATTTTGACCAAGCGCGGTGTGAGTATTCATCACATTTTGTTTGCGGCACAACATCGAATGGTGTTTACAATTACAATGGCGGCAATTATAAGACGATTTACAAGCGGAATTGTTATGCGTAATACTTAAACAATTGGTGCAACCGTTATTAGATTTGATGAACTGAAATCTTTTCTCGATATCTAGTTTCACAAATTCGGGACACTTATATAAATTATAGTGTTTTAATTGTTTACATAGCGGACAACAATTATTATTGGTCGAAGCGGAGACAAAAGCATGGGTTGACTTGGTACTGTACCCGGTTTTGTTGTTATTATTATTAACGGAGCGGTTCGGAGCGGGAGCGGTAATTGCGGGTGCAGTGCGGTTCAGTATCTTAGTTTGTTCCCGTAAAAATGATATTAATTCATCATAATGGGGTAAATCGGAACCACGTTTAAACATTTCAAATGAACGAGCGGTTTCAACATCAAGTTTTTTAAGGGCCAAATACATAAGGATAAAATCCGAAAGATCTTTAATATTCAGCGATTTTAAACACGAAACAGCGGAACAGAACTTGTCTAAAAACAAGTCCAAGTTTTTTGAACTAGCGGTAGTTAAAGGGCGAAATTCAAACATTTGATCCAAATAAGTAGTGGCTAAACTACGCGAGTCTTGAAAAGTAGAAACGAGTGTTTTCCAGATTATGTCGTAGTTAGTTGCGTTCGGTGTGATTCCAGAACAAATCGAAAGTGCCCGGCCAGAAAGTTTACCCATCAGGTATTGTACTCGTTCGTTGTCGGTCAAGTCCGGATTATCGTGAATCGTGGTTTTAAATGTTTCATAGAATGTTGGCCACATAGTAGCTTCACCAGAAAAACCAACGAGTTCCAGTTTTGGAAGCTTGATAGTAGGTTTTTTGGGACATTCCATGTCACGTGGAGCTTTAACTTTAGAGTCAGCCGATTTCGAAGAATGTGATAACTTCCGGTTTATGTATTTGCAATGGGAGTAAAGATCCTCAAAAGCTGACCAACTTTGATAATTTGGTTCAAAATTAGGATTTATCAATACCTCTGTGTCATTAATTTCATCTATGATTACATGAATTTCTGAGCGTACAGTATCCAAAGTTTCGACATTGGCCATAAACAATTCTGCCGAAGAAACATCCTCTAAAGCGGTTTTAGAAAAGTCATAAACTCTCTGAAGGCGATTAAACAATTCTTGCCTTTTATTTTTAAGCTTCTTTAAACTATACGACATCTTTAATTTTGCAGCTTCTGCGGAATTTGGCATGTTATATAGTACAAAGTTAGGCAAGTACCAGAACTATTGAAAGTTTTATACTGACTACAACATAGAATAATGCTAATGAGTTAGAGATAACACGGGCGGCGGACGAACCTGTGTACGAGTACCTCTCGATAATATTAAGAATTAGCAGGTAGGCAGATAATATTTTCTGTGAAATGATCAAATGGTATAATCGCAGCGGATAAATTAACAGAATGGCGTATTTCACTGTAGATAATTTATAATTTCCAGTATATAGGAAATGGAATCACTAATATTTTGACGAATGCGGGGTTTTAATGCATAGATAATGCAAATAAGAGCGGGAATGCGGGGTAATACTGCGGGCAGAGTGAAAATTAGAGCGGAATTCACGTGTTCTTTAGACAAAGAACATGAAGATAGCGGTTGGAAATACCAAAAAATGGTTATAGATCGCAGATCAAAGGGCCTAAAATGGATCTAGATCCGGCTCGAATGGCCAAAAAATGAGCACGCGATATGACGGCAGTGCTTTGTATCACCATAGGTTTTAAAAATAGCGGGAAGTGAAGAGAAATAATTACGAAGATGAAAGATCTGACCTTGGGAAGGAGCTGCATGCACCACAAACCACGCTTCGCCTGAGCCACCAAGTCTCTGGTGTTCTCCAAGATGGTTTTCTTCTTCCTCTTCGTGCCTGGTTGCGCTCTTCTCGGCTAATCTTCTTCGTAATAGTAATAGATGAAAATGAGGCGCACAGCGGGTGCGATCTCAAAATGGCGGGCGGTAGGGTCGAGGTAGGACCTAGTCGAATGACAATCAGCGTATACCTCCGGCGTGAAAGGCTTCTGATTGACGACTGATTGATTTGCGTCCAAAACTAAGCGGGTGGAGATGCAGCGAAAATGACAGTTGAAAATATTAATTCACAACTACCCCGCAGTATGAGAGCCACAAGAAGTGGCGCGAACACTTTTCTTTCTGCGTTTCTATACTGCAATGATATATCAATAATACATAATTTAACATGTTAAATTAATATTGAAGAGGTTAAGAAAAATTTTGGCTGGAATCGAGACACCTGCTGTAGCGAGATCGAAAAATATAATACATAAACAAAAAAAATCATCACATCTTCACAAATTTTATATTTTGCGTATGGCAAGCCAATTAACCAATTAATATGATTATTCCATGGAGAAAATATCCAACTTCCCTACTTCCGTTTTTTTTTTCTTAGTATGTATTATATCGATTTGTTCATATGAACACTATGAATTTAATAATGAAAATAAAAATATATTGGGCCTCAGGAGGATAAATTCACTAAGCGTAACGGTTTCGGTATCGGAATCGCCGATATTTCTATAAGAGTATCGGTATCGTATCGGCAAAAAGGCGTATCGATGCATCCCTATTACAAAGTCTTCCTCGAGGATACAAAATAGACGTTCTAGCTAGGGTTGCTAACCGTACTTTAAAATAAAGTATCTTCCGTTATTTTGGGTCTCTGTACTTTATACTTTTGAATACCAATAAAGTACGTAAAAATACTCTATTTCAATCTTTACATAAAATTAGACGTAGACTGAAAATACCGGCCAGCGAAAACACAGCCGTAAAGAAATCCGAGGGTGAAATTGTTGTGCGTTTGTGTTGGTGCAAAGAGCACAAAAATACAGTTTCACAAAAGGATTCCAAGCCTGGCTTTCCTAGTTCCTACCGTCCGCTGCAATGATATTTTTTTGAAACAAATGTTGAACACCCTTGAATAAAGGATACTTTTTTTTAAAGGACCGTACTTTTTATTTACCTACCCTGAAATCAGATATACTTTATTTCTTCTAAAAAAAGTTGGCAACCCTAGTTCTAGCACCAACTAAGCGAAGAAGAAAGGACGCAGCCACAACATCGGTGAAAATATTAAATTTAATCAACCTAACGGCAACATCACTTTTTTACATGATAAATAGAAATACTTGTTAGTCTACCTAATTCTAAAACTACTCCTTTTTTTAAATAAAGTGTTTAAATTTTACAGCATTTGTCTATTTTACTGCCTACTCCATTGAACTACTACCGTCAATGGCCTACTCAAACAAACATTGTCAAAGACACAACACACATTATGAATGACATACTACCCATAACATGATAGTCACAATAAAATGATTTACAAGTTAATTCTGCATAGTTTCTTTTTAGGTGTCTGTCTGTGTTGAATCAGCACTTCAATTCCTTACACAAAGTCACAAACAAATGCTGCTGCACTACAGACCGCTTTATTGCAGCTGGGTTCGGAGGAACTATTACTCTCTAAGTCATTCGCGAGGTAATGCAGCACAGACTATGGGCAGAGAATATAAAGTATTAGAGAATATAAAGTATTACTACGTAAAGAAGCGACACTCACCTCCCCGCGCGAATTTAACGGCCCCCGCGGTCCCCCGCAAGTTAGTGGAAATCTGGAGTCAGGCAGAGCTCGATTACCACTCGTTTGATGCGCGCGTGTTTTGTTACAAAGTTTTATCACGATACTGATTTTTAATCAGTATGGTGCGTTATTGCAGTGTTTATGGATGCCTGGAAAACTTTTTTTCAAAAATTAGAACTGCGTGATCAAACCTTACAATTTCGTTCAGTAACGCATTTGGAACAATAAAATCAGTATTTATAACTTTCCATGTTTTGACAAGTTTTCATTTTTTTTCCAAAATTTATGTTTGAGTAGTTGTTAATTATATGATGATCATTTATGCCTACGAAACTATATAGGTACCTACTAAGCTTAGGCATACTATATATATATTTTACATAATGTGCATAGTATTGGCTAATAGGTACTTACCACTTGTGAACAGTGAAGGAAAACATAGTAAGGAAACCTGCATGCCCTAAAAAGAGTGTATTTGTGCCCGAAGAACGATGATAGGGCTCACCACCCATCACGTTGGGACGTAATATTTGCAGGTGAAACGCGGGTTTACCGAGTGTGGGTGGACTGTGACTTGCATTTCAAAGTTCACACTCGGAACACATCCGACACCCCCCGGGGCATTCAGGTCGTAACGATTTATATACATATATAAGGTTAAATAACATTATTTGGCGAAACTCAAAACAAAGGTAGTACTAGTCTATATGGACAACTGTTTGTATGGGAGCTAAGCGAAATTCTTAACTTTTTTTCACTTCCTCCTATACAAATTGCTCCGATCAGCTGACTCGTCCAGTATGGAAAGGTGAAAAGGAATTTTAAGAATTTTTCACTATCCTATTAAAAAAAGTTATTCATATGGACATGTTCTACATATGTTTCAAATTTCGCCAACTAATTGAATTTAACCTTGTATATATATATATATATTTTTTTTTTAATACTGATTAATCCACGGGGAACCAGAAATTGGACTACGCTAAAATTTAGGAAGAGAATCACATAAGTTGCTGACTTATATTGTGTCCCTCTCGGGCGACGACGCTCACACGATTGCTGCCAGCCCTAGACTAGCTCACGCACACACACAAGCGTGTGCGGACAAGCCAGATGCGCGCGTGAGAGTGTAGGTAAATAACTTGAGCCTTGACTATGAAGTGACGGGGGTTGCTATGGGTGTCTGTGCTGCAGCTGCATTTGTATTTTCGTAGAAGAGCTTGTATGACTCTGATAAATCAGTAGGAATATATACGATATATACAAGGTGTAACAGAAAGGTGTAACCATATTTGAAGAGCTTATTCAGTCAATGGTTTTCAGGAACAACTTTTACTATGGAGCCAAACCTGAAATCTCAAAAAAAAACTGCTCTTCCATACATTTCAGCCGAGCGGCATTGCATTTTTCTATGAAAAAGTTTTTTTTTTCTAGATACAGGGTTTGTTCCATAGTAAAAGTTGATCTATACCATTGACTGAATAAGCTCTTCGAATATGGTTACACCTTTCTGTTACACGTTATATACAGGGTGGAAAAAATTCAAGGGCCCTGGAGGGGAACTACCTTAAATCCTTTAGTTAGCTGATTTTACTGAAAGGAAACATTCCTTTTTTTTAAATAAATATAACTGCATTCAAAGATATTCTGAAATTCGCTTGTCTCACCCGGGAATCGAACCAACTAAAAATTGAAAAAATAAATCCTCGCTATTTTATTATACGAATCGGTAGGATTATTGTTCAGGATAAAATTTGTCTAATAAATATTTGGTCTTACACTGATCTGTTGTACGAGATACCCATAAAATTAAATATTTATTACAAATTATCTTGAAAAATTGATCACGAAAACATTATGATTGTTATGATGATAGGTAATATACCTTTAATAATTTAACAACTGATATAGCAAGTCATTCACCTGTAAGTAACAAAAAATATCGCTAAATGTTATGACATCAACGAATATCCTCGGCTTCAATGTATCGGTGGCACCCATGCAGCTATAAAAAACTCTCTAAAGCGTACGCCATACACAATTTACGAGTTTCTTCAATACAAATGGGATCGTATTGAACATTTCATTAAAATTTAAATGACATTTAGATACAATTTTTTGAAAACCTAACCTCATTGAAGATATATGAGAAATAAAAAAACTTTCGGGCTATAATGTGTTTATATTTGCGATTGTCGGCACTTGGTGAAACTTGAAACACATCTTGAATTAAAAGCACTTGTACAGTGGTTTCATTCGTTCATATGTGTTCATTCTGGATTTCAGGAGTGATCCACTTCATGGAGGGGGAAGGACGGTCATGCACCTTAAAGGTCCGTACAATGTCAACTGCACAACTTTAAATGACCTTTTCACATTGAGTTTAAGGCGATACGTAAATGTTTTAGCGTCCCTGTTACTCTATATGCGAAAAAACCCTCAGTGCGAGTGGGACAGATTCGTGGAAATGTAGCAAAAAGTCAGTTTTTTATTAATATAAAATGTACTAAGCTATTTTTTCAAAAAGATTTTCTAGGAGTCTTTACAAATACATAATATCCACATTTTGAATGCAATTTCACAATGAAATTAGTTAGGATTTCAGAATTACAGGAAAAAATAAAACAATTTAGAGGTCTTTTCGGAATTAAATTCTATCCAGAAAATTTCACCCAATCGCGTTTTCCTTCAGAGAATAAACATTTACCCAAAAATGAACTACGTAGATGACGTTATAGTGGAGTAAATGGATTCGAAAAAAAAACCTTTTTTTGGTATCGCCTCAATGGAGTGGTTAATCGGTTTTATATAGATAATAAATCCGATTTTGAAGGTTTTAGTTTTAGTTTAACGTATCTAAAATTACACAAGTTAAGATTAAAACGAAGAGCTATTTTCAAGTCACGAATTTACAAACGTCAAACTTAAAAATCTACTAAGGTAGCGTCAATGATAGAATATCATTGGGTAGCGTTCCTAAACGCCGCGCCGGGGTAAAGGTAAAAATTAACTATCACCCGTTTTACAACCATTCGAGTGAAAGCTCGAAGTCGTTCATATAAACCTTGTCAGAAATGTTAAATTCACTTTGTCATTTAAATTTTACATTTACCTAGGGGTTAAGGAACGCTACCTTAATTTATGTTTGACAGCACTAATTTACTCAACTTACATGTTTTGGTTTTTTCAACACTTTAGAGCTGTAATTTGATGGGTGTCCGGTTTTGAGGGGCTGATGGCGATTAATTTTCGTTATAATTTTCTTACGTTATTTTGGGTCCCTGTACTTTATACTTTTGAATACCAATAAAGTACGTGAAAATACTTTATTTCAATCTTTACATAAAATTAGACGTAAACTGAAAACAAAAACAGAGCAGTAAAGAAATCCAAGGGAAAATGTATGACTTCCTTCATTGTGGATGATATTTTTTTACGTTGTGCGTTTGTGTTTATGCAAATAGCACAAAAAATACGGTTTCACAAAAGGATTTGAGGATGTTAGTATGTAGTCTGGCCTTCCTAGTTCCTACCGCCCGCAGCTACCGTGAATTTTTTTTCAAAAAATCTTTGAACTTCCTTGAATAAAGAATACTTTTTTCTAAAGGACCGTACTTTTTATTGACCTTCCCTGAAATCAGATATACTTTATTTCTTCTAAAAAAATTTGGCAACCCTAGGTGCGGTGCCCAAGAGGTCGGCAGCATTACCCCGCTGGATCGCCAGACTGATCCTCTGGCCAAGGTATGCCCCAGCCCTTGGGTCACCAGAGGCGTCGATCAGCGGGTCTACCGCGTAATTCTGATTTTCATCAACATCAACTTGAGATTGAAATTTGATGTGCGTGCAAAATAGATGGCATATTAGGCGGGCGTCGCCGCACGCACGTCAAATTTCAATCTCAAGTTAATGTTGATGAAAATCAGAATTACATGGTAGACCCGCAGACGTGTCGATAGTACTTTAAAAAGACTACGGCCCCAGGGTTTCAACACCAAACGGCGCAAATATGTAGCCCTCTCTGAGGAAAGCATATTTGCGCCGCTTTAGGTTTTCTGCTGACATCCGCAGCCGCACCAGTCCTGGCTGAGGTCGCCTGTAGATGGGACGGGGCGAGTGTATCAACACAAACGCGCGTCGCGTCCCAAACAAGCGGCCTGCCATTTTTCCAAGCTAACAAAGTCATTCCGTCGGGCCGTCTGCCATAGTCACGACAAATGCCTAGAGGCTACGAGGAAGCAAGTAGGTACATTGGCGCTGGCTGGCGCGATAGTCGTCCCGCGCTGAGCTTGCACGAGAGGCCGTGACATAGACGAATAAAGCCTACAGCCTCCTCATAACAGGCGACCGATGTCTGTCAACACATCTGTCTGAACCAGCAGGTGCAATTCGCCACTCCAAAATTATATGTTTCGGTAGGTCAAACCAAAATGGCTTGTATATTCATTACGTCAGTCTTCGTCTTCGGGAAAGATAGGTTGTGGAGCTATACGTAAGATTGGAAGAGCCAATAGGATTGCAGCTCAGAATAAGGAATACAAATTGCAGTATCCCGTTTCGATTGTTGACAGAATTATTTGTACGCAAGATGTTGAACAATAGACGTCTTTCTGGACTGTATTGTCTATGGGCCGTGATGTCCGAGCCGACTGACACCTTCACCGCAACGGCAACGGTGGGGTGATTATTTATTTATTTAATTATTTATTAACACAAAAGTTTGTAGATATACAAGGTGACTTTTTGATCATCGTCCAAATTCATACCGGAGCCTTGATAAGTGATCAGTATCTTGGATAGTAACAATTTTTATGGAATTAGTAAAATGAAATTTCGGCTTCCCATAGAAATTCAGTTCAAATCCCGAGTATGGGGAGTCTAAATTTCATTTTACGAATTTCACCAAAATTGTTATTGATCCATGATACTGATCACTTACCAAGCCACCAGTATGAATTTGGACGATGATCAAAAAGTCACCTTGTATACTATCCAATGCGTTGTACAAATTAAATAAAAATTTTAAATTAAAAACTGTTAGATGGCTATTGCTACAATTTACATGTTCAGTAGATACCGTTTAATTCTAAACAGACTGGGATTTGGAACTAGGCGCCCCATAACAACTTATATTTCGAACTAGGCGCTATAACAACTTGAATTTAGAACTAGGCGCCATAACAACTTATATGTGGAACTAGGCGCCATAACAACTTACATTTGGAACTAGGTGCTATAACAACTTATATTTGGAACTAGGTGCCATAACAACATATATTTGGAACTAGGTGCCATAACAACTCATTTATTTATTTATCAAAAAGGTACACCAACAATGTCAATACAAACTACATATAGAAATACATTGGGCCTTGATCTGGTGTTGCCATCAATGACAGGTGAACACAGCATTATCAGAAAACATTAGTATTATTGAATCAAAAGAAATCACAAAAAACTAGTTAATATTAACAATTTAAACATACACATAAACTGACTTAAATCTAATCTTAAAATCTAGACAGACAGTTAACACAAATGATTTAAAAATATAATAAATTTAAAAAATATAATTTAAATTTAATTTATATTTGGAACTAGGTGCCATAACAACTTATATTTGGAACTAGGCGCCATAACAACTTATATTTGGAACTAGGTACCATAAAAACTTATATTTGGAACTAGGTGCCATAACAACTTATATTTGGAACTAGGTGCCATAACAACTTATATTTGGGACTAGGTGCTATAACAACTTATATTTAGAACTAGGTGCCATAACAACTTATATTTGGAACTAGGCGCCATAACAACTTATATTTGGAACTAGGTGCCATAACAACTTATATTTGGAACTAGGTGCCATAACAACTTATATTTGGAACTAGGTGCCATAACAACTTATATTTGGAACTAGGCGCCATAACAACTTATAGTTGGAACTAGTTGCCATAACAACCTATATTTGGAACTAGGCGCCATAACAACTTATATTTGGAACTAGGCGCCATAACAACTTATATTTGGAACTAGGCGCCATAACAACTTATATTTGGAACTAGGTGCCATAACAACTTATATTTGGAACTAGGTGCCATAACAACTTATATTTGGAACTAGGCGCCATAACAACTTATATTTGGAACTAGGTGGCATAACAACTTATATTTGAAACTAGGTGCCATAACAACTTATATTTGGAACTAGGTGCCATAACAACTTATATTTGGAACTAGGTGCCATAACAACTTATAGTTGGAACTAGGTCGCATAACAACTTATATTTGCAAGTAGGCGCCATAACAACTTATATTTGGAACTAGGCGCCATAACAACTTATATTTGGAACTAGGTGCCATAACAACTTATATTTGGAACTAGGCGCCATAACAACTTATATTTGGAACTAGGTGCCATAACAACTTATATTTGGAACTAGGTGCCATAACAACTTATATTTGGAACTAGGTGCCATAACAACTTATATTTGGAACTAGGCGCCATAACAACTTATATTTGGAACTAGGCGCCATAACAACTTATATTTGGAACTAGGCGCCATAACAACTTATATTTGGAACTAGGTGCCATAACAACTTATATTTGGAACTAGGTGCCATAACAACTTATATTTGGAACTAGGTGGCATAACAACTTATATTTGAAACTAGGTGCCATAACAACTTATATTTGGAACTAGGTGCCATAACAACTTATATTTGGAACTAGGTGCCATAACAACTTATAGTTGGAACTAGGTCGCATAACAACTTATATTTGCAAGTAGGCGCCATAACAACTTATATTTGGAACTAGGTGCCATAACAACTTATATTTGGAACTAGGTGGCATAACAACTTATATTTGAAACTAGGTGCCATAACAACTTATATTTGGAACTAGGTGCCATAACAACTTATATTTGGAACTAGGTGCCATAACAACTTATAGTTGGAACTAGGTCGCATAACAACTTATATTTGCAAGTAGGCGCCATAACAACTTATATTCAAAACAAAAAAACTATTAAACGATGTATAGCTATTGGAGTAGGGTACCTATGTTATGTGAAGATAGTGATCTTTTATTTTTCTTTTGGATACTCCAATGGAGGGGCTATCTCTGATAGCGTGAGGAAAAGCACGCCCACCATGTACAGTGCAGACCGCATCAAGTAAGACACATTGGACTTTGTACCTATCTTATATTCTTCTCTGTAGGGGCTAATGTCGTACTGCAAGTGTATAGCTTGATGTGGTCTCCACTGTACATCACTTTTATCATGTAATTTAAAATAATAAATATATACTACCTATCTAATAGTTTAATAAATATATAGTATGCCTCAATTAGCTTTTTATTTATAATTGCACAATATAACTTTAAATATATACAATAAATAAAAGAAAATTATAACTTGAAATATATTTCGGCCCTTAGTGGGCCGTCATCAGTCAAGTATTAAAAAAAAATTACGAATATACCATAGTAACAAAAAATTAAAAAGGCAATATGACGTATGAAAGACAAGTACAAGCACCCTTCAAGTGGTGATTGGCACTTGAAGGGTGCTTGTACTTGTCCACAAACTTTAATTATTTGATATAAGAATTTGTGGACTAGTACAAGTACCTTTTAAATCATAATAAGTATAGGTTGATTAAGAAAAACATTGTCTTTTTTATTTTTTATTTTTTATTACTATGGTATATTCGTAATTTTTTTTTAATACTTGACTGATGACGGCCCACTAAGGGCCGAAATATATTTCAAGTTATAATTTTCTTTTATTCATTGTATATATTTAAAGTTGTATTGTGCAATTATAAATAAAAAGCTATCTAATAGTTCAAATTCAAATTCAAATAGTTTATTTTGTAAATCCATAATACACTTTTTACAAGTCAAATTTAATCTTGTAAAAATATATATATGTAATAAAATAATAAATGTACATGAACTAAATTAAGGTTTATTTAATTTATGTAGCAATATACGAGTATATACAATTAAAATGATAGGTAAAATCTATAATTATACAAGGTGAAATCCGATCAATCGCCCGAACCCATACCGGAGACCCGGCCAGGGACCAGGAACAAGGTTCAATGATCACCAACCAAGCCCCTAGCTCGAATCCGGGCGGCCGACCAAATCCCACCTATATACTACATACTAATAGGTGAAATATGTAAATCCATGCCTACCTCCGCCCATTCGATTAATCTTGCTAAAAAGAAGGGCAAGAAACTTAGCAAGATCATGTCTTTTTTTTCCAACATATCAGTTACATACTAAAACTTATACTATACAAATTACTTATATCTACTTTAACTAATTGATAAGAAAATACAAGACAGCAGAAATTCAGGTTAATGAAAAAAAAGAAAAACATATATTTTGGTCTACCTGTCTTATATAGTCTATTTCCTTTTACAGTCTGTAATTAATTAATGTGAACTCCTTAGAGGAATCATAAGTTAGAAAATTATACTACTTACTTAAATTATAAGCTACTATCATTACAAATATCACTATCACTGTAACACCATGCTTCACCATCATCCAAATATTCATTATGCCCTGCTTAACATACAGTTTAAACTTATTCTCTGACAAAGCAAAGACTTCCTATGGAAGTTTATTGTAAAATCTTATGCCATGTCTTACGAAAGAGGTACTCACCTTGACAACTCTCATTTTTGGAACAGCCAGTTTATGTTTATTTATGGTTTCTTTACAGTGTTGCTCGCCAATCCTCGGGAAAGACTCAATATTTTTTCTGACATATCTAAGAACTTGGTAAATAAATTCACAAGGAACAGTTAATACATGAATTTCTTTGAATTTTCCCCTTAACGAAACCCGGTGCTTCATATTGTAAATTGCCCGAATTCCTCTCTTTTGCAAAACAAAGACTGCGTCTGTATCCGCGGCTCTACCCCACAACAGCATACCTTATGACATTATGCTGTGAAAGTAACTAAAATAGACTAATCTAGCAGTATCTACGTCATTAATTTGTCTTATGCATCTAACAGCGTATGCGGCTGAACTAAGTCTACCACGGAGGGCTTCATATGGGGACCCCACTGAAGACAAGAATCTATCGTAATGCCTAAAAACTTAGTTTCGTAACTAGTTTCGTTTCTTTCTTTGTAATCTTTTCAATTGTTATTATTTATTTACTGATGGCTTTCTACGTTGTTTTTGTATTTATAATATATTTGTAGCATCGAAATAATTATATGATTTGTAGATATTCAACGTGTAACAGAAAGGTGTAACCATATTTGAAGAGCTTATTCAGTCAATGGTATAGAACAACTTTTACTATGAAGCCAATCCTGAAACCTCAAAAAAAAAATCTGCCCTTCCGTACATTTCGGCCGAGCGGCCTTGCATTTTTCTATGAAACAGTAAAAATTTTTTTTCGAGATACAGGTTTTGTTCCATACTAAAAGTTGTTCTATACCATTGACTGAATAAGCTCTTCAAATATGGTTACACCTTTCTGTCACACGTTGTATATTAGTTTATATTAAAATTCTTACTAAATTATCTATTATTTATTTTGATGTATACCGCCTTTACGATTTATATCCTTGGCTTCATTTCCACCTAAAGGTTGTCTGGAAGAAATCGCTTTTAGTAATCTATCTGTATCTTGTTTTTTTTATATTGGTTCACAATTTGAAGAGTATTTGTCTCGTCTTGTCAAGTGCACAACAGATGGCGCCACGGGTTGTCTACATCGCGATGTCGTTTGTTCTTCATAGTTGATAAATACACTTATCCTGAAGTACTACCCTGATCCAATAGAATTATGTTATAATTTTTAAAGAGTTCTAGTATTTACTTATAGGTACTAGGCTCTATTTATTTAAACGAGTGAGTGGTGGAAAGAAAATCAATAGGGACACGATAAGTTCAGGGTTCAATTAATTTGCGGCAAACAAGAGGAAAAAAAAACAATATGTATCTCTCATACTGCAAGTAATAAAATAAAATAAAGTAACTATAACATAAAAAGCGGTTTTATAACATTACATTATAAACCGTGATTCTGCGCGGTGATTGGCCAAATTTATTATAACACCGCTAGAGAACCAATCACAAACGATAACGTTTTCGCTTCTGGTTGGTCTCAGGCACGTTCATACTCATCATCATCATCGTATGACCTTTGTGTCCTGTATTGTTTTTCTAAAAAGCTACAATTCCAGATTCCAGAAACTTAACTTAAAACTTAGTTTCTAATACTTTATATTCTCTGGACCCCTACCCCTTGTCTTTTTTGCATTTAAAACTAAATTATTTGCCGTGAACCAATCAAGAATCAGTGATAGAGTTGTATTCGCGTCGTCAAGGATATCTTTGTCTTTTTACTTTTAAAAATAGTTTAACTTTATGTCCTAGCATCAGTGACATTCTTTGCACTTATGTGGACATAAAGATCAATTCTAATAATATAAAACGAAATTTTAAAAATCATCCGGAAACTTTTGCGGGGAAGCTATGTTTAGATATTTCCATCTTCTAATATACAAGGTGAATTTGTGAACATCGTCCAAATTCATACTTGCGCCTTAGTAAGTGATCAGCATCATGAACCAATAACGATTTTTGTAAAATTCATAAAACTAAATTCTGACTCCCCATAGTGATTCACTCAGGACTGGGAGTGAATTACTATGGGAAGTCGAAATTTCATTACACGAATTTCACAAAAATTGTTATCGATTCATGACGCTGATCACTTACCAAGCCTCCAGTATGAATTTGGACGATGATGATGAAAAAGTCACCTTGTATACATACTTTACTGTTGCTATTTCTAGATTCCCTTCAAACGAAGAAAACCCTCAAATCAAAGTTTTGTTTTGTTATCTTTCGGTTCGCCTTTCCACGACATAAACTCCAAAACGACTCGGCTCGATTTAACAGAAATTTGGCAAACGATAATAAAACTTATTATTACAAACACGATTCTGTGCTTATACCTGCACAAACACGATTCATTACGCTTCAAAACAAAACATTTAGGCTCTCCTGGCCTTTAAGAGTAGCCTATACATATGACTGATATACATACAAGGCGTATCAGTGATTATTTTTATTATTCTACGACTATACTATAAACAAAGGGAAACCCATTCAAAATCAATTTTTTTTTTGGCAAGATTTTAAAGTTTTCTTTTAGTATGATCAGTACAATAAGTTAATTCACGTGATAGAACCTGAAAAAAAACTAAATTCTCTGTATCATTGTAACATTTATTATCTATTATATATTTCATTAAGGGCAGAAATGTTGATACTGCCAAGACTCCCCTTAAATTAGGGTCTATTAGCAACCTGTTCTTTTGGTGGTGATGAGTGATCGATGACGCGTTAATTCGTCTCGGCCACGCCATCAACCCATAGGTATGTATATGTGTATGGTCTATCTATAGCAACAGATTGTTTACCTGCAGAGAGTTAGTAAATAACAAGGGGACTAGGTTTGGCATCTCAAGCGGTATATAAAGTTGCCTGCAAAGTATCATCGACGGCATTCGTATCAAAACACTACAATGAACACTGTAAGTTAATGATAGATATTTTTTTAATGGGCTGTACCTATAGGTCGTATTTATCGAAATACATGTATGACGTGTAATATAAATTATCTGATATTGTGTTTTTTTGCAGTTAATTTGCATAAGCTTGCTGTTCAGCGCCTGCCTGGCCTTTGCCATGGCTTTACCATTAGAACCTTTGAAGCTGCCGGTAGCAGATGTAGCAGTGGCGTCAGAAGAAGAAACTCTGCAGCCGGCTGAGACAATATACCAAGTTGGGGGCTGCAACTGCGGCGGCGGTAGACGCAGGCATGGTGACAGTCGTCCTCCCCTCCGCGGTGGCTCCGGGATTGGCTACGGCGGTGGCGGCGGTGGCGGCGGAGGTGGCGGCGGCGGCGGTGGCGGCGGCGGTTTCGGCGGCGGTGGCGGTGGCGGTGGCGGTGGCGGCGGCTTTGGCCGTCGTCGTCGCTAACGTAAGCAAAAATTTGACAATTAACTGTGGTATTGCGGAAATAATGCTAGTGAAAATTATATAGTATAGTACCTATGCATACATATATATATTTTTGGAAAACTATAAAATGTTATTTTATCTGCAATGTGTGATGATATTAGGGATTAATAAAAATAAGTACGTAATATTTTTTGTTGTTATTTGAGTATAAAATTTCTTAATGTTTAAAAAACTTTGCCACCAACTTGTTGTTGGATAGTATCTATAATAGATACGCGGTAGCTAGCGTGTCCAGTACAGGCCACGCAGCATAATGATTAATCGCGCGCGACGCGAGTTAGTTGGATCACAGGTGCGAGAAGCGTGGCATACTGTTTAATTACAAAAACATCGCATCATAAATAACTTAATAATAGTATAAATATTTCACGGTGTCTTCGCAAACGCATTTAGTAGATTGAGTTGTACAGCCTATCGTGAAATATAGGCCAGCATTTGAATCTAAAATAACTGAAAACATCATAAATAACTTAATAATAGTATAAATATTTCACGGTGTTTTCGCAAACGCATTTAGTAGATTGAGTTGTACAGCCTATCGTGAAATATAGGCCAGCATTTGAATCTAAAATAACTGAAAAATTTTGAATATATTTTCACTTTTGCTTATTTTAATAGTATGTAATGTGGGCCCATAAGCAACATTTCTTTTGAAAGTTATTTTGTTAAGTAAATGAGATTGATACGAAATCACACAGAAAGTTATTTCTGGTTTATTTTAATTCGGTTGAATTGTTTTGTCTCCAATTTGAATTATATAATATTTACAGTTAAGATATCTTATCAGTAAGATAATACTGTTTAGTAAAATTATTGGTGGATCATTCCACTTCATTAAATTTATAAACATGGAATCCTTAAGTATAATATATACTGGTTTCTTTAAGAACCAAGTACAAATATTTGTATACACCTTCATCGGTTTTTACCTGTGAAGTATAATTAATATCGACGCTCGTAGTTATTAGTAATAACACGTAAGTAATAACGAAGGTTTCTGCTGATGTAGAAGACAATTATTTTGTCTTGATCGATACGTAATTTCTATATATAGTAACCAACTTCTTTTTGTGCTAGATACGTCTGTACGTCTGTACATAAACATTCTGACCTATGGGGACAGGATACAGACTTCAAAAATATTTATTTTGTTAAGTGTTTAGATTATACAACTAGATGGCGCTGGCTGTCGCATACATCGCAATAGCGAAGTGTTCAAGTTTACAAGTGTAGTGGTTCGATGTATAAGGTTTCGCCATCAGCCAATATAAAATAGTAACATAGTATACTGACTTTCATTGTGGTCTGGGGTCCTACTTTTAACATGGTCCTTCGAGCCGGATGTGAACCAGCGACCTATGGATATTAACAATAACTAAATTATTGGTTATGGAAATTTCCATAGCTATTTTAGTTAATTTTGTATTAATTTCAAACCGACTATTTGTCAATTTTCCCCGACTCCATCCCTCTCGCACTGCTTTTCTTTCCGCTTGGAGTGATTTTGATTTTCAGAAGTCTTTATTGAAAATAATTTACAATAACCAATTTGCAACTAATAACTAGAAGTAAATGTAGACCTTAACTATTGACTATTTTATTAGACTGTAAGCGTCTCTCGAAACTATTTTATTTTATATAATGACTACATTCTAATGCTATTTACGACTAACTGAAATTACAAAACATATAAAAATAACACGATATTAAAAATTAATGAACACTTAGTGAGTGTGGTTCATTTAAGTATCATTGGAGTAACGGGGACCTTTGCACGGGCGATCTACATCCACTAAAATACCAAATAAATGCGTAATAGTAGTTTATGCTACAAGGCCGAATTGGCTTTGGATTTGTTTCTGATTGATATTTTCTAGTTTGTAATGCACTCTAATAATATTTAGTCTATAACGTGTTTATGCTATAATTTTGCTCTACAAATGGGGCCGCCATAGAAGAACGTATCTCGACATACTGAAGATAGAAGAGCTTGTATTGTATGACTAGATTGATGGATGGGGAAGAGGCGAAAGAGGTTTGTCATGATCGTATCCCAAATGGGAAAACCAAAATATCTGGGCAAAATTTCAAAAAGTCGAGATTTTGGGATTATGGTCGGGACTCGGGACAAATAAATATTACGAATCAAAAAGTTATTTTTTATTATTAAAATTAAAGAAATTATAACAAAATACTTCTTTGCCCACTGACCGTTGTTATTTGTTATTTGTCGGGACAATTTGTACTTTATCGAGACTCTGGAAATCATATGAAATGTCGGGAAAATCCCGACGAATCCCGACCATCTGGCAACCCTAGTCTCTACCTACCCCTCTAGAAAACATACGTATATATCTGTCTGTTATGTATGTTTGTACAAACTAAACATCTCAATCTGAACCGTCATTTCTAAGCTATATACCACGGACTACTAACTGACAGACACCGATATTTACTGACGAAACTTAAAAAATGAATCTCAAATCAAATATTATGATTCTTATGATGATATGGGTTATTCCCAGAGCTCCAAAAATTTCTTCCCACGGCCCCAAAAATTCAATTTAATATTTATTATTATCATAATTTTATTCTCGTCGGCTCCAAAAGATTAACTGTACATATATGCAGAACAGGACGAACACATAGTTTTACTAAAAGCTGGACCCATAAACACCAGTGACAACGCGGCGGCGGGCGGTGTGGTAGAGTCAAAGATTTCATAAAAGTTTAGATGAGCCCTGGCACCTAAAATCTATTGCATTGTTTTTGAATGTGAAATGTAACACTTTTGACTTTATTCGTATTTATTGAAATAAAAATTTACTTTAAAAATGCACACGACGCAATATTGAGACCCCTTTTTATTGTAAAAATCCATTAAGACGTCTAACTATCACTGTGTTCAAATGAGTACTGACTGATTCCAAACGTGTGAGCGTCACCCATTTAAAGGTGAAAACATTTTGGTGCTGTCATACTACGGTAAGGGCCTATCTTTACTTTTTGAAATCTTTGGGTAGAGTGAGATCAAATCACTTAATTTTTTAATTATTTATCCATCTACGCTTTTACATATTTTAAGACAGTGCATCAGTTTACTATGTCGTAATTGGCGCGTCATTGCGTTTTTCCGCTTCGTAGTGCACTGTAGTATATTTATATGCTTCTACTTGTTATTTATGTACAATGCGTCTGTACATTATAGCTTTTGGAGCCGGTGAGAAATGAATATTTTCTAAAAATTTATTTTTGTAGTCATGGGAATCTCTATATGAAATTTTATTTTTTTGAGAACAATGGATTTTGGAGTCCTGGGAATACCCGATGATATCAACACATAAGTCATTCACCTGTAAGTAACAAAAAATATCGCTAATAACATCAATGTATATTCTTGATCTTTTCCTCGGCGTCAATGTTTCGGTGCACCCAGCTGTAAACAAATCTGTAAAGCGTACGCCATAGACAATTTAACAGTTCTGTCAATGCAAATGGGTTCGTATTGGCCACATTCATGTTTGTTCTTATGAGCAACTTTTGTTTAACGAAAATAAACCCATTCAAAATCTATGGGAATGTTTTTTTCTCAGGTTTTTTTCGAATAAATTCAAAAGTTTTTTAGTATGACTAGCACAGCTAGCTAGCACAGTAGTCTATATGAGCTCGATAGAGCGTATATCTCATCGATTTTGACAGTTAATTTAAGAAGGGAGCCAACCCTATCGTTCTTTTTACATACTATTTAGCTAGATTTTCTATTTTGACACATCGAAAGAAATCTTTTTTTATTTTATATCGTGTATCTTCATTAGCTTACATTGCTATTGCTACCACTCTTTTTTTCTACTTTTTGACTTTTGTGCGGATTATGTAGAAAAGCTGTATCACCGACCCAAGAAGGTTGTAATAGGATTCGATAGAGCTTCCATGGAGAAATTGATATGCGAATTTTGGAGTTTTGGCCAAACTCGACGAATACTTATTTTCTTCTGTCCCCGTTCTTGTCTGCCTTGATCATTAAAAAGTCATACCTACGGAATGACATTATGGAGGCAGAACGAAAAAAAATGTTTTGTATGTTTGTGTTTCACAAGCAGCCTTCGGCCTCGGTATTTATCGAAACTTGAAAAATTTGCAAGGCTTTTTTCCTCGGTGCCTTACTACACGACAAACCATAAACTGTAAAAGTTGCATGTTTAGTGCTTTTTTTTTACTCTCCGTTCGTAACTCGGACTTGCCACATTCCACATTTTTTACTTCATTTGACATGAAAGGACAAGAATGGCTCCGGGTTAGCAATGCTATCGTGTTATTTTTAAAACTACTACCTACTTACTTTTACATGCCTTTTACAACAAATTAGTCGAATTAGAAGAAGAAGTTTCGTTCTTTCAATGAATCGATTATTTGCTCGATTCATCGCTACTCTAATACTGTTACGTACCTAGGTCATAAAGGCAGAAACGCTACGCTACTGCCATCTAGGAACAGAAGCAACGGGGTAATCGCAGTGCCATCTGTTATCCAATAGCGGAAGCAAAAGGATCGGCGCCATCTGTTGTCTAGAGGCGGGGGCGAGAACAATAGACTAGAATAGTCCAGATGTCGCCCGACATAATATACAGTGTGTCTGTGTCCCTCGTACAAGTGCACATCCGAAAAGGGGTGAAACTAGACCTTATTTTATCGACAAAAAAAGGTTTTTTTTTTTAGAAAATCTTTGTTTTATAAATTTACGTTTTAAATTTTTTTTGCCTACCATGGAGACTATATATAAAATATATGTCATAACTTTGATCTATCGCGAGTAATGCAATGAAATAAAACTGTTATAATCCTTAAGAATAGACGGTGCATACCAAATCAAAAAAAAACATAACCAACTACCATTACCATAAAAATAATATTATAAAAGATTATTTCTTTAATTTTTCCGTCTTTTTTTCAGTAATAGTCAATTTTTTCAAAATAATGTCCCCGTTTTACTATATTTTTATTCCTTTTTATCATTGCCTATATTATCTTTCTAACAAAAAAAAATATAACGTTCTATCATAAATAAAATATTTTCTACGAGCGGTTAACCAAAGGCACTGCGCTCGCGTCCCATACAAAGATACCCAGGTGGAGTATTTTTTTGAGATTAAAAAAAAAATTCAAAAATTTTTTTTTCTTTGTCGATATATTTAGATCTAGTTTCACCCACTTTCGGATGTGCACTTGTACGAGGGACACACTAAATACTAGAAACTACACTTTTCTAGATGGTTTTTAGAATAAGGGACGCTTAGAATAAGGTTAGTCATGTCAAATAATAAGTATAATGTAATAATAATAATAAGTGTTTACACCCAATCGACACAAATACTTATGAAAAAAAAAATATGAAGAAAATAAGCTGTTGACTTCCTTTTGTATGAATCTTAAGGAAAATCAAGGCGTAAAGGGGCCTGCGATACGAGTATAGCGAAGTACAAGTTAGTGACGGACGTTCAGTGAAACGATTACTGTTTCTGATTACTGTTATTTGTGGTTTCCTGTGACTGTTTAAATAAAGTGTCAGTGTTATGGTGTAAATTGGCAACGAACTAAAATTTTAGTTCGTTGGTAAATTGGCATAAATTTATTTATCCCGAACTCCTCGTAACAATAAAAACTGTTCTGTGAACGCAATACAGTCGATAAAGACTAGTTTACGATAGAGTTGTAGAAAAAGATGACAGTCGATACAATATTTTACTGTGGTAGCTAAGCAGTAGAGTCAAGCAAGTCACGAGATAGAACTTATATAATATTAATTGTATATTTAAAGAGTGTGTGCGGTGTTCCAAACATGGACTGTGACTTGCATTTCACAGTTCACACACCTGCAGCCGTAGCACAGTCGACGCCACTTAGTTGAATCACAAGTGCGAGGAGCGTGACACGATGTTTCTGCGATTAAACAGTACGTCACGCTCCTTGCACTTGTAATTCAACTGGTGGCGTCACGCGCGATTAAACACTATTCTACCGGGCCTGGGAATACCTCTGACGCCACCTCACGGATTAATGTCGCGACGATATGTATGTATGTATGTATCTGTAACTTTATTGACGACAGAAATGTAGATTCAGCTTAGTAAGTTTGAATTGGGTCTGTAAGGAACCTGTTCTTTTGGTGATAACATATGGGTGATGATGCGAAGCCATCAACCCATATAGTATGTATATGTAGATATAAAAGAATGTACATGGTCTATAGCAACAGATCGTTTACCTGCCGAAAGCTAAGTCACAGTGACACAGGTACTAATTTTGGCGTCTCGGGCAGTATATAAAGTAGCCTGCAAAGTATCATCGAAAGCATTCGTATCAAAACACGACAATGAACACTGTAAGTTGATAACAGATATTTTTAGTTGGCTCTACCTTTAAGTAGGTCCTTGTATTTATCGTCCTCGTATAGTACTCGTCTAACACGAACAACTTTTCGTGAAAAAAAATTTGAGAAATCGAGAAAAAGAAAACTGTTGTTTTATACATTTTGTTCGGGTAACTATGTAACTTTTCTATGGAACAGCTGATTTTTTTTTCGCGTTTCGAGCTTTAGCTCTATAGTAAAAGTTGTTCGTATGGACGAGTACTATCGCCAGTTTCCGGCTTCCAAACATTCATCTTAACACCCAGTATATCGTGTAGTTTAATTATTAGATTTTGTGTTTCTTGCAGTTAATTTTCCTGGGCTTGCTGTTCAGCGCCTGTCTGGCCTTTGCCATGGCTTTGCCGATGGCATCATCGGGGCTGCCGGTAGCAGATGTAGCAGTGGTGCCAGAAGAAGAAATGCTGCAGCCGGCTGAATCAAGATACCGCGGTGGCTACGGCGGCGGCTACGGCCGTGGCTACGGTGGTAACCGTGGTTATGGTGGTGGCCGCGGCTACGGCTACGGCCACGGCGGTGGCCGTGGCTACGGCCGCTAATTTGTACAAAATCTTGTTTTAATTTTACAAAGTGAATTAGACAATTAACGGCCTTCCTGGAACTGCATGAGGCAAGTAGTAAAAATGATAACGTTTTCTTGAACAAAACTACAAAATTGTATTTTATCTGTGATTTAACTGTATTTACCTTATTATCGACGAAAAATAACAGTAGAAGTCTATTGTTAAGTTGTGGACGAATTCGTCCGTTTGTAAGGAAACAGGTTAAACGATTAATAAAAAAAATAAGTTCGTAATATGTTTGTTTTTTAACTATCAAAATCCTTTATCAAAAAAATATATTTCCTACTTTAAACTGGCTATCTAAAAAATATAATACTTTTTGGTAGAGGTGCTGATATAGGGGCTATATTTTATCATTTTAAACATCGTAAGTCACTTATTATGCAAATATTACAAATCCTAAATGTAACAATCCAATTTAAATATGAAAACATCACGTACATAAACATGAAAATTCGGCTAAAAGGCACACTTATGTACGTAGTAATAGAACAGAATAAATAATGTTAATGTAAATTTATATTTTTTGCTGCAATTACTATAAATAATCATAAACTAACCATCTTTGAATTATATACAGGGTGCTTGGTAATTCGACCTATTCCTTGAAAGGGGTCATATTAGAGATCATTTCCAACGAATTAAGTCCTATCAACTAGGTGTCGAAAATGAATGGTCTCCGAGTAACGAAGGTTTTTGTATTATTTTTCAAACTTTCAGACTAATAACCAAAAATAAAGAATTTAAAAACAACTATTCCTTGCTGAGAAGTGCTGAGAGCAGCACTTATTTATTATATTTCTGATCAATGATAGATGAGTGATCATTTATAAAAAAAATACGTGCCCTGAATTACCATAATCTCAGAATTAAAAGGTCTTAAATGGAAAGAAAACCTTTTTATTTTGTAATTTTTGAAATATCGACGTGTTTTACTTGAAAAAAAATTATCATTTGCGACCCCTAGTTGATAGGCATTATTTGTTGGAAATGATCCCTAGTATAACCACTTTAAAGGAATAGGTCGAATTACCAAGCACCCTGTATAAATATAAAATAAATATATCGTCACGACATGAATCCCCGAGGGGGTGTAAGAGGTATTCCCGAGTCTGAGCTGTGAAATGTAAGTCACAGTCCACATTCGCTGCACCCTCATTTCACCGACGATTAATACGTCCCAACGTGGTAAGCCCTATCGCCGATCTTCCTGCACAATACGCTTTTTTAAGGCATGCAGGTTTCTTCACGATGTTTTCCTTTGCCGTTCAGCAAGTATTAGGTAATATAAATACTAAAGCTTATTTTGAAGCTTTTAGTTTTAGTTTGACGTATCTAAAATTACACTAAGTTATGATTAAAACGAAGAGCCATTTTCAAGTCACGAATTTATAAACTTCAAACTTAAAATCTACTAAATTTATGTTTGACAGCACTAATTTACTCAACTTACGTGTTTTGGTATTTTCAAGGCACACTTACTTTAGGACTGTCACTGATAAAATTTAGTATTTTTAGTTGGATTTTAAACAGCTGCTCATAAGGTCCCGCTTAAAAACTGACTAAATTTTCCGGCGACTTTTCCTGTAGTATTTTACAGTTTTATGATAGAAATAGATGTGTGCCGTATTAAAAAAATTCTTCGACACGTACATACTTCAATCAAGTACATTTTTAAATTGCAGTTTTTCCAAAATTTGTGCTATAACTGATGACACATCTGCGTTTTTATTTCTAGTTGAATTATTGAAAAGAGTAGATTTGTCCACTAACATACAGCTTGCGACCCTTGTATGATGGTAAGGTATGATGAGAAACAAAATCGTAGTTGCTCTAGTATACAAAAAACTATAAGAAACACATACTATGGTTTATGGGAGCGCTAGCGTCTGTGTCGTTCAACCCTTCCGAGCTCTGAGGTGCTACCTGAATAATAGATTTCATTGCTTGTTAAGGCGATTACCATCGCCAAATTATCAGCTCGATATTTGTGACTACAAATATCAACGGAAACGACATTGAAATAACGTTCATATCAGCGCGCAATGCATAGTGGCTGTTACGACGCTCGCTGCGTCCTTGATAGGGCGAAATAGGAGAAAATTATACTTTTCACTTGGACGTGATTACTCGATTGAATAATCTTATGTTATGTTTATAGCTATAAAGTTTATCTATTTATCAAAGCATAGATGAATTCAATCGGCCAAGCCACTCAGGAGCAGTAGGGAATTTGAGGTCAAAAAACACCATTCAGTAAAAAAAAAAAACATGTAGAAGTTTTGGTGGTATGAAAAAGAAAAATGTTGCATATGTTTTCTAAGAGTTGATTATTCATAATACATTTTTTTCATTATTTTTAGTTTGCCATAAACGAGGAGTAGGCTTTAGAAAGTACCCATTTGGCAATAGTAAGGCCCTTAAAGCACCAAACCAAACTCTCTGAGACAGCAGCAACAATTTTATTGGCCTACTGTACCCTGCACAACATGTTCATTGATCACTGGGCAAATGAATTAGGTTTACCGAGAAACAACCAGTAAGCCGATGTAGAACAGCTTGATGTCGAATAGATCAACTCTTCACCTGAAGGGCAAGCAACATGTTGCCGAGTCATGGAAACTCTTCCATTTTACTAATAGGATTTGACAAATTAAAAACTAACATTTTATAAACTATATTTAATTGATAGCACTAAAACACAAAATAGTAAAATAATACATCGCAGTCCAGATCGGGGCTCAGATCTATGCCACTCATGGTTTCTACAGAGTCCTGCCATCTTCGGGCGCACCAGCCCCGTACCGACT
Source organism: Ypsolopha sequella (assembly GCA_934047225.1). Taxonomy (NCBI): domain Eukaryota; kingdom Metazoa; phylum Arthropoda; class Insecta; order Lepidoptera; family Ypsolophidae; genus Ypsolopha; species Ypsolopha sequella. The sequence continues at coordinate 11,894,340 of OW204002.1, read as the reverse complement.
ATAGGAGTCAAATTGGTTGTTACTCATGATCTCTACTTGTAGATAACAGCAGCATCCCGCAGTGCACTGAAAATGTTTTCGCCCATGCTCAGAACTGCATCGGCCAAGACATTTAGAGCATCCTCATTGGGCCTTGCATTTTCGTTTATCGCTTGCACCTGTGACCTCGGAACCATGTGCTGGACTGAAAATAAACAAATCATGTTTAATTATGTAGAGATTTTAAAAGAAACTATTAGGAGCCAAACACACAAAGCACGTTCTGCATACTGAATAATCAGAATGCACCTTCTCCTTGATCGCCGCAGTTTTGTTGGTGTACAGATGCCTTAGGAACTATTATGTTATTTCAGATTAGTAAGGAATGTAAGCAAATACAGGCTAAGATGGATATTGCTTAGCTCACAGCCTTAGTAATATAAATTCTGCAAGGAATGCCCTGAGTAAGCTGAAGAGGAAATCGCATCAAAAACATTTGTTGCGAGTAATCATATATGTATAATTAGAAATAGAAGAAACAGAAATATATTTATTTGCCACAAAATCAAAACATAAAAATGAATTTTTATTAATATATTTATACATATTTTGTTAACAAAATGGACCAATCTCAGCATTTGCTATAAGCTAAAAACGTTACAGCGCTGTTTTTCAGATTGACCCATTACAACTACAATAACATTCTCATTCTCGTTGCAGGTAGGAATACTCATACACATAATAAAAAACCAATTACAATAATACAATAATGAATTTAGAATAATGGACAATACAGGGGATTAATATCAAAATATATTTAAAAAAAACATATTATCTGCAGAATAACATAAAGCATTATTACACGAACATATGAAAAAAATTATCAATCACAAAAATAATCAAATTACATTAAAAATAGGTACTTAATTAATGACAACATAGTGTTGCATTCACATGAGAATAATTTATAAAGAAATGAATGTCACGGAACCACTGAATTTAATTAGGTTTTTTGTAGATCTAATATAGTATGCATCTATATTTTCTTTTAAAAGTATAAATTGACATATTTTTATGCAGGGGAGGAGGCAAATCATTCCAAATTTTGGCGGCCGCATATTTGAAGCCACCTTTAAAACCAGCAGTTTTATGTTTGGGAATGATCATCCTGTCAGCGGTTGCTTTTCGGGAATTATAGAGACGAAAGTTTTTAGCGAAAACAAATTTATTGAACAAGTAAAATGGTTTACTTTTGTGCACTACTTTATGTATTAAACTGGCAAGGTGTAGTTGCCAGCGACCCTTCATTTTGAAGATAGCCTTGTCATTTAAAAACGGCGTAATATGCGCCCGTTTCGGTGAAACAAAACAGAACCGAGCGCAGGCATTCTTTATATTTATAAGAGATAAATCTTGCCGTGCCTTGGACATGTTGGTTGTGATGTCAGTTGATTTTAGGCCTCAAAGTATCTCTGTTTGTTCCGTTATATCTCTGGCACGTCCCAACGTATTTTGAAGGGCAAGGTCTACCACTTGAGGATTAACCCCGTTTCCTAGAAAAGCAGATAGACGTTAGCAACCAGTCCATTGAAGGTTTTATAAAATGTATTTTTGATTTTATCCAGATCAAAACTTACCATGCACCAAAATCATATGACCATGCATGTAGACTTCGTCTGCCTCTCTCTTGTTCGACCTTCTCCTGCTGAACTCATTACGGACCCACCATACCCCTGGCAATAGCAATACCCCTGGTGGTATGGTGGGTCTTTTAAAGTTAAACGATACCCCTAGCTAATAGTCATGGTCATTTCGAAAACAAGACGGAAATAAAACGAAAATGTTGTCGCGAAGAACGCGAACCTTAAAAACATTGGTACGTTTCGAAATGAGTATTTTTGTGGGTAACATTTTTGTGTAAGGAAGGTGGTAAGAAAAAGAAAAAATATGTTTGACAGATAGGAAAACGGCGCGAACCGTGACGAGAGAAAAAATGAGAAATATAGAAGAAGGAGGCGAGATATGAAGTTGAGAGGCAGACGAAAGGAGTCTGATGAGTCGCTTTGGTATGTCTAAATAGTTCATATGTGTTCAATAGAAGTGAGGATGATAGAATTGTAGAATTTAGAATGTTTGACGTAGAACAAGGGAATGCGTGGCATGGGCAAGCTATTGGAGTGTAGGGAGGCTCGCTGGGGAAAGAAAGAATCCCCATTTTATACTGTCAGGCGTTGAGAATTGAGATAGAGTAAGAAAAGAAGCTGTTTGATCTATCAGCCATCAATAATGTTTGATAGTTCTATTAGAATGTCTTGTCGTCATATCTTTAGAACTCGGGCCATCTGAGTAGATCCGAATAAGACGCGGCGACAAATGTCAAATTCAATAATTCAAAACATTTCCATTCCAAAGAAAATAACATAATGTCTGTCAAAGTTGTTAAGTTTTGCCAGCATAATAATCTCGAAAATAACTTACATAACTATGAATGTGACGGACAAAATTATTTAATTTTGATAATGATCAATTCTGGTAATCTTTCTTGAAGAATTATATCAATAGGTTTTCCAAAAACAATGTTCCAGTAAAGTGAAACCCTAACTACTAAAATATTAAAATGAAATAATTTATAACATAGTCGTAAGTCTCTCAAAAAGTAGAAATACTGATTGCTTACCATACTGACCGTGACCGATAGAATCACCCATAAATGTTGATTATTGTCAATTATAATAATTATAATAATAAAATTCTTTATTGCACAGAATAAAATTATCGTACAAAGGCGAGCTTAATACTAATTAGTATTTTCTAGCAACTAACCTTTGGCAATGAGGAAATTGTTGAGGGTAGTGCCATACTATTTAAAAGGGATAATATTGAAAATAGTACTTAAATAATAAATATCTAGACTACATCCTAATAAACATTTAAAACAATGTTTTAGTATATAATAAAATACATAAACTACATAAACAGTTTACACAAATATACAAGGTGACTTTTTGATCATCGTCCAAATTCATACTGGAGGCTTGATAAGATATTGATTGATTGAAGACTGATATTGACGACGCTTCACGGATGTGTAACGGCAAGCTATTCCATAAGCGTATTGCACTCACAGTGAAAGAATTAGTGTACATGCATGTGTTATGCTCAGGAGTGCGAAGAAGCCAGGCTTTGCTCGGTCGTTGAAGACGATCGAGGGACAAGAGGGGTACAAAACGTTCTTTGAGATATTGTGGGGAATTGGGATTATGGAGAATACCATATAAATTGAGTTTGGCACGGAATTCAGAGATGTGATCATACTTACGCAGCCCGAATATATAGCGGATGCATAAGTTGAGAAGACGGTCAAGCTTATTCAGAAGTTCCTCAGTGAGGTCGGGATAGCAGACATCTCCATAATCCAGAATGGATAGCAACAAGGAATTGACAAGAGTAACTTTGACAGAGTATGGCAGGAACTTTTGCAAGCGTTTAAGCGCATGCATAGATGCAAATATTTTTCTACTTATTTCTGAGACGTGAAATCCCAAGACATTGTATTCTGAATATGCAAACCCAGGTTTTTTACTTTGGTACAGTAAGGTATAGGTATATTATTCAGGTGAACCGAGGGCAAGGTATCAAGGTCAAGTTTATGGACAAAAGCTCCACTTCCTAAAACCATGACTTGCGTCTTGGCTGGATTGACTAAGAGCCCATACTGTTCAGTCCATAGATTAATAGGATCAAGATCAACGATCATCTTCTCAATAGTATTAGACAGTGAATCTTGTTTGCAGGATAAGTACAGCTGCAAGTCATCGGCATACAAGTGATAAGAGCTGAAGTTCACAACAGAGACAAGAGTATTTATGAAGACAGAGAAAAGCGAAGGGGAAATAACTCCGCCTTGTGGACCTCCAGCAGTCACGTCACACCAATCGGAGAATGTGTCAATGACACGAATGCGCTGTTGGCGTCCGTGGAGATAAGAATCAAACCATGACGTAGCAGAGTCCGAAACATTTAGAGAACGAAGAATGGCCAAAAGGATGTCGTAGTCAACGCAATTAAAGGCGCTGCTAAAATCAAGTAGGGTGAGAAGTGTAAGTTGCCTATCGTCCATGGCATGACGGAAGTCATCAGTTATTTTGATAAGGGCAGAACATGTACTATGGGATGGACGAAATCCCGACTGAAAAGGATTTAATTCAGTCAATATTATTGTTGATTAATGTTACATTCTTATCTGTGATCCGTGAATTCAATTTAGGAGCATCCAAAAAGCTTGTTTATTTTAGTTCGTAGAAAGAGAATATTATTCTTTATTTTTTATTGTACACACACGGAAATATAAACATAAACAAAATTACAGTAAAAAGATGCACATTGGCGAGCTTAAACAGAGATTTCTGACAGCAAAACCATCACAATAGGAAAAAGTAACATAAACGGAGTAATCATACACGTGTACACAGATTAGTATTAGTTAGTGTGCCCTTCAAAATAGCAAAAAATTGTGCTGTCATTTAAAATTAAGATTTTTAGTAGGTTTCTAATTTTAAAACCTTCAAAATCGACTTTACTATGCACATAAATTCCGAAAATTTCCGAAAAATTTTTCCTTTAAATGACTGACTTTATCTGGTTTTTTTTTGGAATAGTGGAAGGACGTATGCTGACTAAATTATTGAAGAAGTGCAATGTCAAACAAAAGTACCCGGAATATGAGAGATTGTATGACTGATCAATGGATGTGGAAGATGCGAAAGTGGTGTGTCAGGATCGTAGCAGATAGAAATCTGTAGTCTCTGCCTACCTCTCTGGGAAACAGCGTGGGTATGTGTATGTAAAAGCGAAATAATGTTTTATGATCGCGTAATGGGTCGACATTTACCCCATAATTAGTTTTTAGTTCGGAACGCTGACGTCACAGTTGTTTAAACTGTGCTGACGTGGTGTAAATGGACATACGTACTACTGATTATACGGATAAAAAGAACCTCAAGTTTCCTTGCTTACTTTGGAAACCTACATGGGCAAAATTTAAATTTGGTATTTAACCTTTTGGTTTAATTATGATTATTACTTGCGATTGAAACTTGGATAACAACATGATGAATAATCACAACACTTCTTTCACAGTATACTTATTAAGTTAATTTTACCCAACCGGTTTCGGTTTTACACCATAATCAAGGGTTTAAGGACTTATCGAATTGAATGAAAGGTTTAAGGACTAGTTCTACGTTATTGCGTGCATTAACTTTTGGTTTAAAATTGAGAAAGACGTGATACAGCGTTTTTAAAATATCCTAATAATATTTAATATAATCCTAGTGGTGGAAAATAAGGAATAAAAGTTTGTATCAGAATTCAGTAAATCAAAGGTGAAAATCAGGGATAAAATTTTTAAACCATAAATTAGAAGCCGAAAGGCGCTAAAATGGAAGAAGCGGTTGTTTGTGATTCTTCATTTAAAACTATTGCAGGAATGATTTGCGGTGATGCTAATATTTTGTCAAACGTCCGAAGCGAGAAATTCTTTATATTCGAAATCCACGCGTACAAACGAGCGTCATTGCGCGCATCGCAAAAACGGCTTTATTGTTTGGAACTTAGAGTAGTTAATTAATGCATTTCATCCATCCATCAGCCTAGTTCGTCCACTGCCGGACATAAGCCTTTCCAGGACTTTGCCACACCCGGCGGTCATCCTGGAAGAATTGCCCATACTCACACACGCTGGGCAGGCGGGTTGGTGAGCGCAGTGCCGGAACCCTCGCACCAGTGACGCCGCTGCCCGTCACCAGTCTGTTCCATATAAGGCCCGGCTATTAGGGGTGGATATACCGCCATCCATCGGCCCCAGGCATGGTGGGCCTCCTGGTTTTTTGCCTGTGAGCTGTCCTCTTACTCTCCCTCGAATTACTTCGAGGGTGTCTCCAAGTAAGATGGTGTTACCTCCACAGTCGACGTGATTCATTTAGCCAAGAAAGAATATATAATATAGAACTGGCCCACTACGAGTAGAGTACTAGTCACGCGCAATATTAATGTCTATCTTTACAACACATTTGAGATTTTATCCGATGACAAAGCAGTTCATCAGTAATGCGCATTTAATATATCTTAAATTGTATGAGATTCCCCTGACAGCTTGTGAAAAAATTCAAGCTATACGACTTTGTATAGAACTGGCCCGTTGTAAGTACCTACTATAGTCAATCGCAATCTATGCGAATTTTATTTTTGTCACTGTCACCCCAAGCGAAAAATCGCGCAGTGCGAGAGGGGCGGATTCAGGGCAAATGGGAAAAAAGTTAATTTTATATTTTTATTAAAAAAACTAAAATAGCTAGCAAAATTTCAAATATTATATCTCTAGATATTGTTGAAACACACCTAATAAAATATGTTTGAGTTCTGTTTATGGTTCCTATTCGTCAAACGAGGAAAAAAAGTGTGTTTGAAGACCTCATTTCAACAATTATTTCTATCGAGGAAAATTTATCCAAACATGTTTTCCAATTTCAAAAGCCTAGATTATATAGTCAAAATGCATATACCAGAAATTTATTAAAATTTTCCGTGTATTTCATGAAATACACAGAAAAGTAACACCCGTATTTTTTTCGCATATCGCCTTAATGTGTATCTTTTCAAGTTATAGGACTTTGTAACCTAAAATTTCACAGTATAGAGTTTAAATGCATGAAAAATTGTTTCACTAATCACTATAGCATAGATAAGTACAAAAAAATACGATTATATGGCGGGGGGTCTATCAGCCTGTTGCCATCACCAGCCTGTCCTTTTGGTGGTGACATGAGTGATCCAGAGATCGGAATTAGGTATAAATGAATGAATGAAATCCACCGATCACAGTGAGGCTTGGCCAGACTCGATTAACGAATTAACCCTAGGATTTACAGTAGCCCCTGAAGCCCCATGTTTTGTGGGACACAGGAACCATTACGTATCCAAGAGTAGACTGGGTCGCTGTAATGGTAGGGAAGACATGCCCTCAGAATAGGATAGTGTGGATAGGATAGTGGAGAGTACTGGATATGCATCCTAGATTACGCCTTGAATTTATGGAGAGACGGGTAATGTTTATCTATGGATAGGCATCTTTTGGCTGTCTATCTATCTATATAGCTATTGCGGCTAATCAGCTATCTTCGATCACTGGATATCGTAAGGCCGCGGACGAATTCCTATGATGTAGGTCCTACGAGGCCGCAGGCCGAGCTTCCTTCATATTGTACATGTATGGAAAACTTAGGCTTATATAAGTATATCAGGTATTATAAAGAAAGTGCTTAATTTTGCATGTAATTTAGCTATTATGGTTTACAATTAAACGGTAAATTCTGAGCAGGCACTTTTCGTTCTAGCCAGAATTAATCAGTTTAAACAGGTTCAATACACAATAGAACAAAACCAGGGCCCTTATTGTCTAACTTCAACATCTATCGATATCGCTTTCAAACGTATTGTGATTGGCTAAAAATGATGTATGGCAACATCATTCCGTTCAACTAGGGAAGCCGGACATGTCCGTCTTTTTACAATCGTGTCCGGCCCCTCCGACTTTTGGTAAGCAATCACAGTTAATCTACTTAAATTAAAAATTAAATTAAGATTATTAAGTGTGACTGCTTAATTTTAAATTAATTTTAAGCGCTGTTTAGTTATAATTATAATGAAGATATTGGCATTTTTTCCAAAGAATGATTTCACGTTTTGATTTAGTAATTCATGAAAAACTTTTCGTTTATTGTGTCAGATGGGAGCTATTTTATCTAATTACTTATAAAGTGGAATAAAGATAAATATTTTATTTTTGTAAACTGGGAAGTTACCTATGTAGATACGGTAATATATTGACAAATATATGTATAGGCTGACTATTGATTGTTTTAGTTACTTTCAATGTAAGAAAGTTACAAATTACTTTAACGAGAACAAAATGCGGTACATAATAACAAATAATTAGGAATAGGGTAAGTCTCAAATGAATATAAAGAAACAAACAAAATTACAATTTTTTTTTTGTTCAGTAACAGTATGTCTGTCTTTCAGTGCTAAATGTCTGGCTAAATATGAATCTGAGTCCGGCTTTTTTTTATTTGGGCCTGAAACCCTATGTTCAACTTACTTCAAGTAACATGGACATCTGTCAGAATTAAATAAATGAGCTATATCAGTATCATAAAGAAGTTCGCTATAGTGCTTTCTATTAAAATAAATAAATAACCAGTAACCTAACTACAGCAATAAACATTTAGTGCACACAAAAACTGAGGGATTTTGTTCCATCTACTAAGGACCCCCGGGAACTCTTATCCCGTGATTATCGATATTAAAATCAACATAATTAACTACATAAATCAGACTACCTAAGTCCGATCTCTGGGTAATGACGCCTGAACTTGACTCAGCCACGTCATCAACCCGTACATATTATGCTCAGCAGGTTCTTTACCTCTCATCCTGCCGAGAGCTTAGTCACAGGGGGCGAGGTTTGGCATGTCAGGCGGTACCTATATAAAGCTGCCTGCAAAGTATCATCAACGACATTCTTATAACAAAACAGCACAATGAACATTGTAAGTTGATGACAGATATTTTTTTAGTCGCTTTACGTATATGTACTTGTATTCATCAATGTTACCCGTTGCTGTAGGATACATTATTAAAATTATTATGTGATTCTTGCAGTTGATTTGCATGGGCTTGCTGTTCAGCGCCTGCCTGGCCTTTACCATGGCTTTGCCGATGGCATCATCGGAGCTGCCGGTAGAAAAAGTAGCAGTGGTGCCAGAAGAAGAAACTCTGGAGCCGGCTGAGTCACACTGGGGAGGTCGCGGCTATGGCCGTGGCTACCACGGCGGCTATGGTCGTCGCTATGGTGGCGGCTATGGCCATGGCTATGGCCATGGCTACGGCGGCGGCTATGGCCATGGCTACGGCCATGGATACGGCGGCGGCTATGGCCATGGCTACGGCCATGGCTACGGCGGTGGCTATGGCCATGGTTACCACTACTATGGCTAATTTATCAATGAATTCGGACAATACTATTTGTACGACTCATGTTTCCATAAGACAATTAACGGTATTTGCGGAACTAGTGCTATAGTTCATTCGTGTTAAGCACAAAGTGAGTCATCAGTGCATCTGTCAGGTAAAGGTGTATTCACAATTAAGTAAAAAGTGTTTTAAAAGGCAAAGTTTTATTGATCAATAATAATTTGAAGTAACTATTTAGTAACTTAAAAATTTACTTCAAATTATTAACTAAAATTAAAATAAAGTTATTAATTATATATGTACAAATCTTAATCAGTATCATCGGAATCTTCGTTAGTATTTATTATAAAAGGGTTCTCTTGTACTTTCTCAGCTATGAATTATCGATCCTCCTTTATTATTTTTCGGGGATCGTGGCTAAGCCTGAAGGCAGTGATGACTCACTTTGTTCTAAGCGCGAATAGATTATAGTGAAAAGGGAAAACTACAAAATGTTATTTTATCTGTGATGTGACTGTTTTAAACGTTTAATAAAAATAAGTGTCTACGTAATGTGTTTAGTTTCTTTTGATTTTCAAGATTCTTTATGTCTACAAAGTTTTATTTTCAACGTAAAGCTGGATATCTACAAAATCAATAATATCTCTATGTAATAAACTAATAACCTAATTGTAATAAGATCTAGAGGTGCAAAAATCGAGGTCGATTAGGACTCTTGATTTTTAAAACGCCATCGTATAAGTACCTGTGTGACTGAAATAATTTTTTAAGGAATTAGGAAACCTAACTTTAACTAGCCAATTTAAATATTAAAACCCAGGTGTTATGGTAGAATAAAAAATATACTCCCAAACGTCGATCAAAACTACCTATTGGTACTATAATAGTAGTTTATGCTACAAGGGCGCAAAGGAATAAATTACGAGGACGATTTAAAACACGAGCGTAGCGAGTGTTTTAAACGTAACCGAGTAATTTATTGCTTTTAGGCCCGTGTATCATACTACATTTTTCAATGCATAGTGTGAGGAAATGAAAACAAATATAATCTTGTGAAATTTAAATTATAATTGGCTCAAAAGGACTGTATCCATAGCTGTTAAACGGTGTAAAAAAAGTATAACGTCTATGGTACACAGGAAAGGCTGCAGGTTAGCCAACCATTGTAAATAAATTAAAAAAAAATAATATTAAAGCCCTAGGGCAAAATAATCGACTTTCTGTTCGGTTTTGATGCATAAAAAGTGGGCCTTTACGAGCACTTGCATTGAAAATAAATTTACCTTCCCGCTTCAGAGTTAATTCTTCAAGAAATTACTTCTTTTGTGAGTAACAGTATTTATTTTTTAGGGTTCCGTACCCAAAGGGCAAATCGGAGCCCGATTAATGTCACTCCGCTGTCCGTCTGTCTGTCTGTATGTCACGGGTGTCTAGCTCTTAGACGGAATGAGATAGAAACCTGAAATTTTTATATGTTGTGTAAAATGTTGATCCAAAACCGAATTTTGAATTTACAATATAATTAAATAATTTTTCGGGGGGGACCTCATACATGATTTTGGAGCCGAACACAAATTTTCTTTTTTTACCCAGCATATAGGATATCATTGTCTAGAGCGCATTAATTAGAGCATAAATATATATATATATATACACATATATTTTTTTTATCTTAAGAAATAAAGAAATGGGGGACTGTCGAAGTTGCCATTTTTAGACAATTTTCATATTTTTCGGTCTACCAGTTTCGGAGATAAGTGAGGGGACATTCATTTCTTGTGGCTTTTCAAAGATTTCTCGAAATTAGTGTCTATAAATATAGCTAAGGGATATATTTTTACAATCAGCTCTTTAATATCTAAAATTTGATACCCATATTGTATTATTAGGATCATTTTTTTTCTCTTTTGTATTGTAAATACTTTAAGGGGATCCGATTCCTATACAAAAGTTCCGGCCTTTTCCTGAGTTAACCATATGGTTATATGTACTGAAAATTATGTCAATAATCTTAGTAACGCCACAATAAGTCGCGAATTAATAAAATATATTTTTAAAAATTACCTTTCAAGCACATTTTAGTAATGATATTTCGTCAAATTCTGACATTGTAGTGGTGCGCACTACGCAGTAACATACAAGCATGTGTGAGTACCTTTTTTACGTATGTGTATATTATGCAACGCTGCCAGATGTACGGAGCGGGGACGACTGCGGCGTTGCCGCTCCGAATTCTTATTATAATTTCTTCGAAACTGCTAATGCATGCTTTTTTGATTCTAACTAGTGTTGCCATTGTGCCAAATGTACCGTAATTTCGGTATGTAATACTAAAATTTTATCTCTTGAAGTCTAAACATTTTCAAGTTATATCTATCATGAATCATGCATGACAGTAAATACGAAATAAAGAAACAGGTCCTGATTTCAAAATATTTGTATCTCTGAAAACATCAAATACATATATACATATTATATGCTTTGCTTCGCTGATGTGATGTAGTTAAAATACGGAAAAAGGAAAATTGTGTACTATGTAATTTAAACATGGATGACAAAGTTATTGAAGAAATGAGATTTTAAAATATATATATTTTTTTATTTTCCTTCACTGGCGAGAAACAACCAGGATATCGAAACTGCAGCCAAGGAGAGAAAAAAATTCCCCATTATTCTAGCAGATGGCGCTTTCAAAATGAACAAAAAGCACAGCTATTATTACCAGGTTTGTGAAATTATTGTTATTTATCACATTTTAGTACTTTTAATATGGGGGCAGTGGCGTAGCTCAGGCAGTAAAATGCTGGAGTCTCAATCTCCATACAATCGTAACAGACGTAACAATCGTCGGTGAAATGAGGGTGTACATGTGTGGACTATGACTTTCACCGCACAGTCCACACTAGGAAAATACCTCTGACACCCCCGCGGGGATTCAAGTTGTGACGATATATACAAGGTGACTTTTTGATCATCGTCCAAATTCATGCTGGAGGCTTGATAAGTGATCAGTATCTTGGATCAGTAACAATTTTTGTGAAATTCGTATAATGAAATTTCGGCTTCCCATATAAATTCAGTTCCAGTCCCGAGTGAATCACTATGGGGAGTTGAAATTTCATTTTACGAATTTTACCAAAATTGTTATTGATGCATGATACCGAGCACTTACCAAGCCACCAGTATGAATTTGGACGATGATCAAAAAGTCACCTTGTATACTGTAGGGACAATCCTGAAATCGCAAAATAAACATATTTTTATAGATAAGTTAATTTAGCTACAACTGTCAAAAACCACTAAACTTACACCATGACACATTATTATTTCTTACTTCCTTACGTTATGAACTTATGATTCTCTACTTTCTTCAGTACTTTCACAATTTTATTTTATTGCAGGTCTAGGGACAGCTCAAAGTGACAAAAATGAAGTGTTATTTTGTGTGCTTCATAACACCGCTGCAACCCATCACTGTGTGTGGTGGAAGTTGACAGGGATGAAGACTTTATACAAGGAATGATACCAAAATTGGTATCGTTTTACCAGAAATAATACTAATGAAAGTAACGAAAAATGCAAGTATTTCGATCTTGTAAATAAATAAATCTTATAATTGGTCTTTTTTATTTCATTATAAAAACTTCTCATTATATTTTCATAATAAAATTTCATTCATAGCAAAATAATACAAATTAAAACACAAAAAGAATTTATGATAGGGGATCGAACCTAGATACCATAAATTGCGAAGCAAGCATACGCTACACAATGTACCACGCGGTGTCTTGTTGAGGTGAACGAAATTTGCTATATTTTCATACATAGCAAAATAATACAAATTTAAAACACAAAAAGAATTTATGATAGGGGATCGAACCTAGATACCATGAATTGCGAAGTAAGTATACGCTACAATGCGCCACGCGATGTCTTGTTGAGGTGAATGAAATTTGCTATTATTAATTACCTGTAGTGACAATTTACATGTGTGGGTAAGATTTCTTGTATACACAGAGATCGGTACAATTAAAACTTGTAGGCCAATTTATGTAAAAGTTGAATGATTTATCGATTGTGTAATGATTAGAACTTATCACATATGCTTGTATTGGATCGCGAAGTGAGGTTCTGTTTGTTTATATTACAAAGTAAGATCATTAAAAAATTCAATATCAATATTGGCAAAACAGCGCCATCTCACGAGGATGTGGTGCCTAGCTGCTCGAATCGTTCCCCCTTAAACAATTTCAATTTTGTTTTTTACATCGCGCTCTGTGGCGGGCATAATAAATTTCAAGTCTTAAACATAAACATAAACATAAACATAAAACATAAAATATCTTTATTGACCATAAAACATCATAAAATACAATGAGTATCTGACTCCTAAAAAAAGTGTTAAATGTAGGCTAGGAGTCAGCACATTCCCATAATTTCATTTTGTTATAATCAGTAGCCAAAAAGGTACATACAAAATTATGAAATTATGAATATCTTCGGTGCTAAACTTATGAGGCTGTGACATACGGAACGGAGTCTCGCGATAAAGGTTCCTTTTGTACCGTTTAGGTACTACGGAACCCTAAAAATCATAAGTAGTTAGAACAAAAATGTTAATAGTAAAGGACCTTGAGCATTTTTATATACGTCATAGTTATACATCGGAAAGGGGGTGGAAATAGACAAATCTAATCGACAAAAAATTGATTTTTTTTTAGATAATTTGACATTTTTGTTGCCTAACCAGGAATTATATAATACACATTATAAAAAATATGGTGTGGACATTGTTTACGTGATTTAATGAAAACAGATTTTTTTTAAAAAGCCAATTTTTTTTCATTCGATAAATTTATGTAACTTATCGTAATTCTTGTATGGAATCTGTACCATATACTATTGACTCCGTAGAAACAAATGAACTTCTACCGGAAATGGATAGAGTAAAACGCTCGCGTGATGGTTTTTTTCGATAAATGATTTTATTATGATGACAACTCCATACTTAGAAGGAGTCGAAATATATCGTATTTATTTGTTATTGTTGTTTGTATGTAAATTAAATAAATAAGTATGTAATCCATAAATAATTAAAAGCCATTCAAAGGTTAATAATAAAAAATATATTTATTTAAATTATAATATAACACATTATATTTAACAAAAATAATCATTTGTCCGTTTTCTATAGGACGGTTTTCATGAATTTTAATAAATATCCGCCTATCTGCTTCCAAGTTACCATCCGTTTGGATATTTCTGGATTTCATCCGGCTTTTCAATTTGTCCGAATTTGTGACTTAAATATGGTATATTAAATACAGATATGCTGGAAAAATTTGTCGTTCCAGATACGAACCTCGGTAGCGCAGTCGGAAGTGCGCCTATCATGTAAGCAGGAGGTCTCAGGTTCAAATCCTGGCCCGGGGAATTTTTTCAAAACATTTGTTCTTTTAAATTTGTTTCTGATTGATTTCTAGTTGGTAATGCACTCTAATAATAATAAGAATGAATGTTTAATATTCGCAATAAATTAATTAATTAATGTATTCAATCAGTCTTCAGTCTTTGTACCCAAGTCCCTGCATTCCGCACGCACCCCTCTTCGCATCTGCTATCCCTGTAAAACGAGTCCTGCGTGTAGGATTAATTATTACATATTGTGACTAAAATGTCCGAACTTTCGAAATGGTAACCCTCATAAGGGATGAAACTTTTGCGGCTCCAAGTGAAATTACTTATTTTGGTCCCCACTATCACTGTGCAACGTGGCTTGGTTCCATCACAAAATGCAGTTTGATTTTCTTAGCCCATTTGCTAGCGTAGAGTTAATATATTTCCGGCTAATATGACCTTAATATCCAAACAAAACCACTGCTCAATATGTTTGGACAGGGTCTCTAAGTAACCTGTTCTTTGGTGATGATGCTGATGAGTGAATGACTAGTTTACTTGACCCAGTCAACATAAGACTAACAAAACTCGTATGTATATGGTATATACGCAGCAGGTTCTTTTGCCGAGAGCCTAGTCACAGGACGGGGCGGCCATCTCGGGCGGTATATATAAACTAGTTGCAAAGTATCATCAACGACATTCGTATCAAAACACCACAATGAACAGTGTAAGTTGAGGACAGTTTTTTTTTTTAATTCGCTCTGTCTTTATATGAGAGTAACGCGTTGTAGGAATTAATATATTGATCATGTATTTGTTACAGTTAATTTGTATGGGCTTGCTGTTCAGCGCCTGCCTGGCCTTTGCCATGGCTTTGCCGATGGCATCATTGGAGTTGCCGGTAGAAGATGTAGCAGTGGTGCCAGAAGAAGAAATTCTGGAGCCGGCTGAGTCGCGTGTCAAAAGACAGTTTGGGTTTGGCGGCGGCTACGGTAGCTATGGGTACCCACAGTTTGGTAACTTGGGCGGCGGCTATGGCGGTGGTGGCTACGGTAATTACGGAGGGTATGGAGGTCAACATGGACATCACGGAGGATACAACAGGGGAGGCTATGAAGGACACCACGGTGGCCACGGTGGTTACGGTGGAGGCCACGGTGGTTACGGTGGAGGCCAAGGTGGTTACGGTGGAGGCAATGGCGGCTACGGTGGCTACGGCGGCTATTTTTAGTGAAGTGTAGTGTACTTAAGCTAATTTATTAATTAACGTGAACAATACTTTTTGCAACTGCTTTTAAATAAGTGAAAACGATAACTCTATCTTCAATTCGGTTGGAAAAAAAAATGTTACCTATTTTATCTGTGATGTGAGTGTCTTAAATGGCGAATAAAAATATGTACAATTAAATTTTTTGTTTATTTGGATCCTTACCTTTTGAGTTAGGTACTTTACAGATATTTACAGCGATAGTTATATATGCGGTTTTTGATTAAACTACATATACAACGTGTAACAGAAAGGTGTAACCATATTTGAAGAGCTTATTCAGTCAATAGTATAGAACAACTTTTACTATGGAGCCAACCATGAAATCTCAAAAAAAAATCTGTCCTTCCATACATTTCGGCCGACCGGCATTGCATTTTGCTATGAAAATGTAACATTTTTTTTTCGAGGTACACGTTTTGTTCCATAGTAAAAGTTTATTTATTTTATTTTATTTATTTATTTAAGTAACAAATTGCAAACCATTACAGTGTATAACCAATTCAGCAAGCAATGAAGAAATAATTACATAATAAGAAATACATGTTATTATTATATCTAGTACATTTTCAATAATCAACTAATCTTAATCTCTCGTCAAAGTCAATACATTCAGGACTACTTTTGTGAATTCTGCCATAGAACAATTCATTATGTCAGTCATACGTGCCACATCATTTAAAATCTGTATAGCCCTGGCCAATGGTGAATATTTCTGTAAATTAGTGCGAGCGGTCGGCACAGTAAACTTTTTTTGCCTAATTTTTTTTCTTAGTCGGGGGTTTGGTACTGCCAGAGATAATGAAGCTAGTACATCCCTGTACATACTTTACCCCTTATGAGTTTGAAGAAGTATTTGGCCAGTGCAAAGTTGTTCTATACCATTGACTGACCATGCGGTCCGAAATAGAATTACAATGGATCATAAGCCATTCACTTCATACTTTCGTAATCGATTTTAGCGATATAATTCTATTTCGGAACGCAGGGTGAATAAGCTCTTCAAATATGGTTACACCTTTCTGTTACACGTTGTATACATCCAATGTGTAGTTTGTTTAAAAACATCAATATGTGATAGATTCTCTGAATTAGGCGCATAACGTTCCATTCGCGAAACGTCCCACTGCTAGAAAAATGTCCCATTCGCAAAATGTCCCGTTTTCCAAATGTCTCGTTCTCAAAACGTGTCATTCCCATTTAGTCGCCTTGATTATTTTAAAATCTTATGGCTTATGTTTTCATATATTTGTGACGGACAACAAAGTGACGGATGATTAAATTTCCGTACAGATTTAATGACAGATGATTTATTTTCCATACAGATTTTATGTCACTTTTCAGAAATGACAGATGATTTTATTTTATCCAAACTCTCTTGTTTTTTAAAGTAAATAACGATTTTTATACTATAAATGACTTATTTTATATGTAAGCACATTTTAAAATAGTTGTGGTTGTAAACATTGTGAGATATTTTATAAAACCCACGGAACTAAGTATTGTCAATTATTACTGGAAAAGTAGAATTAAGAAATTCTAAAATTTATTTCGTAGTCAAAATGGCAATTTATTAATGAACAAACAGTTTCATACTAAATTGTATTCTATAAATTATATCTTTGAGAGTAGGTGCAATTAAAATATATACGAGTACATATCTATTTCAGAAACCATAGATTAAATTATGTTATTAATCTATAACAATACATACCAATAGAATTATATTGGTATGTTAATACGAAAACCATTTCGAGATTTAGGTTTAATAAACCTTGATAAGCTGATGAATATTTTTACGCAAAAGCTGCAACTTCCATTCACCTTCGTATGACGTCACTTGAGAAATGGCTGTTTAGAAATGTGTCCTTTGCAATAAAGATAAATTTAAAAAAATTTGTTGCCCACTGATTTGACAGTTGGATGACACATGAGTTGACAGACAGAGACAGACCACTTTTTTTACAAGTAATCACACATCACAATCAGTATAATGTTTAAAATTCTCAAGTGACGTCATAACTCACAATTCTTTAAAAAATATAGGTTAATTTATATATATAGCTTCACAGCCGTTCTCGGCCACAGCGACAGCTTCTTAACTCCTGTCAAGTTTGAGAGCTAAACTGTCCAGCTCTCTGATGTGCTCTCAAGTGACTCGCGTAACCAATTTTTGCATTAAATGTACGCCCACATAGGGCGCACGTCAGCACACCATTCATGAAATTGTAAGCGATGTTCGCAGGTGGCCGAGACTTAAGGTCGTCCCTTTTTCGGTCTAAATCGGACCTTCGTTCTTGTTCAAAGTCATTAACTTTCCTTTGAACAAGGTTCCGCCACTCTGCGCGTTGAGCTGCCTTATCCTCCCACTGCGATGGCTCAATGTTGCATCTTTTTAATTGTCTTTTCAGAACATCCTTGTACCTTAGGTACTGGCCTCCACTTTTTCGCTTTCCGGACTGGAGTTCTGAAAAGAAGATGCGCTTCGCCACTCGCTCCTCCGCCATCCGCGACACGTGTCCGCACCACCGAAGCTGTCGCCGCATGATGTATGCCTCTATGCCACCCACATTGGCGCGTTGCAGCACTTCGGTATTTCGCACCCGATCAGACCATCTGATCTTAAGTATATTTCGGAGGCATTTAAGGTGGAATCGGTCGAGGGTGCGGATTTGGTGGCGGTATAAGCACCATGTCTCTGCAGCGTATAGGAGGTTTGGCAATACTATCGCCATGTACACGGAGACTTTCGTGCCCAGCTTCAGTTCGTGGGAGCAGAAGACCTTACGACTCAGTTTGCCAAATGCCGCGGCTGCGGCACTGATCCTGCTGTTGATCTCAGAGTCGAGGTCGCACCTGGTTGACACAGTGCTCCCCAGATAGCGAAATTTGTCGACCTGCTTAAGCACGTCCTCACCAAGTCTTACAACCAGTTGTTCATGGCCAAGCGAGTCCAAGGACATCACTTGTGTCTTCTTTACATTGACCTTCAGGCCAAATTTAAGACAAGACTTGGAAAAGATCGACATTAGCTTCTGCAGGCCGTCCGAAGACTCAGAAACGAAGCACAAATCATCCGCATACATGATTTCCGTAACTAGAGCGTACGACACTTTGGTCCGGGCTCGCAATCTGCCAAGATTAAAAAGTCCTCCATCTGTTCGAAAACGGATGTGCACTCCTTCCGAAGATGTTTGTAACACCTCGCGGACCACCACTGCAAAGTACAATGCGAACAGTGTTGGCGCTAAAACGCAGCCTTGCTTCACCCCACAGGTAACGGGAAAGAAGTCAGACTGTTCGGCATCAACAGCGACACAACACGACATGTCATCATGCAGTAGTCGCGCAAGTCTCACAAACTTCGCCGTGCATCCCAGTTTCTCCAGTACTATCCATAGAGCTTCTCGAGGCACACTATCAAACGCCTTCTCAAGGTCAACAAAACACAGGTAAAGTTGGCGGCCTTGTTCCCGGCTTTTTTCCTGTAGTTGACGTATTGAGAAGATCGCTTCACACGTCCCTCTGTCAGGTCGGAAGCCAAATTGGGTTTCGGGGAGAATATTTTCGGACAGCAGCTTCAGGCGGTTGAGAATCACCCGGGCAAAGACTTTTCCGGGGGCTGTTAAGAGTGAAATACCGCGGTGAGAGCCGCAATCAGAACGGTCTCCCTTGTTCTTGTACAGAGAAATGATACGGGACATTTTGAACTCAGCTGGAACTCGTTCTTCATCCCACATACGAACAAACAATTTCCATAGAAGAACGTGCAGCTCCTCACCGCCATACTTCAGTAGCTCACCTGGCACAAAATCAACGCCAACCGCCCTGTTGTTTTGTTGCTGCATGATGGCATTAGCAATCTCACACAATGCCAACGGCTTGTCCAACTCGTTACAAATTGGGAGCTCAGGAATAGACCTGATTTGCTCTATATCCACTTCGCGATCTACATTGAGCAGGTGGTTAAAATGCTCGGCCCATCTTTCCAACTGATCTTCCTTACTTGTCAAGAGATACACCCCATCAGCTGACTTCAGGGGCACTTTGACGCGCTGAGTGGGTCCTATCAGTTTGCGGACCTCGCAGTAGAACTCCCCGAGCTGGTTGGTGTCCGAAAGCCATTGCATGTGCTTAGCCTTCTCCTGCCACCAGCTATCCTTTGTTTCCCGACACAGTCTACGCAGTTCTTGACCACTAAGTTTTATCTCCGCAACAGTACCTCCTTGCTGTCTGCCACCTGATTGACGCAAGAGTGCCCGGTGTTTGTCGATTGCTGCCGTCAGGACTGCATCGTTCTCATCAAACCAGTCTTCGTTTTTACGGACTTTTAGACCCAGTGTAGCAGTAGCGGAGTCTAATAGATGAGAGGCGAGAGTCCCCCAGTCAGTATCAACATCACCCGACTCGCAATTCTGAGGCGTCATTATAAGGGTCTCTACATATTTATTCCTCACCTCGAGATCTTTTAACCTGTCCACGTTTAAACACGCAGGTCTTAAACTACAAGATCTACGAGGTGGACGGAGGCGAAGATTTAACTTAGTGATAACTAAACGATGGTCAGACCAGCAATTCGCACCGCGCATTACGCGAGTTACTTGTACTTGGGATACATCACGTTGCCTGACGATTGCATAGTCGATCAGATGCCAATGCTTGGATCTCGGGTGCATCCACGTCGTCTTGTGCTTAGCAGCTAATCTGAACATGGTGTTCGTTACTGCTAAATCAAATTGTGCACAGATAGTGAGTAGCAACTGTCCGTTGCTATTCATATTGCCGACACCGTGTCTGCCCAGGGCTTTAGGCCAGGCCTCAAAGTCACGTCCAACTCTGGCATTAAAGTCCCCCAGTAACAAAATTTGTTCATTGGGACGAATTCTCTCGAGGCAACGCGAGAGCTCTTCATAAAACTTGTCCTTCACCTCGTCAGACTTGTCCATAGTAGGAGCATAAATGCTTAGGACATTAAGATAATTGTCGTTTTTGAGGTGAAGGCGTAATGTAGTTAAGCGGTCGGAGATGTGGATGGGACACTCCGCTAAACGCCTCACTAAGTTGTTTTTGATCGCGAATCCTACGCCTGACCTTCTGGGTTCGGATGATGCAGTACCCTTCCAAAAGAAAGTATAACCGCCACCGTGCTCCACTAGTTCCCCCTCGTCAGCGAGATGAGTTTCGCTGATAGCGGCCACATCTACGCCATAGCGATGGAGTTCTCGGGCCACAACAGCGGTTTTCCTTTCAGGGCAGGCGTTGCCATCGCGATCTAGGAGCGTTCGCACATTCCACGCGCCAAAGATCATTTTTGATGAAACGACGTTGTTATTTTTATTGCACTTTCGACCACGTTTTAAAGATGCGGAGGCAGCCGTGGTAACTGTCATCCCGTTGGTTTGGAGTGAGCGTTTTTTGGGACACCTTTTCTAGCCCCCTCCTCAGCTGAGTGAGGAAAGCAGTGCGTCCCTTAACAGGGCTGCTTTGTCGCCTCGGGTGCTGCCGAGTCCACACTGTCACTCCGATATGCAGTGCGAAAACGACCACGGTGTTTCTACCACACCCCCGAGACCGCCTGCGTGCAGGAATCAGACAAAGCCCGACGAGCATCACGCCGAACCTCTCTACTTCAACCCATCGCCGCAGGGCTTGCTGTATTCGGAGTCCATTTTAAGGAAGCAGTCATGTGCGCAGGAGATATTTAAGGTGCACAAGTGTTCGCGCCACACTGATGCACGCACTCGTCCTCCCCTGCCTTTGCCCAGTGGAACGGAGAACCGCTACGACTGGAGGCAGGGTCAGATGGTGTGTCTGGCCGACGGTATCTGTCGCCCTCTACCGTCGCCCTAGGCCTTCCACCAAGCCTTGCTGTCTCGCCGAGTCCACCAAGACCCGATGCATATCTGCGGTGAGTTGCCTTCCTCGCCGAAACAGACTTCATGCACAAAGCGGGAGGGTTCCGCTAAACTAAACTTGCCACCGTAATGACAAGCCCCCTCTTCCAGGTTTAGCCCGCGAGCCGACGCGGTTTGCCGGGGTGTGGCCGCTGCGTACATAACAGCTACTTGGAGCCACTGGAGAGAGTTTATGGGGTTCAACGCATTTTAACTGAACTTAGCCACTAATAAGTCGGCTGGCGTAAGAACGACGTTAACACCCCACTACACCCCATAATTTATATACCAAAATAATGACACCCATGTCCTAAAATGGCGTATATGAAAAAAAAATTTTTTTTTAATCTTTTTGAAATAAGCTATGCGAATATACGAAGGTCATGCTCGATTGCAACGTTTCAAATCTTCGTTCATCGTCCGTATCTACAGCTGCGACGTAGAGCTCCGGATAGTTATTTATAAGTTTATAGGGAGAGCTCTCTTCATCCTAGATACTCATCGACGCTTACTTTCAAGCACATGAAAAAAATGTATTACATGAGTTAAGAAGAGTTTTGTAGCATTTATACAAGGTGAAATTGAATCAACCGCCCGAATTGATACTGGAGACTCAGTTAGTGATCAGGAACAAGGTTCAATGTTCCCTTTTTTTGAAATCAGAAAATCATTTTTTGTTCCCGTACGTACTGGACTAGTTCAAATATAATTTCAAATGTATAGGCAATACGAGAGCAAAAAATATTAAACATTTTTCCTGGTCATTAACAACCCGGTCCACGACGACGACAATTTTGATGCAAAGCATTTTGTTAAACATTTTTCTGGCTTTTATCGCGATGTTTTTTAAAAAACCAAGGACATATTACTTCATATTGGCCGTCTAAACGAATGCCTAAAATTATTTGATTGAATTGTTTCTCTTATGCAAATTATTTTGGTACTTACGAGCCCGTTACGAATAGTTCTTCATAATATCTGAGTACCAAAATAATTCGCAAAGGAGAAACAATTCAAACAAATAAATTTTAGGACTTCATTTAGACGGCTAATATGAATTGGTGTATGTCCTTGGTTTTTACAAAAACATCGCGGTATGTAAAGATGAGAAAAATATTTAAAAAATACTTTGCATCAAATGGACGAAAAATACGGAGCGGGTGTATGAAATTCACCTTATATAAAGCTATAGCTCTGAGTGATAGCTTTGTATCATATATGTTACAATTAGTTTGCTATATATCTTTATTTTATTATTTAAATGTAATAATTTATTAAATATTATTAATGTTTTAACTGCACTATATGCACTGTTTATCGTATTAGGCTCAGACCTTATATAAACGATATTGAAGTTTACTAATAAAATAACAGCCTAATTATTAGTAAAGTTCCGTTAAATTTTTGCCTCGGAACCCAATGACTGTTTATGAATTAATTATACGAGTAGCTAAACCAGTTGACCCGATATATTTTGCGACGAAACTTTTTGGACCGCAAACATCGAGGTGAAAAGTGGTGCACATTGTGAGCCCTTATCTAAGTCACACTATGGATAAGTTAACAATATTATGTCTTCATATAAAGCGGCCGAAACGCGCGCTTCCAAATCTAAAATGAAAAATTTAATTTTGTCATTTTGTTTTCGTGAATTTCTCGACCGCTATATTTTACCTGTAATCTTTACGTACGTACATATTTACCATGATTTTTTTTCATATTATTCTGTCCACCAGTTATGGAGATACGGGGGGACATACATTTTTGTGGTTTTTCGAGGATTTTTTGAAAAACATGAAGTAAATATAGCCAAACTATATATTTTTACAATTAGCTTTTTAATACCTACAATTTGATACCCAATTTTATTTCCATTCTATCTATCTATGTATATGTATATAATATTCTTTTTATTTATTTTTTGCTTTTTTATATTTCTCATTTGTGTTCAACTTTTTTTAAATCGCTATAGTTTTCTTGTAATTCCATTTTTTTGGCCAAAAATCGTTTTTTTTTTTTTCATATTTCTCAGTCTACCAGTTTCGGAGATAAGGGCCCCCATACATTTTTCATCTTTTTTCAAAGATTTCTCGGAATCAGTGCCAGTAGTTAAGGTTTATATTTTTACAATCAACTTTTATTTAATATTTTTTTACTATATCTACAATTTGATATCCATTTTAATTTTTTTATCTCTTTTGTATTGGAAATATTTTAAAGAATTTCAAATTTTTATTTACACCGCGCAACTTAATACTGTTTATGTGACAAATTTCAAGTCTTTATCTTTAACGGTGCTAAAGCAAAGAGGCTGTGACATACGGACGGAGTCTCACCATAAAGGTTCTTTTTGTACCTTTTAGGTACTTGTGAACTCTAAAAACGCTATTTTAATTGTTTTTTGTATAGGAACCCACTTGTGGTTTCAATTAATTTTTATATTTATTATTTGCCGTGATAGGTGCCATAGTAAAACTTATTATGTGAAAATTTTAGGTACGTATAACGGCTGAAGCCCCTGTGACAGACGGACAGACAGACAGCAGAGGCTCAGTAATAGGATCCCGTTTGGCACCCTTCAGATACTAAACACAAAAAAAAATGAAAAAATATGCTACTACTACTATGCCACTAAGGCTGTATTCTAAGTTGAAAATTTAATTAAAAGTAGTAAAATATTTTTGACCCCCTAAAAATGTTATTTTGCCTGTGTAAAAGGTACACGAACAAAAAAATGTACTTAATAAATTGTACACAAATTCTTGTAATTTTACAAGTTTCTTTTATTCCACAAATATTTATTTTAGTTTTATCTTAGCGACCGGTTTCGTACGATTATAATAATATTTTCCGTCCGTACGACACACCATCGTACCTACAAATTATTTATTTTAATAGTATTTTAAGGAAACATCTAAGATGGTAAACAAGTTGTTTACATTTTATTTAGGTAATTTATTGATGATGATATTCCAACAAATGAAACAAAATACTAGTATATTTCCTTATAAATAATGTAATCGCAGAATCACAGAACGTGGCAGGTAAGTATGTATGATATGATAATATAAATATGATAATTTTTCAGGCTACCTAATAAGATAATACATTTATGCTCAAAACCATGTTAATTATGTTGGTGACGCGTGATTACAAAAACAACAGTTGTTTTCGAGCAGGTACTTGGTCCAACCACGCGGGCTTTCAAGGCGCTCTTATCCCGAAATCAGTAATTTCAAAGTCAAATAGAACTTTCAAATATCGTCTAAAACTTCCAAAAAAAAAATACGCAATATAGTTCGAACTTTTATCTAGGTCTTCCACGCATGTGTTAGATCAAAACTTTGCTCGATAAAAATAATTCACGAACACAGCATGTAATAAGACCTTTCAAATCATGCCATTTCCATAATTCCACTCCTTTATTAACGAAACATATCTGGTAATATTGCTCTTTAAATTTTCTAGGTCGACCACGTAAGTGGGTTTTAATAAACACATCCCTTATTTTTAAACAATTTAAAAACCGACAAAAACAACGAAAAAGTACAAAAGTGTGGTTATTTTCTTTACTCCTTACACGTAAAGAAAAAGACAGAGAGTCACTCTTCTGGGTTAAGAGCGCCTTAAAGTAGACGCTCACTTTAATCCCCAGAGTATTCGGGTCAACATTGTGGCCCAAACCAACAGGCTATTAGAGTAAGGGCCGATTTTTCAATTGCCAGATAAAATTTATTCCCAGGAATAAACTATAAGTACCGATTTCATACAGCAAAAGGTGTTAGAGTGAAACCAACGTAGTTTATTCATAGGAATAAATTTTATCTGTCAATTGAAAAATTTTTACTCCAACCACAAAAGCCCGAATGACTCCGCCGGCGTGGTTTGTAAAATACCTATTACTATTGACCCTATACTTCGTCCACTCTACTCATATTTCCGTACATTTGCTATGGTAGACGCGAGTGTAGAGGGCGAGACGAATTTCCCCCCGTGGTCTAACGTAAAATGTGTTAGCCACGCCCGGAACTGTTTTTTTTTCCTTACCCTGCCCTTAGCATGGAATTATTGAGCAGATAGATACCTATGCTTACTCTAAAACCCAGAGCGTTGCGCGTTACCATGTACTTGATTTGCAAGGAAGCTTACCGCTTTAGTCAAAGCAAGGAAGTTAATACAATTATTACACTTTATTATAAACAGACTGTAAAAGGTGATAGACTATATTATGAAACAGCTAGACTAAGGTATTTTTTTTCTCATGACATAAAATACTCCTGTCTTGTATATTTTGTCCCTTTAACACGTTTGAACGCCTGCGGTCGTGTTTAAAGTAAAATGAAATGAAATAATGATAGATGGATGACGTAAAATTTGTGCCTATCAGATAAAATGTGGGACGAAATTGTGACAATTTATTATCAAAGTGCATAGACGATTATAGCATTATTTCATATTTAGAACTTTAAGTTTTTAATTTACTACGTAGACTTGATTTTTACAAATCTGCAGAAGTGTTTGTAAAATTTAACCTCCCACACCACCGTCTACACCTTCCGGTCTCAGGGTTTTACAGTAGCAGTATTAGAAAACGGCTGGCCCAAACAAGGGTGCCTACTTTAAAAGCCCGAGTGGTTGGACCAAGTACCTGGCTTAAATCAACAGGCTATTGTTAAGGGGCTTAGTATCGCCAAATTGGTTATTTCTAAAGCTTAAATAAAACCCCTCGATTATGGCCAAACCAAAAAAATTTAAAAATGTATTGTGAATTATCAACTCTAAGGCAACATGCAACATACAACCAAAACTTCTACATGAAAAAAAATTTCAACCGAATAGTGTATTTTAGCTTGAATTTCCTACTGTTCCTAAGCGGCTTAGTCGATTTAATTCATTTATGCTTTGATAAATAACATATGATTATTCAATCGAAAATCACGTCCATGTGAAAAGTATTATTTTCTCCTATTTCGCTCTATCAAGGACGCACCGAGCGTCGTAACAGCCACTATATGCATTGTGCGCTGATATGAACGTTATTTCGATGTCGTTTCCGTGGATATTTGTACCGAAAAACATCGAGCTGCTAATTTGGCGACGGTAACCTCAGACGGACAACTCACATATGACATTTAAAATCAATGAAGATCAAAAACATGCTCCAAAAATAATGAAAATGCAAATTATATGTGAATTACATTACTGTACCGGAATTTTGTGACCGCACTATACTTTGTGACCGAAAACTATAGGTATATATTTTATCGATTTTTATTGATTTTCCAGGAAGTTGCGTCACATATTTACGTCGCCAATGCCGTAGTGCGTAATATTCAACCAGTGCGTCCTTCCAATGATGACGTACGTCGCTGAGACGTGGTCTCTTACCAAGGAGGGCTTGGTCTACCGATTTAAGGTCGCTCAACGAGCTATGGAGCGGGATATGCTTGGAATATCCCTGAAATAAACCTAAAATTCGAAAGTGACCGACATAGCCTGCCGAGGCAATAAGTTGAAGTAGCAGTGGGCAGACCATTTGTCGCCAACATGATGGCCGTTGGGGCCGAAAGGCGTTGGAATAGAGACCACCAACAGCAAACCGTAGCACAGACCGACCTCGTGCCCGCTGGATCAACGACCGAAGAAAGAACGATAGTGGTTGATGAGGATGACGGAGGACCGCCAAGAGTGGCGAAATATTGGAAAGGCCTAATGTCCAGCAGTGGACCGCAGTGGACGAACACAGGCTGATTGATTGATTTTTGTATAGTTGATATCTCTGCATTACGTAGGAATTTTTTACAACATTAAACTTGTCGTATGTTAGTTTTAGTTGTTTTTCATAATACGGTAAATATAAAATGTTGTATCAGAAAGGTAGAGCCTCCGAAATTTACAACTCTCCACCAGTCTCCGCTCGTCTCCGCTCGACCTAACCCCTCTTCCCCCTAAAATGTGTCCCTGTTCTCAAATTATAAATGGTTTTAAGAAAACTATAATGACAACTTGTCATGACAAGAAAATTACCTACGACATACATTTTTTTTTTTTTTGATACGACCAGCCGTCTCCAAGTTATTCAATACCTAATTTTTTTTTAAACCTCTTTTAAACAGAGTTGTATGTATTCTAAACTTTTTTTCACGAAAGAAGTCCCCTGTCAAAATACTCTTATTGTCAAGCACTAAATACGAAAATGCCTTAATCTGCGGAATTCTTTCCATAAGTCGATCACAGAAGTGACGTAAAAATTCTGAATTGCACCGCTTATGTATACGAGGCACGAACAAAGAAGCATTCGCTTTAAAAAACAGAAATAACAAATAACCTTTATGTCTTGTCATTAGCTTTTGCCTTATTAAAATTCCAAAGCGACTCTGACACACCTATAACTGCGTATGACCAGAATATACCAGTTTTAGTACAACTCCGGGATTCCCTGGCCCTCTGAACGAGTATTTTTTCTCGTTTTATAAATATACTATCGGAGAAAACTGCTCCGCCACATTTTTCATCTATATTGCATTGTTGATAAAAGCGAAAAACTAAGTCAGCCGATCTTTCCCCGATAGTACAATAAAATACGTTGGTTTCCTTTGTTAGGTTCGCATGTACGTTAACCTTGCAATCTTCAGCACCATCCCTGGAGTGTAAATTACTGATGTAGATACTGCTAGAT
The DNA here is from genome assembly GCA_934047225.1 of Ypsolopha sequella. Lineage (NCBI taxonomy): Eukaryota > Metazoa > Arthropoda > Insecta > Lepidoptera > Ypsolophidae > Ypsolopha > Ypsolopha sequella. Next base: position 11,866,088 of record OW204002.1, on the reverse strand, counting down.
TAGTCTATTTTAGTTACTTTCACAGCATTATGTCACGCTACGGCATGCTGCTATGGGGTAGAGTCGTGAATACAGACGCAGTCTTTGTTTTGCAGAAGAGAGCAATTTTAAAGTATTGAGGAAGAGCCTGGTGGCTATTCAGTCGTTCCAGTTTTGTTTATCGCGTGATAAATGTCAAACGAGCGATTTCGTAGCCGGATTGTGAAAAACTCGCCTTTTTCTAATTAATCGAAGATTGTTATCAACAAGATAACAAGAGGTCGCAGGTTCGAATCCTGGCCCGGGGATTTTTTTCAAAATTCTTGTCTTTGGATTTGTTTCTGATTGATATTTTCTAGTTTGTAATGCACTATTTTAATTTAGAGTAATTTAATTTAATTTTCAATGCATGTGCTCGTAAAGGCCCACTTTTTATGCATCAAAACCGAACAGAAAGTCGAATATTTTGCCCTAGGGCTTTATTATTATATTTTTTTTTAATTTACTTACAATGGTTGGCTAACCGGCAGCCTTTCCTGTGTACCATAAATGTCATACTTCTTTTTCCACTGTTTAATGGCTCTGGATAGAGTCCTTTTGAGCCAATTACAATTTAAAGTTCACAAAATTATATTTGTTTTATTTCCTCACACTATGCATTGAAAAACGTAGTATGATACACGGGCGTAAGAGCAATAAATTACTCGGTTACGTTTAAAACACTCGCTACGCTCGTGTTTTAAATCGTCCTCGTAATTTATTCCTTTGCGCCCTTGTAGCATAAACTACTATTAATAATTTAGAGTATACATAGCGATGGATTTCGCAAAATAAACATAATCTTAATATAGGTACTGATATTTCACTACAGGAGACGTGTCCATTGTCAATTTTTTTTCCTTCTGAATATTTTTCCGACCCTTTTCTTTTTACAGTTGTTGATAGGGATCCTTCTGCGTGATTTTGGTATTCGGTCAATTTTCGAGGCGTCTCGTTACGTTTTGGTGGGAGTGGGACGGGGTGGATGTCTGGTTGTCGGTGTGCGCGGGCGGATCCTTTTCGGACTAAAATACTTGTTTAATTTATTGAAGTCAGAAAAATGTTCACGTGGTATCGTTACTTCTGAAAATAAAGATTATTATTTTATATAAATATACTAAACTTAAATAACAAAAAACTAACTTTGTATTAAAACTAGATAAAACTATAAAATACTTAAAACTTAAACAAACTAAACGCCTCAAAATAAATATATTACAAACTAAACTAACAAACAAAATACAAATAAAAGACATTATTTTATTATTATTTAATTTCAAAGTAAGGTCGAAGATAAAACTTGCGAAGTGCGTTTGTTCGAAAAGTTGTTGTAGTTTGTGAGAAAGTATTATACATTATCGTACTAATAATGGTCAAAAGGATTCTTGTTCGATGGTCATTTGTTCGAAAGTATCATAGAACGGAGTATTATAGGTCGCTCTTTTTTATAAGAACACTGATTTAGATATGAGAAAAAATAAGGTATCTATCGAAATTTAAAATTCTTTATACTTCCTCTTTAAATCAGTGTGTCCGTCTGTATTTCACGGATCTCTAGCTCGTAGACAATGAGAAACAGACCTGACGTTTTGATATTTGAAAGTGTCTAGCCTGCCACCAGCTTCCGTTTAGCAAAATAATATATTCTGCCACTAGCAGCAGAATAACAAAAATAATTATTCTACTACAAGTTTATGATTATTACCACCCATTTGATTAGTCTTGCTAAGAAGAAGGGCAAGACCGACTCAGCACACCCCGACCCTGTACAGTCTTTTGGCTACTACCCCTAGAGCAAGGCTGGCCAATAGATTTTCCAGGTGAGCGTAATTTCTTAAGATAGTGGCGGCGCCGGGCACCACTACTACCATATTCATAAGGTAATTTATACGCAAAAAAGACAAAATATGATTTAATTTACTTTATTTGTAAATGAAATGAAATAACATATTTCTTTTTATTTAATGTGAACTGTGAAGTGTTTTTCTGATAGTAATTTGTCGGTTAGCCGGCCGACCGAAGTGCTGGTGGGCAAATTCAAATTCCTTGGCGGGCCACTTCGTGGCCCGCGTGCCTGGGTTTGGCCGGCCTTGCCCTAGAGCGTATATAAAATGCTGAAGGCGCGAAGGAAGGGCAGCCCTCGTCCGCCGTAACAACGGCCAGGCACCGTAGAGGCTGAGGCTGGTCGCCGAAGGCGACCAATAAGCCGAAGCTGCAAAGGCGAGCGTGGGTGCCAGACCTTTGTTACACAAGGGCGAAGGGGCTGCACTTCCCGCAGCGCCGTAGCCGATGCAGAAATGAATTTGTGTCATAAAAATACTTCAGTATTGATACGTTCAAATGGCCCATAAATTAACTTGCGGCAGGATAGCCATTTCTGCTATTCAGCCACCAGTAGCTATTGTCACTACGTTCAACCAACGTGTGTTGAATATTGTACCTTATCTAGTTGACGTTAGGATGTACATTGCAATAATCATAAACTCTTGGTAGAATAATTATTTTTGTTATTTTGCCGCTAGTGGCAGAATATATTATTTTGCTAAACGGCCGCTGGTGGCAGGCTAGACACTTCCTTGATATTTTGTGTAGTGTTCAACGAAAGGGTTAATTAGCGATTTCTCAAAAAGTTCAAGAGCTATGAGAATGGTTAAAAGGTCGAAATACTTGAAAATTCAAGGTAGAAGGCAAAAAAAACAAAATTTAAAAATCAAAAAGACTTTTATACGGTTGATTTTTTGCTGTTCTTTAAAGGAACCTTAAAACGATTTATTTGATCGTTTATAAAATGTTTGTATACATTCCGTAAATAGTGTCTAAGTAAAAACAATCAAATCCTTAGTAAAAGCTCTGGTAAAACACATTGACCAATAACCTTATCTTGCTCGTAACGTGGTGTGGTCTCGACATACAACTTGAACTTGAAGTAATAATGCGGTCATTCACTTTCTATTACGTAAGTAAATACACACAACCTTGCAGAGCCTTGGCCTACTGGTCACTTTCCGAATTGTGACCAAGGGCCTACAGCTGGGTCTTATTGCCCTGCAATACGAGTGAAGTATTGATCAGAAAAGCTGATGAACCTATAAAATGTAACAGGTTCACTGGCAGTGGGGAAAAGCCTTTCTCTTGAAACTCTAACAGTTTATGTAATAATCATTCAACAACGCATCGGAGGAGAAGTGGGTAGGAGCTGGGTTTTGTGAAATTGTGTCAAGTTACACCTAATTCTGGAGAAATGTTGGTGAGTCTTACTTAGCTACAACTTGTTTGCTTTGTCACATAAGATGACATTTAAGAGTATGGCATAAGCTAGCAAAACATGTGAACACCCAAAAAGGCCAAAGCAAAGACTAGAAGCGATTATTGGAGGGCTCTTTGGCCTATTTGTCTTCGACGAGTAATACTAAGAATCACGCAGCGAAACAACAGAATTTTTAGATAATACTGAAATATTTTATGGGCAAAAATATTTGGATTTTAGTAGATTTCTTTCCTATTTGTGTTACCAATTTTATGATGAAAAATTAAGTCGATGCTACGTTCTTCTAGGGGGCACTTTAAAACCAAAAAATGTTCACACCACCTGCTCGACAATGTCCAATTACATATCATGCAACCTCAACGTAAAGTAACGCATTATATCTCAAGGGATATAAAGTTATATGAAAATCCCTAGGGGTTAAAGTGATTTAAATTTGGAACGTCAAATTCGTGTGGAAACTCGTGGAAAACAAATGCCCATATGGGATTGTAAAGAGGTTTGTTCGAAAATCGAACTGGCCACCATAAGCAGAATTCAATAAAAAGAAAAAAAGCGTTTACAAAGAATGTGAAACAGAAGACGGTGTTTGGTGCTGTGATTGTCAGTGAATTTTATTGAATTATTAATGTTGATAAAAAATGTCGAGATTTTTATTGTCTCGCAGAAGGTGTGAAAAGTAGAGTATGCTCCTCTGGAATAAAGCCTGTCTTTATCTTGGGCAGCTTGAACCCCTCGCTTTATTCAGGACTCTAGTCCCTCGTTACGCTCAGGGTTCAATACCCGTGACGTAAGACACTGCTTTATTCCCTTAGTGCATAATCTACTATTCTTGAGACAAAAGTACTATATATCTTAATTAATTAAAACTTAATTATAAATTTCAATATTTCACGTTTTTTATTAGTACGCTCCCTTAATAAAATGCTAACAAATCAAATGTACTTTTTTCAATACAAGGGAAGTCCTAAGGCGATCTGTAAATGTTTTAGCGTCCCTGTTACTCCATATGCGAAAAAAACCTCAGTGCGAGAGGGACGGATTCGAGGAAAAGTAGCAAAAAGTCGGTTTTTTATTAATATAAAATGTAATCAAGTTGCTATTATGTATAATTTCCGTTTAACCCTGGTCTTAAATACTGTTAAAACCCAGTTCATAAAATATAATTGCAGTCCATATGTCATTCCAAATTGTCAAAACAGGAGAAATTATGCCCAAAACGACCTCGTTTCAAAAAATATTTTATCGAGTCGAATTTCTCCAATAGCGTTTCTGTTTAACAGATTCCTAGACAAAGATTGCAAAAATAATATACTATTTTATCAAAATAATACCTTCTTTACTGAAGTAGATAATATGCAAGTTCTGAAAGTGTCTATTTTTTTCCGTAGCTCCTTAAATAAAGTCATGTTGTATCAATCAGAACTGATTTAATTACCTTATTTGCAAAACTAATCGAATAGATTTAATGTGATTTAACAATTAAGTGAATAGATTTAGATTATTTACTAATAAATTAGTCTTTTGAATGTTGGCGCTGATTACAATCTTTGTTATCATGCAGCCGATTCCCACTGACTTTTTTTACCAAAGTGATTACTTCTAAATAAGTAGAGCTTTAAAAAAACGTTGTACAATTGCGGTAGCGCAATCGGTAACGCGCCTGTCATGTAAGCAGAACGTCGCAGATTCAAATCTTGGCCCAAACAATTTTTTTCTGACTGATTGCTAGTTTGGTTAATTTATATACCAAAATAATGAAAACTATGTCCCAAAATAATAAGTATAACTCTAATAATAAGTATGTATAGTATAAATCCCAGCGTAAGACTGATAGAGGTGACGGTCATGTAGTCCTAAGAGCGATGGTGGACTTAGCGGATAATGTGCAGTCGAGAAACTAGATGGCGCTGCTTGCATTTATATCACGATATCGTTTTGTATACCTGAAACACGTATAAAAGCGTTTCGTGAATTACACAAGAAAAGAACTATTGTGAAATAATTTTTGACGAGGGAAGCTTTTCCTTTCCTCCCAGAATTTGTAAAGAAAATTAGAAGAACAAGGCATTAGCATTTACTCCATAAGCATGTAAACAATATCGTGATGTGCATTTATTTTGCACTGAGATTCTGTCTTACCTTTACCCCCTTAAGCAAAATAATGATAAATTACCCGTCAGTTTTAATTACTTTTTCTTTAGTTATTTAGTGTATGAAATTATGGATGTAAAAACATGATATAAGAGAAGGTTTTTTGAAAGAACAAAAAACATTTTTCACTAATATTTATCCACAGTATCCTAACTACAAATGTACATAAATTCCAATCTAGTTTATTGTCTCTTTAAAGGCGCGGCTAATATGCCTCTTGTGGTCATCGTGGGTCGTCACCAGTGCAGTGCTGGATCCGGCGCTGTATCTGTCTCCGAGTCCACCCTTGAAGCCGACCAGTGATGACGTCAGTCCGGAACAGAGATGGATGGCGACCTTGGAAAGCAGGGTTGAAAGAGAAGCTGCGGATCTGACCGTGGTGCCTTTAGATAATAGTAATAGCAACAATATTTACTGTAGTACTACTAATACATGCATAAAAAAGACCGGCGTGAACTTGGCTGCCGAAAGTTGGCTGCCGAAAAACCGACCAAATTAACAAGGTCTGTAAATTGTGAAGTTAGCTGCCAAAAGTTAGCTGCCGATATAAGCCGAACACATTAACGAAGTGTATAAACAAATTGTAGTTTAATCATCACTATACATAGACACGTCTTTTCACAAAATTATAATTTGTACAAATCGATTTATTATGTTTTTTGGCAACAAGAAAGATAGCTAACATTTTCTAAAGTCAAATGAAAAAAAGAATAACTTTGTTTCTAAAAACACCAAGAAAGTTTTATGTAATTAAATTAATAGCAAATATGATCCCTAACAACAACGAAAATTCCCAACTTTGTCCAAGAAGACTTAAAAAAAAAACAAAAATTCTTGGTAATTTAAAAGAAAACAAAAATATATTTTCTGGGTCCACTAAAAACAGCAAGAAAATTCGGTTAAACAATTTAATTAGAGTATACAAAGACCAGTCTTTTCACAAAATTTCTAGTTTGTCCAAATCGATTTACTATGTTTTTTGGCTACATGAAAGATAGCTGCCATTTTTTTTAATCTAATGAAAAAATATAACTTTGTTTCTAAGGACACCAAAAAACTTTTATGTCTTTAATTAGAAGCAAATGTGATCCTTAACCACAACAAAAAATCCAAACTTTGCACAAGTCGAAATAAAAAAAATTCTATTTAAAAAGAAAAAAAAAAATTTTCTGGGTCCACAAGAAGACCAAGAAAATTCGGCTAAACAAGTAAATTAAAGTATACATAGACACGTAATTTCACAACATTTCTAGTTTGTCCAAATCGATTTACTATGTTTTTGGCTACATGAAAGATAGCTGCCATTTTTTAAAGTCAAATGAAAAAATGAATAACTTTGTTTCTAAAAACAGCAAGAAAGTCAAATATCATTAAATTAATAGCAAATATAATCCCTAACAACAACGAAAATTCCCAACTTTGTCCAAGAAAACATAAAAAATTCTTGGTAATTTAAAAGAAAAAAAAATATTTTCTGGGTCCACAAGAAGACCAAGAACATTCGGCTAAACAATTTAATTAGAGTATACATAGACACGTAATTTCACAACATTTCTAGTTTGTCCAAATCGATTTACTATGTTTTTTGGCTACATGAAAGATAGCTGCCATTTTTTAAAGTCAAATGAAAAAATGAATAGCTTTGTTTCTAAAAACAGCAAGAAAGTTAAATATCATTAAATTAATAGCACGTATGATCCCTAATAACAACGAAAATTCCCAAAATCCAAAATTTCTAGTAAGTTGAAGCTGCATTGTTCAGAAGTCTAATACGTCAACCTGAGGAAGCAATTTGTGCAATTTGTGCATTTTATCGAAATCGTTTGTCGGATCGAATGACTGTGATTGGATACCGAACTATCAACTTGAAGTTTTGACAGTTCTGTATCCAATCACAGGCATTTGCACTCATTCGATCAACGATTTCGATGTTGCCCCCCAGAAGTGCGTTCATTAAATAGCCCTGGGCTGGGTAGGAACACTGGGGTTGTAACGCTGAGTTTTTGAACGGGTTTCGTCGTGTAGCGACACTCTAAACGTCAGTTGTAATTTTTGCATTATATTTAGTATAATAACGTTGAGAGGACCCCCTCTGTACGAAATTTAACGCAAATATATCAACTATAACGTTGAGAAGACCCCCTCGGTACAAAAATTAACGTCATTTCATTTACGAAAATTTACGTGAATGTCAGGTGACGTTTGGAGCCTATACGAACCTTGCGAACCCTGCTTAGAGTTGATGTTGAAAAATTCGACACCAGTGTAGCGACACTGTCATTTTTGAACGGTCGGTGTTGAGACGCGAGTTAATTTTTGAACGGGTTAGTGTTGCGACCCGGGTAGGAAACCCAACTCGGTGTGAGTTTATGAACGACTATCTGATAGTGATATATTTACGTTAAATTTCGCACAGAGGGGGTCCTCTCAACGTTATTATACTAAATATAATGCAAAAATGACAACTGACGTTTGGAGTGTCGCTACACGACGAAACCGGTTCAAAAACTCAGCGTTACAACCCCAGTGTTCCTACCCAGCCCAGGGTTATTTAATGAACGCACTTCTGCAGGGCTAGCACGCGCCACAGACACGCAGCGTCTATCTATCCTACTTGCGCTCTCACACATACAGGTAGCGGTACGGTTTATGAGGTCTGACCTTGACTGCACTAGTCTTTTTTCTCTACCGCACTTGGTAATTTTGTGCGCGAATGAACATATGCGCTAGTCCCCCACCTTTTTCGCCGAGCACTCAAAAATCTTGCCGCGACCTGTACCGCGTTTCTCAATAAGCGAAAGAGGAAGCATGATAGAAAGACACTGTAACGACGCGCGACGGCGCGTGCGTCTGGAGGCATTATTTTACATTCTTGTATGGAGGCTACAAACAGCTTCAATACAACCACGCGACGACGAATCAAGCGTGTGCATTGGGCCAATTTACCATCAGTAAAAGTTCTACGGACACACTTTTTCCTTTTATTACAATGTTAATAAAAGTGTAACTATGTCTACGTAACTTGATTAACACCTCTTTGAACATGCCTATGTGAAATATAAATTAAGCAGAACAACAGCTCAGCCGTTTTGAATTATTAAAGACTCCAGAACCTTATTCTAAGTTAAGGTTTCTACCAACGCCAACGACCTTGAACTAAGTAACTTTGTAACCATTTTATACGGTAACTATAGCATTTTTCAACAGAAGAAAAATACATAGTAATCTGCATGATACAAATAGTGATGTGGTTTTTCCTGAAATTCATTATAACATACAGAAGTGAAGCAAGAAAATTCTAAGTTTATCCTTATTTTTCGATTTTTTGTTCACTTGTAACAACATAACTACTACAGTTTCTATCGAAACAGTATGAAAATTTATAAACATCTAGACAAAATAATATAAAATGATTTGGTTTTCTCAGTTCTTGGAAATTTATTTTATTTTAGATAAAATAAATTAAAAACACACTATTTTTGCACTTGTCAGCCGCAGCGACTGACGTAACAGCCATATTGCAGTGCGTACTGATAAGGACTTTATTTTAATATGGTTTTGTTCGAAATTTCAACCACCATGAATCGAGTTGCTAATTATTCCGACGGAGACAGACAGGTTAACAGTTTCCGTTTGACAGAACTCTTAGACGTTTTTTGCGCCCCAAAAATATCGCCAAAAAAAAAAGTAGGTATTCTTTTTATATTAGTATCGTGAATATAACCTATCCTGTGACGACGGAAGCTGCTGACCAAATCAAAATGGTCGTATTTATAGAAAATTATGAGTAGCTATATGAAAAAATGTATGGGGAATGATTTTTGCGTTGTTTGAAAAGGTTTTGTATGGAAGTAGTTCGGTATAATCAGTAGAGCATGTGGTCAAATTTTCTGAGCGCGTCAATATTACATCCAGTATAATGTAAGGTATATGTATTTTATTTTTTAAATTATTAATATTTATTCAAAACACAAAAACTTATATAACATAATAACAACTTAAAACTATCCTATAAATAAAATAAACCTATTACAAATAAAAAACTGGATCCAGATCGCTGTCCCTTGGTAAGGTGCCCAGAATGCTGGCTACATTACCTCTCTGGATGGCCAGACTTATTCTCTGGCCGAGGTAAGCACCAGCCCTCTGGTCACCCGAGACGTTGACCAGGCGCGATGACAGTTCCTTAAATAATTTTCTTGCCTCTGGACCCCTATATTTAAATATTTTTAAATAATTTCTCGGGCCAGGATTCGAATTCTATTCGATTTATTTTATAATTACAATGCACTCTAATATATTATTATAATTTATAATAAATATAAAATTATTATAAATAAGAGTATACAAAGCGATGGATTTCTGTAAAACAGGCGCCTATATTACTTACATAAACTTACATTACTTTTTGACAGCAGCGTCTCAAATTTATTCTATAACGACTGATGGAAAAAAAAAACTTTAGATTTGTAGTCGATTTTGTAATGCAAAAGTATTAAAAAAAAGTATTATTGTTACAGAACTTGGTACCAGACGACAGCCTGATCCCCCAGAAACAATGGCTGTAGCTGAAACCTTCTGGCCGAGCCTCCGACCTGGTAGCTACGGCATCCGCAGCGTGCACGTACCCCTGACCTTCGCTGTATCCGGCTCTTATGGAAGATATGCAGACCTTGGAAACTCCGGTGTCATCGGGAGCACCTACGTCAGCAGCTCCCTAGGTGATGGGCCTGGGCTGTATGGGAACTACGGCAAGTCTGCTTTGGCTGGAATTGGCTACTCTTATGGGCCTGGACTGGGAACAAGGGTTTATGGGAATAATGGAGGGGTTTCGTGGAGTGGATGGGGTAACGGCAAGTGGGGGCATTATGGAAAAGGATAAAGTAAAATGTTATACGAGTAGGTACTCATGTAATATTTTTAAATAAAATTCTAGTGAAATTGTGGTGTCTGCCTCGTGTTATCCCACTCCCACTGAGTTATTATATGACGAAAAATTCAAAAATAAAATATAGTTAAAAAAACTAAAAAGCACGATTTCGTCAGAAACGTACCAATTAGTACAAAAATAATATAATTTACACTTGTCACTAATGTTCAATGACTACGGCAAAAATCGTGGGCGCTTTTTGGTTACGTAGTACTTACTATTATTTCTTCTACGTTTAAATTTTGACAAAGATTAAAAATTATTTAATAAGATATAAAATTAAGATACAATTTCGTGATATAGGTAAATATAAGTATAACGAAGTTCAAAGAGTCATTAAACTCAATATTGGTACTTTTATTTTTCTTGTGTGGGCAAAGATAATTTGTTTTGCGATAATCCGGAAAAATTTTCTTCATGATTGCCTTTGGTGATTGGGTTTTTCCTGTTGAAAGCAATTAAGTACTTTGATTATTTTTTTTAGCAACGTTTATTGTAATAAACACCTCGTATTAAAATGAATATTTTATTTAAGTGATAAAAAAGAACATCCTCTCATCAATCAAAGACGTGGTAAAACCACAAAATGTGTCATTTTGTCCACTGCTTGCATGATGATACTCGACTCGTAAATAATGATCGCGTTTGTTTGTACAGTCAAGACCACGTCAAGTACACTTGCAGTACTACATCAGCCCCTATAGTGAAGGATATGCAAAATAGGTATAAAGTACAATGTGTACATACGTATACAGGAGTTGCAGAAGCCGAAAACTGGCAACAGCACTCGTCGATACGAACAACTTTCCGTAAAAAAAATTGAGAAATCGAGAAAAAAATCTGTTGTTTCAAGTAGCTACATAGAAGCTATGCAACTTTTCTATGGAACGGCTGATTTTTTTTCGCGATTCGAGGGTTGTCTCCATGGTATAAGTTGGTCGTATGGCCGAGTACTATCGCCAGTTTCCGGCTTCCGCTCAGCAGCCATATAAATGCTTTAGGTGTTTGTGACGTCCTGATGGCTTTAATCTCAATGAAACTTTGCACACATCTTTATAAATGTTTCTCTTCTCGCGAAAGAAGCCAAAAAAGCGCCAAATGTGAAATGGTTTCAGGTAAAACTATTTTCCATGAAACGGTAACTGTTTATTTATAGAAAAGTTTACGTCTGTCTGTACCTCTCTCGTTTTTATTTCTAGTATATATAAAAATTACACAACTTGCTAAACTTTGCGTAAAAATGAGGCATTGTTCACGATATCCCGACAGCTATTATGATGGTGTTTCATCAAATTTTGCTTTTTGGGCTGTATAGAGACGTGGTTAGATGTCGCTAGATAATACTTATGAAAAGAAAATATGAAGAAAATAACTTGTTGACTTCACATTCAGTTTTTACCTTTTCTATAATAAAATTAAGAAAAATCCAGGCGTAAAGGGGCCTCTAACACCCTGATTTGCTTGATGTGATCTTGATTGCAAGAGATTTTTTTTAAATGGTCGAGAATTTTACAGATTTTGTACGAGAATCATATTGAAACCATCTGATAACTTTACTGCTCACTGGTGCTCACGGAACACTTGCTGGTGCTCGATTAGTACTTATAGTAGTATATGTACCTACTTCAATATGTGTGCTTGTTATGAGAGCCGCGGGTTTGTCACCGACCTGGGGCTCTACCGCGTAATTCTCATTTGTATCAACTTCAAGCAAATGCATGCGAAATTCAACGCGTGCAAAAGAGATGGCATGTTAGGCGGGCGTCGTCGCACGCACGTCAAATTTCAATCTCAAGTTGATGTTGATGAAAATGAGAATTACGCGGTAGACCCCGGCTAAAAGCAAGACTGAAGTCGTTCGTTACTCGTGACCACAGAACATTTAAATCAAAATGTTCTGAGCTCGTGACATTGTTTTCTTGCTATCTTTGGAAAAAGCGCTATACCTACATGCAGAAGTAAAGTACTCAGTACTCCCAAAGTAATAATGCGCATACAAATTACAAATCTATAGCCGAGCGACCGGATGTACCACGTGACCTTATTGATTGTATAGAAAGTGTAAGGAAATTATACGAACTTTGCCGAACAGTGGCGAAGATTTGTATGCGCATTACTACTTTGGGAGTACTGTATATAGGTTGTTGTAATAATGCAGGTACCAACGCGTATAGGTGTAATAAACAAGGTGACATGAATTTATAAAGCCATATTCATACTGAAGACTCGGTAAGTGCTCAGTATCAAGGTTCGAATACCCTTTTTGTGCAATTCGTAGATTACTTTTTCGAGTTCCCTACTAATAGTGGAGTCAACGAGGAAATTTGTTGTATGGAGACTTCCGAGAAATTCCTCCGCCAATGAAATTAGGCATATGATGAAGTTAGGTAATACATATTACATATGTATAATAAGCCAACAAATTTTGTTACGAGAAGTTAGGTATTTTTACCTAAACATAAAAATAGCTTTTTACTTTCTGTGAATATTTCCTCAGGCTTATTTACTTTCTGTATACGTACGTATGTACCAGTTAGAATAAGTATGTAAAGGAATCCAACATTTTTTCGATTTCAGGGATGCCCCAAATTTAACTTTTAACATTTTGCGCTATGACTTCTACTGAAATATTGCTCTGCCAATTTTTATTCTTCAAGATGTTTTTTTATCCTTAAATACATAGCTTTGTTTAGTTATCCAAAAGATTTTCTTTTTTGAACATATTTTTTTTATTTTTGCTTAACTACGTCATGTGAAAAATAACTCCGTCCATTTTTATATTTCTATTAGTCATATGATTTTATATTAAAACAGATTTATCAATTATCCAACATATTTTCGAACGTTCGCATATTTTTTAGGATCTGTTTACCGATTTATGCTAGAGCGTAAGGGTTGACTATCACTCGACCGCTTGGAGCTGCCCGATAAGCTATGGAACCCTAAAAAGGAAATACCCTATTAATAAACAGTTTGCTTTATGACGTCAGAGAATCAATTAAAACAACTAATACGAAACAAAAATTCAAAAAGTATTTTATAGAAAAACCATCAACTTCAGTATAAATAAAGTATATAATATATGTGTGTATGTATACATGTATAACATATGTATCTTCTTCATATATTCTTATTTAAAAACTCTTTACGTTAACAATATTATTACTCCCAATCTTATTCCCCTAAATAATAACATAATAAATCCGTTTTAACTTACTTGTCCACTTCCTAAGTTAAGATCGAGGTATGTACGGACTAAAATAGTTCTTATGTCTTTGTAATTAACTTATGCTCTTGTGTGAAAGGCAATTGATAAGTTTGTAACGGCTATTTAATTTTGTATTTTTTGTTATCTCCATGGTTGAAAAGAGCAACTATGGACGTTCGCTCATATTGTTGTACTTATAGATACCTAACTAGTTACGTTTGTGTGTATTCCATTATTTTACGATTTTGTAGCAAAGCATTTCGATATCTTAAGGCATTATCATTATTTATTTAGACTACCTGTATATCTAATTTTCTATATTCTTGCACAAGACAGGAATGATGGTGTAAGTAAAATCCCTTACGGGTTTCTGATACACCTTATTATTATTATAAAATATGTATTTCTTTTAAGTTATTAATTTATTTAAATAAATAAATGTATTCTGTGCCTAGACCGTCATTTGGAAATTTGAACTAAGTTTTATGCTGTAAGTAACTGTCCAGTGCGAGGCAGACTCGCGTACGTAGTAATACTTTATATTCTCTGACCTAGGGTTCCGTATTGTGGATGATAAATTTAATTTTCTCATTTTTTTTCGTGAATTTCTCAACCGCTTTATTTTTCCTGTAATCTTTACGTAAACACATATTACTTTAATTTATTTCATATTTGTCGGTCAACCAGTTTCGGAGATAAGGGGGGGGGGGGGGGGGACATACATATTTTTGTGGTTTTTTAAAGATTTCTCGAAACCAGTCCCAGTAAATATAGTGAAAGTATATATTTTTACAATAGGCTTTTTTAATATTTACAATTTGATACCCATATTGTGTTTTTAGAATGATATATTTGTTTTTTTTTTCACTTTTGAATTGGATTTTTTTTTAATAATTTCTAATTTTTCATATTTTTTTACACCGTGATATGTGGACAAATTAATACTATTTTTGTGCCAAACTTCATGTCTTTATCTTTAACGGTGCTAAAGTTATGAGGCTGTCACATAAGGACGGACGGACGGACAGACAATGGACTCTAACCATAAAGGTTCCTTTTGTACCATTTAGGTACTACGGAACACTTAAAAGTATTTAAATTTACAAATGGTTTTCTAACCGTTTCTCCAGATATGTCATTGCGACATAAGGCAATTTTTTTAAATTAATCTTTGGTGTGCAGCATTTTGATTAGTCGAAGTTTTGAATTGCTTGATATATCGTTGGCACAGATTAGACATTTTAAGTTGGAATCGAAATTGAGCGGCGGTATGTAGTTCTCAAACTGATCCCAAGACCCCGCTTGTAGGGCTAGGAATACATCATCTCTTCATAAACGCACATCTCACACACACCCTCTCATACACTAAACATTATAGAATTAATCTGTATTATCTTTATTTTATTTTAGTTTTTATGTATCTTTAAAACCACTGGCGGAAGAGCGTGGTAACCCTGTTACAGGTTTGTATAAACTTACTAGGGTTATCACAGCCCTTTATGTAAAGACATAATGTTCTATAAATAAAATATTATTACTCCATTTTCATTATTTCATACTGTAGACTTGGTAAGTGGTCGATGTCAAGGTTTGAGGGCGCTTTTTGTGCAATTCGTAATCTTTCTTCTTTTTCTTGTTCCTTACAACATGACTATGGGAGGTCAAGATTTTATTTTGCGAAATTGGCAAAACGTGTTGTTGTTTCGTTTTCTGATCGCTTGTTAGGCCTCCAGTATGAAGTTACCTACTCTTTAAAACTATATTTTAAGAACACTTAAAATGTCGTCGCATATTTAATAATAAAAGTTATTATTGTCATACTTTACCTCTCAATATAAGAACATTATGTACCAAATAACGCAAATAAACTATATTCTATTCAATTCTATTCTATGTTCGCTGCCGGTGGATCTGACGCTGTGGCGTTCATTAATAATATCTTCTTTCTTTTAAGGGCCTTAGTATCGCCAAATGGGTACTTTCTAAAGCCTACTCCTCGTTTATGGCCAAACCAAAAATATTAAAAAAATGTGTCATGAATTATCAACTTTAAGACAACATATGCAACATTTTTCTTTTTCATACCACCAAAACTTCTACATGAAAAGAAATTTCTACCGAATGATGTTTTTTTGGCTTCAATTCCCTACTGCTCCAAAGCGACTGGGTCGATTTAATTCACTTATGCTTTGAGCAATAGATGAACTTGATAGCTATAAATATAACATAGGATAATTCAATCGAACAATCACGTCCATGTGAAAAGTATTATTTTCTCCTATTTCGCCTTCTCAAGGACGCAGCGAGCGTCGTAACAGCCACTACGCATTGTGCGCTAATATAAACGTTATTTCAATGTTGTTTCCGTCGATATTCGTACCGACAAACATCGAGCTGCTAATTTGGCGACGGTAATCGCCTTAAATGCCTTGATCATTGCGTTCCCCGTCATTTTTTATACACAAATGTTCCTTGCATAAGTAGACAACTGGTCCGTTTCGTTGAGCGAGACACAACACAAACAAAATGCCGCCGCTCACCGCTGCGCCTCGCCGCCCGCATCGCTACCCGCCGCCGCACCACTGCGCGAGCGCCCCTCACCCCTCTTCACACCCGCGACTGGGTGACGGCAATGCTTGTACTTAGGAATTATTGAGATTGTAAATACTACGGTATTAGGCCAAATTTCCATTGGCTTATTGGAAAATCTACTAAAATACAGCGACTCATTACTAATAAACGTATTGAATTAAGCTGAGCAATTATTCACATGACCTAATTACGTAGAAATAAAAAAAATATATATTCAAAAGGATTTTTTTTTGGATAACTTTACAAAGCTATTTATTTAAGGAAATAAAACCACATTAAGAAATAAAAATTGGCAGAGCAATTTTTCAGTAGAAGTGATAGCACAAAATGTTAAAAGTTAAATTTGGAGTATCCTTCAAATCGAAAAAATATTGGATGCCTATACTTACCTATTCTTACTAATACATACGGTACGTACATAGAAACTATTTCGACTGAGAAGTTTTTCACAGATAGTAATAAGCGATTCTCATGTTTAGGTAAAAATACCTAACTTCTCTTATCAAAATATTTTGGTTTATTTGACATCTGTAATCTGTACCACCTTACTTTATCACACTACCTACTCTCACTGGCAGAGGAATTTCTCGGGTTACATAAGCCCCCTTAATCGGTCTATAACGCAAGCCCAGCTCATGGGAAATGGGAGGTCAACATTTTATTTTACGAATTTAGCAAAAAATATTATCGACCTTTGACACTGATCACTTACCAAGCCTCCAGTATGAATTTGGATGCATAAATGAATAATCACCTTATGTAGGAATACGTATAGGTAGAAACCGAGCCTTCGGCGAGCCTTGGGTTTTTTCTGCCTATTTCACGTCCTACTAGTCTAGCATAGCAAACCATATCGAGCTCGATAGCGCGTGATATGGTGCTTTCTCTCACTACTTTGATCTACCTCAAGAGGGATAGACATGTTGTATCGAGCAGTTAAAGCTCGATATGGTCTGCTATCCATCCTAGACCCCCCTGGTCAATATTAACGTACGTATGAAACAAGTTTTTGTTAGTACTTAAATAAACATCATCGCACTTTAGAATTATAAACATTGATTCATCAATGACTTGTATTTTATTGAACTTGAATTGTTTATTTAAGAAATCACAAATCAACACGTCGCGTGTCGTGACGGACGACGACGGTATACCAGGGACCAAAAACAACTTTTTCAGCCGAAGAATTTGATACTCAAATAACAATAAAGAATTCTTAGAACTCGATTTGGTCAGACATACTTTGCACAAGATATGTCAAGTATTGTCTGACTAATAGTTTTTAGGGTTCCGTACCCAAAGGCATAACGGAGGTCTGCCTGTCCGTAATTCACAGTTCTCTAGCTCATAGACAGAATGAGTTACAGACCTAAAGTTTGGACATTTTGTGAAGAATTTCGACCCAAAACTGAATATTAAATTTAATTAATTTTCAGGGGATACATGATACAGGAGACGAAAAAGGCTCAACCCAAGGCTCAACTATGAATTTGGACGATGTTCACAAATTCACCTTGTATACAGAAATGTTATAAAATATAACAAAACCTTTACTTTATGAGGGGTTGATTGATGGGTGAAAGCTCCAGATTTCTAAGTTTTTTGTGTTGTTTTTGTGCTAATCCTAGCCTAAATTTCAGCTCTGTAGGAATTTTGGAAGTTTTGAATAGAAATTCTCATACCTCATACCCCCTTTAGTTGGAGGGTGAAAGTTTCAGATTTCTTGATTTTTTAGTTGTTTGTGTGCTAATTAATACTAGTTTGCATACCAAATGTCCGCTTTCTAGGACTTTTAGAAGTTTTGAATTGAAATTGTTAAGTATAATAGAATAATACAGAACCAAACCACCTATATGAGGGGTTAGTGGGTGAAAGTTACAAATTTCTTAATTTTTTTTCGTTTGTTTAGAGTCTAGGGTACTTCCTGAAGACTTAGAAAGCTGAAAATTGGTATGCGGGCTAGTATTAGCAAACAAACAACGAAAAAATTAAGAAATTTGTAACTTTCGCCCTCCAACTAAAGTGGGTCCGGTTCTGTATTATATAAGAATTTCTATTCCAAACTTCCAAAATTCCTACAGAGCTGAAATTTAGTATGCAGGCTAGAGGGCCTCTACATAAGGCCTAGAGGTTTTGATGATCATGTCTGATTCATGTGTCAGTGAGTGAATGAGTGGGGAGTGGCAAAATCAAGGTAGGTACTTTAAGTTTCAATAAAATCCAATCTATAAAAGCTAGACAAATGAAATTTAGCGTGTTTTATTAGTCTGCTGATTACATCTTATTCTGAGAATTTGGGCTCTCTAGTAATATCTAGGCCGAAGCTATGAAGGTTCAAAAATACAACGAAACGCTTCGAGAAATGGTACATAATGCCCTGCATCCTTCGGCTCGTCTTGGCTGGGGCACTGCCGTGGAAGAAAGCCTAAATATTAATTTGCGTTTTTTACAAAAAAGGGTCATCATTTGGCTACATACGCAAAAGTATTAAATTTATATACTGACACTATTTTCGGCTTTATTATATTTATTTAATTGGATTTCTAATGCAGTATTCTGTTTTGGGTCAACATTCTACACAAAATATCCAAATTTCAGATCCGTAATTCATTCCAATTACAAACTAGAGAGCCATGCGTGATGGATGGACGTGACTGGCGATGGTATTTATCCGAGTAAAACTCGCCAGTGGATACATAACTGAAGCTTTTACCCAAGAGTTTGTATGACTAGATTGATGGATGTGGAAGAGGCGAAAGAAGTGTGTCTGGATCGTAGCAAATAGAAATCTTTAGTCTCTGCCTACCCCTATGGGAGACAGGCGTGAGTATACATATGTATGTATATTTACTCGGATTATAATATTCTGCTGATCTTCAATTCTCATGCGCACAGAAAACATAAGGTAAAATTAACTTGAAGAATGAAACTCAAAACAAAACTAAAAAATTTATGAATAGTATGCATATCCCTGCATTTGGGGAATTATCCACTGAAAACGGAAAAATATTGAGTATTTATCCAAAAATTTATGAAAACTGAGTAAATACTATTTGAGTATTTATCCACCGCCCATATCTAGACATGGACGATCTGTGACCTGTCCCTGGAAGTGTTAAAGTGACCTGAGTGCACAATATGGCCTAGCCTACCCTATCTCAAATATCAGTCAATCATTTTGATTTGACACTAATTCTACCATTATTCCTCAATACAATGAATTTTCCAGATAAAACCTTTTCTAGTTGTGCTCGTAATGCAGTGACTGACAACCTCATGTCATCTAACAATGCTTGGCTTCCTGTGTGCAACCAATATAACAGTGCAAACACTGCCGCATCCCGTTCAGTGCTAAGCGATGAGATGGTGGGAACGATTTTCATATTTGGACTTCTGCTGCCCAATCTGGTCTTAAGCTCCGGTGAGGGTAACCTTCATCTTCTAGAAGATGAAGTGTCATCTGCGATGCGGGCTTGCGTGTCTCCAAGTAGTGGCAACAAAGATGGTACGATGCAGCGTCAGAGGCGGTCAGCGTACCAGTACGAAAGCCAATATGGGGACCCCTCTCCACGCATAGACGGAAACTCCCAGCAAGAGACGAGCCAGTACAGCCACGAGAGAAGGAACACGAGTGACATACGTGATCAGATGCATGTCCTCAATGCGACGGAATATGATTACGAGGATTATGGAAGCAACAATGGTGGCAGTGAAAGACTGGTGAACAGTATGCCTCGGCCAGCAATGAATAACAGGACTAGACGCAGCGACCCACTTGTGAGCAAGCCGGAATCTGATCTGGTAAACACTGAGTTTTATTGACGCTGAAATGTGTACAGTCATATTTACATTAATACTGGTTCGGTTTCCTTTCAGTGCCTAAGCCAATGTATCTTCGCTAATCTTCAAGTGGTACGTTTCGTTAATTTAAACTGGAAATAACTTTTAATAATAGGCTTTTATTTTGACCTAAATATGAAAATGGTTTTAGGTGGACACCAGGGGGATTCCTCGTGAAACGGAATTGTGGAATAAAGTACAGTCTTCAGTATCCTCACAACAGTCTCGCGCTGCCTTGAGAGACCAGCTAAGGGCTTGCTTCCAAGAACTGGAGTCAGGTACTTTTGGTATAGTTTTGCTAATCATTATGTCACAGGCGTTAACTAAATAAATTTTGCTAATTGTGTTATGCAGGCGTTATCATTTATTTGTTACACTATCATTAATTTCTTGTTCCAGAAGCTGAAGATGACGGTTGTTCATATTCAAATAAACTGGAGAGATGCTTGATTCTTCGCTTCTCCGATCGTAAGCCCAGTGAGCCAAGAAACACAAAAAAATAGCTGATTCTCTTCTGAAACATTCAACAGGATTATACACGTATTATTCATCAAAAATATAAGTTATTGTGCAAGTCAGAATAAAGTCTGAATAAGAAACACGAGTTTTTTTTTACTTCTTACCACGTTCTGTAATTTTGTAATATTTGTTTCCAACTCATTTTTGCAGCTAAGGGCAACGCTAAATATCTCACAAGTAGATAATCACAGGATATTTTGGGAACGAGAATGGTTGTGGATGGTAGATGATAGGCTTGTCAGGCTTTACGTTTTTCAACTGGAACGGCAGTATTTGTGACGGCAACGGTGCGTGTATAGTTGGTATTTTTCCAATACCATATGACTAAAAAATAAAGCTCATTGTATTGATGATAATTTCATGTAGTAGAAAATGTTAACAGGGTTCAAAACTCGAATTTTTACTTACGAAAGTTGAAAACAATAGTAAAATTACAAAAAAGCCGGATGAATATGTCGTGTTCAGTCTCGTAAACATGGTTACATGACCAACTTTATCGCAAACTTCAGTTTTACAGTCATAAATTCATGGCGATAAAATATATAAAACTATTAAAAGTTTTATTTATTTATTTTATTACTCCTACTTATCTGTGCTCTAACTGATGCCGGGCCCAGTGGGGCCCGAAATATATCTTGGACTCTATTGTGATATTTTATAATAATTGTGTCTCATTTATATACATTACCTGTATAATTAAATATCAAAAATAAAAGAAACAATCTGATAAAGGCAATATAAATTTATTTTATTTTATTAAAAGTTTGATAAAACTTTTAGACTTTAGATAACGAGAAATAAGTACATGGGAACCCTTGATTAAATACTATCTATTTATTGTATAAAACAGTTCAATGACTGACATAACGCACAAACGCTGAAGGCAGAAACATTGGAATGTAGCGTGGCAGGCAAATTACAAACGGCGTCGTCAGTTTGTAAACGCTCGCTGTTTTTCGCAATTTGCGTCGTCGCTATCATAGCGTAGAATTCGGCATTTTATAATTTTCTTATGCACATCGTAATTCTGTTGGAACCACGGATTTAGAACGTTAGCTCGTTTAGCTCCGCTCCGCTTCGCTCGGCTCCCAATATGTATTTAGGTACGTAAACCTAACATGCTCCTCCTCGCCCCGCTCGTCGTCGCACCTATTTCCGACTTTTTGGTGAAAAACATTTGATTTCGACTTTTTGATGACGAAGCAATTTACAATTTGCCTTTGCCAAATCATAAAACAGCAAGTGTTTTAGAATTTGCCGTCGGCAAATTGCAAAACAGGGAGCATTTAGAAACTGACAACGCCCTTTGTAAACTGACGAATTTGCCTGTCACATGCATTATGACGACGGTTTGCCCAATTCCAGTTTAACTTTGCAGTCTGCATGCCAACATCAGCGGTTTTGGAGCACAATACGGTGTTAGTAATACGATCAATTCTTTTCACAAAATACTACGTTCTACCCGTTATGTCAATGGCTCTATCGATAGCTCGTTGACAAATCTTGAGTCTGAACTTCTGACTTTTCTGAGGACCAAGTTTGGGAGCTGTATAGAATAAAGTGGTAGGACACTTCCTCAAGAGTGCATGAGAAAAGTTCAGGGGACAAGAGAACGCGACGTCTTGCTTTACGCCTTTTTCAATTACAAAATGCAGCGATAGCTCAGTCGGTAAGACTCTCAATGTTGAGACCCAGCTTGGAATCCTTGATTTTTAAATCCTTTTTAGACCGTGACCTGGAAATTCAAGTTTAAATTCAGTTGTATTATTTATGGGCTGTGTCAGTTATATATACCATCGAAGAAATTGCCGCAGATTAATAAATCTAATAATAATTATATAAATACGAGAAATTAAACTTACGGGACAGTGGTTTCAGTAGCCTTGTCGCCTTTTTGAAGCGGATGCTTGTGCTTCTTTGATAGGAAGCCAATTCAGAATTTGTACGTCACTTCTGTGATCGACTTCAGGAATGAATTCAGCAGTTTAAGGCATTTTCGTATTTATTACTTGACATTAGGTGCTTTGACAGGGAAGTTCTTGATATTGACTTAATATGCGCATTAAGGTGGATGGTCCAAGGCCAATTTCATAAAAATTTTTGGGGATTCACAATTATCACAATTAAAGAAAAAGTTACAAAACGAAATCATAGTAGGTACCTACGTCTGTCGTCGTTATTGGTTCCCACAAGTTTGTATGAAAAATGCCTTGGACCATCCACTTTAAGGATAACTTTATTTTTTATTAGATATTATTACGTGTTTTAATCGTTTATTATTTGTTATTAGTTATCAATCACGATAAATTAATGCTTATTTCATCAAAATAAATAAAAAAATTAAATGACCCCGAAGTTGATGCGCGCGCCGCCATCATGAATCAGAAACTTTGGAAGCTTCATGGTACGGCCATAAATTCATACTTGAAGCTTGGTGGGTGATCAGTATCAGGGAAAAAAATATTTTCAAATTTCACAAAAAGGGTCATCGAACCTTGATACTGAGCCCTTGCCGAGTCTTCCGTATGTATTTGGCTACATAAATTAATTTCAACTTGTATACAAAATTAATATAAATAAAATATAATTATATTTTGTCATTGTTTTTATCTTAAGGTTAGGTAATAAATAAGAAAATAAAATGCTTTAACTAGGTGTAAGACTAATGTGCTGCTGGTGCCAGAACAGATAAAGTTAACACATTGAGAGGTAGAGGTGGTCGATTGCCACACACTTTAGGTTGTGCCTGTACATGTTTTGACCATCTGCATACATGAAGTAGAGCTTCTTTTTCTGGAAGACCGAGGCGTTCCTAAAAAAAATATATATGTTAGAAATATGAAGAAAATCTATATCAGTGGCGTGCCTAGAACTTTTTGCTGAAAAAGCAATAAGAATGTCAAGTATGACTAGTACAAAATTATGAAAAAATTTAAGCAAGATTTTGAAAAAATTAAATTTATGAAAATAACTGCTCTAGGGCATGCTAGCATGCCCCAACATCATACTTTTTTTGCAATGAAGTTCCTAATTGCATGTTACACTCCAGACACTTGGCGAATGAGAGCCAGGCCGAAAAAGGTAAGACTTCGGCCGTCACAACACTTTATGTGTGTTTGTGTTTTCACAAGACAAGCATAGTCTATGTATAAGCAGAGAATATAAAGTATTACTACGTAGTATAGGTATGTGTATATTAATGCAGTGTAGATGTAAGGCGTGGGCGTCAGTAGCAAAAGGAACTTTGTTACAACAGGTGTTCCACAACACCTCTCGTATATTTTTTCTATTCTTGTTTTAATTTTTTTATACTAATCATACTGACATTCTCGTTACTTTTTATTTTATTTACCTTTTCTTTGACTAGAGTCAAATTTAAGAACATTCTGGGATTTGTGCTCACCTCTGATCACACACATAGTAGCTTTATAGTCAATACAGATATGTTTGTGGTTGGGATCACTGGCATACACATGGTAGCTTTAGTCAATACAGATATGTTTGTGGTTGCGATCACTGGCATACACATGGTAGCTTTAGTCAATACAGATATGTTGATGGTTGTGATCACTGGCATACACATGGTAGCTTTATAGTCAATACAGATATGTTGGTGGTTGTGATCACTGGCATACACATGGTAGCTTTTTACTCAATACAGATATGTTGGTGGTTGTGATCACTGACATACACATGGTAGTTTTATAGTCAATAAAGATATGTTGGTGGGTGTGATCACTGGCATACACATGGTAGCTTTACAGTCAATACAGATATGTTGGTGGGTGTGATTACTGGCATACACATGGTAGCTTTATAGTCAACACAGATACGAGGGTGAATCCAAAAGTTCTAAGCCCGACCGTGAAAATGAAAGAAAAGTGGGTTCAAAATTATTTTTATTTTTCGACATAGTCTCCATCTAGATCAACACACTTCTTCCACCTGACCTGCAACTTGTTTATACCCTCGAAAAAAAATGATTCCGGAAGGTCGTCAAAATAGTCATTAACTGCGACTATCACTTCTTCTCTAGTCGAATATTTAGATCCCCCCAAGTGTTTTTTTTAAATTTGGAAAGAGATGATAGTCAGAGGGGGCTAAATCCGGCGAATAAGGTGGGTGGGGCAGCAACTCGTAACCACATTCATGGATCACAGCCATCGTTTCAACCGAAGTGTGAACTCGTGCATTGTCTTGATGAAACAAAACTCTCTTACGCAACATCCCCGGCCGTTTTTCTTTTATTTCTTCGCGGAGTTTTCGTAATAGGTTACCATAATAGCGTGAATTTATAGTTTCACCTTTAGGTAAATAATCCAATAAAATAACTCCCTTCGAATCCCAAAAAACAGATGCCATGACTTTGTTGGCTGACAAAACGCACTTTGCCTTTTTCGGCGTGGGTGAGCCAGATCTTTTCCACTGTTTGGATTGCTGTTTTGTTTCAGGAGTATGGTGATGAACCCAGCTTTCATCCATGGTAACAAAACGAGACATAAAATCCTCAGCATCTGCCTCAAAAAGTTCCAAACAGTCACGCGAAATTGTGAATCGGACTCGTTTTTGGTCAGCTGAAAGCAATCTTGGGACCCAGCGAGCAGAAACCTTACGGAACCCCAATTCTACAGTTATAATGTTTTGCACTCGGCCATAACTGATGCCTGTGATCTCAGCTATCCTACTAATGGTCAATCGTCGGTCACCTAAGATGAGATCACAAATTTTGTCAGTGTTTTCTTTAGTGGTAGACGTTGAAGGCCTTCCGCTCCTTGGGTCATCTTCAATGGTCTCCCGACCGCGTTTAAATTCAGCTACCCACTTTTTGACAGTGGAATACGATGGAGCAGATTCCCCTAATGTTGTTTCCATATCTTCATGAATCTCTTTAGGTGAAAGACCTTTTTTATTGAGGTACTCAATCACAGCACGGTGTTCAATTTTCTCCATTGTGAAAAATCCCGTCAGACTGCGTTATACAAAATATCACAAAAAAATAATAGCTTGCAGTATCGAACTTCAATTTCACACAATCAATCACGAAAAAAAATACTAACAAATGACGGTAGATTTACAAAGATTTGATACCTCTTTGTAGGTCGGGCTTAGAACTTTTGGATTCACCCTCGTATGTTGGTGGTTGTTGTTGTCAGCACTTGGTAGAACTTATTGTACAAGTTTGTTGAAATTAAACTCTTGTGCGTCCACAAAATTATTGTATAATATTAATTTATCAAATTATATTTTATATAAAATTCAAATAATATAAATTTAGCTCACTACACTCAACCGATTTTGCTTATAATAATTCTCAAGCATTTTTAAGTAACAATAAATACTGATATTTTATTATTTGCACCTATTAACAATAAATAGATACACATCAGAAATTTCTCCTGTTTATTTTATTATAATAATATAATATGAATAATTTGTTTTAACAAACTTACCAGCAAAGGGTACAATACATGATAGGCTGCAACGTCAGTTATTGTGAGAAACTGACCGGTCAAATATGAGTTTTTTTCCAAGGCCTTATTAATATCCTGGAAAAAAACAAAGCCTGTGATCAAAATTAAAATTGTTAAATTAAGTAACCAGTAGAATTTATTATTGATAACAAGTAACTTTACTGGTTAAAAAGCCATTACTACTAAATTGCCTTGTTGTCTCATACATACAATTATAATATTTATACATAATATCAGTATGTAGGTTTATTAAATATTGTTCTAGTAACAAACAGTGCTCTAACTAACTTTGCAGGTTTAAATGAATAGTCACAAATGGCATATTTGGAGTATCAATAAGCTCTCTCTTCCACCTTAGTGCGGCGATTGCAGAGTTGACAGCTAATGTCACACTGGCAACATTTGCTGGAGAGCATATAAACGAAGATGTGGCTTAAAGGTCTTTGCAACCAGGCCATAAAAATTCAAAAAAAAAAAATTTACTATGATTTTATCTTGATAGGATGCTCTGTCTCCAAGTAGTCAAAATTAGGGCTGAATGTTGTTCGGAGGGCACAATTTTAAGTCTTTTTCCCATAACGCCCACTTACCCCCAACTAAAATTATGGTAATTGGTATGTACCTGAAGAAAACTTTTGGCGAATACAGAGTTAGCAGCCGCTTGATCAGCATACATAGCAATGTGCTCCAACCACTGATAGCTGAGAAGTATTTGTTCCTGGCTCATGTTGGAGCCGCCCTTTGATGCCAGCCGCAGCACAATGCTGGCGAAACCTTCTACATTCTCCTTGTCTAGTACCGTTGTCAATACCTGAAGCAGGAAATAGCCAACATCATCACAACATAACCTACAAATAAATTGTAAATAGGCCATTTTTATGACAGGACACTCACTTTATCTGTACTGAAACACACTGGGCCAACAGGGCTACTTAAATATTTACCAATGTTTTTAATTACTTCCACGTTACATACACTCATTTTATTAATATTAAGCAATACCTAAATAAGTATTAATTCTTGACTTGAAAATTCAAAATCAGGATTTATTTGACATTTGTTTGTGTATGAATGAATGAATGAATGAATGACTGTTATTTTTTTTCGGCTTCACAGGTTAGATCATGGAAATATTTTAAAGGAGACGTTCAGAATCGGCCTTAACCGCGTACATGAAATAAATTTATACTATAATTTTTATTAGATTTATTCGTAGCTAGTTTCACTTTTATAATAACACGGACACTAATATTAAAATAAATAAGTAATGTCGCAGCCGGTTATGAGAGCGAACACCGAACGAAACGAAACGAAAGCGCTAGCCATCTACCAAGTAGTCCACAAACTACGCTTCCAGCGTGCTTTGATAAGAGTCATGCGTGACATGTGTTCTATGTGCGTGACGCAATCGGCAGTCCCAGCTTTTTATTTCACGATTCATGCTTTTCTTCTGGATTTTGATAGAGATTACATTACGACTGACATTCGAGCATGACCCTTTTAAATATATCAGAATCATCGTGAAACATTGTTACAAACGCGCTTAAGTTTATTTTCGCAATGCCATATGAAAATAACCTCAAATTAAAAACGATTTATCATAAAAAGTTATTAAAAGATGGTGTCCGTTTTAAATGGATAATCAAACCGTGCTATTTTGAATTTGTTCTTTATCATTGACCACAATATATTTGTGTACTCTCTTAAGGCTCCAGTCCCCTATAAAATCAGTATTCTTGCAGAATTATCAGAAAAGAAAGATTTTATTTTAGTTAGTAAGAAAGCAATAAATAAAATACATTTTACGTTACTTTATAGTGCGGAATTTGAAGATTTCAAAACTTATTTTTTCATTTACTTTAGTGCTACTTTCAATAGGTTTTTTAGGCTTTAAACATACCTTTATTTATGTTTTACGCGTTGAGAGTCTCATTCATGCACACGTCACGTAAAAATTATGACAAAAACAAGAAATTTATTCAGGTAACATTTATTCCCATATCTTCAACAATAATCTTATCTGGTTACTTTTTTGGATAATACTTTAGTTTTCTTATTTCGAGTGCTTTAAGTAGTTGTGATTTCATGAATTCAACCACTGATAAAATATTTTTTTTCTACTAGAAAACTATCGTTTAGCGTAGTCAAATTTAAAACACGTAGAATAGAACTATTAATAAGTGAAATAACAAAAAACAGTATTTAAAAAATTACTTTAAGAACATTTATCAAATTGAAACTTATCGAGAGTTTAAAACACAAAACGCGTCGATATTTCCCTCAGTTTCGCTGGGACATCGCAGCGTTCAGACGTGTGTTGTGTAGCTCGACGTCATTTTACCTCCCGCTCGCACGGTTGCTCCCTTTCCCTCGCGTAGATTCTTATGGAGAGGCGAACTGTATCATGAAAGTTGCTCTACTTGAATGTTGCACTTATCATTTAATAAGTAAACAACTATGGATAAAAAATTTTTTGAATAAAATAAAGTCTAATCTACGTCTGTCCGTATTTCACAGCATCATAACTTTACCACCGTAAAGATAAAGACATGAAATTTGGCACAAAAATAGCATTAATTTGCCTACATATTACATAGTAAAAAAAATATGAAAAATTTGAAATTCTTTAAAATATTTTCAAAACAAAAGTGAGAAAAATAAAAAATATAATATGGTTATCAAACTGTAGACACTAAAAAGGTGATTGTAAAAATATATACTTTTACTATATTTACTGGCACTGGTTTTGTGAAATCTTTAAAAAAACTACAATAATGTGTATGTCCGAAACTGGTAGACCGAAAAATATGAAAAAAATGTCCATTATAGATCATAACTGACTAATAACCGGGAAAACTATAGTGATTTAAAAATATAAAAAAAATAAAAAAATAAAAAAAAATATTTATAAAAATACACATTGTAGGTATTAAAAAGCTTATTGTAATAATATATAGTTTGGCTATATTTAATTGCATCTCTTTCGAGAAATCCTTGAAAATCTATAACAAAATGTATGTCCCCCCTCTTATCTCCAAAACTGGTGGACCGAAAAATATGAAAAAAATCATGGTAATATGCGTTTACGTAAGAATTACAGAAAAAATAAAGCAGTTGAGAAATTCACGAAAAAAAATAATAAAACTAAATTTATCATCCACAATACGGAACCCTAGGTTCTGACTAGAGTCTGACTCGCACTTGGCCGGTTTTTTTTGCGGTAGGCCGTTTTTTTGGGCGGTTTTAATTTATTTTTCGGAGCTTTTATTACTACCCTTAATTTTTACCATAAGTATCCGGTTATCCGGATAATAAATTATCCGTTATCCGGATAGTAAAAATCTGCGAATAATTGCAGGCACTAATTCGCTTAGATTAAGTTATGTTAATGTGTGTTAATTCGAAAATCCGTAAAGTCGTATTTTAGAAGATGTGGTCTAAAAAACCCACGGGGATGGCGTGACACAAATTTTATACCAGCACCGCTGTTGCCACTTTTTGGAATAACTAAAGCCGAAGCTACATCCTTTTTATTACTTTACTTACTTTTATTTAAAATATCTTAAAAAGCTATCGAAGTCACTAAAACCGACAGTCGAGATAACAAGGTGCTAGACAATAATGCATCAAAACAAAAGAACGTACGCAGCTGCGTATATGCGCGATAAGAATATCATTAAAACATCACATTTCTAAAACAAAGTTTTTTACCTTTTTTATTGCACCTTAGTCATAATCATGGACACACAAACTGACAGACACTTAATTACCGTTAGAGTTTCTATTTTTGATATTATATTACTTAATTAAAGAACTGATTGTAATATGTGTGTGAGTATTAGGAATACATAATTTTAAATGTTTTCAATGTTACGATTTGATTATTAATTTTCTACATTTCCAAATTTTATAAAGGTACCTTTTATGTCAGGCATTAGTTAAATGAAAATCTTGTTGAATACAGAAATTTTCGGCCACAACTACATGCTTTTTAGGGCATATAGGTTTCCTTAGAGCGATAGGACTCATAACGTTGAGACGTAATAATCGTCAGAGAAACGCGGGTGTACTTATAGGTACACGTATGGGTGGACTTATGACTTGCATCTCACAGTTCACACTCGGAACACCTCTTGACACGCCTTCGGTAAAAATCTGCAAATAATTGCAAGACCTATAAAATGTATTGTGTCTAAATACTAATCACTCTTACTGCTACCAATAAGCCATCTATTCCAGGTAGATTAACTTTTGTTTATTTTGCTTTTGCAAATTCA
This sequence comes from Ypsolopha sequella, assembly GCA_934047225.1. NCBI lineage: Eukaryota > Metazoa > Arthropoda > Insecta > Lepidoptera > Ypsolophidae > Ypsolopha > Ypsolopha sequella. The sequence continues at coordinate 11,835,814 of OW204002.1, read as the reverse complement.
TTTTGTTTGTTCCGATAAACATACCAAACTTTGTAAATTACCGTTACTTGAATAATTAAAAATCTTCACATGTCAAATTTCAAGTATTCGTACACTCATTTAACGAAGTAGAGCAACATTCAGGTGCGGTCTCTAACATCTTAATGCAGCGGGGGGAGCGCCACTTCTAAAGCCTCAGGTAAGATGAAAGCGAAATGTTGCAAAGAGAGTCTGGGGCCTTAAGGGGAACAAAAATACAAACAGAAATAAAATGTCAGCTTTCGGATGATTTTGTTGCAATAATTAGGTTACGTATAGCCATAAAAAATATATATGTTTTTGGTTGAACTTTAAGGTATTCATTGTCCACAAACTACGTTAATCGATTCATATTTGTACTGTCAATGAATTTTTTTGTAACCCTTTATTTTATAGTTCTTATCGATTTTGTTTCGGGTATCGCTTACGTAATTTTGTTGTTTTTTTTTTAATAAAGTTAGTGTGAATTATATCTATTAAATTTGCAAATACCGCGTTATTCGGGTCAAGAAAAGCAGCCCCTTTTTCCAAAAATTCGTGAATCCACTGATGCAGTCGGCGGCAGCAAGATATTGTCATGTCAGTCTACACCTAGCGTTGGCGCCCGTAAGACGTGGAACTTGTGCCTTTTTGCAAGCTATAAATATCTCCCAAAACTACTTCAAAACACATTGAAATTAATTTTATAAAGTAATATTTCGAGGAGCATCATATTCTTGTCGTTAAAAACTCAACAAAATATGTGTATGAGTGATTTAGCTACATCGTGCCAAAGTCATAACAACAAAACTGAATGAATTTGGAATTAATTCATACTTTCTTGCGGGAAAATAACATATGTATGTTAAATAAAAGAATAATTTTTTGATCGTTATTGAAACCCAAATTAATTAATTTATACTTACTGAGATCTGTATCAAAGGTCAATGACCTTTTTGTGAAATTACCCTCCAGTATTAGCTCACCATTTCAGGTCCAATAAGTAAAGTTTTTTGCAGATTATATAGGTACACTTACTTGGGATAAATCGCCAAGTATTTAAAATATAGAAATTTATTTTGAAATATTTACAGTGCATGGCAAAATTATTAGATCGTAGATAATCCTGTCGGTACATTTTCAGGTCCCGTTACGCAAAATGAAAAAAATGAAACTCTTTTAGGATTAATTTGTTATCCCTGTGTTTGTCTGTCTGTCCGTTTGTCTAGACAATTTTTTCTGGGTAAAATTAATAAATACCAATATTAACGGCCCTCTATAGAGCTGTAAAAACATACTTTTGACGTTTTTATGAACTTTTATTTCACGTTTTTCATACAAATTTTCTCACTTTGAAAATATAGGGATGAACACTTGAGATAATATTTTGCATTTAAAAGTCAACACAGAAAGAAATTGTTGAACAAATAATGTAAAAGATATGAAAACCATGTTGTTCTTTTCTAAAGGGATTAATTATCTACTGTTCAATAAGGCGATAGCTTTGTTTATTTTTTTCCTTGAATTATTTTTTACTAAGATAACAAATAGTTTAATACAAGGTTTTCCTTAAGAGGTCCCTTTACCCCTGTATTTTTCTTAAAATTCATACAATAGGTATAAACCGAATGTGAAGTCTACAGCTCATTTTCTTCATATCTTTTTTCATGAGTATATTCTAGTGACATCTAACTACGTGTCTATACAGCCCAAAAAGCAAAATTTGATAAAACACCATCATAATAGCTGTCAGGATATCGTCAATATTGCCTCGTTTTTACGCAAAGTTTAACAAGTTTGTATATTTTTATCTATACTGGAAATAAAAAAGAGAGAAATACAGGCGTCGTTCAAGTTAAGATGACTAAGTTTACACACTTTTCTAAGTATAAACAGTTACCGTTTCATGGAAAACTGTTTTGACCTGAAACCATTTCACAAATTCAATTAACTTATTTTGAATATCTTGCCATCTTGCACTTCTTGATGAGAAATACAATTTCAATTAGAAAAAATACAACTTTTAGTTAAGAAAACTTATAGTTAAAAGTCTGCTGTATGCATAAACATATTTTTAATGATATTACAATAGTAATAAAATAATTGGCTTATCCGTCGTATCCACAAGATATATCCACAAGAAAAAACCTAAATAGAAAAGATCTGAAGAGCTCCTTGAACTCGTTTTTATGTAGAGTAGAGATTATCTTTCCGAATCTGCACATTTTAATGCAGATTAAGCTTACATTTGCAAAATCCATCGCAAATTGTGACCTAAAACTAATACTGTCGTATTTGAGGGCTACAATAGGTCAAAAAATATCATGTAACCTAGCTTTTCTCAGTGTAGAGCGAGAAGAAACTGAAAAAACAGATTTCGAAAATGTTACAAATCTATTGGTGTCGCAAAAGTCAAGAAAGTTTTAATTTTTAAGTTTGCTTTTTACTAATTTTTGCTGCATAACAGAACATAAAAATCACTTTCAACTTTTTTATTTAGTGTGATGATAATTCTACTAGGTAAAACCCTTTAAAAGACATGTTAAATATGTTATGAATCTGAGCAAGAGGTAATAGATAATTTATAAAGGGGCGCAACTTTATAGGTACACCCCAGAGCCGCGTTTATAAATTAGGGGTCATGACATGGATTCTAATGCCATCTCTGTTGCACGCGTTATAAATAAAATTGTATCTGCTGTACTGTTGATACACAACATTCATTCACAATTGTGTCGATTCGGTGTAACACGATTTAACTTATTTGACAGGACTAAACTTAATTTAAGCGTTCTTTCATTTTCTTTCTGTATCGAAAAGGCGAAGACAAGATGCCTAAAATAAGGTTAGTCCTGTCAAATAAGTTAAGTTGTGTTGCGCCGAATCGACACAATTAAGTACTTTATCAGAGAACTTCTTTCGTGAAAAAAACCTTACGTTTTGAAAGTGATTGTGACTGAAAAACTTAGATAATTCCAATTTAGAGACACAATCACGATTGTAATCAAAATACCTATGAAAGGTATCGTGATACATGTTTAAGTTTGACGATAAGGCCCCTGGTTATCAAAACCTAGTGCACTACCACTACACCAATGATTTGATATTTTAAATGACGAATCAAACGAACATAAAAAAACTTAATCACGTGACCTCCAGCAGCTGTCCGAAATGTCGGCATTGGCCCCCGTCCCAAGTGCCGGATCCGGCAGCTGAGGCACTTCCTAATAAAAGTATCAAACGGTTGGTTCGACGTCTGTAAGCTACGAGACAAAAACACATCTTCCAAGTCCACCCGTTTGTTTGCACTTTTTGACAGTTAGTTTATCTGTGATTTTGTGTTGTGTGTCCGCCTTGCTAAGAAGCAGATTATTTGCAATATTGCTTGTTTTTTGATGAGAATTTACTAATTCTATGTATTATTGACGCCTCTATTTAATGAACTGATTATTTGTTAAGCTATCAATTTTATATATGTACAATGAATTCGTTTTTATACTAGAATTATCAAATGAACTTCGCTAGACCCCTAGACTTCCTGTGACCGCTCTATTCTCGGCTTTTCTAAATGTTGACCTTATGCCACAACTATTTCAATGTGTCTCCCACCAATAAAAGCGGGAAAGATGCGGCTCAGCCTCACGACAGACGGCGATATCTATTTGGACTCCTCATTCTGTTCATGGTTGATGTGCTATGGGTCGTGTCTTCTGAACTTACAAAGGTAAACATAAACACTCATCCCTTAAAATATAACCATATGATTTTCAAAACTTCAAAACATTTTATACTTACAAATTGTCTGCACTTGGTGATACTTGGAAAGTATCTTGATTAACCTCCTAATGCCCAGAAGCATTTTCAAAAAATTAGGTTTGCAACCCAATATCCTTTTAAAAGGACTTCAAGTTAGTACCAAGTTTGGTCGGAGTGTAGATAAGGGGGCGCGATACGCCCAAGCGAAAATTTTCTAAGTCTTTTTTCCCATAGTGCCCCCTTTTCTACACCCCAACCCCAAGTTTGGTACTGATAAAGGATACCTTGGTTGTAGGAAACAAAAAATAACTATGTTGAAAAAACTGCTTTGGGTGTTCACCCCAAGTCAGACAAAGGCCTTTTTGTAGGAGGTTAAATTCACTTGTTTCCCTGATTTGGTTATTTTATTACACATTTTTCAGAGGATTCAGGGATGTTTCAATTTTATTATGAGCCATATACATATGTTGTAAACAATGGTCATGTCAAATGTTGTAATAACTGAAACTGGTTGGGAGTTCAGTGTAAAAATAAATCTGTGAAACAAGTACCAAGTGAATTTAATCAACATGTTTTCATAAACAGCTGTTAAAGCCATGCACTGATAACATATTCAGGACTTTTATTATATTACCACTTTGTGCCAAAAGAAAATGTTAACAAACAAAGTATGGGCCCTCACTTCACGACCTTATCTACATTTTATGTCCCACAGAAATTAACCTCAAACACATTTTTCTCCTAATTGTGCTATAGTTATATTCCGCCTGCTCACCTACTACTTGTCATCTGAGAAATATCTCAATTTTACTTCTACTGGTTATGTTATACTTATGGTATTTCCTTCATTTCCAGTACATCTACACAGAGGTAAAACTAGAACGGCCATTCCTGGTGACATATGTGCGTAGTTCCATGCTGTTTATCTATCTCCTGGTGTTGTGTTTCTCACCACCAACCAGAGATCCATGCCGGCCCAATGACTACACTGTAAGTATTCTGAATAATATATCAACTTGAATGTTTATTTGTTACTTACCAACCAACCAATTGAGGGGCCTCTTACAGAGTGCGGCCGTGTGATCATTTACGATCTGCCACTAAGCAACACTTGGCAGCATCTCAACGTGTTCCTGACTTCCTGTGTTGAACAGCAGGCTGTTTTACTAAACACGTTTGCAGAGTTTTGCTCTGCAAACAATACTCTATTTATGTCTTGAACGAGAGCATGATTTCAAAACATCCTATGAAAACATCCTACGGCTCAACATGCTCACCTATTCAAATACGAATTTATTACAGGCCACTCTGCCTAGGCCAAAATGATTATAAATAAATAAAATAAAATAATTCTTTATTAAGGTTATGAAGACCCATTGTAAAACACATGAAAATACATTAAAAATACACATTCTAAATAACAAAAATTAAAAAAAAAAAATTGGACAAGATTATTTACAATTATTATACTAAATTAATTATTATTTTTTACTAGGCAAGCAAAGTTTGACAATCCAATGCTTCAACATAGGATTGTCAAATTTACCAGAAAATGTCCTCAGGATGTCGCTGGTTCTGCGTATAATCGACGCGATCTGTTTGCGCATGATCGCAAAAAAGTCATCGGTGTGCACCTCCGCAAACATTGTCGATGCACTACAGAACCGCGGCAGCCCCATCAACATCCTGAAAGCATTATTATACATGACGCGCATTATGGGTTGTCATAAAAAAAATACCACGAAAGTTATATATGGCAAATGGCACTATCTCTTGTGTATTGAAGGATTTCTGAAAAATTTGCTTGGCCTTAGTTAAAGACGGTAACAACAGACACAGGACAGCATTGATGTCAAGGATGATTTCCGCATTGGCAATATTTTATTTGTCTATTGAATCCATCCTAGTGTTCAACTTGGTTAGCAATTCCAGATGTGCAAATTGAAATATCTCAAATGACACGTAGTATGGATTTTGTAAAAGATCCTGCTATTCCACACAAGAGTGCGTTGCGTAGCATGATTTATGAAACCACCACTTGTCATGATCACAGTGTTTGGATGGGTTTGGTTAATCGGACATGCATGTTTTTCTGTTGACCGGCCGAGTGCTATGTTGTACAGTTTTATAATATTTGTCCTAATTTTAGGGTTCCGTACCCAAAGGGCAAAACGAAGCCCTCTTAATGTCACTCTGCTGTCTGTCTGTCTGTCGATCCGTATGTCACGGGTCTCTAGTTCTTAGATGGACTGAGATAGAAACGAAATTTTGATATGTTGTGTAAAATGTTGACCCAAAACCAAATATTGATTTAAAAATGTAATGAAATGATTTTTATTACCCTAGCATGTTTAAAGTAGAGAATAAATGTTTCTTTTTAAAAAAAAAAAATTCATAAACACATTTCTATTCAAAGTCATCATTTTTAGACCATTTTTGTTACGAGGTCTATCTCAAAGACCAATATACCTATGCTGTATTTAAACAACAAATACTGAATTCACCGGTTTACAATGTAGTTTTAGGGTTTTTTAGGGTAGGTAGTTTTACGTCCCCTACTTAATTTTGGAGTTTTGTTTCATATATTGTTAGGTCATGATAAGTTTGTAATTTCTGTTTAAATTATTTAAGTATATCAACTAATTTAAACGCTATGGAACCCTCAGGGTGCGAGTCCTACTCGCACTTGACCGGTTTTTTCCTATTTGAAAAAATAAAGGAGGCTATGGAAAAACATTTTGAAAAAGTAGGACAGGTATACTTTTTAGGGTTCCGTAGTCAACAACAAGGAACCCTCATAGTTTCGCCATGTCCCTCTGTCTGTCTGTCCGCGGCTTAGCTTAGAGACTATTTGTACTAGAAAACTGTAATTTGGCATGGGTATACATATTTATCACGCAGATGAAGTGGAACAGTAAAATTTTGAAAAAGATTTTTTTAGGGTACCTCCCCTACACGTAAAGTGGGGATGATTTTTTTTTTCTCGTCTATGATCTAGTGTGGGGTGTCGTTGGATAGGTAATTTAAAAATATTGGGGGTATGAGAAAACCATTTTTTGATCCAGGGTTCCGTAATGCGAAATACTAAGCTTAAAAGTTTTAATTTTTGTTAGAGTCGAGTGTCCCCCCCCCCCCCGCTTGCCAGCGAAATGGTTGTATTTGGAGTCGTGAAAAAAATCACGGCAGTAGTATACATAACGAAATTAAAAGGAAAACTATCACAGCTACTTAGGCTTTACAAGTTAACTAGCGACCCACGCTATACGTATAAACCTTCGTAGCTATTAAAAAAAAACCGCATCAAAATCCGTTGCGTAGTTTTAAAGATCTAGGCATACATAGGGACAGCCAGAAGGAAGCGACTTTGTTTTATACTATGTAGTGATAGTGAGAGTAATAGTCGATTATAGATAATGGTACGGAACCCTTCGTGCGTGAGTCCGACTCGCACTTGGCTGTTTTTTTTTATATTTTGTAAGTTCTCCCTCGCACGCTCAGCGGTGGTTTGTGTTTTTAGCTAACACGCTGGAAGGGTAAGCAAGCTGCCTAGATAACAGTAAAAACTGCATCAAAATGCGTTTTACAATTCTCTAGTTACACAAGCATACATGGGATACCTGAAGTGAAGACATTGTATTTTATATGTACATAAAATTGTCTTATATTGTTTCAGCAACTCCTGGAGCCATCAGCTGAAACTGATGATGAAAGCTACTTCAATGAATCTACTAACAGTCTAGTAAGTAAAATAATTATTATTATCAATTCCCATAGCTTAGTTCCTAAAATATTTTTTAATGGGTATATACGCCATTTTACATCGATACTACATTACATTGGATCATTATTTTTTCATAATTTTTAAAGAACTTTTAGATATGATGTCACTTGGGGCATTTTAGGCATGATACTGATTATGAACCTTTGCGTTGCTTATAAAAAAGTGGTCTATCTCTGTCTGTATTCTCATCTGTCATCCATCTATCAAATTAGTCGGAAACAAATGATTATAAATGTATCTTCATAGCAAAGGACACATTTCTAAACAGCCTTTTCTCAAGTGACGTCACACAAAGGCAAATGGAAGATGCAGCTTTTGTTTCGAATTTTGTGTACGATTATTGAATGATTAAACGAACTTACCTGTAAGTGATGTTGGATCATAATTATCTGAATGTCTCATTCTTCCACGGTCATCACGATAACTTGATAGATGTTTAAAGCCAAACGCTAGTTAGGAGAAATTTTATTGTTTTATCTTCATCAACACAATTTTCCTTTGAGTGACAACAATAAATTGTGTTTAATACATCTCACACTGTTTATTACAGTTAAGAAAAAAATATATATTTAAATATATTAATCCAGCAGTATCTATATCAGTAATTTGCCTTATGCGTCTAACAGCGAATGTGCATGGCTGAACTAAGTCTACCACAGAGGGCTTCTATAGGGGGACCTATATAAAGATACATAATATACTTAGAGATACATTCTCTAAGGCTTGTATTCACATAGATAGAATAGAATAGAATAGAATAGAAGTCGTTTACTCCCATCTTATGTTAAAACGTATACAGGTTGGAAAAAATTTAAGGGCCCTGGAGGGGAACTACCTTAAATCCTTTAATTAGCTCCTTTTACTGAAAGGAAACATTCCTTTATTTTTTTAAAGCAACAAAACTGCGTTCAAAGATCTTCTAAAATTCGCTTGTCTCACCCGGGAATCGAACCAACTAAAAATAAAAATAAATAAACCCTCACTATTTTATTATACAAATCGCTAGGATTATTGTTCAGGATAAAATTTGTCTAATTAACATTTAGTCGTACACTCATCTGTTGTACGAGATACCCATAAAATTGAATATTCATTACAAATTCTTTATTAACAATACTTAGTACTGTTCACTTTTCTTTTCTATGCAACAGCTGATTTTTTTTCCGTGATTTGGCGGTGGGGTCCATAGTAAAAGTTGTTTGTAAGGACGGTACTATCGGCAGTTTCCGGCTTCTATAACTTTATGTTAACACCCAGTATATATACTATAATATAGCGTTCCTAAACACCCGTGTAAATGTAAAATTTAAACTGTCAAAGTGAATTTTACTTTTCTGACAAGGTTTATGTACTGTACGTTTTCACGTGTACGTAAAACGGTTGACAGTTAAATTTTACATTTACCCTGGCGTTTAGGAACGCCACCTAAAACTTAATAATATAACGCGATAGAATAAAAGAAAATCCCAAACAAATCAAAGGTACTACCAGCGATGTCGTTGGGCACTACAAGGATCTGATGGTGCCTGGATGACAGTTACAGGGGGGCGCAGCTGTGAAATAAGGAGTATGGTAGTGGCGTTAGTTCCGATTTTGGACACAACCAATCCACGCGCCAAGATAGTACCTTGTAGCACTGTAACTACTTGTTAGCTGTCATCAAATGTATTACCGAACTTCGTCTGTTAGATAGTCATTAAAGAAGTAGTGTTTTTAAAGGCGATACATTATTTGTCACATATATTAGCTGGTACTAAGTTGTAGATCTTCGGTGCCATTGCTAAATGATGCAGACTTTAAAGGAAAACTAGCCACCTAATTTTCAGACGTTTACTATGTAATTTATGCATTTATTATACCACAGTATGTACTGTGGTTTGTTACGTCAATGTGTATATAAAATTTAACTTGTCCCAGATAATAAATGCTGGCTTTAAATTGTGCATTATTCTTATCTCGGATTTTAGGTTTCCATCATCTATCTGCAGAAATACGTAATAAAGAAATCACAATGATGACATCACGTTTTAAAAATAAAATTGCTTAATAAATAGACTCTAGTTGACTATAACCACATTTACAAGGAGATAACCGAAACCAAATATAGTTTGTTAAGTAAATAAGTCTGCAATCTTATCATCCATCTGATAGCAAAACTTTTTTATCTTTCAAGAAACCTAGACCTTAAAGTAGGTATGTATTGTAATAACATTAGTTATTATATTAGTTATTTATTACATAGATGTCTGTTGGAAAAAACTAAATAAATAAATAAGTCATAATTCTGATTTGTAATATTTACAGCATTGTTAAAAATAATGAGACACTTGTAATTGTATTACAAGTGCGTGTGTATTTAATTCAAATTTATTTGCACCATAATGTTCGAAAGGTCTCAAATAACATTTAGTATAGTATCAATTACGGACCCTGTCAGGCACAGCAAAGAAACTTAAAGCTAGTAACACAATTATTCTTATTCTATATAGGTAATTACCTATATACTTATGGGATATAAAGAAACATATCCATCTTATATATTCTTGTGTACACTATGCACTTACCTCAGGCTAACCGCGTAAGGTGGTTGTAGAAGCGGCCAGCCGCTAGCCGCAACTGATGGTCAACTGCTACTTTGCGCGGTGATAGCGTAGGAAGAATTTTAAATAAGTACCAGATTCACGCATAAACGCGCAGTAAAATTGGACTGTAACTCTTAACTTTAAAGAGTTAAAACAGAATGAAGTTTTTTTTTTTTTTATTTGAAGTAATTTCTCCTGTAGAATTGCAAAAATTTTGAATGAGCATATAAAGGAAGTTGATACAAAATTTCGAGATTGTATCATGCCGAAAAAAGTCATGGCGTGGCTAGCCGCCGGCTGACCGCTCACTGAGTGCGAACGATTGCATAAGCGGTAATCCGCGTGGCTTATAAATCTTATAATCAAATGTATTTTTCCAGGGAGATTCAACGTTTGTGCCAGTTCGCGCTGGGGAGACGACTGACAGTGATGACGCCGCCCCGAGAGCTGTACGATTCAATAAAGTGGCTGAGGTAATGTCCCTTAGACGACACACATGGAAATATTTCGGACACCTGTTGTTGGTCAGCCAACAACCCTTTGTCATGTAATTAGGGTTGCCAGGCCCAAATAAAGAAAAGCCGGACTCAGATGAAGCCTAACACACTGTTATTGAACAAAAAATATTTTTTGTGCTTTTGTTTGTTTATTTATCACTGTTATTCATTTGAGAGTTATTATGAACCACATTTTGTTCTTATTTAAGTAATTTGTGACTTCCTTACATGGAAAGTACCTCGAACAATTATCACTGAATTTAATAGCTAACAATCTTCATACTCTTCTTCTTCTAAATTCTTTATTGCACAAAACACAGTTTAATGTACAACAGGTGGACTTAATGCTAGAAGCATTTTCTCCCAGTCAACCTGACAGAAAGTACAAGAAAGTTACAATGGCAGGTGTGCAAAAAGGCTTTACAATTTTAAATTTTAAACAAGAAATAAAACGTGAAAAATACACTTATTTACTGATATATAGTTTTGTAATAAAATACTAATAATGTAAAAAGTAAGCTTCAGAAAAAAAAAATTATATATTCATTACTCATATTCATTACTCATACTCATTCTTTTAAAACTAAGTAATCACAGTTAATCTTCTTAATTTTAATTTTTGCTTATTTTAATAATTGACCAAAAGCCTAACAAAAGCTGGACAGGCTGGACTTGTATACATTTGGCCGGAAACGACTGTAAAAAGACGGATATGTCCAAAGCCGGACAACTAGCAACCCTACATGTAATAGAAATTCCACGATACCAGTATCGCTACCAATATAGTCTAAAAGTGGAAAGAGCGAAGAAATAAAAATACCACTAAGCACAAACTGAATCTAAGTTATTTATTAATATAAATACGAATCTCCACATAGTAGCCGTTGAAAACGAGAGAAATTAATGAGATGAATCACCTTTTTCGAAGTTATAATGGTTAAATTTCTCAAATTTTGAAAGAGCACGAAGCCATATTGTTTTCTACAAATGTTTCTTAATGCACTCACAAATGTTATAAGTCTCCCTGTATACAACATTTAACATCCATTGTTAGCGACGGGTGCAGCAAAGGTCAACTTCACACGCCCTCTGCAGGCAACGAAAAGGAACTAACGAAGAGTTAGGGTATGCTAGCGCGGCGTTACCGTACAGACACAACAAAATGTTTTTCGCGTTTTTAACATAAAAATAATGAGTTTAGAACAAATAAATAAATGTAAATAGATTAAGAATATCATACAGAATTAGGGAAAAATATTGTATTATGTCTAGCTATAGGAATGAATAAATTATGACGAGTTTTCTTAATAAAAACCTAAGACAAGGATGCACACATATGTAAGAAAGAAATAGATATAAGATTAGTGCCGTGTGCAAAACGGCAAGTATATAAGGCGGGCCTAACCCGTGGTTTGTCATTCAGTACTGAGCATTACAAGAAGAATAATAAAAGAAGAAAAATCTAAAAGAAGTTTCAATACAGTCCACTACAGTTTTTGGACCTTCGGAAGCCGGATCACTGAAGGAAGAATATTTTCGTCGAGAATCAAGATCCCGGGAACAATGCCGGTCACACGCTCCACGACGTCGAGGGACAAGGATGCAAGAGCTGCCTTGAGGACGACTCACGACCCGCCAACGGCTACCCATAGTACGACCACCGGTGGCACTACTGACGTCGAGGCTACAGGCATACTACACTTCGAGAATCCCGCGTCGCCGTCAGACTCCGAGAGGCCCGCACACCCGACCGAGGGTATTGCGCTGCTCGCACCCCCCGCGCTGCCCGCACCCCCTGCACCGCCCGCATGCTCCGTGACACCTTCAGCCACTGCAAGCACCATCAAAGAAACCGAAGCTACGAAGCACACCACGACACACGAAGAACGAATCCTACCGCCCGCTGGAGCCCACCGTGCACCGTTAGGGTGGAAAGATACCACCGTGGCAAGATCGACGACGTCATCCCGTAGTCGCAGAAAGCTTGAAGCTGAGGCCAAATACAGACTCGCCATGCAGAAGCTTGAAGAAGAAAAAGCTCGAACGGAGCTGATAAGGGCACAGGCAGAACTGTTGGCTCTTGATTCAGAAGAAGAACCCGACGAAGTCTTGGAGCTGGAGAAATCAATAAATGTAGAGCGATGGATCGACGACACTATGAAGAATCAAGAACCTGACATGCCGCAAGAACCTCAACCTTCTATGGAGCCGAAGCCACGTGACCACGTGACAACAGCACCGTTTGAAGAAATGAGAAGCGACACCAAGAAGAGCGACATACAGATCCTGGCTGATGCAATTTTAGAAGCAACACAGAACAGCGCATCACGTCAACCAGTCGCACTCCACGCATACACGCAAGATCTACCATCGTTCAGCGGAAACATTGAAGAATGGCTCATATTCAAGAAACAATACAGAGAGACCACAGCCCTGTACTCCGAAACACAGAACATGGCAAGGCTGAGGAAGAGCATCACTGGGCCGGCAAGAGAAGCTGTGAAGAGTTTGCTGATGCTAACATCACGACCCGAGGACGTCATCACAGCATTAGAACGACGCTTTGGGAAACCCGACGCGATAGTATTGGCCGAGATGGAGAAGATCAAGAAACATGCAGCACTGAACGAGAACCCACGAGACACATGCATCTTCGCTAGTCGCGTCAACAACGTCGTGGCGACTATCAAGGCGCTTTCAATGCCGCAATATCTCCACTCACCTGAGATGTGCAGAAGCATTATCGAGAAGCTCACACCGATCACCAAGCACCGATGGTACGACTTCAGAGCGAGGTGCACCGACCATGAAGAACCAGAACTCCTCAAAATCGACCGGTTCCTCAGTACGGAAGCAGACCTCTGCGGACCATACACACCAGCGGAAGTAGAGAAAACGAAGAGCTTCAACAGATCGAACACGCGCTTCGCACAAACACATCACGTCGAGGAGGAGAAAGAAGAGACCACTGCTTCAGTACAAGAAGAGAAAAAGAAGACCTGCATATTTTGCACTGAAGAACATTGGTCACACGAATGCAAGAAATTCATAGCAGCAGACAATGAGAAAAGATGGAAGATGGCAATGGAAAACAAACTCTGTTTCCGTTGCCTGAGAAAGCGTCACCAAAGAACAAGCTGCCGCAGTCCACCATGCAAGATCTGCAGGAGAAGCCATCATCTTACTTTGCATAACCCAGAGAAGAAAGAACAAGTCGAGAAACCCAGAGAACAAAGGGAGAAACCATTAGAAGATAAGAAAACTGAGGAGACCGTCAACACTGCAGTACTGTCCGTCGCAGCGCCACTCACAGCCTATCTCAAGATCATTCCCGTTGAAGTTTACGGACCCGAGGGCTCTCAGAAGATACTGGCACTCTTGGACGAGGGATCAACCATCACTATGCTAAACAGTGATGTAGCCAGGAAGATAGGAGTCAGGGGTGAACCAGAGAGGCTGAGCATCAGCACCGTGGGCGGCGGTAAAGTCACCACACTCAGTTCCCTACGAGTCGACTTGAAGATAAGAGGACTTCATCGCAGCGACAAGAGAAACATCACCAACGTGAGAACTATAGAAGACTTGAAGCTGCCACTCCAGCAAGTCCAGAAAGAAGATATCGAAGCATGCAAACATCTCAAGCAGATAGAGAAACAAATCACCTTCGCACCTGAAGCACCCAAGATGATCATTGGGCAAGACAACTGGGATCTTATCGTCAGCAGAAAGATAATTAAAGGAAGACCATCTCAACCTGTCGCCTCACAGACAAACCTCGGATGGGTACTCCATGGCGTTCACGCAGGCATCTCCGTTCCAGTTAACTTTGTCAATCACTGCATGGAAGAGAGAAGCGAAGATGAAATAGAGAAAATGATAAGGCATCACTTCAGCATCGACGCACTAGGAGTACAACCGAAACGACCGAGCACTGACCCAGAAGAGAAGGCTCTGATGATTCTGAACACAACCACAAGAAGACTTCAAGATGGAAGATTTGAAACGGGACTGCTGTGGGCCAGCAAAGAAGAAACACTACCGAACAATCACACCCACGCCCTGAGAAGACTGAAGTCAATAGAAAAGAAGCTGAACCAAGACGAAGAAATGAAGACTCAATATCGACAGCAGATCCAACATCTCATTGACAGCGGATACGCCGAAGAAGCCCCTCCACCAAAGAAAGAGAACAAGAGGACATTCGCCGTAACTCATCCAACAAAGAAGAAGATCAGAATCGTCTTCGACGCGGCGGCACGCTTCCAAGGAAAATGTTTGAACTCCGCGCTGCTGTCAGGACCAGATCAGCTGCAATCCCTGTTCGGCGTCTTAGTTCGCTTCCGAGAAAAACCCATCGCAATTATGGCAGACATCAAAGAGATGTTTCTACAGATCAAGATCAGAGAGGAAGATCGAGACAGCCTCAGATTCCTGTGGACAAATCAAAATGACAAAACAAAGGAATATAGAATGACTTCGGTGATCTTCGGAGCGACCTCATCACCAGCAACTGCAATATTTGTCAAGAATAAAAACGCAATGGAATTCAGCGACAAATACCCTGAAGCAAGCAGAGCAATCGTCAGAAATCACTACATGGACGATTATCTCCAGAGTTTCACCTCAAAAGAAGAAGCTGCAAGAATCGCCAAACAAGTCGATCACATCCACAAGAAGGCGGGTTTTCAACTCCGAGGATGGGCAAGCAACGAAAAGTCTCTTCTAGAACAAATAACCACAGAAGAAAACAAGACTGAAGTTAAGCTGACGCAAGAAACCGAAGAAAAAACTCTGGGATTATTATGGAAGACAGAAGAAGATGCATTGGCTTTCAACGTCACTCTCAGGAACACTCCGACAGACATCCTCAACGGTGAAAAGAAGCCAACGAAGAGACAAGTCATGAGCGCCGTGATGTCCACTTTTGATCCAATTGGTCTATTGGCACCGGTCCTAGTACAAGGGAAGAAAATAGTTCAGAAACTATGGAAGACTGGAATTGGATGGGATCAAGAAGTTGGAGACGAAATCATACCTGCGTGGAAGAATTATCTGGCAGAACTAACAAGACTCCGAACATTGAGAATCCCAAGAAGCCTAACGAAGACCGTCACCCATGGAGAGCTTCATACGTTCGTAGATGCCAGCGAGGAAGCATACGCAGCCGCCGTATACTGGAGAACCACTGAAGAAGACGGCAGCATTAGAGTCGTGCTCATCGCAGGGAAAGCCAAGGTCACGCCAACGAAGCCAATTTCGGTCCCACGTCTTGAGCTGCAATCCGCTTTACTTGGCAGCAGGCTGGCCAGAAGCATAACCGAAGAAACAGACCTAGAAATAAAGAAGAAAGTTTTTTGGTCAGACTCCAGTACAGTACTACAATGGATCAAGACAGAGCCAAGAAAATTCAAGACCTTCGTGGCGCACAGATTGGCTGAAATAGAAGACCTTACCAAACCAGAAGAATGGAGATGGGTCCCTACTAAACAGAATCCAGCCGATGAAGCCACCCGTGGTGTTCCAAGAGATTTCGCCGAACAATCTGCGTGGTTTACCGGACCATCCTTCCTGCAGACAACAGAGGAGAACTGGCCAATCAACAGATTCCAGAACAAGGTGGAGCCAACAGGAGAAGAGAAAATAGAAAGAGTAGCAACCGTTAATTGTCTACAACCGTCCACTCCAGATGAAGAGCGCTTCTCAACATGGAAGAAACTACTGAAAACCATGGCAAGAGTTCTCATGTTCATCGACATCTGCAGAAAGAAGAATATCATAATGGCCGCACATGAAGACAAGAACTGGAAACCCTATTCAAAAAAAGAGAAGAAGAAAAGGATCACGCAGCCCAAGAAGATAGAAGAAAAGAAATTTTTACCAATAGACGAGTCATACATAAGACGAGCAGAAATACTTTTAATAAAGAAGAGCCAAGAAGACTGCTTTAGCGAAGAAATCAATAACCTAAAGAAGAACCAACTGTTGAAGAAATCAAGCAAACTCAGCAGATTCGAAGTCTATTTAGATGAGGAAGAAGTACTCCGAGTCAAAGGCCGCATCGAAAAGGTTACTGGCGTACAAGACACTGTGAAGAAACCCGCAGTGCTGGAAGGAAGACACAGAATCACACGCCTGATTATGGAACATTATCATAGACGCTGTTACCACGGAAACCATGCGACGGTGATGAACGAAATACGGCAACAATACTACATCACAGGGATGAGATCCAGCATCAGAAAACTGATTCATCAATGCCAGTGGTGCCGTATGAAGAAAAACACACCGCAGAGACCACCGACGGGAGACCTACCAGGAGAACGACTACAACATCATCGACGACCATTTACATACGCCGCTGTCGACTACTTTGGGCCAATGAAGATCACCATAGGCCGACGAAATGAAAAACGCTGGGGCGTACTCTTTACTTGCCTCACTACAAGGGCAATACACTTAGAGCTGGCGCAAACACTCAGCACCAGTTCCATGATCATGGCACTGAGGAGGATGGCAGCAAGAAGAGGAACACCGGCTACTCTCTACAGCGACAATGGAACTAATTTCGTCGGAGCAGAACGTGAGCTGAAAGAAGAGTTCGAGAAGATGAAGAAAGAAGACCCAGAGCAGAAGATTCAAGGCCTAGGAATTCGCTGGAAATTCGTACCGCCAGGAGCACCAAACATGGCAGGAGCATGGGAGCGAATGGTCAGAACAGTCAAGACTGCACTCTACGCTACGCTTAAAGAGAAGGCGCCATCTGAAGAAACACTGCACACACTGCTCACTGAAATAGAGCACATGGTTAACTCCAGACCATTGACGAACGTGAGCACCGATCCAGCAGATGAAGAAAGCCTAACGCCAAACCACTTCCTCCTGGGACGATCAAACGGAGCACCAGTCATTGGAACATTCGACGACAAAGTAATGATTGGGAAGGCGGACTGGAGAACTGCGCAGCGTCTTGCAGACCACTTTTGGCACAGATGGATGAAGGAATACCTCCCAGAACTACTTCTACGTCGCGGAGGCCTCCGACAAGCTACAGCAGTCGCCGAAGGAGACATCGTACTCATCGCGGACGGAACGCTGCCAAGGAACCTGTGGCCTAGAGGAGAAGTAACGAAGACGATACCAGGACCTGACGGAAGAACAAGAATCGTCGAAGTCCGAACAGCTGGCGGAACATTTAGGAGACCGGTGTCACGGATCATCGTGCTGGTTCCTGCATCGTCGCGACCGAAGGATGGTGCTGCGCACGGCGGGGAGACTGTTAGCGACGGGTGCAGCAAAGGTCAACTTCACACGCCCTCTGCAGGCAACGAAAAGGAACTAACGAAGAGTTAGGGTATGCTAGCGCGGCGTTACCGTACAGACACAACAAAATGTTTTTCGCGTTTTTAACATAAAAATAATGAGTTTAGAACAAATAAATAAATGTAAATAGATTAAGAATATCATACAGAATTAGGGAAAAATATTGTATTATGTCTAGCTATAGGAATGAATAAATTATGACGAGTTTTCTTAATAAAAACCTAAGACAAGGATGCACACATATGTAAGAAAGAAATAGATATAAGATTAGTGCCGTGTGCAAAACGGCAAGTATATAAGGCGGGCCTAACCCGTGGTTTGTCATTCAGTACTGAGCATTACAAGAAGAATAATAAAAGAAGAAAAATCTAAAAGAAGTTTCAATACAGTCCACTACATCCATCCATCCATCCATCCATCAGCACGTATTCGTCCACTGCTGGACATAGGCCTCCCAAATATTACGCCACTCTTGGCGGTCCTCAGTCATCCTCATCCAGCCGCCACCCGCAACGTCCTTCAGACATTAACAAATAAAGAGATAAATTCTCGTCAGGTGCGAGTGATGTCGGCGGCGCAGGCTGGCGAGGCGCTGCTAGCGCGACTGTCGTGGGCGGCGTCAGTGCGCGCCACGGAGCACGCGCAGCGCCGCGCCGCCGCCGCCGCCACGAGGCGACATCTCAGGCTAGCCGTGCTGTTCGCTCTACCGGTGAGTAGTGATAGACGTGCTCCCTGCAGTTGAGGGGAGAATTACTTCTAGCGTGACTCGGGGTGGCGTCATTGCGCACCATGGAGCATGCGCAGCGCCGTGCCGCCGCGCCGCCACGAGGCGACATCTCAGGATAGCCGTGCTGTTCGCTCTACCGGTGAGTAGTGAAAGACATGCTCCCTGCCCTGCCGTATAAGGGGCATGCGCTGCTAGCGACACTGTCGTGGGGTTGCCAGTGCGCGTAACTTGATCAATCAGGGCCTCCCATGGCATAAAACGAATGGATAAGTACAAGTACCATAAAAACAAGTCTGAATTTTTGAACAGCGCCATCTATTGGCAGCAAAGAATGTGAATTTAATTTCTGAATTCCAGTGGTTCATCTCAAACTACCTGTACCGGTTGTCGCTGCAGCACACGTCGACCACGGTGGCCACGCTGTATACATCGAGCACGTCGGCGTGGGCGCTGGCGCTCGGCGCAGTCTGTGCGAGGGACCGGTTCACGCTCGTCAAGGCGGGCGCGGTTTTGTGTAGCACGGCGGGGCTGGTAACTATTACACTGTTTCAGTGGTTGATCTTTATTTGTGCTGGCTATCTAGTAGAATTTGGATAACAAAGGTATATTTATCGTTCTCTAAGTATATCTTTAATATCTAATTCTTATTGTTTTAAGCAGACGCGGCAATAATAGTTGCATTTCTTCAAGTAGATTGTTGTTTGACCGACTTTCTATTGAAAGTCAGTACGTGTTTCAAAACTTAATAATGAAAAATAAACATGTTATTGATATAGGCCGAGCTTTTATAAATTTCATCCTTCGCCATTGCTATCCACTACCTGTACAAGGTGAAAAGTATAGAGATTTTATACATTGTTATAATAGTAGGGTACATTTTCTTGTGAGATGGATATTGCAATTTAAATAATTTTAGAGCAGACAACTTTTGTTTTTTTTTTTATGATCCGTCGAACTTTTTAGGGGGAGACACGTGCCCTGATCCCGTTCCCTCCCTTGCTCCGTTTTAGAGAAGACAACTCTTTATTCCTTTTTGTATGTTCCGTCGACCTTTACGGGGAGGCACGTGCCCTTGCCTCTATTCCCTCCCCTACCCCTGCAAGAATTACCAATCCTGCGTCCGTCACACGGTAACATCAGTAACCACGCTGCTATCATCGTCTACAGTTGAACCCTGTAAATAAACTAACTCAACAAGCGAATTAGAAAGGGCTAGCCCTTTTTCGCTACTCTTTTCTATGCCTGGCTCTTGACGTGTGTCTGCTGATCTCCCCGGTTTCGAAACCCTCTATCTAAACTTTGTTCTTCAATTTGCAGGTAATCCTGGGCACACTGCGCGGTACCGACGACTGGACTGCGGTCCTCGCGGCGCTGGGCTCTGCGCTCTGCTACGCGGTGCATCTCACCGTGTTCCGCCGCGAGCTCAGGAAGTCTGAGGGAATCAACTGCCCTTTGTTAGCTGGTAAGTGGCTGTGCATCATCACTTGCGCTTGAGTCAAGTGGACTCTACCACCCGACTGAAAATTCTTTGCTCCTGTATGCTTCGCTCAGTTAACCTTTCGCTGGGAGCTTTAATAACTCCGTAATTTTTTCGTATCAAAAATCTTTCGTGTTTTTTTTTCAATTGCTATTTAACTGGATTTGCGGAAGTTACCTTTGGTGTTATCCATTAATAAAATGATGCCTAACCACCTTATGCTAAATACCACCGTGTTTCAACACCATCTCATATCAGGCCTCACTATAATATGAAGTCATCTCAGTGTGACGTCACGCATAGCCAGTCTAAATTCTCTTTCCTGTTAGGGAGGGCATGATTTATTGTTGATCTTCTACATATAGCTAATATTTTTAGCCAGAATAAACACCCAGGAATTCCACACATTTGGCTCGACTTTTAACTTTTACATAGCATAGGTTTTCGATACAAAATGTTAAGAAACTCACCGGAAATGTCTTCGGGAGTAGGAAGGGAGGAGTGACAAAGGATACCAGACCTGCTAGCACGTGGACAGTCCACGGGCACAAACTTCCAATAGCCTTACACAAAGTTTTATCACCTGGCCGTTCTTCAATCGCGGCTACTTTACAAGCACAACAAAAGCATACAATAAAGGGCCCAACTCTGATTTGGCCACAAATCTTTCATAATACTAGACGACCTTTTGCGTCGCACCGAAAATGCAAGAGACCGGGAACCATTTTCATCTGTCAATTTGACAGTACAAGGCTGCGTTCCGTTTTAATCGAAACTAAACATACATAAGGTATAGAAAGGTTTGCCAAAAGCTCCTCAAGGAAAACTTGTCAGAATGCCCTCCCCAAAATCAAATCCTGAATCCGCCCTTGGGTGGGAGGCTATAAGTCTAATTCACAGACCACTTACCCATTAGACAGCTTATCAACCACGGATAAGTGAGTAATTTTTTCGCCACTGCCTAGGTGTTGCGGGAAGGGTACTAAGTAAGGAAATAGAGATGGGATAGTATGGAATGACATCTGTATAGTAGTGAAATTCACGGGCGTAGTCAGGGGGAGGGTTTTGGGGGTTCAAACCCAACATTCATAGAATTAAAATAAGAACAGGCGTGCGTTATATTTCAGTGATTACTAACTATTACTTACATTAACCCTAGATAGAAATTGATGCGAATGAAGTAGTGGATATATTTAAAAAGAAAAACAGAAGAATAATTTTGTAATATTCTGTGTTTCTGTGATGTATAAAATATAACAGAACGTTATTTTTTCATTTAGCTTATAGTTTATACTGTCCCACTGTTCGAAAAAGGACTCCCCCAATTCCTTAGAGGAGATTTTACACATCTTTAATATTTTTCTTATTTATGGGTTATTTTATGTACTTTTAGTCGTTTTATTTGCTTTGTTTTACGCCCGTGGTGAAATTGCATTGATATGGTGGCGAAGAAGGTATGCCCTGCTTACGACGTCTAATGGCTAAATGGTCTGTGATCTAATTACCTTTTAGATACTTGAATATGGTAATTTTACTCTTCAAAATGAAATTAACACACTATCAATGTTTACAATATTTTTTATATCTTTTAAATGAAAAATGGTTAAGTACAAAAAAATGTGCAAAGAATCTTCGCCAATCTCCATATTTCCGGACGCTTTCTATAAAATCTATGACAAATAGTGCACATCCGGTCGGCTATATACAACCAAACTGACACCCTTAATTTCTTCTGGTTCCGATTTATTGCACATGTTCTAAAACTCCTATTTTCTCTGTGATAAGTTTCCAAAAGCTAGGGCTCCTACATTTCATGATTCGGCGTATATTTTAGAATACGAGCGCTGGCGAGGATATGTATGCGCTTTATATATTTAGCAGAGCTGGGGGTCTACCGCGTAACTCGGTGGCGTTCGTATTGGGCTTCATTTTGACGTTTGAAGTCCAGGGCTGCGTTCAGATTTATCGTCGGGCGAAGCCCGCCTAACATGGCATCTCTTTTGACTCATTGAATTTGTATAAGTTATCCTGCTGACTTGCTGTCAGATTCAAAGGTTGGTAGTGAAGTTCATTAATGATGTTCATTACGATAACCACCGGACTTACGCGGTAGAACCGCTGGCACTTTTGTTTTTATACTGTCGTATCAATAAATATTAATCCTGTTGCTCACATAAGAATATGTGAACAAAAGATAACAATCGATTAAAAAACACATGTATCACAAATGAGAATATAATAAGAGATTTTCTAGTATTTTGATGACGCGCTGTGAGGCAGTTTAGAGTGGACTGAGAAGTTGACTGTTTCCATCAGGTCTAGTGGGATGCGCATGCGCCGGTCTCACGTGGGTGCTGGGCGTGTCGCTTGGCGCTCTGGGCACGGAGACGGGCTCCCTCCCCGCCCCGCAGCCCGCCGCCTGGCTGCTACTCGACGCGGCTCTCGGGCCTGTGCTTTGTGAGGCGCTATCTCTTTGGTATGTGCTCTTAAATGTCTTACCACAAAGCGTCTTCTACGTTAGTAAGTATGAGACACTTTTTTAATGAAATTAAGGTAGCGTTCCAAAACCAAACCCCTATCACCGAGCAATTCTAGTCAGAGGAGCAATACGTTTTGGAACCGGTCTTAATGGAATAATCTTCGGACTAACTTTGGTGAGATTCGGAACGGACATAGAGTAACATGTCAAAAGCAAAGTTTGGCGGGAAGACAAAAATGTTTAAATTATTTATTTATTTATTTATTATGGATGAGTTTTTATCTACAGATTTTATAATTGTAGAGAAAACTTACCGATAAGTTAAAATATTTTTTACGAACGAAGTCTGTATTATGTTTCATCGCAAATACATTTTGGTACTTAGCCCTAATCCTGGATTTATTGTTAGATTTTTTGCTGTTAAGTGTCTGAAATCAATCCACACATATACAAACTCACAACACGTACAGTGCGGTCCAAACAACTAGATAGGCCTGAGTTGCAGCGCTTCGCGTCGCAATAACAAAAAAACAGGTATCAGCGGAATGAGGACGGTGTGGGACGGCAGAGCGCACCCCCTCTCACTCCGGCCCCACACCGCGCTCGCCATGATTCTTGTGCGTCAGTGTCTGTCTCACTGTTCGTACGCACACACACGTTTGCATTCGCTGCAAAAGTACAGTCGCGCATCGCATTGTTATTGTCATTTTGTTAAGTTTCCTGATTGTTATTGTTTTTTTGTTATTTGTGTTGTTACGATGTCTGGACGGAATACCGTCTTACGCCGGCAAGCACGGAAAATTATTTTCGACGTTTTTCAATTCATGAAAAAGGAAAGTGAAGAAGGAATCAAAGTGGCACTACAAAATGTAAAAAAAAGAGTGGCGGTCGCATGTGGAGTCTCAATATCAACGGTGCGCAGAGTTGCTGCAGAAGCAAACACATCCGATCTTCTTACAGTATTCCGTACGCCTGGTAAGAAGAGGTCAGGGAAAAAGAAGGTCACGGGAATTGACAATTTTGACAAAGGTGTTGTAAAAAGATGCGTGCACAATTTCCACAACACAGAAAAAGAGTTGCCAACAGTTAAGGGTATCTTGAAAAAATTAAAGTCTGATATAAATTTTCAAGGCTCGGCTACCAGCGTCAAGCGAATCCTAAAAGATTTGGGATTTCAGTGGAGAAGAACAGAGAACAACAGAAAGCTTCTGATTGAGCAAACCAACATACGCCTCAAAAGAATCGAATTTTTAGAAAAAATCACGGCATTTCGGGCAGAGAAAAGACCGATAGTATATACAGATGAGTCATACGTCGACTCCACTCACACAAGCACCATGTCATGGGGCGATGGTTCGACCAAAGGCATAAAAAAGAAAATATCTAAAGGGCAACGAGTTGTTATAGTACATGCTGGTTCAGAAGATGGTTTTGTACCAAATGGCCTGCTTATGTTTAAGGCAGGCACAAAGTCGGGGGATTACCATGATAATATGAATTTTCATAATTATGAGAAATGGCTGAGAACGCAACTGAAGTATAGTAACAACGTATACACATTGTTTTATAGCATTACTGCGACATGCCGCTACTGACTGCAACATTGTGACGCATGCTGCTTATTTAGCAATAATTAGTTATATTAAAGAATATTGTACAGTTAAACGGGGCACTCTATTTTGGCAGTTGACCATTAAACATGTCAACTTAACGTCTGTGTTTCAATCACCACTCCAGACTTCTACACTACAGACCCTTGACGAATCCTGTTATTTGATGGCGACCCATACCAGTTACCTGTGAAGATTTTCTGATTAATAATTGAAGAAGCGAAGGCAAAAAGAAGATGACTTATCAACACCAAGGAACGAAAATACTACAATACCAGAAGATCAGGAGACCAGAAAAACAGCATCAATTGTAAGAAGAAAAAATCAAGCAAGAAACTTGGATCTTAGCTGTAGCAGACAATATTATAGAAGAATCGTGCATAAGAAAAGGTTGGTGCCGGGTGCCGGGAGATATGCTCAAGCCTAATAGGAGATTGAAGGACATGCAGGGCGCCGGCAGATACATAGTACGGGTCAAATAAGGAGCAGCTGGAAGCCTGTTCGAGTCCGATGACCGATGACCACCACAGCACGTTTCAACCGACGTCAGCGTGACCTACATAATGCTAAGCGGTAACATACCTAACTGCGCACAATTCTGTAAGTTTTTGAACAAAAGTTTTTGCATTCAACTTAAATGATTTAATTTAGTAGTTTTGCTTATCATGCCGTAATTTTAATTGTCGATTCATTGTAATATGTCCGATCAGTTAAAGGAATTACATATTAAAATAAATTTAATTAAGGAATACTTGGTAAAAATCGGTCCAGAACGTCGTAAGAAAGATATAGCGTATAAGAAGTTACAGGAAGCTGAAAATGAATATAAAAACTCGATGGTATTTTGACTCAGTTGAACCAAGAAATTATAGATGAGCAGCTAAGCACTGAATCCACAGATTTATTTCAGAAATTGATAAATGAAATAACTATTGCTTATAATAAGATTGTTAGTTTACTGTCAAAGATAGATAATAGTTGCCAAACTGGGGAAGGTAATTTTGTAGAAATTGAGCCTAAGTTATCGCAAAAGTTATCAAAAATGGCTGACTCTTTTGATATTAAAACGGCTATTTCCCTGTTGCCTGTTATGAATGGCCAGGAACAAGTGACGAACCAGCTCGTCGATGGCATATTGTTGTATAGCTCTCTTATTAGTGAATCTAGTAAAAATCAGCTTATTGAGTTTGTGTTAAAAACGCGACTTTCAGCTAGTGCAAAGTTGCGACTGAAAAGTACTTACAGCAGTGTCCAATATTTAGTTAATGATATTCGCAAGTTTTTACTTCCGAAAAAATCGACTGTTGCTTTACAAACGCAGTTATTTCAAATTACACAGGGTCATAGGTCTATTGAGAAGTTCGGTACAGAGCTGGAAGAGTTATTTGTCAATCTGACGATTGCTCAAGCAGACGATGAACCGTCTAAGTTTGAGGTCTTGCGCCCTCTTAATGAAAAAACTGCTATCAAGCGGTTTGCGGATGGTTTGTCCGACCAGCGGCTTAGTACTGTTATCGCGTCGCGACAGTTTGATTCGCTACCCGAAGCTATTAGGGCAGCAGTAGATGAACAATCTATGTCCACCCAGCCTCAGAACCAAACAATGCATTTTGGGTCCACCAAATGGTATGAGCATAAACGCTATCATAATCGCGGTTTCCGTGGCCGAGGAAATTATTCGAATAAAAATTTTGTTCATAACAATAGTTCCAATCAGAACAATAATCGAGGTCAACAAACTTCCTTTATAAGTGCAGGTTATCGAGGTAGACACAAGAATGGTCAGCGTCAGCAAACACGCGGCGGCGGCCACTCACGTTTCCAGCGCATTCAGCATAACGCGTTAAAGTACGACGGCCAGGAAAGGCTTCAAAATAATAACGAACGTATAGAGTTTTTTCGTACCTAAACCGAGCAATCATTTTATTTTTAGTTTTAACAACTTTTGTGTTATTACTTGCCAGTTAAAGGATGGTGATGAGTTAAATTTATTAATTGACACTGGAGCCAGTCTATCTATTTTGAAATATGAATGGTTATTAAAAAATGGGGATTTATTGAATTTAATACAACAGGATAAGTTAGTAATTAAAGGAATAAGTGGTAATTTAGAGTCTATTGGCTATATTAATTTAGATATTATTATTAAGAATGTGGTTTTTAAACAAAAGTTCTACGTTTTCAAGAACTTATCTTGCACCGCAGAGGGGATACTCGGGCAAAATTTTTTCACGCGATATTCCGCGATGTTAAATTATAAAGATGGTACTTTGAGTTTAGAAAACCAAGACCAGTCTATTGTTGTACAAGTAAGTGGAAACTTGTTTACAATTCCGCCACGATGCGAAATGATCAAACACATCCCGACGACACTATGTAGTGATTGCGTAATTTTAGCTAGGGAAATACATAAGGGAGTGTATACAGCGGGTGTCATTTCGAAACCACAGAATGGACTTATTCCAGTTAGAATTTTAAATACCACAGATAGTTCAATTAAGGTAGATATTTCGGATTTAGAAGTCATTAGTCTGAATCATTTTGATGTTTGCAAGTTTGACAAAGATAGTATTAGTTCCAATAGAGTTCGAACTTTGCTTAATTTACTTGATTTGCATTCTTATTTAAATAAAGAAGAGCAAAAGAGTATTGAAAACGTGTGTGCCAAATATGCCGACGTTTTTCATTTACCAGGAGATACGCTCTCTACAACTAATTTAATTAAACATTCTATTAAATTGAAAGATAATACGTCCTCAGTGTACGTGAAGCCTTATAGATTGCCAAATGCAATGAAAGGAGAAGTTCAAAGGCAGATTGATGAAATGCTTAGGAATGACATTATTGAGGAGACCACTTCTGAATGGTCTAGCCCTGTACTTTTAGTTCCTAAAAAGACTGATAAGTCAGGAGATAAAAAATGGAGACTTGTCGTTGATTATCGTCAACTCAACAACAGAATACAAGACGATAAATTCCCTTTACCCAATATTACAGATATTTTAGACTCATTATCGAATAGTATCTACTTCTCAAAGCTAGATCTCAGTCAAAGTTACTATCAATTATCTCTTGAAGAGCAATCTAGGAAGTATACAGCATTTACGACGGATAAACAATACCAAATGAAGCGATGTCCGATGGGTTTAAAGACATCTCCGAGTGCATTTTCTCGTCTGATGACGATTGCGATGTCTGGTTTAAACTATAAAGCTTGTTTTATTTACCTAGACGATTGTATAATAGTCGGAAATTGCCTAGAAACGCACAATAAAAACCTAATGACTATTTTAGAGCGCTTACGTGAAGTTAACTTAAAATTAAATCCTCTAAAATGTGAGTTTTTGCGTAAGGAAATCGTTTATTTAGGTCATAAGATAACTTCAGAAGGGATTTTCCCCGACCCAACTAAAGTAGAATCCTTACAAATCTACCCTACTCCACAGAACACTGACGATGTCAAAAGATTTGTAGCATTTGCAAATTATTATAGGCGTTTTATACCAAAGTTCGCAGAGATAGCCCATTCTCTGAATGCATTATGTAAGAAAGATGTAGCGTTTGCATGGACGGATCAATGTGAGAGCGCTTTCCAAAAGCTTAAACAGACACTCATTAGCCCGAAAGTACTAGATTATCCAGATTTTTCTGATAGAAATACGTTTACTCTACAGACGGACGCCTCAAAACTTGGGTTAGGCGCAGTACTTTCAAATAGCAATGGCAAGGTAGTAGCGTATGCGAGCCGTAGTCTTAAGCCCGCCGAAACACGTTATCCAGTAATTGAGCTTGAATTACTTGCTATTGTTTGGTCTGTAAGACATTTTAGGCCTTATTTATATGGCAAAAAATTCAATATTAAAACGGATCATAAGCCGTTGATTTACTTATTTAACATGACTGATCCTTCAAGTCGACTTACTAAATTCAGACTCTATCTAGAGGAGTATGATTTTGAAATAAGTTATGTTCCGGGACGGCAAAACGCAGCTGCAGATGCATTGAGCCGTATTACTTTAACTTCCACCGATTTAAAGAACATGCACGAACATGTAGTATCAGTCATCACCAGAGCAAAAGCTCGTAAGTTGCGTAGTGACAGCACTGCCATGACTCCTGAGATTCCCGCTACTCCAAGGTCTGATCAACCAAAAGTAGTGGAAATCCTCAAGCGTCCAGCAGAGAGCATAGAATTAATTATAGGTAACATGAGTACTCAAAGACAAATACAGAAACTGAAGCAAATCACTAGTGATAAAGGTAATTGCATTTTTGTGCCTGAAAAATCAGCCATATTCGTAATGTCTCGATCGTTTTCTACCGTAAGTGTGCTAGCGAGAGAATTACATGATTTTTGCAACAAATTAAAATTAGATGAGCTCGTAATTATTAAATACAAACGATATGAAGAATTAATAAATATTCTCATAAAGGAAATTAATAAATTTGAATTCAATGGTATCCTTAAGTTACTAATTCTCAAAGACGTCATGAGAGTAACTGATAGAGACACCAAAATTGTGATCATGAATGACTTCCATCTGTTACCCACAAGTGGCCACGCGGGGGTAAATAGGATGTTGAATAATATAAAAAAATATTACTTTTGGCCAGGAATGACTAACGATATAAGCGAATTTGTTAAAAAGTGCAACAATTGCCAGATTCAAAAGCATTCCAATAGGCATACAAAGGAGCCGATGGTGATTACATCTACGGCATCCACAGCTTTCGAAAGAGTTAGTTTAGATTTAATGGGTCCTTTAAGTATAGATAATTTAAATCATAAATATATTTTAACTTTACAGTGTGATTTGACGAAGTATGTCGAAGCATATCCACTAGAAAAGAAAGATACGGTTTCGGTAGCTAGGTTATTTGTAAATAATTTTATTTTAAGATACGGTATCCCGAAAGAAATAGTAACTGACATGGGGACAGAGTTTATGTCGTCAGTTTTTTCAGAAATTTGTAGCTTACTAAATATTACTAAATTACACTCAACCGCGTACCACCATGAAACCCTAGGAGCCTTAGAGAACACTCACAAGCATCTAGGAGCTTATCTTAGGATACAGTGCGATAGCAACAATACTGACTGGAGCAGTTGGCTTCCATTTTGGTGTTTTTCCTATAACACCGCGGTTCATACTGAGACAAAATACACTCCATTTGAGTTAGTGTTTGGAAAAGTCTGTAACTTACCAAGCAATTTACAGAACCCAGTCGTAGAACCATTGTATAATCCCGACTCTTATCCTTTGGAACTCAAATACAGGCTTCAAAGAGCACAACTTGAAGCTAGAAATAATTTATTAATGAGCAAGGAACTAAGGAAATTACATTTTGATAAAAATGCCAATCCTGTAAAGTATAAGAGTGGAGATTTAGTTGTAATTAGAAACCAAGTTGGTGATAAGTTAGATAAGATTTATTTAGGTCCATTTAAAGTTATACAAGATCTGGAACCGAATGTTAAAATTTTAAGGAATGGTAAAGAATATGTAACCCATAAAAATAATACCAAATTATTTGTTAAATGAAATATTTAAGTTTTAGCAATTATTTTATAA
The DNA here is from genome assembly GCA_934047225.1 of Ypsolopha sequella. Lineage (NCBI taxonomy): Eukaryota > Metazoa > Arthropoda > Insecta > Lepidoptera > Ypsolophidae > Ypsolopha > Ypsolopha sequella. The sequence continues at coordinate 11,806,015 of OW204002.1, read as the reverse complement.
GAAAATTATATTTAGATAAAAATGTGAACCAAGTAGTATGCCTCACATTTTTTTTGCAGTACCCCGGGAATGAAGGGACTTAAAAGGGGAGATGAAGTATAGTAACAACGTATACACATTGTTTTATAGCATTACTGCGACATGCCGCTACTGACTGCAACATTGTGACGCATGCTGCTTATTTAGCAATAATTAGTTATATTAAAGAATATTGTACAGTTAAACGGGGCACTCTATTTTGGCAGTTGACCATTAAACATGTCAACTTAACGTCTGTGTTTCAATCACCACTCCAGACTTCTACACTACAGACCCTTGACGAATCCTGTTATTTGACAACTGATGCCGAATCTCCCCCCAAATTCAGTTGTGGTTATAGATAACGCATCGTACCACAATAAACTGGAAGATCAAGCCCCAACTTCCAGCTCTCGAAAGTCGGATATGCAATCGTGGCTTCGCGAAAAAGGCATACTCTTTGACCAGGCAATGCTAAAGCCGCAATTATACAGATTAATTTCCATAAACAAGGAACAACACAAAAAATATAACATAGACCGCATTTTAGCAGAAAATAATCACTCGGTGCTAAGACTCCCTCCGTATCACCCCGACTTGAACCCGATTGAAATGGCTTGGGCAGCGATAAAAGGCCACGTTGCAAAAAAAAATGTTGACTGGAATACGCAAAAAGTTATGGACCTTATAAAAGAAAAAGTGAATAACATGGGTAAGCCAGACTGGTCTAAATTATGTGAAAAGATAAAAAAGAACGAGGAAGAGTATAAAAAGAGTGATCACGTCATAGACGCACTAACTGAAGATCATAATATAATCTTTCACGTCAGTGGCAGTGAGGAAGAAAGCTCTAGTGAGGAAGAATTAGAAGAAGAGGCAGATTCAAGTGAAGAGTGCGACAAGGATGGCATGGACGTCATGCCGTGCTCAAGCACATCTGCATACGATTTTATCGAGGGTGTTGTACCTCTTTCTACTTAATAAACAATATTACTGACAAATTAGGTGTTTTACTTTTTTTCAGACATATTTCTTTGCCCCACTGTACATCTGCGCCACGCCCAGCGCGCCAACTTCAGGCCTATCTAGTTGTTTGGACCGCACTGTACCTGTGTTTACCTATTGGAATGCCGGCATGGGCTGGCATTCTATGTAGTGTAGATGGAAGCAAAATGCCATTCTGCATCCAAATGAAACGGCAGTTAAGAGCACAGAAACTATGTGGAACAACATATTATTACATTAAGAGTTCGGTTCTAAAAGCTCCCAACTACGATTCGAGGCGAGTGCAAAATTGGTCGGAATACTGCTGTCCCTCTCAGGCGCGCGGTTAGCGCGGCGCGCAGCTGTGTGTGTGTGTGTACCATTCATTCATAACCATAACGTCTCGAATGCACTATGTTCATGATTTGCTTTTTTTTGTTTTCTACGTCTGGGAATCGTAAGTGAACATACCTACTAGTAATGCGTTTTATGGAAATTCCTCTACAAGTCAATGCCTGTATCTCAAATTATTTATTTATCAAAATATAAGGATATCTGGAGATCGAGGCTTTGTAGAGAAAACCTACCTAAAGTAAGTACCAAGTGCGAGTCGGACCCACAAACCGAGGGTTCCGTACAAACTTATAGGTTTAGAAAAAGGGTATTGTATTGACAGGGTACTAAACCCTAAAAAGATTATGATAAATTATTCCAGTTGCAGTTATGAGGTACCAACTTGACACTTGCGTACAAAAAAAGTAAAATTTAGTAATCAGAAAGATCACTCAACAATCTGGTCTATGGGATTTAGATTTTTACCATACGTTGGTTGTAAGCAGCGGTAGCTCAGGGGTAGAACGCTGGCCTAGCAATCTTGAGGTTCCAAGTTCGATCCCCGGTCGGATTTGTGCCCGAAGTACGGCGATAGAGCTCACCACCAGAGCTGTCACATGGACCAAATATAAGCCCTAAGTTGGTCCGTTCAAATAGGACTCGGACCTGGTCCGATGGACTTTTATGGTGAGCCCTAAACTCCAGCGGACCGAACGGACTAGCCCTATTTCGGTAAAAAGCCGGTCCGGTCCGAGTTGGTCCGAAACAGTCCGTTAGGTTACTTCAATACAGGCGGTTAAAGTTTTGACATAAAAAAAATAAAAAAAAATTTTTTGGCACCCTATGGTCCGACCCCTAGGGATGTACCACCTTCCGTTCCGAAGATATGGCCAAAACAACTTTTTTTTCGGTACATCCCTTGAAAAAAAAAAGGCAAACAAACACGCATGTATAGCATAGTAAAGTAATCGTCACTGACTGAGTTATGTCAGTTATCGAGCGAGCAACTAAAGTATAATGCAAAACTATTGTACCCTAACCCAAAGGAGGCCCCAGGCCCAGACGCGCGAATCCACGCGACATCTCTCTATGTCTCTACTGTGTGAATGTGTGCGTGCGTCAAACAAGATGCGACACAGCTACTAGCCGTTCAGAATTATTATTTGTACTGAATACGGGCGTATTTCGTAATACCAAAAATGTTGAATGAAAACTTAATGTGTTTTAAATTTCGTTTTAATAATCTGTAACTTGATAACATAGGCTATGTTTCCGCTCGAACAATATCTTACGTTTTGTTGTTTTTAATACAAAACAAATAAGAAGAAAACGGGTAATTTACGGTGTAAAAATGTGCGAATTGCAAATCGCTGACATTTCGTTTCAGGTTAGTATTTTGGAAGGAAACATATTCATTAACCTATAAAAATACTGTCTTAATCAGAATAACAGCATAATTTGGTTGAAATATGCTCGAATTGCAAATGATTTTGGTATTACGTTTGTATGGATAATTAATTTTGCATCGGCCTCTTGAAACCGAACTGTAATAAGTGTATCTGATACATAAATAAATATATTTCATTTCATTTCTTATAATTTTACCAATTCACACACACACACACTTATCTCCACAAACAGGTTTCCAACTACGCTTGGACCACTGGTCCAAGGTAGGCGATAATTTGTGAAATTGTGAACTATATATAACATAGGTGTATCACCATTGTCTGTTGGTGACTTTAGATTATGACCTAGTACTCAGTGGCGTAGCGATGGGGGGGCGGAGGGGCGGACCGCCCCGGGCGCCACCATTAGGAGGGCGGCGAAATTGGGAAAAAAAAAATGTTTACGTTCACTGGCTGTCAGTCAAATAAGAGGGAGAAATTGAGAGAGAAAGGTTACGTAATTCGTTGCTTTGGCGGATGCTAAAGCTCAAGACAACGCCAAAAAAGGACCGCTCGAACTTTTCGAGTTTATTCATCAATGCAACTACGGTGGTTGCGTACCTAATATCGTAATTATGCTTCGATTTTTTTTTTACTATAGCTATCAGTGTTGCTTCATGTGAACGTAGCTTCTCAAAGCTGAAATTAATAAAAAATTAATTGAGGTCTACCATGAGCTCCATAAGATTAAGTAATTTGGCCATTTTGTCAATAGAACATATTGTGACAGACGATATTAACTTTGACGAAATTATAAATGATTTCGCTGCGCGTAAGGCCCGAAAAGTTAAATTTTAGGCTGTTTAGACTTTACTAAACGTTATTTTTATAGTGTAAATTGTAAACGTTTTTAACATATGTTACTTACACATGTAAATATAACATGGTTTTGAAATACATATTTTTCGCTCAATTCTTTCATATCGTTACGTTTTTTCTCACCAACATTATAATTTTTATGACGTCAAAAGGGCGGCAAATTATGATTCCGCCCCGGGTGACAGTGACCCACGCTACGCCACTGCTAGTACTAATGGTACCTGCGCTGTTGACGTCCCTCGCTCATTCATGTAACAATGACGTCACCTCCTCAGGGGCTACTCGCTGACGTCAGCACAGACGGGCACGTGGTCGGTCTGCCTCGTGATCCCGCTACCACTAGTGCTGGACTTGTGGCGCGGTTCATGCGACCTCGTGCTAGTGCTAGCTGCAGTAATGACGTCACTGGGCTGGCTGCTAGCGGCCGCTGACAATAACAGCTCGGCGGAGGTCGTAACGTGGGTGCGAGGGAAGATGCAGTCGCGGCAGGGATTCTCGTGAGTGTATTTCTATGTTATTGTCATGATACTTTTATTACATACATTTAAAATTATTTTTAGTTAAACTCTTATTACTGTCTTATCTTCGATGTTTGATCAATTTGTATTAAACAACAGTTACATAATTGTGGTCCTAATATTTTACAAACGGGTCTTCATTGAGTTCCAGATTTTATTGTGAGTAATCACAATCAGTTTAAATATCTTGAAATGAATCGGGGTAACTGGCAGAAGCAAAAAAAGAAGTTTTTAATATCTCCTCAACTCTCGCTCCAACGCTGGACAAAACACATCATATATAGTAGTTTTATCTAATGAATTACCATTAATATGTTTTCACCCTTATTCCTAGGGCCATAAGAAGCATTCCAGAGTTGGACGAGCAGTCGGAAGCTCTAATTTCGTCGGACGAGCCGACGTAGTAGTGACGTGTGAAATACTGGACATTTAGTGAACAATGTGTGGCCTTGCACAAGCACTGGCCTGTGACTACATCGGCGGGGAATGGCCTTGTAAACTGTAGGCTACCATCACAATGTCATTGGCACTGATAATAACTTGCAAATTGACCTATAAACTGGGATTTTTTATTTTGTTGATACATAACATTTGGTCATATTAATGATTTCTTTCATGTTTACCTCACAAATGTATTCCCGTTTTTTTTTATTAACTAGAAATAATAATATAGTGCAAATCTCTAAAATATCCGTCTGCGGTATTGTAACCTCCAGTAAATTAGGATTTCTCCTGTATAAATAAATTTGCTTGTACATAATGCCGGCCGATGACATTTGAGGGGGCCAGAGGTCTTAAAATTTTAATTTTTACAATAAATATGCATTTATTCGTTATATTACTATGAACTAAGCAAGTGTGAATATTGAGCTATAACTCTAAAATGATTGTCATTGGGATCGATAAACCATCCAATCTTTTCATATTAAATCACCAAAGCTCATCGAAAATCAACTGTATCAGAAGTCAACAAGAGTGTACCCATGTTTCTAAAGTGCTTGTATGATCTCACTATCAAATAGCTTTGTACATAACGTGAATCCATTTGCACAAAATACGAAGAATTCTGTGCAGTTTGGCAAGAATAAACAATACTGTTTGCCTATTTTACTTGTAGCTCCTTCCATAGCTAAACATTATCGGTGTAACTACAAAACGGTGTTTAACTTTAGACAGTGTTTAAATATGTTGCTGTCACTCTTTTACAATATGAAAGAAAAGGCGACAACAACAGATTTACACACTGTCTAAAGTTAAACACCGTTTTGTAGTAACACGGTAAAAGTATGAATTAAAACATAAGTATAAATATTATCAATATTTTTCACCGCTCGCCTTTTCCCTGCCGATGTCACACCCCCGACACTTCATAGTGAAGGCTCAAGTTATTTACCTACACTCTAACGCGCGCATCTGGCTTGTCCGCACACGCTTGTGTGTGTGCGTGAGCTAGTCTAGGGCTGGCAGCAATCGTGTGAGCGTCGTCGATCGAGAGGGACACAATATAAGTCAGCAACTTATGTGATTCTCTTCCTAAATTTTAGCGTAGTCCAATTTCTGGTTCCCCGTGGATTAATCAGTATTAAAAATATATATATATATATATACAAAGTGACTTTTTGATCATCGTCCAAATTCATATTGGAGGCTTGATAAGTGATCAGTATCTTGGATCAATAACAATTTTTGTGAAATTTGTACAATGAAATTTCGGCTTCCCATAGAAATTCACTTCCAGTTCTGAGTGAATCACTATGGGCAGTCGAAATTTCATTTTACGAATTTCACAAAAATTGTTACTGATCCAAGACACTGATCACTTATCAAGCCTCCAGTATGAATTTGGACGATGATCAAAAAGTCACCTTGTATATATAGTGTGCCTAAGCTTAGTAGGTACCTATATAGTTTCGTATGCATAAATGATCATCATATAATTAACAACTACTCAAACATAAATTTTGGAAAAAAAATGAAAACTTGTTAAAACATGGAAAGTTATAAATACTGATTTTATTGTTCTAAATGCGTTACTGAACGAAATTGTAAGGTTTGATCACGCAATTCTAATTTTTGAAAAAAAGTTTTCCAGGCATCCATAAACACTGCAATAACGCACCATACTGATTAAAAATCAGTATCGTGATAAAACTTTGTAACAAAACACGCGCGCAGCAAACGAGTGGTAATCGAGCTCTGCCTGACTCCAGATTTCCACTAACTTGCGGGGGACCGCGGGGTACGTTAAATTCGCGCGGGGAGGAGAGTGTCGCTTCTTTACGTAGTAATACTTTATATTCTCTGCCGATGTGCTTAACTCAGGCGCTGGTTTCAAGTCTGACTATAGCACCTGGTTTTGCTTTGTGACACATACTGTAGTTCTTGTTATAACTAGTCTCTAAACTTAATATATTACTAGAAACTTATGTTATGTAAGTATGTATTTTATAATATAAAATTATGAAAGAATGTGTAGGGTTATTATAAACTGTAAAGAAATTGACCCTCCAATCAAATTTTCTTTTAATGTTATTTAACGTATTGGACATTCTCTACCAAAATATTTATAAGTGATAGACATACAAGACATAACAATAAAGAAAATCTGAAAGTCAATTTCTATGTAATTTTACTGAAAATATTCAATACACATGTTTTCTACGAATTCAAAGATAATTTCTCAAGAAAAATATGCATTTACAGTGCAACTATAAAGTCATGAAATAAATAGGGGCGCCACTTTCTTTGCCAAAACAGAATTACAACACCTGAGATCTTTTGTATGGGGAAATCAGGTGTTACCAGTAAAAACAATTTTAGTTCCATTTCATGACTTTATAGTTGCACTGTGTTTGGTATTAGTCGAGTCAATAGACCTTGGGAACAGAAATGGCGACCGTTCTATCCCGTCTATGCACTTGGAAATACAGATAGCATTCAAAACAATAGCATTCAATATTGTCGATCGCTCAAATCCCATACTATGACGTAAATATGTCAGGTGTGCGTTTGGTCTATGCTGACAGTACAGCAAGAGCTGTTTCTATTCCCAACGTTTATTGACTCTGGTAATACCATGTTATGCTTACATTCCAAAACTTGAAGTATTGACTTTCACTTCTTGGGATTGTTATACCGTTTAGAAAACTGTATCATGTTAATAAATGAATGGAAATAATAATAAAAGAAAGATAAAAAATATTACAAGGATACGTAACTATGTATTTTACTACCGCATCCTAAAATACCACACATTTTTGCTAGCGGCATGGCTGGAATTACAGAAAAATAATGCGTTATATAAATAACGGTAAACGGTGTGATGCTTTTTTATTGCAATATGTTAATATTACGATACACTTATTTATCGCTACCGAATAATAACGGTATTACCGTTATTTTGTACGCTACCTAAACATATAAATAAAGGTTTTTTGTTTGATACACGCCGCCCCGCCCGCGCCCGCTGCTCACTCATGCACCTCACGTATCTCGAATTCTGTACCGTATATGTAATATGTATACCGGAAATGTAACCCTAAATAATTTCTCTTGGGCTTACACTTGGCCAAATACCGCGCCAGATCCATCATTCAGCCTAGTTCGTCCACTGCTGGACATAAGCCTTTCCAGGACTTTGCCACTCCCCCGAATTACTTCGAGGGGGTCTCCAAGTAAGATGGTGGTACCTCCACAGTCGAGTCCGGCATCAACTCTACCACCTAATAACCACCTGCTGTCTACCACCGCGCCAGATGTTAAGCATCAATGGAACCTAGGATGAAAAAAAAAGGTACCCATTTACTCTTATTTTAAAGGAAAGGAAAGGAATGTGTGGTTCGTATTATACTCGGTGTTATTTATTTATTTATTTTACAGCAGAACCTTAACCTACTTGCAGTAAAAACCATATCATAAGTTAAGTGAACCGATACAATACACAAAAATTTACAAATATGAAATGTAAAAAACGAAAAAAAACCACAAACTTGAAAACAATTCACAAATTTTAACAAATGCCGAAAGAGTTACATTAAAAATATCTAAGTCTTGGTTATGAACGATATCGCATTAAGAAGAGATGAAGTTGCGGAAGCCGGAAACTGGTGATAGTACTCGTCCATCCATACAAACAACTTTTACTATTGAGCCAAACCACGAATCACGAAAAATATATCAGCTGTTCCATAGAAAAGTTACATAGCATAGCTACATATTGTACCCGACCAACATACACGAGACGGCTTTTTTTTTTCTCGATTTCTCAAATGTTTTTCACGAAAAGTGGTTCGTATACATATATGAGTACTATCGCCAGTTTCCGGCTTCCGCATTTTCATCTTACCACCCTATATAAAGGCGAAAACGAAACGTTAAAATGGGCGTTTGACATGACAACCAAATCTGGGGCTCTACCGCGTAATTCTCATTTGTATCAACTTCAAGCAAATGCATGCGAAATTCAACGCGTGCAAAAGAGATGGCATGTTAGGCGGGCGTCGTCGCACGCACGTCAAATTTCAATCTCAAGTTGATGTTGTAGAAATTGAGAATTACGCGGTAGACCCGCTGTCCTAGGGTACGTTTCGTAACGTGTGATTATCACTCGGAGCGATGCGAATTTTACCCTGCATCGTTCAAAAATCGACCCGAGTGAAACCGAGGGTAAACGAACTGTTACCTGACAGTTGCGCTAAGTGTTTAGAAACGCTTTCGGGAAATGTGAATATCGCACTGACAAGGGCGATTTCTAACTCTGTTTGGGTACCGTTAAAATTCGCCTGACAGTTGTCATTTCGGAGTTTTCTCGGGATTCGGACAATTTTTGAAAATAGAATTCAACATTTCCGTACGAATACGGGAAAATGTTTCGAAACTGCTTCGACAGGATTATGGCTTGCAAATGCAAAGGTTGCAATGCCATCCATATTAAAAGCAATAGGTATTTAGGTACTTTTCTTAATTTATTTATTTTGATTTGAGGTTATGTATTTACTTGACGTGTGTGCACTCCAGACCGTTTCAAAACGCTTTTCTCACGGGAATCACTCGCAAGCGTTTCAAAACCAAATCTTTCATTCTCTTTCTAGTATATAGCTTTGTCTCTTTCTTAAAAACGAGTGAAATTTCGCACGAAGATCACACGTTTTGAAACGTAGCCTTAGTTTATTGTGCAATATCGATGAAACGGAGAGCAAAAAAAAAAAACTGCGTCATGTGTTACTGTCATTCGTAATTCGTTTATTCCGTTTCCCCTCGAGTTCCGTGAATGTTCTCCCTGTGCTGTATGGTGTTTTTTTTTTGTTTTCTTCGACGACTTTGGCTTGTTTCCTGGACTTTAATTGAACCTACCAGTGCAGAAGTCTGTTTTTGAACCATTTGAACCCATCAATACGGAAGTCACTTTTATATCACAAACTCACTTCTGCATCGGCTACGGCACTGCAGAAAGTGCACCCACTTCGCCCTTGCGTAACAAAGCACAGGCACCCGTGCTCGCCTCCGCTGTTGTGGTTTATAATAAAAGTAGTTTTATGTTTTAGCGTGTATTATGACAAGACATGACAAGCAAGCAAGTAATGGCGGCGAGCCATACCAAAAACAATATGTTTATATTTCAATAACTAAATAGTAAAGAGGATGCACACACAAGGTGTTTAAATTATTCTCTCCAACACAGCCCCTTAATTTTAATACCTTAGTTTTTATATAAACTTACGTTTTTTTTTTTTTTTTTTTTTAATACAATATAAATGTACTAATCTAATGTAACTTATCAGTAAAGAAATAAAAAAAATATCTTATATTTTTATAGAGCTAGTAAGTAATAAAATTATTTTCCTACCACAGCCCCTTAATTTTAGTACCTCTTTAAAGAAAAAATATTCTAAGTAACTAAAGCTAAACAAACAATCTTCTTGAGAAAAAAATCTTGTTTTTAACTTTAAAAAATCAAGTAAGGTATACATATGTTTAAGTTACTTGTTGTGCTAAATTTTCAACATTGAAAATGAAAATTTGAAAATTTACACATCTTAGGATACAATATGTTTCACAAAATTGTTATATTTAATCTTATTTAAACTTTTTGTAAATAAATCAGCAATTTGCTCATTTGTTGGGCAATAGCACACACTGAGATCTCCATCAATCACTTTTTCGTGAATAAATTTAAATCTAACATCAATGTGTTTTGAGCGTCTATTTATAACACCATTTTCAATTAACTTTATGGCACTTTGATTGTCCACATACAATTTAACATTTACTTTTGCACTTAACAGTTCTTCAATCAACGACTTAAGGTACAAAATGTCTTTGCAACATTCAGCCGCTGCGATGTACTCCGCTTCTGTGGTAGAGAGTGCTACAACTGGTTGCTTCCTCGTACACCAGCTGATTGGACAACCGCAAAAGTAGATTATGTAGCCTGTTGTGCTCTTTCTCGTTTCAATGTCACCTGCATAGTCAGAATCACAGTATGCAGTGAGTTCTATCTCTCTCTCTCCCTTTTCATACTTCAGACCCTTTGATTTTGAATTTTTCAGGTATCTCAGGATTCGTTTTATTTTTATTACGTCATTATCTGTTGGATTTTCCACATTCCTACTGCAGTAATTTACAGCAAAGCTGATGTCGGGTCTGGTCTTGTTGGCGAGGTATGTTAGACTTCCTAATAGTTGTCTATAGGGAAATGATGTGTCTATCGGTGAATCTTCTCTTTTGTTTGTTTCCATTGGTGTCTCTGCTGACTTAGCATCTTTCATGTTGTATGATTCTAGCAATTTCTCTACAAAATTTTCCTGTTTTAGTTTCAGGTTTTCTTTTGAATGTGATATCTCCATTCCAATATACTTCTTTGGATTTTTGTCGACAGTTGTTTTGAATCTTTTTCCTATTCTTTCTGTCATATTTTCTATGTCTGCTTCATTTTTACCAATAAAAATTCCATCATCGACATGGATTCCTAGGTATATTGTCCCTTCATCATTGTTAAAAATACAGGGTTCTGTTTTCAATTGCTTCAATCCTTCAGATTTCAGAAAGTTCGTCAATGTTTTGTTCCATCTCAGAGGAGCCTGTTTCATGCCGTACAAAGCTTTTTGTAGTTTGCATATTCCATTTATTTCTATTCCTTCTGGAGGATACATGTAAATATCCTCTTCCACTTCACCATATAGAAAGGCAGTTTTGATGTCAAACGTCTTTATAAAGAAGTTGTTCATCGCAGCTAACGCAAATAGTATTCTTAGTGGGCTGCTATTTATGACTGGGCTAAACGTTTCGTTGTAGTCAATCCCTTCTTGTTGCTCAAATCCTCTTATGACGAGACGAGCTTTATATTTACCATCTTCTTTTATTTTCAAAATCCATTTACTAGTTAGTATTTTCTTTCTTTCAGGCACGGATTCAACAACCTTCCATGTATTGTTTTCTTTTAATGATTGCTTTTCTTCTTCTATTGCTTTTTTCCATTGTTCTTTGTCTTCTCCAGATAATGCTTCATTGTATGAAATCAAGACATAATCATTAAATCTTTGTGGTGGCTTCCTTACTCTTTTAGATCTTTCTCTTGACTTTTTAGAGTCACTGGTTTCTTGTTCATCATCATTATCTTCATTTCTATTTATTGTTTCTGGAAATTCCTCTTTTATTTCTCCATTTTCTTTTTTGAAATCAGTGTCTTTAATTTCTGTAACTTCATCACATCTATCTTTTGTGTCACATTCTTCTTCATCTTCTTTCTTATTGTCGTTTCCATCTTTTTCTTCGTTATCTTCATCATCTATAATTTCTTTATCTTCTTCATCTTTGTTTGCATTATCTTCTTCATCATACAATTTTATTGTTACTTCAGAATCTTCAGATTGCTCTTGTTCAATGTGTTGATTATTTTTGACAAAAATCACATCCCTTCTTATAACAATTTCTCTCTTTTCAGTATTCCATAGCCGGTAACCAGTAGGAGCATAACCAACAAGAATAAGCTTTTCGCATCTCTCTTCTAGTTTTTTTAGATATGTTAGTCTTTTACTGTATGCTTTTGATCCGAATATTTGTATACAGTTTACATTTGGTCTTTTGCCTGACCATTTTTCTATAGGTGTTTGTGTTTGAGCATTTTTAGGTATTCTGTTTATGAGATATGTTGCTGTTCTCACAGCATCACTCCACATTTCTTCATTTAACTTGGACTCAAATAACAGTGCACGCACTTTTTCCATTAGGGTGCGGTTATATCTTTCAGATTTCCCATTCAGCTGAGGGCTATACGGTATAGTATAATCAAGTTTGATTCCTCTTACGCGACACCATTCTTTAAGATTATTGCTGGTGTACTCACATGACAAGCAAGCAAGTAATGGCGGCGAGCCATACCAAAAACAATATGTTTATATTTCAATAACTAAATAGTAAAGAGGATGCACACACAAGGTGTTTAAATTATTCTCTCCAACATCCGCAGCTTCGGCTTGTTGGCAGGAAACACGTTTGTCGAAATGGAACTCTAAATGCGGGATCACACACTGATGGAATCGGTACACAAAATGGAACACAACTCCACCATGTGCGTGCGTGCGGCTAATATGACAGCTGTCATGTCAAATACCTAAGCCAGGCGAGGTGTGTCCGTCAAAATTCGTAAATAAAAATTATTTTATTTGTTTATTTTCTACAAATGAAATTATTTTAGAAAATTGAAATGGCAGTACAAACTCGCTTATTTGTGGGTAATTTACCAGAAGATATAAAAGAAAAAGAACTACAGTCCGCTTTTTCGTCATATGGAGATATAACTGGCTTGGACCTAAAAACCAAACCTGGTGCTGAAAAAGATGAAAAGAAGTTCGCATTTGTCACTATTTCTGCTTCTAACTACAACGTTGAATCATGTGAGTACATTCCCAGTTTCAAAATTAAAACAATAGGTATAATAATTTTGGCGCATGATAATAACCTAAAAGTCTTGAAATGTATTGTAGGTATTCGACATTTTACTTCGCAAGACTTCAAAGGGCAAAGATTGTACGTGACAAGGGCTCGTGAAAGTTTTTTAGAGCGTCTTCAGAGAGAACGCCAACAAGCGCAAATAAAGGAAGCTGCAAAGGTAACTTGCTAAGTAATTTGGTTGTTTTTGAAACTTCAGTATGGTAATAGTGTCTGCTTTTTGGAATTAATAGATTCATTTAGGAATGTAATGATAGTTTTTTCATGCTTTTCTGTTAAAAGATGGATTGGATTCTTTTCTAAGATTCATTCAAAAGGTAGAAACTGAATGTGATGTCAACAGCTTATTTTCTTAATATTTTTTATCGTTAGGGCCTGTTTCACTACTTCCAGATAAGTGATATCCAGAAGATAAGTTTAAAAATGGAACACATTTTGTATGCGTTATATGTCACATATAACTATCAGGCACTTATCTGGAAGTGGTGAAACAGGCCCTAAGTATTATCCAATGACATCTAACTACGTCTCTATACAGCCCAAAAAGCAAAATTTGATGAAACATGATATTTGATATAGTTAGCTGTCAGGATAACATGAATATTGCCTCAGTTTTACGCAAAGTTTAGCAAGTTGTCAAATTTTATCTATACTGGAAATAAAAATAAAAATGACTAAAAACAGTTGCCGTTCCATGGATAATAGTTTTTACCTGAAACCATTTCACAAATGCACCTCTTGATGAGAAATGGATCGAAGTGCAGTATATAGGGGAAAAGAAACATCTATAAACATGTGTGCAAAGTTTCATGGAGATCAAAGCCATCAATCAGAAGGTCACAAACACCTAAAGCATTTATATAATAATAATATGGCCTGACTGACAGTGGCGTGCACAGAACTTTTTGCTGGAAAACCTAGCAATTGGTCAAGAATAACAATAAAAAAAATATGAAAAAAATTAAACATCACTTTGAAAAAAAGAAATGTATTGTTGTTCTTGACCAAATGTTTGCTTTTCCAGCAAAAAGCTCTGTGCACGCCACTGCTGACTGACCATCATACAAGACAGTCATGAGTATGTATATTTATTTATGTAATGTAGATATAACAGATACACTTATTACAGGTCAGTTTTATAATTTAATATATTTAATTAAATAATCTATGTGTATAGGTAATGTTTTGTGTCATAAACAATGGGGAAATATGCAGGGGAATAATAAAGGTTGGGTTTACTTGAATTTAATTAAAAAATACACTTGAATAAAATAAAAATGTAGAAATAAGGGATAAATAATATTATAAATAATAAATATATATGGATGGATGGATAAATATATGCAATACATATAATAAATATATGCCTAACTCCACCCATTCGATTAGTCTTGCTAAGAAGAAGGGCAAGAAACTTAGCAAGATCATGTCTTTTTATCATATACATATACATATATAAGGACCAGGGTGTATAAATAGCTTCTCTATAAAAACAAAATGTTTTTTATATTTTTTTATTTTCTATTATTTTTGTTCAAAAGTAGGTTACGCTAATTAGCTTTATTAGTCATAAGGTTACATATATTTTTGCTTCATGTTTCACTATTCAAATTTTGTACTCTTCACTGATACCAGCCCCAAAATTGGCCGAAATTGAAAATACTTTAATTGTGATTTTTCTTGTGTTTACTTAAAAAACATTTGGTTTGCATTCAAAAATTATTAAGTTTTTCAATTTATCTTAAATAAGAAGCAAAATCCTAAATCTAATTTCTTTTCTTACAGAGTGAAGTCCCAGTCCTTCCTAAAAAGAATCCTGTCATGAAACTGGATGAAAGCCTGAATCCTAGAAAAAGGAAATTAGATAATCAAGTAAATGGCTTTCAACAGATAATTCCTAAAGTAAGACCAGTTGAGAAGTGTCCTGAAGTGCCCAGAAATAGTGAAGATAATGAAAGTAACAAGAAAAAGCAGGATTCTGAGAAAAAGAGATTGGAATCTATGAAAAAGAAAAGACAGGAATTTAAACAAAAGCAAATAATTATAAAAACTGGATTAGTTGGTATCGTAAGTTATTTCATAACCCTACTTTATTGCAAATCACAAATGTCTCATGAAATTAATGCCTTCAAATCTTTCAACAAAATTATGGCTACCTAACTGTTGCAGGATAAAGTACCAAACAAAAAAGTTGTGTTCACATCAGACAATGAAGATGACACACCAACGAACAAGAAACTATTTGTCAATGGTATGGGAAAGAATGAAAAATTAGAAAAACAAACTTTGTTTGATGAAGAAGATAGTGATGGTGAAGTGAACTTCGAAATAAAAGAACAATTTGAAGGAAGGAAAGGACAAAAGGTGAGATCTAATTTTAGGCTGTACAGAGTTCTGAGATCTTGTATTGCATCTGCTGATAGTGCTTAAGTCCCCAATACGTTGGCCTATGTGAAAGAGGCAAAACTGATGCGAGTAACTGGAATTTACCGGGTTCTTCGCGCTTACTCGCATAACATTGTCCCTTTCAATCTGGCCAGCAAAACAACGCATTGGCCAACGTATATTGGAGCATTTACAGGGGAACAGCACTGCTGTAGTCTATCCCATTCGAGGATATAAAGATATACAAGAACAATATTTAATTTTTTTTTTTATTCTATTCTGGGTGTGTTTCTTGTTATATTCTTGTTATTCCAGGGGTCAAGTCGATCAGAGATATGGATTTTTTTTCCTGGGATTGTATGGGATTTTTGTAGGAAAAATTAGGATTAGGACTCGCGCACGAAGGGTTCCGTGCCATTATCTATAAAAACGGCAAAAAAAAAAACATGTCTGTTGTATGAGAGCCCCCTTAAATATTTATTTTATTCTTTTCTTTAGTATTTGTTGTTATAGCGGCAACAGAAATACATCATCTGGGAAAATTTCAACTGTCTAACTATCACGGTTCATGAGATACAGCCTGGTGACAGATGGACAGCGAAGTCTTCGTATGTGAAGTTCCGTATGTGAACAAAATGAAACGGTCCGTAAATGAAAAAACAGAACCCTTATAGGATCACTTTGTTGTCTGTCCGTCTGTTTATCAAAACCCTTTTGCTCGGCCCCCCCTTTGAGATATCAAGTTGAAATTGATATCTCCTACAGAAATCTGCGGCCCTACAGAGCTGTAAAAAATCTGTGTTCGTCGAATTCGAAAAATGAAAATTAGGGTTTCGCACTTAAAGGATGCCTAATTATTCGTCAAGCGCTACTATTTATAGGTATTGTTGTTATTTGCCATGTTTTTGAGATTTTGTACTACCCGTATTGTGTGGTGGTATGGTACGGAATCCTTAGTGCTCGAATCCAACTCGCACTTGCCCTGTTTTTTCCACAACACTTGCATTGAAAAGGGATAGTTATTGTATAACCTGGGGCCTTATTGTCCAACTTCTACAGCTATCGCTTTCAAAAGTACGCTTGATTGGCTTGAAATTATGTGTCACGTCATTTCTAGCCAATCACGACCACGATAAATTTGAAAGTGATAGCTATACCTATACTTTATTTCACCAGAAGAAATAATGTTTGTTAACAACTTTCTAACCTAAACGTGATGAAATATATTTTCAACTGCAATTTGTAAAGTACAATTAAACATATTATTGTACGGGAGTTTACTTTTATGAGTTTAAACTAAAATGTATGTATTTATAGATGTCAAAATGCTTTTGAATATTATTTTGCATCACTTTTAGGTTATAAAGTTGTTTACAAACATTATTTATTCTGGTGAAATAGAGTATATAGATGTTGAAGTTAGACAATAAGGCCCCTGTTTGACAAACGTTTTGACGTGTCAATATGAGCATTATTATCAAGGATAATTAATGGATAATTATTACAAAACTAAAAGAATTGAGCAATTTTTTTTTATATCACAGGTTTTAGAGTTGCAATCAAGGTTCAAATCAGACAAACGTTTTGTTTTGGATAAACGGTTCATAGAAGATGATCAGCTAGAGACTGTTAATGAAGACCAACACACAGAGCATCAAGAAGATTGCATAGATGTGGGGCAGACAGATGAGAAATCAAAACAATTGAATATTTTACAAGATGTTCTTGGAATTGCTATTAAATCACGTTCAGAGCATGATGCTGAAAAAGACAACAAGAAAGTAAAGTAAGTATCTATTGCTTCACTACACCTCGCCTGTAAGTCCGGGTACACTTTTTCTCTCACTGATAGTAGACCTATGAATCCCTAGAAAAAAAATTCTTCTTACAGTTTCAAGTATATGTGTTTACACGATCAAAATATAAATTAAAACACAAAGACAGTACGCTTAAAATAAGGTTAGTCCTGTCAAATAAGTCGTGTTACACCGAATCAACATGATTCTACGTGAAAGTGGCCATTTGAAAACAGATACACATACACAACAAATCCGTTTGTTACACGCATACTTATTTTTTTACAGTTTTGGAAGTTTTAGTGCTAGTCAATAAATAACTCCGTCATTTTTATTTTCACTCAAAATTCATCTTAGAAATTTAAATGTTGGAATTTTTATACTTAGTCAATAAATAAAAATTCTTGTCATTTTTATTTTCAGTAAATCCCTTATTATTATTTTTTTTAATGTCGGCATTTTTATACTTGGTCAATAATATTTTTCTCCAATTTTCTTTCTTGTTATTATTCTATTTATGTTATAGTAATTTTTACACCTATTTTTTCCCTATAGACCTTAGGATGACAAATCCATTATCTGTGATATATTTAAATGACTCGCGTTTAGTTTTTTAATGAGCCAACATATAATCGCCTCTATCAAAAGCAAATTAAGTTTTTGCCAATGGACTAACTGTGCTGGACGGATAATAAAAAAAGTTGCTAGTTTAGGCCATCTTCTTAAAATAAGTTTAGTCCTATCAAATAAGTTAAGTCGTGTTACATCGAATCGACACCAATGTAGTACTTAGTAGGCTCTGTTGTAGTTATTTGTATCCTTTTAATAAAAATATTTTTTCAATCACGTTTAGTATTGATGAACAATTTTAATGGAATTTCAAAAGTGTATCCGAACTTATTGGACGCTGTGTGTGTGTCGTGGGCAGATCGTTAAGTATGAAATCGAAAATTTTTCATGGTTTATATGTAAATAAAGGCCGTAGCTGGATAACGGAAGCCAGTGCCTTGAAGATTTATGAGCTGATTTTTTTTTTAGTTCGTAACAGCTAGTAGTGCAACTGGATCAACCGTCGTCAAAAATTCCCTTTAGTTACTCAAAAAAATAGTATTTTGTGTAATTGTAACGAGTGCTTGTTTACGGAACGAACGAAGTGAGTCTACGACCATCATAAATATCGTCTTTATTTATAATATTTTCAACCTTAGAGGATACATCTTACAATACAATGTAATAATCTCTAAGTTTTCAACCTACAATTTCACAAAAAATAAGAAGAAGAACATTCTTTCATGAACCTCGGGTGCATCGTCTCAGTAATGCGGCTTGAAGGCCAATCAGGATAAAGGGGGCGTGGCTTAAGAAATAAGGTCGGAACTTATCGCTCGTCTCTGTTGTCGATTGGGTCTCTAGCGGTTTTATAATAAATTGGGCCAATCGCAGCGCAAAATCGCGGTGTTATAATGTAATATTATAACATCGGATAAACTATCTAGGTACTTATAAAACTGCTTTTGATGTAGCAATTGCCTTATTGCAGAATGGGAGTAGATAAAATTATTTTCGAAATCATGAAATTTATTTTTCATTCAAAACTGTTTATTATACCTATATTATGTGTCAATAAATGCGGATTTTATAGAAGAAATTGTTACGGTGGTCGCTCTTCTAAAAGTGTAAACAAATCCTCGAAAAACTTACATAGCCGTTTTTTCATAAATATTTTAAAAAAACGGAGTAAGTATATATTAGTCGGCCTATTAACATATAAAATAACCCTTCAAATAAGTTAAATAGAAAGAAAGAAAGATTGCATGATTTGAAAAAAAAAACGGGTGCTTAGGGGAATTTTATAACGATACGTCTTGTTGCACTACTGCAACTGTTGTGAATAAATGAATGAATGGACGTTTATTTGCCAGAGTATGCGTATGACAAGTGTACAAGTTACATTATAATTACAAAATTAACAGGATTAGTAACTTAAATTATATAACTTAACAAAAATGATCATGATTGAAATCTACAAGTTATTATAATATTATATGTCCATAAATTCATTAATTATATAAAAAATCTTTTCATTGGCCAAATACATAGTCGAAATTTAAATAAATTAAATGGAAGTTCCTTTATTTCCTTAGGAATGTTACTAACCATGAAAAAAAACTGCTCTTCAAGGGCACTTTGGCTTCCCTTATCCCGATTAAGCCTTTGGGGAGTAGCGACCCCCCTAGTTTTAACAGAAATATAATATGCCCTGGTAGATTATGATATGCCTAATTCTACGATATACCGACGACATTATGTAGGTATTTTTAAATATCTTTTTAGATACTGGTCTAAAATTTACTTTGTATATCTAGGGCCAAATTAGGCATGCTTCGGTTTGACCCTATGCAACCAGACCACTCGAAATTCTTAGCACCAGTCAAAGAAACTAAACAAGAACCAGCAAAGAAAGTCAAAAAGAAGAAAAACAAAGAGAAGGAAACCGAGCCTGTACCTCTTCAACCAGAAATAGAGAAAGTGGAAGTATCTAAGGAACAGTTTTACAAAGTTTCAGAAACACTGAAAGAAGCAATTGCACAACCGAATACATTCAGTTTGCGAAGCTTGTTCAGTAAGAACGAAGATAATGAAACTAGTCTGAAGGGTATGTTTAATTTTACTGTTATTTTACTATCTCAGGATGGAAAGAAAGGGCAGCCAACAGATACATTGCACGAAAAAAAAGTGTTTGACAATTTCCATAGTAAATGTATGGGAATCATATACATATACTCACGCCTGTCTCCCATAGGGTTAGGTAGAGACTACAGATTTCCATCTGCTACGATCCAGACACACCTCTTTCGCCTCTTCCACATCCATCAACCTAGTCATACAAGCTCTTTTATTCCGGGTACTGTTAACATGGCCGTTCTTCACTATGTCGCCAATTTGGTCAGCATAAGTCTTTCTAAGGCGGCCCGGTCGAGCTGTACCTTCCACTAATTTCTTTCGTCACTCTACTTTCATTCATCTCATTCTGGGAGTTCTTATACGCTGACCTGGGTCATTGGCGGATACAAGGGGGGTGGGCTATGGGGGCTATGCCCCCCCCCCCCGCAAAATGCCCAGGCATTCCATATATTTGACTCGACTTTTCGATTCAATTTGGGTGCACTTTTACACAGCATAGGTATAGATAGGTTTGCCAAAAGCACCTTCAGGCTTAAGTACACCTAAAAGCTTACCTAAAAGGTACAAAAGGAACCTTATGGTGAGACTCCGTTTTCCGTCCGTCCGTATGTGTCACAGCCTCATAACTTTAGCACCGATAATGATAAAGACATTAAATTTGGCACTAAAATAGCATTAATTTGCCCACATGTCACAGTGTAAAAAAATATATGAAAAATTTTAAATTGTTCATAATATTTCCAACACAAAAGTGAGAAAAATTAAAAATATTATCCTAAAAATACAATATTGATATCAAATTGTAGATAAGTATTAAAAAGCTGATTGTAAAAATATATACTTTTACCGTATTTACTGGCACTGGTTGGCTACAAAAATATGTATGTCCTCCCCTTATCCGAACTGGTTGACCGAAAAATATGAAAAAAAATGTCGATTATAGATCATAACTGGCCAATTACTGGAAAACTATAGCGATTTAAAAGAGTTGAGCGCAAATGAAAAATATAAAAAATAAGAAAAAAAATATTTTATTAAATAACAATATGGATATACAATTGTAGGTATTTAAAAAGCTGATTGTAAAATATATATAGTTTGGCTATATTTAATTGCATCTATTTCGAGAAATCCTTGAAAAACCATAAAAAAATTATGTCCCCTCCCATTATCTCTAAAACTGGTGGACTGCAAAATATGAAAAAAATCATGGTAATGTGTTTACGTAAAGGTTATAGGAAAAATAAAGCAATTGAGAAGTTCACGAAAAAAAATTACAAAATTAAATTAATCATTTACAGTACAGACAGAACCCTAGGCATGCGAGTCTGACTCGCAACTTGGCCGGTTTTTTTACTTTGTGATAAACCTTGTCAGAATGGCCCACCCCAAAATCAAATCCTTGATCAACCCTTGACCTCGGTTGACCCCATAGATAGAATGAGATGAAAAAAATAATTTGTGAAAATAGCCGATTTTCTCGAGGACTAAATTTTTTTGAGGGGTTCAATGCAAACAATATTTCACAAACCTAATGAATATTAATTTTACTTCATGCGCTTTTTGTAATTTTATTTGCCCCCCCGCCCCGTTGGCTGTACTAAAACCTGGCTACGCCCGTGAACGAAAGTAACAGTTCAGATTTTGATGAGGTTTTCACAGCTTAAAAGTTTCAGTTATTAATTTTAGCTATTAATCATCACCACAAGACATCAGAAGCCCTCATACTTTACTTAATTAATACTATGAGTAGGTGTTGAGTTCAATAGAAGTCTAGCCAAAGAAAAGACATCTCCTTGTGAGATGTGAATTAAATATGTATATCTTACAGCTACACAAGAGGAAGAAGCTGGTTATATTCCATTGGAGAAGCCAAGATCTTCAAAAGTTAAAAATCCACTAGAGCCAGGTGAAAAGAATCCATTCAAATATGATTCTTCTGACTCAGAAGAAGAGGAAGTAGATGATTCATCCAAACAAGAGACCCTGCAGGAAAAGAGTGAAATGAAACCTGTATGGAATGAAAAGTTATTTTTCTCAGAATCTGATTCTCGTTTATTAGGTAAGTTAGCATTAACCTACTCACGACAGTTCTATAAATTTATGGCTGCAAAAGATGAGAGCTGGTTTAATTTTTTTATCCACTTAAATAGTAACGATTTGTAACTTTTTTTTTCAGATGGCCTAGTTTTCTTTAGTAAAGCAACAGGCAACAAAGGGCAAAAAGAGAGAAGAGAAATGAAGTCTGTAATGAAGAAACGACTCCACAACAGAGACAAGAAAGATCAAATGTTTAAGAAAAAAATTGGTGGGAGGAGAAAAGGTAGCAAGAAAAATTTTAGAAAGAAAAGAAATTAAACCACAATATGTTATGATATCATTGTTTTATAGGCTGGAGTAAATAAAATAAAGTTAATTTGTTAATACAAACAAACATTTATTTCTGTAATCTACTTTTTTAACTAAGTCACTGAAATTATCTCTTCTTCCATGTTGGCTTCTTCCGCGCACCAGGTTGTCCAGGCTTCTTACGTTCACGTCGCCTGTGATCACGAGTCAACAGACCAGCTACTTGCATCTTTTGCAACATTTCTCCTTCCACAAAACTGCGCAAACCCCAAGCTATACCCCACCTGATAGCTCCAGATTGCCCAGATGGCCCACCACCTTCAATGTTACATTCCACATCCACCCGGTCTTGCATTCCAGTAAATATCAATGGGAACAGAACTTGCTCTCTTGACTGTGTATCTTGAAAATATGTCAAGTCTTTCCCATTTATAGATATCTTACCTGTCCCTGGAGAGCGGATTGTGACATCCCCTCTGGCTTTTTTTCTCAAACATTCATATGTTGTCACAAAGGCCCTGCCTTCATCATCATAGTTGGGTTTTGGGATTTCCAAAGCAAATTTCTGAGTACCAAGTGGTTTTCTGTACTTCTCTATAAACTCCTTGTATCTATATGCATAAGGTAAAGAAACAATTCTTTCCATGACTACTTTGAAATTGTCATATTCTAAGTCACTAAGTTGCTCTACCAGCATTGTCTCCAGTTGATCCTTAGTGATCCATAAACTGGTGTCCAAATTGAAGGTTTCGTTAGGATTTGGAGCAGCCTTCTTTCTGATAACCTTGTCTTCAAACCTGTAACTGTCTTGTATTAGCTCGACACAATCATAAAGAAGTTTGAAGAAGTTAGGTTTTGCTGTATAAAACAGAAAATGGTGAGGCCGACCCGCTTCATCAAATTCAGCTGCTTTACGAGCAGGGAAAACTTCTTCTGGAGGCTTCAAGAGCGGCCGAGCCGCAGGGTCATAGATACCGCTTGGAAACAAATATTCTATGGCGCGGTCCACATCTTTTTGTGTAAAATTTTCTGGATCTTCGCCCATCATGTTTGCAAGGTGTCGCTTCCCAATATCATATTCGAATTTTTGTCTTTTCATAAATTCATCGTGTTCCTTTGCTCTTTCTAAGTATGCTTTCATAGCTTTACTGATCTTTTTCTTTTTATTAAGAGTTTCCCAATCAGTAAGTTGCAAAGAATCAGAGTTGCTCGACGTAGTAGATGCATACTTGCAAGTATTTAATATAGTTGTAGAGTTTATAGCGGGCAACCTTCTAATGCCAAGTTTTATGAAACACGATATTATATTTTGAGTTCTGGGAAGCATTTTCTTTCGAAATTAAAATCTCAAACATAACCTCAAAACAAAACCATTTTTTGGGCTCGTCCGTGGGTCCCTGTTTTGCACGACCCGTTTTACTTGAATAACAGGGTCGTGAAAAACAGCTCAAATTATGTACGCGCCATTTTGCACAGCCCCGTTTTTGGAAATCATCTATCAAAACTGGTCGTACACAATTGGACCTTAGACTTAAATACAGTGCGCGCCAATCTTTTAGTCGCCTCTAAAGATAGCCGCAAGGGGCGACGCAACAGCCGTTTTACGGTGTCAGGGGGACGTTACAGGAGCGAGGGCGCGGAGCACAGCCGCCTGCGTTCCGCACCACACCCCCCGCTCGCCATTTAGCAGGGGCTCTACCGCGTAATTCTCATTTGTATCAACTTCAAGCAAATGCATGCGAAATTCAACGCGTGCAAAAGAGATGGCATGTTAGGCGGGCGTCGTCGCACGCACGTCAAATTTCAGTCTCAAGTTGATGTTGATACAAATGAGAATTACGCGGTAGAGACCCTGGTGTCAACACCATGCGTTAGTGTTAGTGCTACGTCCGTACACTACACACGCGCACGTTGCATGAAAAGTACTTATGAGGAAAAAATTCCATGATTCGTTAAGTTTATCGTTGAATCTGTTTGTTATTGTTTTTGTTGCCTTTATTTGTTGTTTTGTTGATTTAGTTTGTTAAAGTTTATTGTTGTTGTTATGCCTTGCGGACTTTATAGCATTTTAAGGTGACAATGTAGGAAAATGGTGTTTATATTAATGCGTTTTATTTATATAGTTAAGATTTCACTAAAATAATAAATACATAATTAAATAGGTAGGTACAACAAGCACACCTTCCCGCTTATAGTAAACATTTAATAATCAACCGTTGATATTATTGTTTCCTTGACTGTACCTGCGCAAGCTTACACTCGTAACTAATTCAGAGGCGACTAAAAGATTGGCGCGCACCTCAATGAGGCGCGCACTGTACCCCTAGAGCGAGTAAAATTATAGAGCAAGTCACAGCTCACACATATAAATAATAATGAAACCAACATATGCAGTGATCGTGAGATAGACTATAATGGAAAAGTGTAACCACTTTGTTTTGTCTGCCACCAACAGTCAGTGAGGTTAATAGTTTTAGTTCAGTATATTCAATAAACATATGTCGTATATTGACAAAGTAAAGCGTTTCGAAAAAAACAATTATGGTGAGTTGCAGTGTTCTAGGCTGCAAAAATTGTGGAGAACGTACTATGCCCGGTGTTTCATTTCATAGGTAAGTTTTGTGCAGAATTTTGAATGGGTCTCCAGTCCCAAAATGAAACGTCGAGTTATTCATATGCGTATACTTTCTGTTATAAAGATTTATGGTCAAAACAAAGAATCAGGTCTCGGTCGTCAAAAGAAAACTCTCATGTCAATTCAGTTGGCATGTTGCCTTTTACAACAATCTATTACGGAGGCGTTCATAAACACCAGAGTATCTACTTAATGTATTTCAATTTATGAAATTGCTTATTTTATTATATTTACTTTTATATAATTAAGATCATTAGTAAAAGAAAGTATAATATCCCCTAAATAAACAAGATAATGAGCAATTTCTATTCCTAACCTCAACTGTAACGAGTCTGAAGGTTGCCATTTGTAGCTATGTTAAAAATCCCTATTCATATCCACTGAAATAAAAGACTAGCGTAGTACAAAGACTTACTACTCTGCTGCTTTCACTTATTTTTGTGCTAGTTAGGTAGATAAAATTTGATCTTACCAGCTAAGTGAAAAAAAAAAACAATATGAATAACTGTAATTGAGATGGAGAGTTATGTTGTGACTAATTATATCACTCCAACACCATATTTTACATTTAATTACATTGTAAATTACTAAATTAAAGTACCATTCTATTGTTTAAATTGCTTTTTAATTTGGGTTAGGCAAAGAATCTTTGACATGCAGCCTCGAACTCTCCTGTTAAAGCTTCACTTTGAGGAAGTCCATTATATTATTGACTACAAAAATATATTCCTTGTGAACTTTTTTCTTTTATCTTCATTGGAGAATTTCAATAAAAAAGATGCTCAGCGCCCATTCATTCAAGTACTTACATCTAATTAAGAGTTATTTGGAAACTCGAAAAATTTGATTTTTAAATTTTACCTTTTAAGAATAATAGAGACAGCGATACCTACCCAGAGAAGAAAGTTTCATGAGTAATAATAATATAAAAAACACATAAAGGTCATTTATTTTAGCGTGCAGTTTTCAATAGAGATCAGTACTCAGTCTGGTTACAAAGTTCTTAGTTTTTGACCAAGTACGGGTAACATAAATGATGGTGTTCACATAAAAAAAACACCCGCCAAATGCATATTGTCTTCTATTTTTTGGCTGCCGTATAATATTAAATAAGTTCGTGTACTACTATGTGACTGTTTTTATTCTTTATTCTTTATTGTATTCTTTATTTTTTAGTATGTGAATTTCCCCATTTCTTGGGAATTCACATTTATTCTGGTAACTTTTACTCACACACTAATATAATTACTTTCACCGACACAAAACCGGTGACGCTATCCCTTACTCTATAATTTTACTCGCTCTACGGATATACGAGTACCACAGTATTATAAAAAAAACTTGAATGTTTCCGTATTGAACTTGTTTCCGTATGGGAATGGCTAGGATACTCAGACCTCAGAATAAGGATTATTCTGAGACTCAGACCAATGGTCTGAGCTAGGATACCTAACCATAATGTATATTTCTAAGTTTTTTTTATTTCTAATTAATTATTTTTTTACGTTTAAGGTAGCGTTCCGAAACACCTTAGGTTGTCCGATGAAGTAGAAGATATTACTATCTGTCAGATAAAAGTAGCTCAATGCTGGTTTGAAAACCGTAAATGAGATCGTTTTGGAACGATTAAACCCGAGCAACTTTTTCTACTGACACGAGCAATATTTTGCTCTGCAAAAATCGCCGGGAATATATTGCTCCTGTCAAAACCATGATTATTGACGTATGATTTTTATACGTTTACATGGTATCAAAAATTACAAAACATGAACTGAAGAGTGTTACAGTTTTAAACACATCTCAATCCACAGATGAGAACAATTCTTATTTTCTCGCCTAGAACGACATTTTTATTTGAATTTGTTTTTTGTTATTTCCTACAAGTCTGAAACTTGAGTATGATTATGAGCAAGCTTTTCTCAATTTAATTCAAAACCATTTTATCTGGCTCCTTTAAACGTGTCTCCAAACATTAGTTCCGCCAATAACTTGTTTTAAGCGAAAAATATCGTAGATAAAATTTCATCCATCATTTTAACATTTTCGTCTTCCCGCCAAACTTTTCTTTTGACATATTACTATATGTCCGTCCCGAATCTCACCAAAGTTAGTCTGAAGACTGTTCCATTTTGACCGGTTCCAAAACATATTGCTCATCCGACTAGAATTGCTCGATGATAGGGGTTTGGTTTCGGAACGCTACCTAAATAAGGGTAGCTGTTGGCAGCACTGTTGACAGAAGCCAAACGTCAAGTAAAAAGTTGAAATTGAAAAGTCGTTAGTGCTTTTTTTTTCAAACATATCAAAAACATGTCCGTGACATAACGTTGATCGATAAACATTCATTTGTTGTGTTCATATTCATAGAGTATATTGAATATGTTGTGTTCGTTGTGTTTATCGGAAGCCAGAATGGCATTGAATTGAATTTCACATAAGTATTTGTTTTATCGGAAGATTATTTTCGAGCTATGAAGTGAATTTTCACCAAATTACTCAAAATATATATTAGTCAAAAATTTAATATCAAGATGTCTAGTGATTCTTCATCATTATCGCCTATGTCAATTATAGCTAAAGTAAGTGTACACTGATAATGTTGTTTGTGAATATTGAAGTCCAGAATATAAGTCCAGCAACAAAAAACAGTAAGGTCTAACTTGGTTTCAGAATGTTCAAGAAAAAGGATTGATTCGAGTAACAGGACCGAAGTTCGATGCCGAGTTTAACCGATCTTTGCTTCCAATTGGTAAT
Organism: Ypsolopha sequella; assembly: GCA_934047225.1. NCBI lineage: Eukaryota > Metazoa > Arthropoda > Insecta > Lepidoptera > Ypsolophidae > Ypsolopha > Ypsolopha sequella. Next base: position 11,778,342 of record OW204002.1, on the reverse strand, counting down.
TCATCAATGATGACGAGTCAAAGGTTACCAAACCCTTTCAGTCAAACCAGTATGTTGCGGCGCGAGACTTCACCCATGTCCATGAGAAGTGCCGATCTCCCATACAATAGCATGCAGCAGTCACGCTCATTTCATCACCCTGGAAGGTATCCTCAAAACTCAATGATCAGTGCACTAAATGCTAGAGGTCGATCTCCAGTAGAGTCTATACGAAGTATAGGTAAGTTAAAGGTATTGTGCCTCCTTTTGACACTGACCACAGATTTAATGAATAATACTAATACAATCACTGTGATATGCAATATAGTCTTACAACAATCAATATTGAAAATGTCATGTTTTATTATTATTTACCCTCTGACTTTAAAATTCTGAACAAAATAGAATACGGTTTACATTTTGACTTATGTGGTGTTAGCATGCAGGTTTTTTGGTTTCTTTTTGTAACACCTTGTAAGCCGAGATATTAACCGTTTTGTATTTTATTCATAATTTTAAAGTCAGAGGATAAAGAATACTAAAAAATTACAATGGCTGTATTGGTTCTTGTATGAGGATATGTTTAAAATTCTTTCTGCAATCATTTTTGAGCATGAGATTGTCTTAAATTGATGCAAATATGTCCAAATTAAAGCCCTTTTATTTTAATACTAATACTATTTATTCAAATTGGGAATGATTGATGGTTCTGAACTGACTCTTCGATCATAAGTGCTATGCACTTTCCCCAGTCAATTGTCAACCGTAAGTATAGTATAATACAGAGCTTGACTGAATTTTTTAATAAATCTTTCTCTTTTTCCAGCTTCTAATGTAAGTAACGCCTCAGACATTATACTGGCCTTGAAAGAATTAAAATGTAATAAATATGAACTGAGAAACTTAAAGGTTGCATTCAATAAGTTTATGAAAGGTCGCATTCGCAAGAGTTTTGCTAAGCGAAGGAACAAAAGACTATTCTTGAAAGGTGCAGGCCGAAAGTCAGGCAGTGATTCAGGAGATCAAGCCAGTGACTCTTCCCTGAGCAGTGATGACTGCAGGTCTACTAGAACTGGAATTACAATGCATTCTGATTACAGGAGAAACTTAAGCACCTTACCCAAATACTCCCAAAGAGGAAAAACCAGTGATGACGCCCAATCAACCAGAACTGACATAATAACACACAGAACGGATTTCACCACCAAGACTTTTCAACCAAAATTTATTGACCTCAAAAGAATGATGCAAGACAGTAAATTAAACAACAATTTAAGTTTACCACCCAGAAATACCTATATAACTACTTCAACACTAAGCAAACCGCAAAGTTGTAACATGCAAAATACATGTCAGAAAGATAGATTTAAAAATGGTAGTCTTTTACCATCACAGAGATTCAAAAAGTCCACTGCTGTTCTACCCATTCCAGAAAAGCATGGTGAAAATATTGCATCAACCAAAGGTATGGTTTTGAATAAAAATCTACCAAACTTAAACAAACATTTCGTCAATATGAACCAAAACAATAATTGTTCAGATAGTGATGAAGATGAAGACATATTGTCTAAAGTGACAGATCCAGAGAGACGCATTTTACAACATCCCGAATCGGGAAGAAAAAGAAACCGGGACAGTTCTGAGGAATCCCCAGATAAATTCAAAATTACTTCCAAAAGTAAGAAAACAAAAGTTTCCTCACCTGTCAAAGTTGCAGAACCTACAAGTTTAAGCAGAAGTATTTTAAAGCCTGCAAATGAACAAGCTAAAAGACAAAACGATTTTGTTTTTGCTAAACCAATTTTGCCCATACGAAAATCGACGAATGCGAAAAATGAGCCCAAAGCTGTCAACACTGGAGCTGCTTCTAAACCTGTTGAACAAAATAAACCATTGCCTGAGATCATATCACAACCAATCGACCTGGACTTGTCTGAGGAGCAAACAATGGTCAACAACCATTCAGAAACTATACAAAGCTGTACAAGTGATGTATCAATGAGACCAAGCTTCATAAAGAGGAAACTGTACACGCAAACCCTGGATGTCACAGAAAAATTGAACAATAGCGTGGACAGTTCACCAAATGCTAGTCCTCAAACCAAGCTCAACCGATTACCAAAAGAAAAGAATAAAACTCGTAAAGTGGTCACGAACCAGTCGTGCCTCAGTAGAGATGTTCCCAAAGAAGACGATCATCTTCTTGATTTGATACATAAAATCGTGCCTCCAGATCGTATGAATGTAACAACTAATACGACACAAAAAATTAAAATCTGTCCAAAAACAAATGTTGCTGATGCTAGCCACAACAAACCTCCAGTACAAGAGGAAAGATGGGATGTGACTTCAATAATTTCGACATGTAATAATGACCAAGATGTCAGTGACACATTCACTGATGAGGAAATGTTCATTGTACAGGACAAAAATGCATCCAAGACAAATAAACTGCAGAAAAAAAGTGTTAATAAAAGTACTGTTGGAAATAATGCGAAGTCAGCTCAAGAAATAGATAAAAAAGAAAATCTTAAGACTCCACACAAAGAAATACAGAGTCAGAATAGTAAGTCCAAGTAATATTTTACTTATTGCAAGTACAAAATAATAATTTTCTTTAACAGTGAAGATCTTCTTGAAACGCCATCTGATGATTCCGGTATCGTAACTGTTATTGAAAATTTCAAAAGACCGACCAGGTGTTCATATTGTATTCCGCCTTAACGTTTATCGCAGACTTTAAAATGTGTGAAACTTTGGTTTTAGGAATCTGTGAGCTTTTGTTATGCTACTTCTTCACACCTGTTGTCATAAAACAATATTCTTCAATATATTTTTCGATATTCGTGCAGCCACATCGAGGACTGCTTATTTAACATATTCGCAGCCAATCATCATATCTGGTGGCTATTCACCATCCAGTACCTGTGACCCCATAGCCGAGCCCAAACCAACATAAAGATGACTGACTAACTTGTAAATTTCAGGAGAACAAACCACCAGGAACTATGCCTATGCGCATCGGTTTTGGCAGACTGATAGCGATACTGATTATTTAGAGACTCCTAAGCAGCTGCCTTGTACGAAAATCAATAAAATTGGTAAGTCTGTTTTGTCAAATTAAATCATTTATTTGTTTGTCAACATAGTTAGTTTAGAAGATGATGTTACTCATGCATTACAAATGAAATATCCACACTAAATTATAATGAGCATAAAATAAATAATAGATTTAGAAACAACACAATAACAATAATTTATCCTGAACTGTGACCACGACTTTGTGTACAAGTGAGTAGGCATATAAGTATACAATTGAGCATTTATTATGAGTGAAAAATAATCGGACGTGCTATAGATATACAAGAGCCCCTATTTAAAAATTTTCATCACTCAAATATCGTCAACTATGTAATAAGCTTTTTTTATTATTATTTTATCAATTTATCATTTAAAATAGGTAGGTATTGAGAAGAGGTTAGAAAACTAGAGATGTTAAACGAATCAATGTATGCCCCATTAATCCTGATGCAAGCAGCAAGCACTGAAATTCTCGTAGAGATTTCAGGGCCCGCAACAGGTGGCTACTCACTCCATACAAGGACAGTGTTGTCCACAAGTCATCCCTCACCACTCTTTTGTAAGCCTTTTCTAAACCCACAAACGCTCAAAACACCTGGTGTTTTCCCAGGCATTTTTTCAGATATACTTCGTAAAGAACTTCTTCTAAATCCCGCTTGTACATCCAACATTTTTTATTCTGTTTCATCCATCACCCTCGAAATTATAACCTTTGCATACAACTTGCCAACGATACTAAGAAGACTTATGCCACAGTAGCTTTTGTCTATTTTGCGACTGTCTTGAGGAGTCATCTCTGATTCCTCGCATTCAAACAAACTTTCAAAATAGGTCTTCCAGCGTTCCAGAACTTTCAACACACATCCATCATTATCTTTAATAACACTCAGTCTAAATGTCTCTGATTTTCTGCGGGCTTGTCTAACCAACTTCCAAAACATCTTAATGTTTGCCCTAAAATGATCAGTTTACCTCCTGTCACACTTTTCTTTCAATTCTTCCTTTCAATAGTTTCAGAACACTGTAGTTAGTATTTTCTGTTCCGCGTTTAAATACGACCCATTTTTTTGTGTGGCCATTTAATTTTTTTTTCTGAATCTACGTGTGGGTATCAAATGAAAGAGGTTCATGAGCTGATTGTACAAATATAATACATTTCAGCCACCTATTTTCTGAAAAATAATTATAAGTTTTGCTTTTGGGAATGCGTTCCTTCGCATCTACCTTAATTAATAAGTTAATTTAAACCAGTATTGAGCTCTTAAATGTCTTTACATGTCTATCTACCTCTCCCTCTCACACAAATGATCTTTCTGTATCAATTGCTGTATTTATTTTATTCAAGAAGTTTTATAAGCTTCTGATTTCATTGCACAAATTAGTCGCTATTGCTAATTCCATTCTTTTTTTGGTTTTGATGTAATTTTTATATTCCTTTATTTGTAGATAAGCCGGCAACAAAAGCTATTCAAGAACATGCTGAAATCAAAAAGTCACGTGTTGCTAAAAATATTAAAGCTTTGTTAGAGATCACTGGCTCGAGTGACGGCTCTCTGGAAGATATTGGGAAAAGTGTTGAAAGAGTTGCAACTAACAAAAGTTTACGAATAAGAGCTGCCAAGGCGCTTAAGGAAAATAGTACGAATTCTTCTAAACCTCTCAAGACAGCCAAGTTGCGAAAAAGTATTTCGAACATCCTAGCTAAGGACAATAAGTTAGTAAAAAGACAAATAACGCCTTCTAAAAATCTTTTGAATAGAAACAAAAATTCGAACAAGAACGAAGTTAATGGTAACACAAGTTATCTGTCAAACAATACAAAGAAGAACAATGAAAATAAAACTGCACAACAGGAAAGTAACGCTGTAAAAAGCAGTGAAAATAACAAAGACAATCAATCAAAAACGAATGTGAAAAAGGGTTCTCATAATAAAAATGCTTTTATGAACAAAGAACCTGTTAGAAAAGTCGACAGTAACACGAAAAGGCTGGACAATAGTGCAGCTGCACAGGACAAGCAACCCCAAAAGAAAATTGAACAAGTAACTAAATATATCACAACTGCTCCCACAAACACAGATGATACTCAAGTGACGAAACCTAACTTGAATGTGTCAAAAAGAGGTCGGCTGAGGAAGTTAACCACACTCTACGTATCTCCTACAGTAACAACAAAAAAAAAATACTACACAAAAACACTTAGAAACACACCCAATGCTGACAAAAATAAAGACATAAGAACACGGGTATTAGAGAAGACAACAGAAGAAAAACTAAATGTATCAAAAAGAGGCCGACCTCGAAAGGTTACTAATGTAACTCTATCACCATTGGTACAAAAACGTGGTCTAAAAAGTCAACAAAAAGTGCCAGAACCAAACTCAAGCACATCTTTAAACAAAGAAGTTCGTCTCTCTGTTTCTCTCAGATCGCAAGGCTTGAATAAAAGAGCAAATACAAGACGCCAACGGAAATTAATGGACGATGCAAACAAAGAAAATATTAGTAATAATACAAGTAATACTGACAGACAAAGAAACAAGAAATCATTCACATGCTGCGAAGACAGCAGAGAGTCATTAGATTATGTGCCTAAAATCATAAAACCACAAACAAATAACGTGCCGAATGGTAGGAGTAACTCGAAAAATGACAAATTCGTATTGCCAATTGCTTCAGCTACACTTGCTCTAGTTCCCGATTCGCCCGCATTTCGGTCTGTGAGGCAAAAGGCAGGACCCAAAACTAATCCTGTAGTGTCTATTGAACGAGACAAGATAAGCGGAGCTTTCAGTCTAGGCTTTGCGACTGCAACAATCGGCATAGACCCACGACATTGTGCCACAAAAGAAACATATAACAAAACATATATAGATGATAACATGACGGTCCGGAGTGTCTCTTCAGTTAGTAATCTGTCGCGGAGTAGACGACCTAGGTTTTTACACGTATTTTAAGTGATCTTTTCTTTTAAGTTAATTTAAATTGTGTTAGTTTATATTAAATTGTGTTTAAGGGGCTTCAGTAAGCTAAATTAGTTATCCTCCCCTTTAGATACGTGCTTGCCCCACCGGGGTTACAGACACAGCGAGTTGTGCTGTTTTATTATATGTGTATTGATTGATTTTTATTTTTATTGTAATGTTATTTAAGATAATTTTATTGTTTGCATATGGTATACAGCAGGGGTCACCAATTAGTTTCGGTCGGGGTCCATTTTTAGAAATGAAATGACCTTACGGTCCACACATTTTATAAAAAAATATTTATTGAACAAAAGTAATTACGGAAATTACAAAAGTTACATATCAATGAGAAAAGTGACATTTTTTATTGTTAATTATCTGTCTGAAGTTTGGAGTGGAATTGGTGCAAGCTATTGACATTAAATCCTGAAGATGTTCATCAGTAAGTCGAGATCGAAATCTATTCTTAACAAAGTTCATCTTCGAAAATGCTGCTTCACATATATATGTTGACCCAAACAAAGTGAGGAGTTTCAAAGCTAATTTTTGTAGTTCTGGATATTTATTACCACACACAAATTTTATCCAGAACTCTTCACTGGAAACTTCGGCATGTTTGTGTTTTAAAACTGTGTTTTCTTGGAAATCGATCATTTCGATCTGCAGAATAGCTTTATCACTCCCGAAAACATTTGCAGCTTCGCTGCTCCATTCACCATCGGGATGCAGAGAGTAAATGCTGCTGAGGATTTCTACAACATTCTCAATTTTCTTAAAATCGGCGAACCTTGTTTGAAATTCCGATTTGAGATCTGAAATGAACGTCTTGTATTGGCTGATGTCAATCTCATTGTCACTGCTTATTATTATTTTTTTTAAATTAGAAAAGTGTAAGCATTCATTACCGATATCATTAATAAAGAGATCTAGTTTCCGCGAAAAACTTTTCACTTCTGACATGAGCTCCCATATAAGCTTTCCCTTGCCTTGAAGTTTAATGTTCAAGTCATTAATATGTTTAAAAATATCCGTTAAAAAAGCAATGACAGCTACATTTTCTTTTTCGTTTAGAAAACTTAAGTAGGCGTTTGCTAAAATCTGATTGCTATTGGAAATATATGTCTTCAAGTGCTCTAAAAGGCTGAAGAATCTTTCTAATACGCAGCCTTTACTCAACCACCTCACATTGTTATGCAACAGTAGATCGTCATATTGTGCATTAACTTCTTCAAGAAATGATTTTAACTCACGATGTTGCAGTGATGATTTTGCACGAAGAAAATTAACTATTTTCATCACTTCTTGCATAACGCGCTCAAAATTATGATTGAGTTTACAGCAAAGCACTGTTTGGTGAATAATACAGTGGAAAGAAATCAAATTTTCGTTGCATCTTGCATTGCTACTCAAAAGGTGAACTAGTCCTTTTTTACTTCCAACCATTGCTGGCGCGCCGTCAGTAGTTATCGATAAAAGCTTTTTCAAGTCCAACTCGTCTTTATCAAAATAATCAATCACTGTTTTGATCATGTCTTCTCCTCGGGTTTTTCCTAATAATGGCAAAAGAGCTAATATCTCCTCAACAAAAGTTTCTCTCGTTTGATCTAGGTAGCGTACAAAAATTATTAACTGCGCCGTATCGGTGACATCGGTTGATTCATCCAAAGCCAAGGCGTAATAGTTTGCATTGTGTAATTGCCGCTTCACATCATAATGAATTTCTTCTGCCAAAACATGTATATTTCGTGTGTTGGTTGAAGCTGATAATGGAATCCGTCGTATCAACTCAATAACATCCTTTTTGCTCTCAAATAAAGCACTGCCCGCCTCGAGAAAACATTCTTTAACTACTTCAGCATCAGTAATTGGTTTCATGTGCTTAGCAAGAGTCCAAGAAATACGTAAAGAAGCCTCACCACATTTTTCCTGATCAGTCATTGAGCGATTGATTATCTGGGTCGAAGATGAGTAACTCGCTAACAAACTTGCAATTTTAGACTTACGCAGATCACTCCTAATTGGAAAGTTTTCGGCAAATGATTTATGTTTGGTATCATAATGTCGTTTTATGTTCGAGCTTTTGATCAACGCCACTGTTTGGTTACAGATCAAGCACATTGGTTTTGCTCCAGCACGACTTGGCAGCGTAAAACAATATAAATCGGTCCATTCGGGCAAAAACTGTCTATTTTCATCTTCGACTTTCCTTTTTTTCGGTTCCATAGTTATAAAACTCGCTAATGTAAACAATTATGTACTTAAACGTAAACTAAACAAGCAAACGCGCGTCGTCGTCGTGGCGTCCTTCTCTCGAAATTAAAACAAAACACTAACCCCGCGCGCAGCCGGCCGGGCAGCACGATCACGTGACATCCCCGCCCCGCCTTCTTGTCGCCCGCGCGCGCCGCCGCCGCGCTTGACCACCGCGCGTCGATCAACGCTTACGGCGGCATAAAGAAAGAAAGAGAAAGAGATTGCGGAGCGCATCGCATAAGCCTTATGCGATGCGCAATCTCTTTCTTGCTTGTAAGCTCGTTACATATCGCCCGGAATTTTTCGAATTAACGTCAACAAAAATACTGCGGGGGATATATTTTTTCGGTCCGCATACAATGGGTCGGCGGTCCGTATGCGGACCGCGGTCCGCCATTTGGTGACCCCTGGTATACAGGGTGTAACAGAAAGGTGTAACCATATTTGAAGAGCTTATTCAGTCAATGGTATAGAACAACTTTTACTATGGAGCCAACACCGAAATCTCGAAAAAAAATCAGCCCTTCCATACAATTCAGCCGAGCGGCATTGCATTTTCCTATGAAACAGTAAAATTTGTTTTTCGAGATACAGGTTTTGTTCCATAGTAAAAGTTGGTCTATACCATTGAATGAATAAGCTCTTCAAATATGGTTACACCTTTCTGTTACACCCTGTATAATAGATTTAGTGATATTCATATAAATAGTTTAAAGCGATTAAAAAACGTCTTTAAACGCAGTTTAGCTTCTGAACCTCCTTAATTTAATACTACTCGATCAAATTACTTAGAACGAATTTCATGAGTGACGCCATTCATATATCAAATTAAAATATTTAATTAATGATTTAAAATGTTGCTTTTATAGACTGGCCGGATGATTCAGTCTTCGCCCGCAGGGGTTAGGCGGCCTTATGTTGCATTGGGAGAATTTGTAAGAGAGAGCGAGATATATACTCTATCTCTCACCTCACCTCAAGCCTGCCACCCGCTCCCCACGCGGTCGCTTTGTCGTCATCCTCAGCTTCCTTTTAACGGCCCGGGCGAAGACTGGCTTATCCGGTTTACCTAAAGCAACCATTTGCAATTATGCAATTATTATATAAGGTCTTTCAATTTAAATTGAAAGTAATTTCGGAGGTGATTCAGTATCGTTAATACATCACATTCCACTGCAAATATTTTTTTGCGTGACCTTTTTTCTTCACTAGTCCATACAAACTGAGTCAGCTGATCGGACCACTTTGTACTGAGAAGTGAAAAAAAAGTACTTTGCAGTGGAATGTGATGTGTTAACGATACTGAATCACCTCCTAAATTACTTTCCATTTATATTGAAAGACCTTATATATATTATTTGGGTTTCTGTGTAACAAATATAGACAAAAGAAGTAATTAGGCATGTAAGAAATTAAGAATTATTATAAATATATTTAGTATTTTTTTTAAACAGCAATCTAATAATAGGTCTTTACATATGAAATTGCAGTTTTCTATAGAGAAATTGAAAGAACTCAATTTTTAGGAGTGACTAATCCAAATTATGTATGTAATTTCTTTTGAGTATGAATGAGACAACATTAAGCTAACAGCAACACTAAAGCTTTAACTTTATAATCTAACTGCTCCCAACAAAAGGAGAAGGGCGCTGTTACTCCTTACTTACTGGCCTAAAAACCTAGCTGGGAAACAGCAACACCTTTGTTATGGTTCCACATTGTTCTAGACCAGCGTTTGTTAACCTGTAGTCCGCGGACCCCTGGGGGTCCCCGAGCATATGTATGGGGGTCCGCAGCCTAATCTATGGACCATTTAACAATCATAAATATGTTATAAACAATCATAATTTAGTTGCAAAAAAGCAGCACCAACCTTCTCATTAACGTATTTTATACGAAAAAGTATATATTTTTTTGTAATTTGTAGAACTAAAATAAATGGTCCGAAATTTATTGCTGCTTTTTTATTAAGGGGGTCCTTAAAATTGTGCTTGATTTCCTAAGGGGTCCGTGGACAAAAAAGGTTGACAAACGCTGTTCTAGACTAAGCATAAACATGTACATATCCTTCATCTTGTACCCACTTATGTTAAATAAATAAATTTGAATTTGAATTTGAAATTTATTAGATGAAGTTGCGTAACCTAAGAATAGTGCGGCCTCTTTCAGTCGAACCGCCATAAGCTAAAAATGTATCAAGCAAAATTAAGCAACACATACGATTCAAATTAAAAAGTTTTGTTTCTTTATATGTTCACACATGTATCTATGTTTGTATAAGTAAACTCGGGACACTTTTTTCGTAAAATTTGTACAAGACCCGAGGTCCATTTGGATAGTAGGTCAATGATGGAAATGGATGGCATTTAGAACGAACTGTTTTTGAAGATTTAATTTTGGTTATCAAACTGACAATAAAAACAAAATTTAATAGTTTTATTTAATAAAATTTAGTACAACCTTGAAATCAACTTTCTAACCAAAACAAATAATGGAAATAGCTATTGAATTACAGGAATTATGAACTCATGAATCTGTAAGAAAATTTCGGCAATTTCATATGTATAGACCTATTTATTATTGATCGACCTTATACCGTTTAGAATTTATACTTTTAAATTAGCTGTTAATAAAACTGTACAAGCATAATGATGCCAATTTTATTAAAATTATTGTTCCCACTCGATAGGAATCAATTCTAATTCAAAGCTTTTGTGGACCAAGTTGTGAACAATATTTGTCTGATGTATAGATGCACTTGCACTCGTTTCACAGTTTAAAAACTAATTTAACCCGACCGGTTTCGGTTTTACACGATCATCAAGGGTTGGGTTGAACTACTTGGAAGTTATTCCGTGCAATATCTTTGACGAACAGAATCTTTGTCTGCCCTGAACAAACATCTGAAGGAGAAACTGCTCTCTGACCCTTCGGCTGACTTCTAAAATGATAACCTACTGCTCAGCTGCCTTATGCTGGCCATTAAGAACCCGCTCCGAATCGTACTTCATACATATCTAAAAACCATAATAACTCGCGAAAGTGTAATAATTAAATCAAATAAATTTTAGGCTTTCATTTAGACGGTCAATATGAAGTGGTGTATGTCCCTGATTTTTTCACAAACATCGCGTTGAAGACCAGAAAAATATTTAAAATAATGGGTTTTCGCCCTAAAATCGAGTACTTTTACAAGGCTTCGTTAAGTGACTTATGAACATTTAACAAGCAAAGTAAGCACATACACCACTTGGAAGTATCATGAATATTCTAATTAATTAAAACAGAATAAAAAATAACAAGTAATCGAGGCACAATTAAAGTATTCGGAAATAATTATTATTTCCAACGCAAAGGGCGAGACTCGCTCAGCACAGTTCGAACGGCGTGGGCACACTGTGGCGTGGGGCAAAGCGTGAGGCGCTTGTTTGGATCAGCCAGCCAAATATGCGCTTTATTGTCGCGATACGTCTCGCTTCGTATCGGAGTTGGCGTCGTCCTGGGGCTCTGCCGCGTAATTCTCATTTGTATAAACTTCAAGCAAATGCATGCGAAATTCAACGCGTGCAAAAGAGATGGCATGTTAGGCGGGCGTCGTCGCACGCACGTCAAATTTCAATCTCAAGTTGATGTTGGTGAAAATGAGAATTACGCGGTAGACCCGCTGCACCGGGTTCTTAACGTTAGGGTTTGCATGCACAGTTTTGCCTGTACAGTTGAACTGTGCAGGCAAGCAGTAGTGTGTATGTGATAAAACTGCACAGTTATCCTCGCCTGGACAATGGACATGCAACGTGACGAATATATTTTTTTTTTTGCCGCTCGGATATGCTTGCGCGCCTGTAAAACCTAACGTGTGTGGCAGTCGCGCATGCAGGCATGCAGTTGTCACGGTTTTTGATTATTTGCAAATATAAAAACCGGCCAAATGCGAGTCGGACTCGCGCACGAAGGGTTCCGTACCTATAAAAACAAAAAAACATGTCTGTTGTATGGGAGCCCCCTTAAATATTTATTTTATTCTGTTTTTAGTATTTGTTGTTATAGCGGCAACAGAATTACATCAACTGTGAAAATTTCAACTGTTTAACTATCACGGTTCATAAGATACAGCCTGGTGACAGACGGACAGCGGAGTCTTAGTAATAGGGTCCCGTTGGTTACCCTGGGTACGGAACCCTAAAAATGATAAAAGTTTTGAAATAGGTGTTTTTATTAATTCCTAAATAATTTCTGTAATCTTTTGATGTAATTCTCGATTCATTTATAAAATTCACGTGAAGGTACTGCTTTCTTTTCAATATTTGGAACTTAGGTACAGTACCAGGCCATTTGAAGGTCGCATCGTGCTTTAAAAAGAGATACTCGTCTAGCTTCGGCTTTGTAGAGCGTCATCCCTTTCACACGAAACACACTACTGACAAGTCAGCGACTAAACGACCGGGTTGACAAGTGTGATAGAGATGACGCTCTACAAAGCCGAAGCTAGCCGAGTATCTCTTTTTAAAGCACGATGCGACCTTCAAATGGCCTGGTACTGTACACCATTCTTTGCGATCTTTTCTTCTTTTTTATTCTTCGTTTTACAATAATAGGAAAATTAAAGCTAACACATCATCGTCGTCCACTGTCAGTAACATCATGGATACAACATTCTATAATAATATGGTCAAATTGAAGGCAAACCCTAGCGTGTATGTTCTCTATGAAACTCGGTTATGCTTGTGAGGTTATAACCATGATGCAAACCCTAACGTGTATGACAACAAATCGAGTTTGACGCCAGTGGCGGATACATACAAAAAATCAAGTTTGGGTAAACCTTAGAATATTATTCTAAGGGGTAAAGTATCAATCAAGTGATAGTGACACTTGAGCTGTCTATGGATGTATGAATAAAATTTAAACAATGTTATTTGCCGTTTATTAAATATGATGTGAAGAAATCAGAGCCTAATCCATATCATTTTCATCGTGGAAGTAACGTGGAAGCGCCCCCTATCTGTATCCGCCACTGCTTGACGGACAATTTGCCTTTCGCAATAAGTGCACTCCTCATTAACTAACACTTCTCAAAATGTGCATATTTTGTAGTAATATTTGTTTAGGATTACTACCAAGATATGAAAATAAATAGAATCCAAAAAAAAATCTATTCGTTTCGGATAAGTATTGCACTTTTAATAATTCAGACATTAACTGATAACTAACTTGAAAAGGCAAATTTTTCTTGACATGATTTTTGTTTAAGCGCCCCTACGCACTGTCCGGTTAGCCGCGTTGCGGCTGGCCGTCCGGCTAGCCGTGATCAAAAATATGTACGAAAAAATGGTTTCTATTCGCACTGTGATGCGGATGCCGCCCAACCGCTCCGGTCGCTCGGAGCGCTGCGCTGTTCTGGGTGTATTATCTATGGCTGCGGCCCGACTGACGGCTAGCCGGACGGTCGCTATACGCACTACGCGGATGCACGCCGGTTTGCTAGTTTTCAAAATACTTGCTCTAGTCTCGTGCTTGCAAATAAGGATGCACCCAGAACCGTTGTCTTTGTCTTTGTTTCGTTTGCGTATGAGGCCTTAATCTAGAAAGTTCGTACCGAACTGAACAGACAATTTCTTTTTTTATGAAACTGACTGAAGTACCAACGCCACCGAGTTAGACCCCCTGATTTCAAGGATACAACGATTAATGAGTTTCTATTTATAAATAAAACGCATGACTAATAAAGTAATTAATTTATTTGTTTGATAAGACATTCACAATCTGAATCCAGAGGCAATTAATATCTGCTGTTGCGTTAAGGCTTTACGTTTGCTAAAGTAAATAAATTAATGAGCTATTCTTCCCACCAACAACGTGTTAGACCCCTCTCGCCAACAAGTCGATATATACAATTAAATTTGCGGGCACTAAAAAAAGAGAAACGTTACATGTCTTTATAATTAGCAATTATAGCATAACGGCGTGCGCCGGTACAATGTCAATGTATTGAATTCGTTAAACTAACTATTAGTACGGTAATGCAGATATCACACTTCACATTTATGTAAATTTACATTCCAAAATACGGTTAGCTTACAAATTAACCTGCCAATTTTAATGTTAATTCCTCAATTTTAATGTAAATACACAGTGTATTATCAGATCTAATTTACAACATTTCCGAAGAGTTTAATCTGTTAATGGAACCAATTCGTCAATGATTAATTAAACAACTATCATTAATTTCTTCTAACATTAAAAAACTATTAAATGCACGTTTTTATAGGCACCAGTGACCCAAAAATTAAACCGATCTCTAGTAACTGTCAACTGAGCACACACTTGTTCTTTGCACCAAGCTGCACATACAATTAACGCCAAAAGATAAAAAATTAAGTAAATAATATATTTTACTTCGAAATAACAAATAGATGACCCGCCAAGAAATAACGTCCCAAAGTATCAGCTTAGGAATGTACTTAGAATGACACAGCCAAGAACAGTCTGAAGATTTGAATGAATGAGCGGATTATTTGACCTAACAATATGAAGCAATTCATTAATTTCCATTCAATACAAATACAAAAACTAGTAGTGAGTCTTAGATCTTCATTAATGTTGCAAATACTTCAGAGACAACCATAATTGAACGAGTGAGCGAAGCGAACGAAGTTCTCGGAGTCTACTTGAACAATCCGGCGTTTGTATGTATGTATGAATGTTTGTCCGACGATAACTCTAGTATCTTTGATCAAAACGTCATGAAATTTGGCAGGCGAGTAAATGAGACAAAAATAATTTTTACGTTTGAACATGAGCCAAGTCGGTCAAGATCGAATCGCGAGTTCACAGTTCGGGGCGAACTATTGTAAGCCTATTTAAACTATCGCCATCACTCACATTCATAAAGATCTAAGCCGCATAGTTCATTGAGCTACTTTTGGGCCACTGTCAAATTTTATAACTAACAAAATGAGTGGGTACGACTTATTGGCTGTGAAATACTAAGCACTTGATACCGTTGATGATTGTAAAGCGATATAATTTCAAGTTATTATAATATACAAAGAGCACTATGATACGCGCGGTGTTTACATATGTGTCTGTGTTCAATACTCGTCTTCTTCTGGTGGATGAGGGTTGTCACCGTCTAGTTCCTCGGGGGGCGCGAAGCCGTCCTAAACAAAACATACATTCATTAGTACAAACATGTCTTCCCTCTATATTTCTCTAACAATGGTCGTATTGAGAACAGAGGGCCTACTCCGAAGTGACAAAATTCGAACGATTGTATATCCATCTCTATCACACTCTCTATGTGTGCGTCAGAGATGGACGTATGCTCGAACGATAAATGATCGACCGAATCTTTGTGGGAATACCGAGCTAGACATCATGACGCGACCAACTCGGTTGTGGGCGTGGCAAAATGTTATGCTGTTACATTTCGCTATAAGGTGCACGTCCCATGAAACTTGCGAGGACAATACAATCGTGCCGATTTTGTCGCGGGTGCAAAATTGAAAACTTGTTTCAGGAATCCAAACGCGTATGGCAAGATTGGGGACGTTTTCAAACAGGTTTATGCGTAATGACGCTTCTTATGAGCGGTTTTGGGGGTCCGAACAAAAAGGAAAGTCTACAAATAATCTATTATATTTCTTTTTCATGCAGTTGTATTGGATTTGCCTTAGTTGTGGATTTAGATATAAATTGCATTAAAATTATTTTATTAAACAGTTTTTGCTTAGAATAACTTTTGCTTGTTATATTTAAACAAATTTATATTGCCTTTATCAGCTTTCTTTTATTAATTTAAATATACGCAAATAAGACACATATTATAATTTAAATGATAACAATTAAAGATATTTCGGGCCCCACCACTGAGCCCGGCATCAGTTGAAATAATTAATAATCAGTTTTATTTGTTATACTTATATTCAGCTGAGAGTTGTTTAATTATGATTTTGTTACAAAACTACAGAATCATCTACTCATATCACTCATATGCAAGAGATTGTGTAAATGATTATTTTGTTTCCAAATGTAAAATCGTAGAAGTTTTTTCTGATGCCGAAAAAATGGAATGAGCTGAAATTCAAATTCCCCCTTTTGTCAACTATAAATACGGCCGTGTCACACTGCCCTACCCCCGTGATTTGTTAGGTAGTATGTGTGCAACTGATAGAACTTGAAATTGACTTCCGCAACAGATTCTAGTCTTTATGCACTTGTCCAACGAAATTTCTTGTCTAACGGCGCAGTAGGTATCCATAATGGTCTCTTAGAAATCAATACTAGGTTATAGGCATGCCGGGTCAAATATCAATTGACATTGGACTAATTGAACCAAGTCGGCAATTAAGTTTTGCTAAGTAATTATAGCTCTTTAGAACTATGTACATACTTGTAATAAGAAAGATTCCTCTCCGAGGTTATGCACAGACTAGGATAGAGGAGTAGAAAGGAGCGAAAATAACTTTTAAAGGTTACCAACAGTGTACATACACATGAACAAATTCTATGGGTTACGTCAATGTACAAATAAACATCTGGGTTTATCATTTTCAAACAATTCTGAGATCGAATTATCCAAGGAATTTTATATCATTGTAATAATATAAATTTTTTTGGATAATTGAGGCATATTGAATAAGTTAGATTGTAAATATAATAGTTTATAATTTTACTAGTGAGATTATTAGAGATATATATAATTACACGGTAGATTTTTTTATGGTTGTTTAAAAACTAACCTAATCTAGTGAAATTATAAACTATCGGATTTTACAATGTCACAATGACATTATATACATTTCCCAAATCAGCTTGGCATTTCATAAAACTCCTGAATGATATAAATTTCCGATAACTTATCCGTGACTGACTAATCTATCACCACCAAAACCAAACGGCTCGATCAAGGAACATGAAATTCGGACTGAAAGTTCCTTGTATGATGTAGAAATTAGTTTTTTAATGTTAGTTAACAAGGGATTTTAGGAAATTCCAACGGGTTTTTGAGAAATTGAGAATACCTTAGTACAATTATTTTAATTGGCTTTAATTGCTTAATAGGTTGGCCATCCTTGCTATAACACCCTTTGCAGAGTGACTCCGCGAAACTGCGATAAATTATGTCTTAAGAGTGCACCGAGCTTTTTACACATACAAACACGTTTTTATAACCCTTATTTGAAGTAGTAAACAATTAAATTAAAATCTAGTTAAATATATTGGTATTATTGGGGATATATACTAGACTGTATACACTATGGAAACACGATTTGATAATGTTGGCTCGATAGAATAAATTCGCAAAGTTACCTCTCGTCAAGTAATTTTTTTTCTCTATATCCCTACTTTTTTATAGAAATAAGTAATTTGGTATTATGATTTATTTACTAAAATAAAGATCATAGACGACTGAAGAGTTTATACACGATAGTTTTTTATTTATGAACAATATGATGAAAATATCAAAGAAAACCATTGAGAAAGTGCAAATTTTGGTTATTTTATTTTAAAAAAGACAGAGACAAAGGCAAACGCTCGGTGCGCCCTTAATATATGAAAACATATCGCGTACGGCTCAGTAGTCCGGTCGTATTACATCACCGAACAGCTGAGACAAAAAAGTCTCACAAGTCCGGCGACCAGACTAAATAACCGGACTACTGATACAGAGGGTACCACGCATCTCGTTCTATTTGTCTACTTTCGCGTTACGTCATCATTTCCCTACATTTTCACGCTTCGCGGCGTCGGTGTGCAAAGGGGTTACATGCGAGTCAACCGTTAAGCTGATCGCACTCTTTTCAGCATCGTACGAAAACGCTCAAATAGTACGCGTACGGTGCGGCTAAGTGGGCTGGGTAATATACAGCAGTGTTCTTCAGCCCATGGTCTGCGGACCGCCAGTCGGCAGATATTTCCTGGCGGCCCGGAGTGAGCGACGGCCGTTGGGGGGAGACACGTGTCAGAATGGATGTCAATGCAACGCTTCGTCTTTCCGAAACAAAACTACAACCGCAGCTATCAAATATTTTGATAACGAAACAGCAACATATTTCAAATTAATTTTTCCTTTTATATTCTTCGAGTATTTTAAATAATTTAAAATACTTTATTATTGGTTTATTAATTATTAATAGTACCCAATAATAAAGCACTTCATAATAAATTTGTGGATATATTAATAATTTGCAATATTCCGCTAAACACTCTTACCATGCTATTCATTTAATGCAGACTCAAGCACCGCCCGCCCTCCCGCATAAAACATGCACAAGCAAAGCAAGCAGTACGAGCACAAAATAAAGCAATCTTGAATAACAAGCAAGAAAACTTATCGACAAGTAAACACGTTGTGCATGTTTTATGCGGGATGGCGGGCGGTGCTTGAGTCTGCATTTTGAATAGCATGGTAAGAGTGTTTAGCGGAATATTGCAAATTATTAATATAGGCACAAATTCATGATGGTCTTCCGCAAAGTAACGCCTTTTTCAATAAATTTTACTTCATAATAAACAAATAATGGTTTTATTTCCTACCGGTCCCTGAAATGGTTTTCATATTTTTACCGGTCTGCAGGTAGAAAAGACTGAAAACCACTGATATATAGGAAGGATATAATACTAAGAATGCAGCGCGTGTGGCGCGCAAGATTCTGAAAAGTGTGCGATAAGATTTAACTCACCTCAGTTGCATATAAAATGTCCAATATCTTCTGGACGATGGGCCCGTTCTGTTGTTCCTCCATCTCCTGGCAAATCACCTCAATGTCCCGAAGCTTGCCGAAGTAGAAGTCACGCTCCTTCTCCAGTCCGTCGAGAGTAGCTTTTAGTTCGTTGACCTGGAACCAGAATTATCAGCTCATGGTATTACGATTGCAATAACAATTAGAATGGGATGGATGGGCGTAGCCAGGCGGGGGGTATTGGGGGTCCAAACTCCCCCCTCGAAAACTTTAAAATATGAGAAGTCTATCCCTGTGTCGTCGTTTTCTGGTTCCAGTGCTTTCTCCTAGCAGCTGCTAGAAACGTTTTGTGTTTGCAAACTATTTTTCGAACACAATGAATATTAATTTTATTTTCTAGAACCTCTCCCGAAACTAAAACTTGGCTACGCCCATGTTGGGATGCATGGGGAATAATTTATACTTGTGATTGTCGGCACCGTGAATGAAACTTGGAAAGCATCTTGAAGAAAACGCACTTGTCTGTACGAGTGAATTTTCTTCAAGATGTATGGGGAAAGTTCAAAACTATTAAAACATGCCGCGACATACGCTGCAAGATCAGCAAGGTGTTATTATAATATATTTGGGTTGGAATCAGAAGTCGCATGTATGCCCTTCTTGCTGATTCGTATTAGACACTTTTCCGAAATAGTCTATGTCGCACAAAATAGAGTACACTACCTTGAACTTTATTTATTTATAAAATTAAATTCATTTAATTTTTTAATTTTATAGATAATCGTAAATAAAATAAATACTTATCGTCACGACATGGATTCCACTCGGGGGTGCCAGAGGTGTTTCGAGTGTGAATTGTGAAATGCAAGTCACCGACGGTTATTACGTCCCAACGTGATACACGCTTTCTAGGGCATGCAGGTTTCGTCACGATGTTTTCCATCACCGTTCAGCAAGTGTTAAGTATTAGGTCCTACTACAAATACTATGCACGTAAATTCCGAAAAACTCACTGGTTTATGGTCGACCGGGAATCAAACCTGGTTCTCAAGATTGAGAGGCCAGCGTTCTACCCCTTAGCTATCGCCGCTTTTAAACGTAACAACCGCACATAAATCCGTCTAAAGGTCGTTTTGATATGATTATGACTTATGTTATGACATGAATTAACATGCATACATCCAGAGAAAATGTTGCATTTTATACTAACGATCGCGGATTCCGCGACGACATTCCTCCCTTGAACCTTAAGGCGCTACGGAAAAAAATGGACACTTTAGGAACTTGCATATCTACTTCAGTAAATAATGAATTATTTTGATAAAAAACAGTATATTATTTTTGGAATCTTTTTCTAGGGATCTGTTAAAACAGAAACGCGATTGGAGAAATTCGGCTCGATAGAAATATTTATTGAAATGAGGTCGTTTTCGACACCAATTCTCCTGGTTTGACGATTTAGAATGACATATGGACTGCAGTTATATTTTATTAGATGGGTTTTAACGTTATCTAGGACCTGGTTAAACGAAATTTTGATAGCAACTTTAGTACATTTTATATTAGTAAAAAACCAACTTTTTGATACTTTTCCAGGAATCCGTTCTCTCGCACTGAGGGTTTTTTCGCATATGGAGTAACAGGGACGCTAAAACTTTTACATATCGCCTTAAAGCATTGTTATAGCAGTTATAATCCAGTACAAAGTATAATGTATACTTGCAAATGTCGACACTTTGTGAAACTTGGAAAGCATCTTGAAGAAAACACTCTTGTACACAGTTTCACTATTATTTTTTATTTCATTAACACTACACCCAACCGGTTTCGAATATTAATTCATTTTCACGGGCTTTTTAGTCCTTAAATAAAATTATTTGTTCATATCAACTTGTTTGCGTTTTTAAGACCTAAAAAGCCCGTGAAAATGAATTAATATTCGAAACCGGTTGGTGGTAGTGTTAATAAAGTAAAAAATAATAGCGAAACTATGTACAAGAGTGTTTTCTTCAAAAAGAGTACAACCAGGTTGTCAATCTCATACACACCTGTTGATTCAGCTCGTCGATAACTTTGGAGTCACCTTTCGCACTTTGATTTAACTTGGCTATATTTGAAGGTGGAGACTTGAGCACTGCCGTGTTAGCTTTACCAACTGAAATAAATAATACAACATGAATATATCATCAGTTATTGCAAGAAATAACAGATCTATGTGCTGTGTGTTAGTTACATCGCAATATATTTAATATGAGCGATTATCTTGTTTGCAATGACCTCTATCTATAGTAACAGATTTGGTTACTAAGAATACTTGTGTTGATGTAAGTCTATGACCATTTAAGTTGACCATCATAGTTTTTACTGCATTTCCATGTGTAGATTACAGATTGTGATCAAACTGTGATTATAGATTGGCCAGTAAATATTAATTCAAAGTAATGCATGTAAAAAATTAGTACTTATGTTACAAGGAAAGTGCAAAGCATGTTCGAAATATAAGGAAAAAGGATAGATAATAACAAAACCATAAACAATAATGTAGCAGTTCCAAATAAATATGTAGAAGATAAGGGTCTAGGGAACCAATTATTTACTTTTAAAGGCAATGGTTCTATGGACATAAATTATAATAAGAGTCATATGTACTTATTTACAAATTCTACAATAAACTATTGCATTGAATTGTATTATATGGGCATACATTACATACAAGGACAAATAAGGGCAAAAGCACCAATTGTAAAAAAATAAAATAAGTACAGGTTTGGGGTCTTGCTGCGACTTTGGCGATGGGCGGCACAGCTTTCTTAACAAGTCCGCCACTTCTAGGGGCTGAGGAGCCCCCGTGGCCCATCGGTAGACCTTCGCGTTGTGCCACTGCGTCATATTCCGAGCCTCCGTAGTTGGCATCAAAGAATTTCTTGAACCATTGCAAAAACTCAAAGTTATCTTGGAACCGACCCTTCACCAGTTTGTCTATGGGTACTATCTACAAAAGAAAATAGAAAATTAAAGTAAACGGAATCAACAGTCTACAGGTGTGCGGTCTACCGGCGTGGAAGGCGGGAAGGTGAAGAATGCATAGTTTAGTGTTGGGGAATGCATACTGGAGGAATGTTGGCTGGGCGGGAGTCGGCGCGCGGGCTGGCGGGCGGGCGGCGCGGGGTGAGGGATGTATGCAGGGCCACACAGCGGCACTCCAGGCTCGCACGCCCCAGCGCCGATGGGGAAACCGCCACGCGCGTCAAACGCGTCGTACTCCCGACCATCATAGTTTGCATCAAAAAACTTTTTAAACCACTGTAAAAACTCAAAGTTGTCTTGAAACCTCCCCTTTATCAGCTTGTCCACTGGAATTACCTACAAAAGAATGCCGTTTTAAAAGGGTTTCTTAATTTATGTCTTAACAACTGCATAAAGTAAGTAAAATGCTATATGTACAAAGAATATTAATAAGTCAATGGAAAATATGTATTGGTATTGTCAACAAACAGAACTAAAAGCTTCAGTATCTATTCATGAATAATGATGATATCATGCATGGCAGCAGATATTACTCATCAATGTCCTACTATAAAACCAGATAAATGATGTCTGTAAGTATCACAAAGGAAAAACAATAAAAATACAATTAGTTCTGGTAATGAATTCTCTGTCATCTCATCATTCATCAGATCTACAAAATTGATAACATTTTGTTAACTAGATATTATCTAGTACAGTCACAGACCACTTACCCGTTAGACATTTTATCAACCACAGACAAGTAAGAATTTTTTTCGCCACTGACGGGATAATGCGGGGAGGGTACTAAAAAAGGAAATAGAGATGGGATGGTATGGAATGACATTTGTATATCTGTGAAACGGCACTGATGTGTTGGCGAAAAAGATTTGCCTTCCTTATGACGTATAATGGCTAAGTGGTCTGCGAGGAGAGTAGTACCCACCTAAAATTCAAACCCTTTCTTTTTTTCACATAGTCAGGGAATAATATAATTATACATATGTGTATTAGCTGGATTTATGGCATTAATCCAGCTAATATTATTTAGAAGCTATAAAATAATAATTATTTTCAAAAAAGCTCCACATGGCTTGTTTGTGTAAATTCTATCACACTTAATGTTGATCAACAGGGTTGCCATTCGTTCCCTATGTGTTGGGATATGTCATAGTTATCATCAGTAGTATCCTGGCATTCCACCAAACTACAAAATGTCCCAACAAATAATTTACACACTGATTACCAGAACATTAGTGGCCCAGGTGGCTCAAGTGATATCATCTGTTTTATATAAAAGGAATATTTGTATCCCAAACTCATTAACAACAATTAAATTTCATAAATTTTTTGCTAAATTCACGAATAGGAATTTTCTTTCCTGAAGTGTCCCGATAAGGTCTTGGGGAAATATGGCAACCCTAATCATGAATCATAAAATCATTAAAAAAAAATCATGACATAAACCTTATCAACTCCCATTTTCTTGAAACCTGCTTGTAGTATTTTGAAGTTCTGTATGTACTCATGCTCAAGATTTGTCTTAAATTTGATCCGCTTCATAGGCACACTGCCTGGGAATAGCATGTCCATGAACTGGCAATACGCGGCTCCTGTGCATAGCTCCTCGATCTTGGCGAAGTTCGACTGGAGGCAGTCGTTCACCCACGCCAGCATGTCATGCCGAGACAGATTCTCAGACGTCACGTTCGTTGAATATACATTCACTGCCATTGCGACTACTTATGTTTCTATAATACCTGAAAGTAAACAGACGCTTTTACTCTGAATAAGGCCAACCAGCCGGCTAATAACAGAGCATCGCGGCACAAAATGGAAAGTCGGTTCTAAAAATAGGTCGTGGTGTACTCGCTTCGTCACGCTTAGTAAGGTATTTCTACTTAACAATTAATAATCAGTAAATTGGTAATAAAATCGACGAAGGGGCTTACAATTTATAGTAAAATAAATTGAAAATAACAGTAAATTACCTTCGACAGCGGACGTGGTTATGACAGCGACAGACGAGACGAGATGCCTCAAATATTGCAAATAAATATTCGGTAGCTACTTACCGTAAATTTATACTCATCAATTGTGAATTTTGCGCGACGTAGCACAAAATTTGTAAAAATTTCGATCAAAAACGTTGGAATTTTACCCAAAACGCTATTTTCTACACGGTCGGTCGGTCGTTCCAATTTCCATAGACTACAGTAGTTAAGTTTTTCAGTCAGTGTTGCTATTGTTCATGTAATAATCGAATATTTTATAAAAGAATCGATTCTGGAGAGAGATTGCTTGACATATAAGTGGGTAACAACTTGGAACCGATAAAATTCGGTTTGTTTTACATAATAAATAAACTCTTGTTTAGTTCGTTCGACTTTCGTTCGACTTCCGTCCGGGTCCGGGGGCGGGCGGGCAGCACTATTATTTGTTGTCAAACATTCAATGGAAGTGGATGAGCTTCTTGTAGAGTTCTGTTATTCTAACTATAATTATTTTATACTTTTCAAAAATGACGCAAGATGATGAGCTAATTACAGAAAGGAATCAAAATATGAATACCATCAGTGAACTTCCTGGAAGACCTTTTAGAATAACAATGGAAGTTCCTTTGTTCGCAGTTATGCTAGCTATCACACTCTCAGGTAAATTCTAATTTTAGCAATTACTATTCGAGCTTACGTTAATTACAAATTTCATTGTTCCTTATTTCAGCCGCCAACCTTTCAAAATTTTTGTATAATCAGAGAAAAAAGTGATTACTTATTAAATTCACTTTCGCTCTCTCGTCTGCAAATCATGTCCTTATCTTATCTTATACTTACATATAAATAAAAATAATTTGATGACTTCTTGGTCTTTTAAGTTGATTTAATATGTACACACAAAAAAAAAAAAACTATAACCCATGAGGAAAAAAAAACAACTACATAATTTAACAGTAATACAAATCGTATAAAATAAATAGATATTTATTACTTATAAAAAAAAATATATACACTAAAAATTAATAAAAATAATAAATATTATTACATAACAAAATAATTATGAATACATATACTAATAATAATTAAATTCTTTATTCCACAAGATAAAATTTCTGCACACAGGCGAGGTTAATACTATTTAGTATTTTCTGCCAGCTGACCTTTGGTTATGGGGAATTGTAGAGGGTAGTGCCATGTTTTCAAAATAGTATTTAATAGGTATTTGAATATTTTTAATAGATATATTACATAAATGCTCAATAAACTATTTATTTATTACTTATTTTGGAAAACTAGCGACTATTTTAATAACAATAGTAAAAAACTTAAATTAACTCTAGCTAGTCATTTAAAGTTTCCGCAGATAGACTTATTATACTAAATGCTATATAATAAACATATATGTGTAAATTAATAATAGATATCTACATAAAGTGATAAAATACTACTACTTAAAAGTTTACATCCATACATATCTATAATGAAGCAAATTTATTTAGTTTGTATTTATGAATCATTCTGTAATGTAAATCAAGGAAGTAATATTTTATGTTGCTCTTGAAGACTGCTATAGATGGAGCTTCGCGGATGTGTAGCGGTAAACTGTTCCACAAGCGTATTGCACTCACAGTGAAAGAATTTGTAAACATGCATGAACTATGCTTAGGTGTGCGAAGAAACCAAGCTTTGCTCGGTCGTTGTCACTGATCTTGTCAATGATGCGGGACTCAGGATAGGGCCTGAAAAATATTTCACTTAATTTTCTCATCATAGATGTTTATTTATTAAGTATTTTATATATACTATAATCTTATATAAATAATACTATTTTAAATATTGAATAAGTAATTAAATGGGAGTATTCATATTTTATTAACAAAAAACTTAAATAACATAAATACTAAATTATAAATAATACTTAAATAATACACTAACTAAAAAGAATAAAAAATTAAAAATATGGCAAATGTCAAGGTCACCAAATTAGGTCAATTAATTAATTGTAGTGTTTGGCGCAAAATAAAATTTTCAATAAAAGTTGTCATTTTCAGGACCAGTAATAAGCAATATAATGCTTTATCGGACATGTGTCCATTCTCTGCACCATAGCAAGGAAGACTGCCAAGGATTCCTTGAACCAGATAAGTCGAACACAAGTAAACAGCTAGAAGAAGAGGTACAGAAGTATACTACTTATGTTTCTGTAGCAAAGACCTTGGTAGAATCTATAGGGCCGGCCATTCTGTCCTTGTTCCTCGGGGTTTGGTCAGACACATATGGTAGAAAGCCATTAGTAGTTTGGCCTTTGTTTGGTAAGATTAATTTTCTTGGCTTTTATAATTAGGGAGTCTCAAAGTACTTTAAGGATAAATCATTATTGAAAAATATAAATAACACGAAAAATTTGCAATATTTTTGGAAAAAGGTTTGTCAGTATTATCAGTTTATTTATGATTTCAGTAAATTTTAGCACTCTATTCAGGCCCCGTAGCATAATGTTAAATCGCGCGCGACGCGATATAATTGAATCACAGGTGCGAGGAGCGTGGCATACTGTTTAATCGCAAAAACATCGTGTCACACTTTTCGCACTTGTGATTCAACTAAGTTGCGTCGCGCGTGATTAAACATTATACTACGGGGCCTGGTTATATTGGATCACTTAAACCGGTTTTTATGCTACCAATTTGTAACCTAATGCTACCAAATTATGTTACGGTTAAAGGATACTCAATATTTTTATTGCAAGCATAAATGTACATTTACATTTTAGATGTTACATAAAGATTTTCCCACTTATGTGAGTGGGTTAGTGGAATAGACAATTCTATTTTATGACAAAACCCGTTTATTCATGTAGCTAGACACTCTAGAGTCTAGACAGAGGCTGTAAACCAGGCTCATGTATTTCAACCCAAAGCCTTAGTTCTTCCAGTTTTGTTTGTATATTCAGTACCTAGATGGCTAAATTTATTTTGTGTTTTTGTTTCCGATTTTTTTAGGTGCATCTATATCAGCCATGCTGATGGTTGTGTATGCCACAATGGGTAACTTGGGCCCCTGGTGGTTAATTCTAACGGTGATACCCTTTTCCCTCACTGGGGGCTACACTGCTATGTTCACTGGAGCTTTTACATACATTAGCGACATTACAACAAATGAGAATCGATCTATGAGGTAAAAACATACATAAATCATATTTTTATAAGTGTCAGCTGCTCCATCAGCACTTATTTAATTTTATAAAGACCAGTAACGGTGTTAAGAAAAATATATTCTTCAAATAAATATTGATATAAAACATCATTAATAAATATATAAATATATTTCGCCTTTCGTGAGGCGTCATCAGCTGGAAATTCATTTCACAACTAACAATTATTTATTCTTGAGATAAACATCTGATATAGTAGTTTATGCTACAAGGGCGCAAAGGAATAAATTACGAGGACGATTTAAAACACGAGCGTAGCGAGTGTTTTAAACGTAACCGAGTAATTTATTGCTCTTACGCCCGTGTATCATACTACGTTTTTCAATGCATAGTGTGAGGAAATAAAATAAATATAATTTTGTGAACTTTAAATTGTAATTGGCTCAAAAGGACTGTATCCAGAGCCGTTAAACAGTGGAAAAAAAAGTATGACATTTATGGTACACAAGAAAGGCTGCAGGTTAGCCAACCATTGAAAATAAATTTAAAAAAAATATATATTAAAGCCCTAGGGCAAAATAATCGACTTTCTGTTCGGTTTTGATGCATAAATAGTGGGCCTTTACGAGCACATGCATTGAAAAATAATATATTTCATCAGTTATAAAATAATGATTTTTCAAAAAAACAAGTATCTATCTGATGATGCCTTCTTACAAAAAGCGAAATATTTTCAATTTAAACAATTATGTAGGCAAAGGAACAGTTTATATTTCCTGATATTTATTGCAAACTTAGTTTACTGGGTTAGATTCTTATAAAATATAATAATATTGACTAGTTCTGCCAAACTTTTTTCGCTTCCTTTTTTCTTACGCTTGGCCATTAACGCGCCTAATGGAAAGCGTCGATATAAGACCTAGGATAAAAGCGCTCGCCCAAAAACTGGAAGAGTGACAGCAGGCGCGAATGACACACACTACAAAACTGCGTGTTACCACAAAATAATAACTGAAGGTTCACTCCGCATAACTAGCGAAAACTGGCGCACGCACACATGACGCGTACGTACGACGATCCCGGTCGAAGTCGGTCGAATGCAATCTTCGACCAAAATAAAATAAATGGACGGGCCACAGCGTACAGATTTTTGAAGTTTGTAAAGTGAGCGCCGGCTCTCACTTCATCTCAGTCGGTGTCTGTTAGAAGAGTGACAAGTACGCTTATTATTAAATGTCATCGGAATAACTGACGAAAAAATGCCTTCTTGTGCATTTCCAAAGTGCAAAAAGCAAAATGAAGACCTACAATTAGGTATTGAAGTATAGTATATATCCAATTGCTTAGACTCGTTATGAGTGAGCAAATTGTAAAGACAAGGCCCGTCCATTCATTTTATTTTGGTCGAAGAATGCAATACGAAATTCTGCCGAGAACATCATACGTACGCGTTTATGCATGTGTGCGTCTGTTTTCGGTCGTTGGATGGAGTCGGCCTTCTGGTAGTATCTATTTTGTGGTGTCACACTCCCTGCCATTACGGCTACTCATGACGTCATTCCGGAAAACGACGAGTCGCTTGGCGGCATGGTTTCATCATGAGGGTGGTGAAAAGACACGGCCGAAGCCTATCACCAGACTCACCAGTAAAGGTTCCTACCTCGCCAGTGTTGCGACTGTAAAAAATTGAGTTGCCGTATCTAAAAACGGAAATTGGCGTATTTATGAAAAAATTACACGAAATTGCCGTAAAGTATTTATTTCTACGAATAATTAAATAAATCGCATAATATCTGAAATGTCTTCACCGTATAGGTTTCTGATTGATTCGAAAACATCACTCGCATGTCTATGCAATGAATATTTTTCTTTGATTTTCATTTTCTTACACATATCATGTGACATTTGAAATTTCGTACAACTTCCTTGATTTTTAAACGCTTGTCTTACTAATAGAGCTTCGTTGACAGTAGGTAGATGTTATTAATTTATTTCTGGATGTGGTTTTCATATTGTTTACTTCACTGAAAACTCTTTCGCAATCCGCATTGCTATGTCAATACATCTAGAGCAAAGTTTGCGCGGTATTTAGCGCGGGTCACATGACCCAGTGAGATACCCAAAAGTCCGATGACCTTACGAGTTACGACTTTCAATACAACCGAGACATTATATTGTTGGCATACCTTTTTATAATCCCTTAGTCGCTTTTTACGACATCCACGATAATACATACTGTCATTATTTTTAGTTATGTTGCCATGCCACCCGCAAAAATTCTGCTCCATCCCATCTCATGTTTTTGTAAGTTTACCAATACAGTTTCCTATTTTATTTTCAGGATGACTATCCTCGAAGCCGCCTTTTCAGCAGGCAACTTAATAGGTTCATTAGTATGTCCGTATATAATCAAGGCAATTGGAAATGTTTTTGTTTTGTTTGTAATCGCCGCATTGAACGTAATGGCGTATGCTTTTACTAATATATGCCTGTCAGAATCATTGAATGGAGCTTTGAAGGTGATTATTTTTATTTATATGCTACTAGCCTTTTGCCCGTGGCTCCGCCCGCGGTTATTCAACTCTGCCCCGTTTTTGGCTTGGGCGTTATTTCATTAACACCCCTTGTAGCCTATTCGTTTACCAGGGTCACTACGATTATAATAAAGAAAACTGCATCCAAATCCGTTCCGTAGTTTCGGAGATGTGCGCGAACAAACAAACGCACAGAAAAGAATTCTAAAAATCGTGATTTGTGGTCTATTTCTATTTTTTTATTTTTCTTCAATGTACAGACAGACACACTGACATGAAATTAAATATATTTATTTAGTATACATCAGATACACATATTACAGGTCGGTTCTAATATAAATTAAATAATCTATGTCTAATAGTTTTATATAATAAATAATAATATAGGGAAATACACGAAAAAAATAAAGGTAAGGTTTACTTAAATTTCATAAAATAATACACTTGAATAAAATAAAAAATATGGGAATAAATAACGAATTAATATTGGTAAATATCATGCAATACATATACAACGTGTAACAGGAAGGTGTAACCATATTTGAAGAGCTTATTCAGTCAATGGTATAGAACAACTTTTACTATGGAACAAACACTGTATATCGAAAAAAAAAAAAAAAACACTTTTTCATAGAAAAATGCAATGCCGTTCAGCTGAAATGTATGGAAGGGCAGATTTTTTTTCGTGATTTCAGGGTTAGCTCCATAGTAAAAGTTGTTCTATACCATTGACTGAATAAGCTCTTCAAATATGGTTACACCTTTCTGTTACACGTTGTGTAATAAATACCTATATATGATTAACTCTGTCCATTTGTTCTATTGTTTTATTATATGTATTGATGTGTTAATTTTCGTAGGTCTGTCTAAGTATATACCGAACATACAATACAGGTTCTGGACATTTATTTACTTGTCCCTGCAAAAAAATACAGTTGTTCATTTTTATTTTGCATGCAGATGTATGCAAATAAACAACATTTCAAATCATTAACATTTTGTTAGAACGGAATTATTTAAGGGGCTGTACAATGCTAAAATTCAGTTCTGCTTTGACGATTTTGTTTTTTAAATTTCTATCCTGCTCTAATCGGATGCCGCGCACGCAACACTTCAGTTATTTTAAAATCACTGCTACATAAGGACATTAACTATAATTTTTTCATGTAATAAAGATGTTTTTTTCTAGTTAGTATATATTCGTGTGTTGGTTTCGTTTCAACCGGTTTTTAAATATAGAAACTGAATCGCTTTTTTCGTGAAATTCATGGTTTTTTTAAAGTAATATAATTAAACGAAGATTGAAAGTATGTTTATTTATAAAGTGCAATTAATAATTACCTACTAGTTGTCTTGATTCAAAAAACACGCCATATTTTTTTTTGCCCTCTACATTGACGGAACTGAATCCAATGCAAAACTGGTGTTTAGCATAAGTAAGTTATGTTGATAAATGTACACTTGATTACTTGAAAGGCCTGTCACGACCTTATTTATTCGAATTGTCGACACAATTGGTTGGTGTGGAAGGCAGTTACCAATCAGAATAAAATTATTTTTAAGAAATAAGTCCCTTATTGTTAATTAATAAATACATTTAATCCGCGGGCCTTCTTTCGTGAAAATATATATAACAATCAATAAAAAAATAGTTGGAAATTGAAATTGGGCCGTGTGGCGTTTATCTCTAACAGGGTTGCCAGATTCATACGATTACATAAATGTTTTTTTTTTTTCTATAATGAACAGAAAATCACTTGTACTATCCCACAAATTTATTTAATACTTCCTGACCGGTTTCGCCTTCATGGCATTATCAAAGGAATTAATATAAGATCTTAATTACACAATCTTATATTTTTTTTTTATTTCCGTTGGTGTACGATTACGGAGTTACTATTTTAGGCTCCAATTTACAACATATACAACCAAATTTCCTGGATTTTCCATGGGTTTTCTCTCTGATTTACATCTGGCAGCCCAGTCCTAAAAGTACTTCAACAAACAATGAAATTAATTATTCGATATTCTTGACTCATACTTACTTGACACTATAATGTTCTATAATAAAATTAACAGTGTCGATTCGGTGTAACACGATTTAACTTATTTGACAGGACCTAAACTTAATTTAAGTTTTTTTTTTATTATTCTTATTGCACACAGAAAACTTAATTTTAAATTGCATGATAAAAATTAAGTACAGTGGGCACAATGGCGTGCTTATCTCAATAATAAGATTTCTTACAGCAAACCAAGTGTGATAGGGATATTTGATATAAATATGCATATGCATATCGTGCGCGATAATACTTATACATAAACAAGATTAAATTAATATTAGATACCTAATAGTTCAAAATATAATAATAAAGTACATGAAATTTACATTTAAGAATTCTGTCTTTTTCTTTCTGTATCGAAAAGGCAAACACGGGACGCTAAAATATGAATAGTGCTGTCAAATAAGTTAAATCGTGTTACAACGAATCGACACTAAAATCACTCAAATTCTAATCTAAGTGGTACTAATATAAAACATTTTTACTTCGACGATGTACACAAGATCGAAATACTAAGCGACTCAGGGGTGGGCTTGCTTGAACATGCAATATGTTAGCAAAATTAATGTCCCCATTTAGGTTCACGTGTTACTACTGAACAAAATCCGATTGAGTTTTCTCTGTTGTATCAACTTGTACGTAGTCCTGCCATAAACTCTGTCCCACATAAAATGCGATATTTTTATTACAAAACAAGTTATATGGTTAAAATAATAAGGCACATCGACGTTCCACGGTTCCACGATCTGTAATCCAATGAATTCAGCGGGTCTACCGCGTAATTCTGATTTTCATCAACATCAACTTGAGATTGAAATTTGACGTGCGTGCAAAAGAGATGGCATGTTAGGCGGGCGTCGCACGCACGTCAAATTTCAATCTCAAGTTGATGTTGATGAAAATCAGGATTACGTGGTAGATCCGCAGGTCAAGACTTCCATCTTCACTCGCAACGTACTCTGGCAAATTCATCTCGAGCCCAAGGGCGCGCGTAGTGCGTAGCAATGTTTTTTCTCTGGGGCGGGCCAGATTTTAAACCACCACCGACATCAATTTACTCTTCTATCATGTTAATTTACGCCCTTGCAACTCTCATGCTGAGTCTTTTGGCCCTGTTTATATGCCTAAGGGTTTCCTAGCATTATAATAAATTAGTGGACCTGAATAAAACTTTAACAAGAGTTACAAATTTAATTTTGCAGTTTTGTTTTATACGTTTACCCAAAAATACGTAAGGAAAAAGTATAGAAAAAGTACATCTTTTTACAATCAGGTTTTTAATATCTGTAATTTGATACCTGTATTGTATTTTTAGGATAATATTTTTTATTTTTCTCACTTTTGTTTTGAAAATATTATTAACAATTTCAAATTTTTCATATTTTTTTACACCGTGATATGTGGGAAAGTTAACGCTATTTTTGTGCCAAATTTCATGTCTTTATCTCTAACGGTGCTTAAGTTATGAGGCTGTGACATGTGGACGGACGGACAACGGAGTCTCACCATAAAGGTTCCTTTTGTGCCTTTTAAAAACTGCAAAACTAAGTTGGTAATTAATTACACCTTCCATAATTACATTTCAGTATTTGTTGTTTAAATGTAGTATAAATAAAGTACAATATTACAGAAGCTCCAAATTCCAAGTTTATATTTTGAGATGGACCCCGTAAAAAAAATGGAAAACTGATTGATAACTTTAAGGCGATATGCGAAAAAAATACAGGTGTTTCTTTTCTGTGTATTTCATGAAATACACGGAAAATTATAATCAGTTTCTGGTATATGCATTTTGACTATATAATCTAAGGTTTTGAAATTGGAAAACACGTTTGGATAAATTTTCCTCGATAGAAATAATTATTGCAATGAGGTCTCCAAACACACTTTTTCTCCTCGTTTGAAGAATAGGAACCATATACAGAACTCAAACATATTTTATTAGGTGTGTTTCAACAATATCTAGAGATTTAATATTTGAAATTTTGCTAGCTATTTTAGTTTTTTTATAAAAATTATAAAACTAACATTTTTCGCTTTCGCCCTGAATCCGCCCCTCTCGCACTGCGCGATTTTTTGCTTGGAGTGACAGTGACAAAAATAAAATTCTTAATGGTCACTCATTTCTTTATTTTTTAGATAATAAACAACATATGTATTGTATAGTATATTATACTATAATCAATGTATACTCTACTTAATGAGCTCTAGAACACTCTTGCTTTATATAAGTACAACAATATTTTTTCAGATCCTTTTTCATGTAAAAATAAATTATTTGCATTGGGTCACCATTCTTCAAGAAATATCGAAACAATTCTGAAACTCGTTCCAGTATGAGCTAGAGACCCGTGACGTAAGGACGGACGGACAGGCGGTCAGATAGCAGTTGTATTGAATTCCCTGTACAATGCGTCAGTCTAGTTTCATACAACAACTGGTGCCGCCACGCACAACGCCACGCGCACGCATTTGGTGTGTATCGACTTAAATTTACTACTGCCTTTATTTTGTCTATATATTTTAGTTTTTCTTTTAGTTCGTTGAGAAGTGTGTCGGGTAGTGGTAGAGCTATAGTTTCTTCTTTTTGTTGTATGTGTTTTCTTGATGTTTTTGGCTTTTAAACGAGGCTTATGTCAAGGACAATCTAGGAGAAGAAAACTAATAAAACAAACAATATTATTGTAAAAATCTTTAACCTAGAAATAAGCTATAAATAAATAAATAAATAAATTTACTACTAACCTAGATCCTATAATTTCACACTGGATGACAGTTACATGATCTACGCAACAAATAATCAACTAGTAAAAAATTCGTGTCGGTACACTGAACATTTTTGCGAAATTTTAAATGTAACAGGCCAAAATTTCTTTTTGTCTTTCTCCCTGTCTGTTCCATTTTAACTCGAGAACCACTCCACAGATTTTGATGCGGTTTTCTTTATTATCATCGTAGTGACCCTGGTCAGCGTATATGCTATAAGCATTAAGGATGTTGATAAAATAACCGCCAAGCCGAAAACTGTCGATTAATTATTTGATACTTTAACGCGATTGAAGACGCGGGCAAAAGCCGGTCATAAACATAGTGAAGATTAATTTATGATGTAAATAACTAGGTAGCGCTGTATGTGTTGTCAGCACATCGTAGAAATGGACATATCATATTTCTGCTAAAACTAGAGGGGTTGCCTCCCTCCGTTCCGCTTCGTTCGGCTCCCCAAATGTATCTACATTTAAACCTAACACGCTCCTCCTCGCTCCACTCGTCGTCGCTCTTATTTTTGACCAAAGAGGGTAATGAACAGTGGCGTAACTATACCGTTCGAGGCCCGTGGCAAATTCATCGGATGCCCCCCCAATATAAAGAAGCTGAACCAATAATAATAGTATTTTTTATTTTATAATTGAGTAGAGATTTGTGTGTCGGTAGCTGGTCTAAATGTTAGGAGTTGGGATTCTCCTCTGACCGGGGGCCCCTTCCGGCTGGGGGCCCGTGGCATTTTGCCGACTTGCCACCCTCTAGTTACGCCACTGACTATGAATAACTTTTGACTTTTGGTGAAAGATTTTCGTTTTCATACTTTACGATCTGCCCAATTCTACGAGCGGCTCCCGACCACTAGTACTATTGAACAGTACCATCAATGGTACAACTGGCATTGATTAGTCCCAGTAATACCATCAATGGTACAAATGACACAGTTTGGATATTTTTTGAATTCAAAAAAATATGGAAACATCAATTTTTTTTTTTTATGTTTTTATTTCTACCCAGCCCCTATTCTGTATCTTTAGTTGCCAACTGGACTAGGTGCCTATCATCAAAAACATAGTTAAAAATTGGACTTTCAAAATTGCCTTTAGTGGATATTTGTGTCGATTCGGCGCAACACGACTTAACTTATTTGACAGGACTAAACTTAATTTGAGCGTTCTGTCTTTTTCTTTCTGTAACGAAAAGACAAAGACAGAACGCTCAAATTAAGGTTAGTCCTGTCAAATAAGTTAAGTTGTGTTGCGCCGAATCGACAACATTGAATATTTACGAACTGTGTCGTACTTAAAGTGCGAACATATCCTTAGACAATCAGAATTCGATAGTATATAT
Source organism: Ypsolopha sequella (assembly GCA_934047225.1). NCBI lineage: Eukaryota > Metazoa > Arthropoda > Insecta > Lepidoptera > Ypsolophidae > Ypsolopha > Ypsolopha sequella. The sequence goes on along the minus strand of OW204002.1, from coordinate 11,742,511 downwards.
ATTTTTTATGATAGGCACCCAATCCAGTTGGCAGCTAAAAATACATAATATTTCAACCTAATATTCAAAAAACCTAATATTTCAACAATCTGTAACTTTTTATTTATTTTAGGGCGGCTTGTCGACCCTCATGGACTTCCACCTAGTCAAAGACATGCTGAACACTTGCTTCAAACGAAGACCAAATCGAGGAAGAATGCAGCTACTTCTATTAACATTTTCGAATACTTTAGCAGTATTCATTATTTACGGAGTGGTGGGCTTAGCGTATATGTATACGAGGACGAAATTACACTGGGCTGTCCAACAATATAGCATATACTCCGGCTATGGTACTTTGATAAGTGTTGTTGGAGCCATCATTGGAGTCAAAGTTGGAAAAATGGTTGGGATTGCTGACTTGCCCTTGGCAATTTTAGGATACATCTCGGCGATAGTTGATTTTATTATTATAGCCTTTGCTACGCAAACGTGGCACATGTATCTGGGTAAGTAAAAAAACCGGCCAAGTGCGAGTAGGACTCGCGCACGAAGGGTTCCGCGCCATTATAATAATACAGATCGCGCCAAACTTCTAGTCCGCTGGGAAGTTGCTGCTCCCAAGAACGGCCCATACATTTTGTTCCTGCTGGCTGATGCGAATCGCCCCGTGTTTAGAGGTGACTAAAAGTTTGGCGCGATCTGTACTCGTTAACTTGTAAAGCCTACTTAGTTGTGATAGTTTTCCTTTTAATTTCGTTATGTATACTACTGCCGTGATTTTTTTCACGTCTCCAAATACAACCGTTTCGCCGGCAGGGGGAGGGACACTTGACTCTAACAAAAATTAACACTTTTAAGTTTAATATTTCGCAAACGGAACCCTGGATCGAAAAATGGTCTTCTCACACCCCCAATATTTTTAAATTACCTATCCAACGACACCCCACACTAGGGAATAGACGAGAAAAAAAAGTCATCCCCACTTTACGTGTAGGGGAGCAGTGGCGTGCACAGAACTTTTTTCCGGAAAAGCAATCAGAAGGTCAAGTACGACAATAAAAAAAATATGAAAAAATTTAAATAACAGTTTGAAAAAAAAAAGTTTGTATGAAAATTTTCACTCTAGGAAAGGCAGTGCCTACCCTGGCGTCATACAAACTTTTTTTTTCAAAGTGTTATTAAAAAATTTTCATATTCATATTCTTGACCTTCTGATTGCTTTTCCGGAAAAAAGTTCTGTGCACGCCACTGTAGGGGAGGTACAATAAAAAAAATCTTTTTCAAAATTTTACTGTACCACTTTGTCGGCGTAATAAATATGTTTATTATGTATATTCATGTCAAATTACAGCTTTCTAGTACTAATAGTCTCTAAGGTAAGCCGCAGACAGACAGATAGACAGACATGGCGAAACTATAAGGGTTCCTTGTTATTGACTACGGAACCCTAAAAACCTCAAGTATCAAATTCATTTGGGTTCCGTCGTCCAGGGGTTCCGTACACGAAGGTTGCCAAACAAGACCCTATTTCTAAGCTTCCGCTGTCCGTTCATCTGTCACAGGGGTTTGCAGCTTTAGTCGTAAGAGGGAGCCAGTTGAAATTTTCACGGAATACGTGTTACTATGGCGTTTATAATGGCAAATAATAAAAATTCGTCAGATTGTAGTAAGTACATACTTTCATCTAAAGTAAAACAACAAATAATGAAATTAGGGTTCCGTACCCAGAGCGTGCTGAATTGTTTTTCAGGCGCTACCATTTTAGCGGCTTGTTTTTGTCGCCTTGATGTTGCTATGGCATCTAGTATGTTTACCATGCTTTTAGGGTTTCGTACTCGTATAGTGTGGTGGTACGGAACCTTATGTGCGCGAGTGCGACTCCACTTCGCCAAATTATGATATTACTGGTATACTGGGTGTTAAGAGGATATGCGAATTTTATTTTTGTCACTGTCACTCCAAGCGAAAAATCGCTCAGTGCAAGAGGGGCGGATTCAAGGCAAAAGGGAAAAAAGTTGGTTTTATATTTTTATTGAAAAATCTAAAATAGCTAGCAAAATTTCAAATATCGAATTTCTAGATATTGTTGAAACACACCTAATAAAATATGTTTGAGTTCTGTTTATGGTTCCTATTCGTCAAACGAGGAGAAAAAGTGTGTTTGAAGACCTCATTTCAACAATTATTTCTATCGAGGAAAATTTATCCAAACATGTTTTCCAATTTCAAAACCCTCGATTATATAGTCAAAATGCATATACCAGAACTGATTATAATTTTCCGTGTATTTCATGAAATACACAGAAAAGAAACACCTCTATTTTTTTCGCATATCGCCTTAAGATGAAGTCGCGGAAGCCAGAAACTGGCGATAGTACTCGTCCATACGAACAACTTTGAACTATGAAGCCAACCCTCGAATCACGAAAAAAATAAGCTGTTCCATAGAAAAGTTACAAAGTTACCCGGCCAAAATGTATGAAATTACTGTTTTTTCCTCAATTTCTTCTTCACGAAAAATTTTTCGTATTTACGAGTACTATCGCCAATTTTCGGCTTTACTCCATTTCAAGCTTCAGAGACATTTATTTCGAGTTTTTTTGGTACTTTAACACATTGAAACACTAAACAATTAAGCCATGATGGGCTGTAAAATATGTTATCTTTTTTGATAAACGTTGTTTTGTTAACATTATCTTGTCGGCACTGATAATGATAAATTAAACAAGCGACAATACAAAAGCTGCTATATTTTAAAAAGAGCGTTAAATCACAACTACTACATATTATCAATTAAATATCTCTTGAGACCATCTTGACATTGATATTGTGAGTGCCAACTGCCATGAACAATAAAAACCCGGTTTTCACGGGCCCAGTAGCTGGCCGACAGTTACTCGGACAAGAGGCGGTTACTGTCAGCCAGCTACTGTCGGTCAGTTCATTCAAACATTTTTGTTTTACTGTCTACTGACCTTCCCCCATTCTCATTTTTCTCTTAATGACCGAAAAGGTCAATCAGCACTATACCACAGTGTAAAAATCATATTTAAGGCGATTACCATCGCCAAATTAGCAGCTCGATGTTTGTCTGTACGAATATCGACGGAAACGGCATTGAAATAACGTTCATATCAGCGCACAATGCGTGGTGGCTGTTACGACGCTCGCTGCGTCCTTGATAGGGCGAAATAGGAGAAAATAATACTTTTCACATGGCCTTGGTTGTTCGATTGAATAATGATATGTTATATTTATACCTATCAAGTTTATCTATTACTCAACGCATAAATTAATAAAATCGACCAAGCCGCTTAGGTGCAGTAGGGAATTCAAGCCAAAAAACACCATTCAGTTAAAACAATTTTTCATATAGAAGTTTTGGTGGTTCGAAAAATGTTGCATATGTTGTCCTAGAATTGATAATCTATAATACATTTTTTCAAAATTTTTGGTTTGGCCATAAAAGAGGAGTAGGCTTTAAAGAGTACCTATTTTGCGATATTAAGCGCCTTAAACTGTGACTATTCCTTGACCGAAACCGCTGAACCGTGCCTTTTAGGCGCCGTGTGGCGAGGCCGGGGGATGACAAGAAAAATTAACTTGAGTTCACTTAAGATCGATAATAACACCGATTCGGCGCAACACAACTTGACTTAATTGTCAGGACTAAACTTAATTTGAGTGTTCTGTCCTTTTCTTTCTGTATCAAAAAGACAAAGATGGGTCGCTCAAAATAAGGTTAGTCTTGTCAGTTGTGTTGCGCCGAATCGACCCAATTGTCGGACAGATCTTACAATATTTTTAAGCTATAGAGATGCAACTTTGTATATTTACTAGGAAATATGATAGTACTATAATGGTAGGCGAAATAAGTAACTAGGTAATTAATGATATAAAATATTAATGTTAATAAAAATAATATAACGTATTACTTATTGCACTAACCATTGTAGTACCTAGTATCTTATTTTCTAATAAATATACAAAGTTATATATCTGTAGCTGTAAAATCTGTAAACCGATATTGTAAAATCTATCAAACAATATCAACCACATGTGAACTCATCCTAGTTTCTTTCCTCCCCCGCCTCGCCGCGCGGCATATAGGCGCGGTACAGCGGTTTCGGCCAAACAATAGTCAGGAGATTAAAGACAGCAGCGGTGTTACTACAAAACAGTGAAAAGGTGACAACAACAGATTTAAACACTGTCTAAAGTTAAACACCGTTTTGTAGTAACACAGCAGTTGTCTAACTGAGAAAGTAGGTAGACAGTAAAACAAAAATGATTGAAGTACCTGACCGACTGACTGTAGCTGGCCCACAGTAACTGCCTCATTGTTATCAAAGGGGCGAGTAACTGTCAGACAGTAACTGCCCACTCCTGACACACTCAGTACTCAGTTCCCGATTTAATTACCTACAACTGTCAGGCGCGTAACTAGCTCGTCCTTACCTACACGGTTCCATGTGCACACACAGCACACACAAACACGTTCAGCGAACAAGCGATACTGAGCCTTACTGAGTACTGCATGCACAGTGGCGTATTTTAAGATTAGGCGCCCTGGGCCTTTAAGGTTTGCTGCCCCATAAATGAACCAGAAAAAAATCAAAAATATTTCAATAATTAAATTAAATTAAACCCAGCAGTGTGTTGATTTGGGCTGAGAATGATGACAATAAAAGAAAGCTCAAAAGGCCATACAAAGACATAAACACCATTTTTTTCAAATAAAAATATAAATTCAAAAAGAAATATAAATTAAAAGACAGGTAACGATTGATTATGAAAGGCGCCCAAAGCTGAGCGCGAGGTGCGGCTTGCGCCCCGCCCCTCGCAGCCTGTCGATGCCGCCCCGGACCATGGCCCTTTTGGCTCTAGGGTAAATACGTCACTGTGCATGCACACGATCGTGCACCTGATTTGCGGCCGACGATAAATTCGCGCGGGAGGAGTGTGTCGCTTCTTTACGGAGTAATAGTTTATAGGTATATTCTTTGGTAACTGCCCTTCACTGTCCGCCAGTTACTGGCTCCGTGAAAACCAGGCTTCAATGAGCGGCAAACTTCTTGACCGATAATTATATGAACACGAGACGGGTGCGAGTCACGCAAGTACAGTCAAGCAAATAATACTTTAAATTGATAAATTAAAATTTCACCTGTTTATTATCCATTACTGTAGGTTTTCGCTAATACTTTTAGCGTAATTATAACACTAATATCAAAGAAATAAAAATTAGTACACCGTGTATTAAATTTAATTATTCTAGATAAGGTATCGATACACAAGTATGAGTTACAAATCCAGCGATTGCCATTTCCGTCGAGGCATGTATTTCACAATTTATAATACATACATCGTCACGATGTGAATCCCCGAAGGGGTGTCAGAGGTGTTCCCAAGTATGAAGTGTGAAATGCAAATCACACCCACTTTTTAACGATGATTGTTATGCGGCACCACATCAGTCGAGGAGTTTACCGCATAATAGTTTAACAAAAATTAACCAAGCAGAATACTTATTATATAATATTCGTTGCAGGTGCATCAATTTCAGCATTGAGAGGACTCACAACGCCTTTAGTCAGATCGTATTTGACTAAAATGCTCCCGCTAGAAGACATAGCAAAGGCCTTCGCCCTACTTTGTGCTGCTGAAGCGATCTGTCCATTGATATCGCCTGTTTTATACAACTTGCTCTACAGAGCTACTATTGAGTCGTTCCCCGGGGCGATATACATCTTAACCGCATTTATATGCTTGATTTGCACATTTATGTTAGGGTGAGTAAAATTTTCTATAATATACCTTTACCGTGCGTAATGTTTGCCGTCGCCGACTTTACTACCAACACGATGATCATCATGATAGTAGCAAATCGTCATATTCAGCTGCGGCCCTACCACGTAATTCTGATTTGTATCAACTTCAAGCAAATGAATGCGAAATTCAACGCGTGCAAAAGAGATGGCATGTTAGGCAGGCGTCGTCGCACGCACGTCAAATTTCAATCTCAAGTTGGTGTTAATGAAAATCAGAATTACGTGGTAGACCCGCTGGTCATATTTGGGATCTATTTAGGATCAAGCGCTTCAGCCATATCTGAGCCCTGACTGGGGAAAACCCGCAGAACATCTCCCACCGGGTCACGATCAGGATTGGCTAGTATGGAAATCCTTGAATCGTCTTAGACCTCGTGTCGGCCGGTCCAAAACCTTAAACGCTGAGGAATTTCCGCCGAAAATGCTAGTATGAACTGTCTATTTGGTGTTCCACAAACGACAGACCATCTCATGTCGTGCCCACTGTGTCCGGCTTCCTGCACTCACTTAGACCTGATGCAGGCTAATGACAAAGCTATTACAGTAGCTACTTACGGAAAATATTTAATTTAATTTAGTTTCCACACGAAGAAGCTGCGGGTCTACCACGTAATTCTGATTTTCATCAACATCAACTTGAGATTACAATTTGACGTGCGTGCGACAGCGCCCGCCTAACGTGCCATCTCTTTTGCACGCACATCAAATTTCAATCTCAAGTTGATGTTGATGAAAATCAGAATTACGCGGTAGACCCGCAGGTCATATTTGGGATCTATTTAGGATCAAGCGCATCTGAGCCCTGACTGGGGAAAACCCGCAGAACATCTCCCACCGGGTCACGATCAGGAATGGCTAATATGGAAATCCTTGAATCGTCTTAGAGCTCGTGTCGGCCGGTCCAAAACCTTAAACGCTGAGGAATTTCCGCCGAAAATGCTAGTATGAACTGTCTGTGTGGTGTTCCACAAACGACAGACCATCTCATGTCGTGCCCACTGTGTCCGGCTTCCTGCACTCACTTAGACCTGATGCAGGCTAATGACAAAGCTATTACAGTAGCTACTTGCGGAAAATATTTAATTTAATTTAGTTTCCACACGAAGAAGGCTGCGGGTCTACCACGTAATTCTGATTTTCATCAACATCAACTTGAGATTACAATTTGACGTGCGTGCGACAGCGCCCGCCTAACGTGCCATCTCTTTTGCACGCACGTCAAATTTCAATCTCAAGTTGATGTTGATGAAAATCAGAATTACGCGGTAGACCCGCAGGTCATATTCGCAAATTATCATTTTTGCAAACAGGTATAAACGCAACTGATCAATTTGTTTGTGTGTGTGACATTGTGTGTCACAAATTCGATCCAATATCGTTCAGCGGTATATCCATTTCTATCACACTCCTTGCGTGCGTCAGAGATGGACGTATGCTCGAACGAAACTTTTTGAGAGTGCCGGGCCTGGACTAGTTCAAATACAATTCCTACCACAGTTAGTAGTTTTGCGATATTATTTAACGATATTTTTGTTTAAAACTTTTGTTATTCTTTAACTCTCGGAGAGGTTCCGGTATATTGTTCCAACATTTGGATGGCGGCCATGTATTTGAAGCTGCCCCGAAACGTAGCTGAACGGTGTGAAGGAATCGAAAGCGGCTGCACACAGGCCGTCAACGATCGTGCACGTGCACTGTCTTTCTATATTAAATGTTCGTGTAAATATGTAGGTTTCTTATATTTAACGATACCGAATAGCAAATATGACAGATGGAGACTAATTTTGCTATCTATCTTAAGGATGTCAACCTTGTTGAGATAAGGGATTACATGAGACCGTGGCCGGATATTATAGCAAAATCGTGCACAAGCATTTTGGATCCTTTGCAGAAGCCGATGTGATTTTTTGAAAAGACAGGGTCCATACACAGATGAAATAATTAAGTTTGGATAAAATAAGTGCTTCACACAATTTCAAACGCATATCCACACTCGAATACTGTCGGATATTATAGAGCAGCGGTTCTCAATTTGTTTGGGCTATGGAACCCTAAATAATCGCCCTTCTTTTGGCGGAACCCCAACTCCTATAATGAAAGTTCCTGTAGTCCCATAAAACATGGGGCTTCAGGGGCTAGTGTAGATCCTTGGGTTAATTCGTTAATCGGGTCGAGAATCGAGAAACATATATAATTATGCTTCTTCACACCTTTATCTTTCTGCTGCAAATAGCGTTACTGTTCTATTTTGTATTATCAATGCACAATTACTTACTAAATTACGAGTTTATTTATAATCCGACAGTTAGGGATCGTTCAACAATTACGTGATCATTTTTGGCCGTTTTTTTAACCCCCCCATTTAATGTGATCGTAATCTTTTGTTTTTAACCCCCCCCCCCCCTCGCCTTGATTACGTAATCTTCGTCCGGGCTTAAAATGTTTGCTGTTTATTAGCACTGACACGTATCATGTATGTCATGTTTCTATGGGTCTAAATGACCTAAATTTGGGAAGAGGGTGTGTCATTTGTCAATCTAAATCTACTTTTAACAGGAACGTAAATTTACGTTTGACAGGAACATGTACCTACACATTTTAATATTTATTTACGTCTGTCATTTTTAAATAAAATTATTAAGAAGACTAAGAATACAGACTATTCCTGGCTAAATGGAGTAAATATTTAAATATAATTTATTTATTTTCGGACCCCCCCCCCCCCCCCCAAATAATCCAGATGTATATACAAGCTTCCGACCCCCCCCCCCCCTTCCGGTGATCACGTAATTGTTAAATGATCCCTTAGGATATATGGTTTTTGGCCCTTCTTGCGAATGGGTTCTGTATCCAATAAGCGCCGGCGCTTCGTCGGCTGCCTGCTTTCTGCGACAGCGTGTATGATAGTAATCTTTTATATCTTAACGTATTACTCTGAACCCCTTTAACCGCTCTATGGAACCCCAGGGTTCCGTGGAACACCTTTTCGGAACCGCTGTTATAGAGCACCTTAAGTCTATAGAAGCAGCTGCGAACTAATTCATTTACATTTGCTTCGAAACGGAGGTGTTCGTCCATTTGAATACCTACATTTCTAGCTACATGAACCCTTTCTATGAGTACCCCAACTATTACAATTTGTGGGCAATGGGCATCCATTATGTTCAATTGCACACAATACTTTATCTGCGACCATCAAAAATAACGTCTTTATTTAAGAGCGGTATCGCAGCCGGATTATGAAAAACCCGCCTTTTTCTAATTAATCGAAACAGAACACTTAAATTCAAAATTCACCTAATAGTCATTCAACAAAACCTTAGGTATGTATTTTGTATGCTGCCATCGCAAAGTTTCCTTTGGTTTCTGTAAACTAGAATTTCAAAATGTTTTAAATTTAGAATTTTTGAAATTCTAATTTACAGAAACCAATAGAAACTGCGATGGCAGCATACCCAATACATAGGTAATAAAATGTTGTTAAATAAATATTGAGTGAGTTTTAAACAGTATTCTGTTTCGATTAAGGCGATATGCGAAAAATATACGGGTGTTTCTTTTCTGTGTATTTCATGAAATACACGGAAAATTATAATTAGTTTCTGGTATATGCATCTTGACTATATAATCTGGGAATTTGAAATTGGAAAACATGTTTGGATAAATTTTCCTCGATAGAAATAATTCTTGAAACGAGGTCTTCAACACACTTTTTCTCCTCGTTTGACGAATAGAAACCATATACAGAACTCAAACATATTTTATTAGGTGTGTTTCAACAATATTTAGAGATTTGATTTTTGAAATTTTGCTAGCTAGCTATAAAAATTATAAAACTAAAATTTTTCGCTTTCGCCTTGAATCCGCCCCTCTCGCACTGCGCGATTTTTCGCTTGGAGTGACAGTGACAAAAATAAAATTCGCATAGCCTCTTAAACAGAAAAAGGCGGGTTTTTCGCAATCCGGCTGCGATAACGCTCTTAACCTCGGGTGCGTCGTTCCGGTAATTGAGGGCCAACCAGGATAAAGAGGCAATAAGGTCGGCACTTATTTCTCGTCTCTGTTGTTGATTGGGTCTCTAGCGGTTTTATAATAACTCGGGCCAATCGCAGCGCAAAATCGCGGTATTATAATTTAACAATCGGATAAACAATCTAGGTACTTATAAAACTGCTTTTGATGATGCAGTTGCCTTATTGCAGTGTTAGAGTAGATAAAATAAAATGTTGACGTCTCATACGTAGTAATAAATTGTCTTGGGGGCCGTCCATATCCGTCATCGATATAAATAAGATTCAATGTTTCCCTGTTATTACCTATGTTTATGGATAAATATATTGTTATTCAATATTTGCCAATTTTCTACCCCCCCCCCCCCTTCTCTTACAATCTTCCTATCGTCATCATCTAAAGAACCCGCCCTCTCTTAAACTGATGTCATTTTAATTATCTGTATTACAAAATCAATATTAATGTTTGAACAATAATTTTTTCCTTTGTTAAGGCCCTACATTATTGCCATCTATCCTTATGATATGATATTATGTTACCATCAATACAATACAACTTTATTTGTACACCATAAAAAAAGGAACAGAAATATAAATAATTAATTTTTAACCAACTTATTATGTAGCACAAACAGGCGGCCTTATCGCTTAAAGCGATCTCTTCCAGACAACCTTTGGGTGGATGAAACTGTTTAGAATGATTGCTGAAATGGTGGTGTACTATTTTTAATAATACCTATATATATTTTAATATTAATAGATAAACGTATTAATATATAATGAATGATGATACTAATAAAATATATAAAACCATCATCTGCAGACTAGATCCCCCCCCCCCCTAATTTTGAATGACGTAATAAATATGGACGGCCCCTCGTCGGGGCTGGGCTTGCGATAGTCCTTGGTGCTTGGAAATCGGGACTGCTGCACAAACAAGACTACAATATTGGAAATGCGATAGTGAGTCTCCTTATACGATATTTGATTTAAAAAAAAATAATTGACGTACAGTGTTACCAGATGCAAAAGCGTTCTGCAGATATGTGAAACGTTCACGGTAAAATGCTCACCAAAGTACCTTTAAAACTCTGGAATCCTAGGACTATTTTTGAAATTCGGCAAGACGTCTTAACTATTTATGGACTATTTTTTTGAATCGAAACCAAGGTGGTACTACGCGCCGTTTGCTCGCATGAGTGGTTAGGATTAATTTTCAAAGTGAGGATTATGCCGCAAAGGACACGTTTAAGGGGCTGCACAATGCTAAAATTCAATCCTGCTCTAACGCGTTTGTTTTTTAAATCTCTATCCTGCTCTAATCAAATGCCGCGCACGCAAAACTTCAGTTATTTTGAAATCGCGGCTCCGTTAGGACATTAACCATAATTTCTTTATATAATAAAGATGTTTTTTTCTAGTTAGTATCTGCGTGTGTTGGTTTCGTTTCAATCGGTTTTGAAACATGGAAACTGAATCGCTTTTTTCGTGAAATTCATGCTTTTTTTTAAAGTAATGTAATTAATAGAAGATTGAAAGTATGTTTATTTATAAAGTGTAATTAATAATTGTCTTGAGTATAAAAACAAGCCATATTTTTTTCAAATTTTTAGAATTGTGGAGCTCCTTAAGAGGCTATGCGAATTTTATTTTTGTCACTGTCACTCCAAGCAAAAACACGCTCAGTGCGAGAGGGGCGGATTCAGGGCGAAAGCGAAAAATGTTAGTTTTATAATTTTTATAAAAAAACTAAAATAGCTAACAAAATTTCAAATATTAAATCTCTAGATATTGTTGAAACACACCTAATAAAATATTTTTGAGTTCTGTATATGGTTCCTATTCGTCAAACGAAGAGAAAAAGTGTGTTTGAAGACCTCATTTCAACAATTATTTCTATCGAGGAAAATTTATCCAAACATGTTTTCCAATTTCAAAACCCTAGATTATATAGTCAAAATGCATATACCAGAAACTGATTATAATTTTCCGTGTATTTCATGAAATACACAGAAAAGAAACACCCGTATTTTTTCGCATACCGCCTTAAATGAAAGCTCTAATGCAAAGTTGCAGTATTTGTACGAACATTTACTTACAAAAGGCATTACAGTGCACGACATGAAAATACACTGAATTACAGTGCATCTGGCAACACGACGCGGTACATGTAATCAGATTACTTTGTCGCTCGTTACAATCACGAGGCCATCAGAATGACGTCGTCGACCTTGTGCAGAAAATGAACACAGACAAAAAATAATGTCCTATTATTATTGGAATAAATTAACAAAAGGTCATGATTTCATAGTTCATCACCGTTCTACCGAGTTAAATATAAGGTGGCATTTAATTGTGCAGCCAAATTCATACTGGAGTCTTGGTAAATGATCAGCGGGTCACCGCGTAATTCTGATTTGTATCAACTTCAAGCAAATGCATGCGAAATTCAACGCGTGCAAAAGAGATGGCATGTTAGGCGGGCGTCGTCGCACACACGACAAATTTCAATCTCAAGTTGATGCTGATGAAAATCAGAATTACGCGGTAGACCCGCAGTATCACGGATCGACTACACATTTTGCTAATTTCGCAAAATAAAATGTTTACCTCCCATTGTAATTCACCCGGGGCTAGACTTGCGTTAAAAGGTCATTGAAACTTGATACTGCGCACTTACCGAGTCTAAAGTATGAATTTGGCCGTATAAATAAATTTCACCCGCTATAATAAATATAAGTGTATTATTATGAATATATATAAAAAATATATTGTCACGACATGAATCCCCGAGGGGGTGTCTGCGGTGTTCCCGAGTGTGACCTGTGTAATGCAAGGCACGTCCACACCTTGGTTTCACCAACGATTATTACGCCCAGAGTTGTGTTCTTATCCACTCGAGCGCTTGAGGCGCGTGACCTTGACGACCCTCGCGCGCTTGGACATTTTCGCAAAATTGCAAGTTGTCGCGAGCTTCACTAAACAACCAATTTGAAGAGAAGTTTATATGAATGACTATTAATATGTTTTATTATTTAAACAGAGTATGAAATTGGCTACTGCACTGTTGTATATAAGATGTTCTAGGATTAGTTTTAGTTATTGAAAAAGGAGAATTAAAACTATAACCTTGATTTTAAAGCAATTGTTTACATAATTTTTTATTTAAATTTATATGATTGCAATGAGTATTTAATACAAAAGCTAAAACTGTGCATCGTTACTATTATTTCTCAATCAGTTCCAAAAATCATTAGATTTACTGCAACAAGAAAATACGGGTTTCATCGACGACCATTTAGGGTCAACGCACACTCCGTTTAGTCTTGCTTGAAAGAAAATGATTAATATTTGTTATTTAATGTGATACGGTTACTGAAAATAAAACATGTGGTATATATATACATGCTTTTAAATATGTTTTAATATTACGTAAAAAAAAAAAAATGTAGGTACAGTTGACATAAAAAGGTTGAATAAATAAAATAAACATGTCGTCATAAACTAGTGTATTTTTAGATTACTAGTAATAATACTAAGTACATGGTGGGCTTTTCTAAAATAAAAGTTTTTATCTATATTGGTACGGTTGGCATTAACATTTTATATCCATTTGTTGCACATATCTAAACAAATATCACAAAAACCCCAGCAGATATTAGAAATTTTTGGTTGTTGTAGTTGGTAGTATTTTATTTTTTTTATCGAATTATGTACAGTTGAAAAAAAAAATACATTTCGACATATGATACAAAAACAACCACTTTATTTAAAAAATTACAGTAAACAAAAGACATGCAAATCCCAGTCATTACTGGTATTAGTAGTTGGTAAGATTTTCAAGCTTTTATCGAATTATGTACGGTTGACAAAATTAATTTATACATTTCGACAAGTAATACCAAAACAACCAGTACATTTTTAATTAAACTCGAATTTTTTACGGTTGGCAATAACATTTTATATGCATTTATTACATACGTCTAAACAAATTACATGAAAATCACAATAGATATTTTTACTGGTATCAGTACCGCTTACAGTACTTCACTTCAGTCGAAGAACCGGCGGTGGGTGGCGAGGTTTCCGGCAGTATCGTGGCAGGTGACGCCGCGGACGTGGTGGCAAATAAAGCAGGGGTGCCCTATGAGGAGCGTCGCACAGGTTCCCTGTTTGTGCGCCGTATTCCACGCGCACGCCCGCGACCGTGACTACGCACTGCTTCCTGATGCAGATTTTTAGCCTACAAGAAATTTTTTAGTTATTAAATAGTACACAAACTCTTGTACCTACTGTTATTCCACAATAACAAAATAATATATATATTTTTTGTTGACGGTACCAAAATTGGCTAGACATTTTATTGTTTCCTATTTGCAACGAATTTAGATTTTTTTTGTTGACAGTACCAAAATCGGCTTGATTATTAATTATTCCTTTATCGCTACGTAATTCCTTTTTTTTTTTAAAGACCAAGTCTGTTAGACCATGGCTAGGAACAAAATTCTTGAGATAAGGCGTCTAATTATCTTGGTTATTTTTTTTTTATTTCCCTCTTACCCCTTCCCCACCTTTATATTCACGAGGTAATAACCTATTTCTAACCAAAACAATTTTTCGACTCGAGCAAAATTTATAAAATTTTATTTTTGCCAAATATGGATAGGTAAACAATCATACACGTCCTAAATTTGATTTTTAAACTTTTGAATGTAGATAAATTTATAAACTTAACTTTTGACTAAAAGTGGTTTATTAATTTTGATTAATTAATTTTTTTATATAATTAATTAATTTTGTTCTAAAATTTCCTTCAGTGTCCGCCAATCTTTCTATATAAAATGGCTGCCGAAACGTCAAACAAAAATATTTTTTCCTCTCGCACCAACAATATGGTTTGATTAGGCTGAAATTTCACTTTTTCAGTATGTCATACACACCAAAATGATCTGCATAAAATTCTCCGTCTTTGGAAACAAGTTTTTATTAGAAATATCAAAGGAATATCACCAAAAAGATCGCAAACGCGAATCACAAAACAAAATATTATTTGGTATTGGTATGCCAATGAAGGTTTTTTTTGTTATTTCACCAATATTATTCTACAATAAGGTTACACGTCTCTTTACGGTCATTTTAATGTATCACAATATATAGTTTTATCAAATATTACTCACGTTATTTCGAAAATTCCGAGCGGGGACGCGACACGTAAAATCTTTATCAGCCGTCTTGTCGTTTATTTTTTTTTTCCTTCTGAATGATAGAGATGTTCCTTATTACCGGTTAATATTATAGCCAAGAATATAAACCATCGACTAAAAGTCGAACAAATGGTGTTACCATTCACACATTTAAATAAAATCAACTTTTACGACGCAGGTCACTGGGTATGAAAGTCATACCCAAAGCACGCAAGCCCCGAAAATTGTTGGTATGAATGTCATACCCAAAGCGCTCGAGCGGATAAGTTTTCGCTCGTTCTGTCTAAAAATTATATTCTAAAGAACGACAAAACGATAGATGGATTTCAGCTGAACTGAAAGACAAGATTGACGAGTCATCGCTTCAGAAATTCAAATTCAAATAGTTTATTTTGCAAAGCAGGTATAGATATATACACTTTTTACATGTCAAATTTAATCTAATAAAGAAAATATATGTAATAAAATAATAAATGTACATGAACTAAATTAAAGGTTTATTTAACTTATGAAGCAATATATTTACGATTAAAATGATAGGTAAAATATATATTATACAAGGTAAAATCCAATCAGCCGTCCGAACCCATACCGGAGACCCGGCCAGGGACCAGGAACAAGGTTCAATGATCACCAACCGAGCCCCCAGCACGAATCCAGGCGGCCGACCAAATCCCATCCTATATACTATATACTAATAGGTTACATATATAAATACATGCCCACCTCCGCCCATTCGATTAGTCTTGCTATTCGATTAGAATTCACGAAAGTTACTGAGGTATAAGATATGCTCTATTCATTGAAGTTGCGTATATTACGCACTAAATATACTGGCACAGAATTAATTTATACTCAATATGTTTGTTGAGAGCTTAGTGCGAATTGTTAATCGTATAACTTAAGAGACTACAGCGCGGCGTGAATCGCGTTAAGGGACTTAGTATCGCCAAATGGGTACTTTCTAAAGCCTACTCCTCGTTTATGGCCAAACCAAAAATATATTAATTATACAAGGTGAATTTTTGATCATCGTCCAAATTCATACTGGAGGCTCGATAAGTGATCAGTATCTTGGATCAGTAACAATTTTTGTGAAATTCGTAAATTGAAATTTCGGCTTCCCATAGAAATTCAGTTCCAGTCCCGAGTGAATCACTATGGGGAGTCGAGATTTCATTTTACGAATTTCACCAAAATTGTTATTGATCCATGATACTGATCACTTACCAAGCCACCAGTATGAATTTGGACGATAATCAAAAAGTCACCTTGTATAAATTATAATATACAAATATATTAATTATATGAACATTATAATTGAATTATCAACTCTTAAGACAACATTATGCAACATTTTTCTTTTTCATACCACCAAAATTATTTTCTAGATGAAAAAAATGTTTTTTGGCTTGAATTTCCTATTGCTCCAAAGCGGCTTGGTAGATTTCATTTATTTATGATTTGATTAATAGGTTAACTTGATAACATAGTATTATTCCATCGAACAATCACGTCCATGTGAAAATTATTATTTTTATCCTAAAATTTCACCCTATCAAGGACGCAGTGATCGTCGTAACAGCCACTATGCATTGCGCGCTGATATGAATGTTATTTCAATGTCGTTTCTGTCGATATTCGTACCGACACACATCGAACTGCTACACAAAACATTGTTTCACTTCACATATTTTTTTTGATAAGCCAGGTTTCGTAATGTGTATTGAAACGATCATTTTTTGTAGACGTTTTCGTGTGTAGGGCTAAACTCGCGCAGGAGGCCCTGCATAACTCGATTCACGCTGTCGTACAGTACTCCCAAGCATATAATGCGCATACAAATCTTCGCCAATGTTCGGCAAAGTTCGTATTTCCTTACGTATTTTCTATACAATCAATAATGTCACGTGGTACGTCCGGTCGCTCGGCTATAGTAGATTTCTATGCGCATTACATCTTTTGGAATACTGTAAAGTTATTCGATAAACAAATCGCACACAACTGATTTTCCATTTAACTTTCACTTGCTGGAATTATTTCCAAGTATATATTATTTATTCTTATTTTATTTCAGAACGGTGCAATATTTCAACGTGAAACAATCATCGTCGCCATCGTACGAACGAGTTCAAGAGGATATTGACAATGAAAGTTAACATTTTACTTAACAAGCTTCGAATACTCAAAATCGAAATATTCTTAAGTTTTAAATCAGTGGAATTATGACAGTTCAAGGAAAGGGATAGAATTGTGCAAGCGAGATGAACTGTATAGTTTCTCCTTTACACAGCGCCATCCCTTTTTTTGATCATTAAAACTTAGATAGAGTCACAAAAGTATAAATTATTATATTAAATATACAAAATATACACAACCCCGTCAAATTTCACAAAGTCGATAGCTGAACGGTAGTGCAAGAACGTAAGCATTGATTCGATAAATTCTAAACGATAACCCTTATTGGAATGAAATAAGAGTTACATTTTTAGGGTTCCGTAGTACCTAAAAGGTACAAAAGGAACCTTTATGCTGAGATTCCGCTGTCCGTCCGTCCGTATGTCACAGCCTCATAACTTTAGCACAGTTAAAGATATGAAATTCGGCACAAAAATATCATTAATTTGCCCACATATCACGGTGTAAAAAAATATGAAAATTTTGAAATTGTTCAAAATATTTCCAAAACAAGTGAGAAAAATAAAAAATATACTAAAAATACAATATGGATATCAAATTGTAGATATTAAAAAGCTGATTGTATAATAAAAATATAGTTTCGCTATATTTAATTGCATCTATTTCGAGAAATCCTTGAAAAACCATAAAAACATGTATGTCCCCCTCCCCTTTTCTCTAGAACTGGTGGACCGAAAAATATGAAAAAAACCATGGTAATATGTGTTTACGTAAAGATTACAGGAAAAATAAAGCGGTTGAGAAATTCACAAAAAAAAATGACAAAATTGAATTTATCATCCACAATACGGAACCCTATGTACGCGAGTCTCGACTCTCACTTGGCCGGTTTTTAATTTATTGAATCGATGTCGAGTCAATAGCAAGTTTTGTACCCCGGATTATTGCCATTCATAACAATGACATTTTTACTTTAGTCAGTCTACGTGTTAATTACGCACACTGTGCGTAAAGTGACCGCTTTACGGTCGGCATTTTCCGCACTTGTGCTATAAAAAATTATACGAAACTCGTGCGAGAAACTTTTTCTCGACTCGTGTGATTGCAGCACTCGCCTTCGGCTCGTGCCGCAAACTCACACTCGTCAGAAAACGTTTCATCGCTCTCGTATCGTAATATACTAATATTTAGAGAAGTCTTGACTCCCGCGACTCATCTTTGACCTAGAAAGCTGAGCACGGGGGTTCCGTTTATAATTTAGACAAGGCTAATTGGCCGGATTTTTCGAAACTCCACAGGATCAGGGTTATTACGTATCTTGCAAACAGTAAGCAATCGACAAAAATTGCGCAATTATTGTGTCAAAAAGTCACTTTCTTAATAAGAAAATAAATAAATTGCGCAATTTTTGTCGATTGCTTATTGTTTGTATCTTATGTTTGTTTGTTTCTTAATAAGAAAGTGACTTTTGACACAATAATGGCGCAATTTTTGTCGATTGCTTACTGTTTGTATCTTATGTTTGTTTGTTTCTTAATAAGAAAGTGACTTTTGACACAATAATGGCGCAATTTTTGTCGATTGCTTACTGTTTGTATCTTATGTTTGTTTGTTTCTTAATAAGAAAGTGACTTTTGACACAATAATGGCGCAATTTTTGTCGATTGCTTACTGTTTGCAAGATACGTAATAACCCTGCGGGAGACGTTGGTTCCAAGCGAGCAACGCTAGTAAAAATATTTTATCAGACTCAGTAAGGTTTGGCTGTGATATTGGATCAAACTTAGTGCAAGCTTAAATCGTAAGAATAATGAACAGTTAAGGCGGGTCAAAACGCCGCGTTCTGGCGTCCGTCTGCGTGCAAAAGCAGTTCACACCGAAGCACGGTCAACTAGCGTCCGGTATTACTATCCATTGTTACAGGTAGCGGCACGGTTTATGAGGTATGACCTTGACTGCGCTGGTCATTTTTTCTCTATCGCGCTTAGTAATTTTGTGCGCGAATGAACACATGCGTTAGTCCCCCACCACTTTCGCCGAGTCAAAAATCGTGCCGCGATCTGTAATGCTACGCTTCGGAGTATTAATGATATTTATTTGGAGACGAGTTAAGGAGCTGCACAATGCTAAAATTCAGTCCTGCTCTAACGCTTTTGATTTTTTTTTATCAGATGCCGCGCTCGCAAATCTTCAGTTATTTTGAAATCACGGCTACATTAGGACATTCACTATTAGTATATTTCGTGACGAGTATAAAATGATGGATTTTCTTACCCGTTTTTCCTTTCAAATGTAATGTATTTTTCAATGCATGTGCTCGTAAAGGCCCACTTTTTATGCATCAAAACCGAACAGAAAGTCGATTATTTTGCCCTAGGGCTTTATTATTATTATTTTTTTTTATTTATTTACAATGGTTGGCTAAACTGCGGCCTTTCCTGTGTACCATAGACGTTATACTTTTTTTACACTGTTTAACGGCTATGGATTCAGTCCTTTTGAGCCAATTATAATTTAAAGGTCACAAGATTATATTTGTTTTCATTTCCTCACACTATGCATTGAAAAATGTAGTATGATACACGGACGAAAAAGCAATAAATTACTCGGTTACGTTTAAAACACTCGCTACGCTCGTGTTTTAAATCGTCTTCGTAATTTATTCCTTTGCGCCCTTGTAGCATAAACTACTATTATGACCTTTCAAAGCACGGCGCGGTTTTCACCTTTTTTTTTTTCAGGCTTCGGCCGGCGACTTTTATTTGTGGCCAGTATCATTTTGCGAAAAAAAAGAGTGTCAGACGCGATATAATCGATTATGTCGTGAATCGGAACGCAGGAAATTTCTATTCTAAAGACAAACTAAGGACGTCAAAAAGAACCTAATTTAGTATGAAATGAAGACAAACGTCAAAAAGAACCTAATTTTGCAATAAATGAAATTTCAAACTGACCTATAGTCATTCCGCAACGGGGCCTGGAAAGTTCGATTTTCAAAACTAATTTCGAGTATTAAATGGAACTTTTTCATAAAGGTAATAGAAAAAATGTATTTGTTATAAAGATGGTTTTTTCTAGTTAGTATCTGCGTGTGTTGGTTTCGTTTCAATCGGTTTTGAAATATGGAAACTGAATCGCTTTTTTCGTGAATTCATGCTTCTTTTGAAAGTTTGTTAAAAGAACATTGAAAGTACGTTTATTTATAAAGTGTAATTAATAATTGTCGTGAGTCCTAAAACACGCCATATTTTTTTCTAATTTTTATCATATATTCATTGGCGGAACTGAATCCAATGCAAAATTGATTTTTAGCGTTGTGGAGCCCTTTAAGTGAATCTGAAGAAATTTAACTCTTAGTCGTGTTACAGGCGAAGAAAAAATCATTCTTTTCTCGGTATAGCTTTGTTTTTCATGTCTAAATTATGTACTAGTAGCACTTT
The DNA here is from genome assembly GCA_934047225.1 of Ypsolopha sequella. Lineage (NCBI taxonomy): Eukaryota > Metazoa > Arthropoda > Insecta > Lepidoptera > Ypsolophidae > Ypsolopha > Ypsolopha sequella. Next base: position 11,721,905 of record OW204002.1, on the reverse strand, counting down.
CTGCTACGACGACGTAGCCAGTTCTATAGTTTTTCAGTCTTGGCAGACCCGATGCTGATATGCTGTCGGTTTGACCATAGATTTAGAATGTACAAGATAACAAAAAATAATAACAAAATGATAACAAAAAATAAATGCACATACTATTACATTTACTATTTTATTTAATATTTTGGACAATCCTGCATATAACTACTAAATACAACAAAGCAAATCAATACGTTATTGCAAAAACTTTTTTTTGGGCCGATTAATATGAGAAATTGGGCAAGACGTGGTTCAAAACATTCTAATGATAAAATCATATTTACCTGGGAAATATGTAATTATTTGGGTTATTTCTCCTTGTCACATAACAATTACTCAATGCGCAAGAAACCATGTCTAAACCAATCACAATTTATCAATTTAGTTACGTATTATTTAAATATGCGAGTGGTAACACAAAAAGGGACCTGAAGGACCTGAAAGAATTTGGCAAATCAGGGCTTTCAGGAATATATACGTTTTAAAATTCGTTTTTCTCTGGATAATTGTATCCCTTCGGGTCCCTTTTCGCGTGACCACTCACATATTATAAAATCCGCAATCATACTCAAGCAAGCGGAACGCTATGGCCTCTTGCTCAAAAAAACATTGACATAGCTGTTCTTTGTTCAGCATCTCTTTCTCTCTAGCAAGGTGTTCATAAAGGTAGGTCTTTTAAGCGCAGCGAATCCTATGTCTATGGGTTTGACCCTGCCCTTATACGCAAGACAGGATTGCGGTTTCTTTGATATTCTCGTCCATAAAGTCCTAATGACCGCACGTCACAGCAAAGTCAAAGTGTACTTATCATTAATTTCAAGGTAATGGATATCAAATAAAATGAAAATTGTACGAATTAAATTCAATGTTTTATTTTATTTCACATGCGAGTTTTAGTCGTCCAAGAAATATCTGTAACACTGGAAGTTCACAATAGATAACTATTTTGCACTCATTATGTAGCTATGGCATAACTTATATTTTAAACAATATATCCTATGTATTTATGGTTAGGATAATAATAAATCACAGTTATAAAATATAACTTGTTGACAACTTAAATTTTAGTTTCAAAATTTGTACAGAAAAAAAACCTGCATAATTTTACACGAAGCTACCATGTACACACCGTCTACACGAAAAAGTTTTTTAAAGCTTTTATATAATTAAATCGATCATATGAGATTCTGTCATGAAACTAGTTGAATGTCAAATTATGTTTCGAAAGTAAGGGGTGAAAATATTCAACATTGGATAAACTTATTTAAATGCAACTATATTAAAAATTTTAAATGAGCAAACTTTATATTTAACATCACAGATTACATTACTGTTTTACCTATGAATCTTAACCTGAAAACTGTCTTTATTATAACCTATGAATAAAAGAAAACAAAACAAAAAGAAAAGGTGTCTCAAACACGTTTAACATCTTTTCCACTTACAGTACTTGGCTGTAAATAATGCACATCGGCAATCTTCGGCTTCGTAGAGCGCCGTCTCTGTCATCGGACTGTTAGTGGTTTTGCGACATAGATGACGCTACGATACGAAGCGCATTATTTACTGCCGGGACCTGTACTAAGTACATAACGAAAAAAAAAAAACTTATTGATATAATCAAGAATCAAACAAACTAGGAGTATGCTGATGAAAAAGGAAAAAAAAAAAAAGAAAAAGGGTTAGTATACATTTAATATTAATCTTAGCAATACTGCAGTCTTTTCTGATGCATTTTTCAACACTGGGGTTAATGGGAATAGAGTCCCGTCACTATAGTAAACCACTATTGCAATTTGCAGCATACTCCAGTAAAGTCTGTCTGAGCACCGTTTATCCGCACTACGGATCCCTAATCAAATCGTCCACTTTTCCACGTAACATAATATCAAAATGTCTGTATCTACCACTCTTCGTCTGGCTCATTGCCTTGATTCACGGCACTTGTCGCGTTGCTGAAGCTCTGAAAGAAACAACCTAGTTTTAGAATCAATCCGTCTCATCCGGGCTGAAATATAAATTCGGCCCCGTTTCAGTCATCACCGCTTGAATTTCTATTATTACAGAGCAATAAAACGGTCAGAAAATTCCCCACGGGACCCTCATTTAACTAGTTTAAGGATAGTTATCCTAAGTCTATGGGTTCTATAACCACCCAAGTGAAAATGAACAGCTCCGAACAATAGGGATGATGACTGTTAGTCAAATCAACAACCTTTTATGAAACGTCAAAAACGTTTTTTTTTTTGTATGAAAATTCTTGGAAGTGAAGTCGTAACTTTTTATTTTGGCAGAATGTAAATGAACAACTTCTAAATTGTTTCATTGTATTAAAATTTTCAAATTGAACTTATGCAAAATGATAAATGAAGTAGGCACAATTTTTGAAAATCAATTTTACGCAAAGCTTTTAAATTTATTGACAACTCAGGCATCATCCCTATTGCATAAAATTCAATTTGAAAATTTGAATACAATGCAACAATTTAGAAGTACCTTGTCAGAAATGTAAAATTCACTTTGACAGTTAAATTTTAGGACCCGTATACTCAGGTGTAAATTGTCACTTTGACATTTTTCATCATATTACGCGCCAGTTTTTGTTTTCTGGGTTATACAATTCTTGACTTGTAAACCATTTATTTTAATAAAAAAATATTCTTTGCCACATAAATAAACTGCCTTAACAAAGTGGCCGTTCCAAAACGATTAGTAAATAGATTCCGTCTCAGTCTTATCTCTTTCACTTTTACGATTAAACTTTAAATTTACCCAGGCGTATGTTTTGGAACGCTACCTTAAGTCCATCCAGTGGTTGTCAAATTATAAAAGCAGAGGTTTCACTTTACACGTATTTACATAATATATAAGGTCTTTCAATTTAAATGGAAAGTAATTTAAGAGGTGATTCAGTATCGTTAATACATCACATTCCACTGCAAAGTACTTTTTTTCGCGCGAACTTTTTCTTCACTTGTCGGTACACACTGAGTCAGCTGATCGGACCATTTTGTACTGAGAAGCGAAAAAAAAGTTCGCGCAAAAACAAGTGCTTTGCAGTGGAATGTGATGTATTAACAATACTGAATCACCTCCTGAATTACTTTCAGTTTAAATTGAAAGACCTTATATACATAGATAATTTACCCAGTCATTTCCCTGGAGGAGCAAAGCACAAACAAACAGAATGACTCATTATTTAACGCTGTTACTCCAAGTGACGAGATACTCGAGACTTTGACAACACTTCATACCCAAATCAATAAACAGAGTGTTAAGATGCTGGGGAAGCCGGAATACGAAAAACCTTTCGTGAAAAAAAAAAAAAGGTTGTTTCATACATTTTATTTTAGTCGAGTAGGTATGTAACAGCTGATTTTTTTCGCGATTTCAGGATTAGTTCCATAGTAAAAGTTGTTCGTTTGAACGAGTACTAATCGCCAGTTTCCAGCTTCAGAAACTTTATTTTAGCACCCAGTATTTATCGGTTTAGCTAGCATTAATAAATATGGACATTCTTTCTTTTAGGCGGATATGGTTTGGTCGATAACTACAATGGCGAATAGCGCCAGTATACATCAGCCATCACAATACAGCAAGTCATTTGACTAAAATTGTAACTACTAGGTTTTCTTTGGTAACTATTTGTAACCGAATCATATTTGGTCGCTAACATATTTACCAACCAATGGACATGGGATCTAGAACAAAATTTACGAAAAAAAGTGTCCATAGTTGTGTCATCAACGATGTTACATCTATACATCGTAACAAAAGGATAAGATAAGAGACAAACCATGATTTTTCGAAAAAAGACCTTGCCTGCACTGCTATAAGAATTGTTTTCTACATCAAGACTGGCGCGCGATTCAGTCTCTTGGTTCGGACTCCTTTGAGCGCGGTCCATAGTTTTTTAAGTCAATAGTTTAAGTCAATATTTACCAAATTTCAACTCTAAAGAAGAGGCAATAAGGTTGAATATGCAGTACTCACTCGAACGTCGCTGCCTCCATACTTGTTACTCTTGAAGTTGCCGCCGCCGCCGCTGGAGAGGAAATCAGGTACGGTTTGGTCCGCTTGTCGCAAGATCTTACCCAGGTCAGCTACTAGAGCGTTGTTCTGGGAATTGTACCAAAAAATAATCTTTAATCACTATAAAAACAAGTTAAAAAATTAAACCAGCCCCGAAAAAGCCAAAAATAAGTAACTTATATAAAATATGCATTGAATGCTTAAGAGCGGTATCGCAGCTAGATTGTGAATAACCCGCCTTTTTCTATTTAATCGGAACAGACAGAACATTAAAATTCAAAATTCACTCAATAGTTATTCAACAAAACCTTATTACCTATGCACTGTGTATGTTGCCATCGCAAAGTTTCCATTGGTTTCTGTAAATTGGAATTTAATTTTTTTTTTAATTTCACAAATTTTGAAATTCCAATTTACAGAAACCAATGGAAACTTTGCGAATGCAGCATACACAATACATAGGTTTTGTTGAATAACTATTCAGTGAATTTTGAATTTAAGTGTTCTGTTTCGATTAATTAGAAAAAAGCTAGTTTTTCACAATCCAGCTGCGAAACTGCTCTTAATCCCATTTATTCAGACCATTTTTAGTTACTGGATTAAGGGTTTTATTTTAAAATTATTAAATGAAAGGGTTTGGAAATCGTTACGTATTAATTGTTAATTATAAATTATATGGAATTTGTTTAAAATTATGGAAATACGCACAGCTTTTTCAGCCTCTCGAAACCAAGTTCTTTTTTTACGGTTCCGTACCCAAAGGGACCCTATTACTAAGATTCCGCTGTCCTTTTGTCACCAGACTGTATCTCATGAACCGTGATAGTAAGACAGTTGAAATTTTCACAGATGATGTATTTCTGTTGCCGCTATAACAACAAATACTATAAAACAGAATAAAATAAATATTTAAGGGGGCTCCCATACAACAGACATGTTTTTTTTGCCGTTTTTATAGATAATGGTAAGAACCCTTCGTTCGCGAGTTCGACTCGCACTTGGCCGGTTTTTTATACATAATTTTGCAATTATTTCTCTTTTTTACCATTATTGTCATACTATGAGCATTCCAGAACTTGGTGATCCGGATATATCTAGTTGTTTTATGTTTTACAGAAACTTGAAGCAGAACGATCACATATGCACTGGGACAATATACACATCGATCATTTTAGTAATAATTTATTATTTTATTTTTTCTGTAATGATCTTGACCGTTGTATTCTTAACCAGGATTTCACTGGACGATACAATCTAATAACGTGTAATTTAAAAGTTATGATCAAAAATATTCACCTAGGGCGAATATTCACCCCACGCGTGTACTGTAGTGTTAAGGGAAGATTCAAAAGTTGTACAGCTTGTCAAGAAAGTCATGAAATGGAACTAAAATTGTTTTACTGGTAACACCTGATTTCCCCATACAAAAGAACTCAGGTGTTGCCATATTAAAACTGTTTTGGCAAAGAACGTGGCGCCCCCATTTATTTCACGACTTTCTTGACAATCTGTACATGTTATACAATAGATACGTAAATATACAAGGCGACTTTTTGATCATCGTCCAAATTCATACTGGAGGCTTGATAAGTGATCTGTATCTTGGATCAGTAACAATTTTTGTGAAATTCGTATAATGAAATTTCGGCTTCCCATATAAATTCAGTTCCAGTCCCGAGTGAATCACTATGGGGAGTCGAAATTTCATTTTACGAATTTCACCAAAATTGTTACTGATGCAAGATACTGATCACTTACCAAGCCACCAGTATGAATTTGGACGATGATCAAAAAGTCACCTTGTATAGTCTGTGGAATACACAAAGTACGCGTATAAAATTGTTTCGTGACTATATATAAAATGTAACCAGTGGTTCTGAAGTTTACCTGATCCGTGTCGAAGAAGGAGACAGCCTTTCCCCTGTTTCCGACGCGGCCGGTCCTGCCAATCCGATGCACGTACTCATCGATGCTTTTAGGTAGATCATAGTTCACCACTATGTCGACGTTCTTTATATCTGTACAAAAATAAAAAGTATGACGTAATATTCACATATTGCTGTGCGACTGATTTTAAGTGATGCCGGGCCCGAATGGCCCGACATATATCTTACAAAAATTTAATTTTATCTTGTTTTATCTTAGTCTAATCATTTATAAAGTCAGTATTTAATATTTATTTGTATAAATAAGTATAATTAGAAAAGAATTATAATGTGATGTGATGAATATTGTAATTCGCTTAGACTAAGTTATGTTAAGTTGTGTTGATTCGAAAACCATTTCGAGATTTAGGTGTAATAAGCCGTATTTAAGAACTTGTGGTCTAAAAAACCTCATGTGTATTTCATGAAATACACAGAAAAGAAACAGCCGTATTTTTTTCGCATACTTGTGTTTTTTATTTTACAAGGATTCAAAAGGATGTAAGATTCATCTGTTCGTATTATTTACAGAGACAAAGTCAATTGATAAAGAATACGGAAGAGACAGGCTTGGGATCTCAGAAACGCGATGTCTCTGGCAAACCCCTTTGCAGGCATGACACTCTAGACAGCAATGGCGTGCACAGAACTTTTTGCTGGAAAAGCAAGCAATTGGTCAATAATAACAATAAAAAAAACATGATCATTTTTTTATTTCACTTTGAAAAAATGACCAATTGTTTGCTTTTCCAGCAAAAAGTTCTGTGCACGCCGCTGCTAGACAGGCATGTGTACGTATGAATGAACAAGCCAAGAACCCTGGGGGTCTACCGCGTAATTCTCATTTTCATCAACATCAACTTGAGATTGAAATTTGACGTGCGTGCGACGACGCCCGCCTAACATGCCATCTCTTTTGCACGCGTTGAATTTCGCACGCATTTGCTTGAAGTTGATACAAATGAGAATTACGCGGTAGAGCCCTTGATCCCCATAAACGAGCCGAGCACTCACCAAGTCCCCTAGCCGCGACTGCGGTAGCCACCAGTATACAGTGGTGTCCACTCTTGAAGTTATGCAACGCCTCCTCGCGTTCCTTCTGCTGACGGTCGCCATGGATCGAGGAGGTCAGGTGTTGTTGCTCGGACAACATGGCCGCTATGAAGTCTGCTGTGCGTTTTGTTTCTACAAAGACTAGAACGCGCTTGTTTTCTGCAAAAAGGGTGAATTAGGTTTAAACATCGAGTTAAAAATAAGTACTTGATTGTCGTTAATAATATACATGTATATCACAGCTTATTTCTATGGATATATATAAATAAATACGCTATCTATCACAATGTGTTGTACATGTATAGATAGGCGTACTATACGGAAGTCAGCGACGACATAGTTTGGTACACTCACTTTGGACTAGGGTTGCCAACTTCTTTTAGAAGAAATAACGTACATCTGATTTCAGGGAAGGTAAATAAAAATGTACTTATACGTATTATAAATACGTTATTATTCAGCATATATATATATAGCTGTATTTTACAAATTTGTATTGATGTCAACTATAAATTTTTGTAAGAATTATATGAGGTCGCCATTTAAAATAAAAATATCAAGGCTGCGAACGGTAGGGAGACCAGGTTCCATACTAACATCCTCAAATCCTTTTGTGAAACTGTATTTTTTGTGCTCTCTGCACAAACACAACTAGCGCACAAGTCATACATTTTCCTTCAGATTTGTTTCCGGCTGTGTTTGCGCTGGCTGGTGTTGTCAGTTTACGTCTAATTTTACATAGAGGTTGAAAAAAAATGTTTTCGCGTACTTTATTGATATTCAAAAGTAAGTACAGAGACCCAAAATAACGTAAGATACTTTATTTTAAAGTACGTTTGGCAACCCTACTTTCGACCCAACTATGGTAGTTGTGAAGTTTCAGCCAGGGCCGCTGAACGCGCATCTTTCTAGCGGACCCACATATTTTGCGGCGTAGCATTAGAATGGTAAATTAAGTTTTTTTTTTATTAAGAATGCACAATTTTGGCGCAAAATACGGGTAACTGAACCAAATCCGTATCGGCTTAGCTTTTGAGTTAACAGCACTTGGCAGCTTAAAGTAGCTGTCTAACGGTACATAAAGAAACCCTTCCACAGCCGCTCCTACTGCGGCACCTAAATTTTGCTTTGGCATACAGTATTGGTAAATTCCGAGCTTAATCTCCTTTATTTTTTCATTTTATTTATTTATTTAAGACCCACAGACGGAGAGCTTATAACATTATGTACTTATAAAACAAATATATATAAATGACACATTATAGTCTCCATAAAGTGGATTCAGCATGTATTAACGAAATTAAACTATACATATATACCTATTGTAAAAATAAAAATATATAAAAGCTTAAAATTTTAAATTAGTACTAAGTTAAAAACTAAATTAAATAAATGAAAATAAAAAATTAAACAGTAGTGAGTTTAGTTAGTCCTTTAATCATTATAGGAGATTAGGGTCCGCCAAACCGACGTACAAGGAGAACCTCTGTGTGGACTCATTAACCGCCAAGAAAAAAGCAAGTAAGCGTTAAAAACCAACACATCACCACTCACCATTCTCCTCAATAAGTTTCTTGAGCGTGTTCTGTTTCTCGTACTTGCTGACCTGATGGAACACTTGTTCCACATCGGTGGAGGCTCCGCCCACGATGCCGACAGCCACGAACAGATAGTTGCTCAGGAACCGGCCCGCCAAGTGCTGGATGTCTTCCGGGAATGTCGCAGAGAACATGAGCGTTTGACGCTCACCCTAGACACAGGAAATTAATTCAGATGATAGTAGGTATAATAGTAGTTTATGCTACAAGGGCGAAAGTTACATTGTTACAATTTTGCAAGTTAATGATTGGCTCAAAGGGACTGTATCCAGAGCCGTTAAACAGTGGAAAAAAAAAGTATAACATTTATGGTACACAGGAAAGGTTGCAGGATAGCAAACTTCTCGTAAATAAATTAAAAATATATAAGGTGACTTTTTGATCATCGTCCAAATTCACACTGGTGGCTTCAGTATCATGGATCAATAACAATTTTTGTAAAATATGTAAAATGAAATTTCGACTCCCCATAGTGATTCACTCGGAACTGGAAGTGAATTTCTATGGGAAGCCGAAATTTCATTTAACAAATTTCACAAAAATTGTTATTGATCCAAGATACTGATCACTTATCAAGCCTCCAGTATGAATTTGGATGATGATCAAAAAGTCACCTTATATAATAAAGCCCTAGGGCAAAATAATCGACTTTCCGTTGGGTTTTGATGCATAAAAAGTGGGCCTTTACGAGCACTTGCATTGAAAAATAAAATAATATGTCGCCACAATATGGATCCCGAGAGGGTGTCAGAGGTGTTTCAGAGCATTGACCGTGAAATGCAAGTCACAGTCCACACAGATTATTATGTCCTAACATGTTGGGTCGTAGGCTCTATCGCCGTACTTGGGGCTCACGTCATGACGCGACCAACTCAGTTGTGGGCGTGGCAAAATGTCATGCTGTTTCATTTCGCTATTAGGTGCACGCTCCACGAAACTTGCGATGACAATACAATCGTGCCGATTTCGTCGCCGGCGTAAAATTGAAAACTTGTTTCAGAAGAAACCACTTTTGGCAAGATGTTTTCTATAGACAACTCACAATGTTTGTTGTTTCATTTATTGCACGTCATTTTAGACATGATTGTAGTTTATAAGATTTATTTGTTAGTTAGGATGTGTAAAAAGCCCTAGAAAATGCTTTACAGCGAAACCGGTCGGGCATAATAAAGTTGTACGTAATATGTGGATAAGTACAAGTGTTTTTTTAAAACAATGCGTTAAAAGAAGTTTACACTATAAAAACGAGTGATTTACCGTTACTTCTGAAGCACGCAAACGGAACAGATGTGCCCCGACCTACGAGATTTGAACCCGCGACGGTTAGCGGCCGAACGCGACTTTTGAAACACTAGACCTGGGCCCGTGGTAGACTTGGCTGAATCACAAGTGTAGGAAGCATGACACGGTGTTTTTGCGATTAAACAGTACGTCACGCTCCTTGCACTTGTGATTCAACTAGTGGCGTCACGCGCGGTTAAACACTATGCTATGGGACCAGATGTGATAGTAGTCTCTTCATTGGACGAGTGAGCGAAGCGAACGAAGTTCTCAGTCTATTTGAACAATCCAGCGTTTATATGTATGTATGAATGTTTGACGACGATAACTCGAGTATCGTTGATCGTAACGCCATGAAATTTGGTAGGCGAGTAAATGGGACAAAAGGAATTTTCATGTTCGAACATGTGCCAAGTTGGTCAAGATCGAATCGCGAGTCCACAGTTCGAGGCGAACTACTAGTTAACATACACCGCGTTATGAATGACGACATAATCGATTTTATCGCGTCAACGGTCATTCCGAGTCAGTGTTAGCGCGATAACGATAGCCCTACAATGGTCGCTATGACGTCATAGATGACATGACGAACAACGCCATACATGCAATTTTGGACTGCAACATTTTTTGGCTCAGGAGACTCGTGATTTTAAAAATAACCTTATAGCTACTCACAATAGGCACCATGTTGGGATGGTCCATCATTTTCTCCACACTGGGCATGAAGCCCATGTCCAACATCCTATCAGCTTCATCGAGCACTACGAAGCGAATGCCCTCGAAGGAAACTCGGTTGCGGTCAACGAAGTCATGCAGGCGGCCAGGCGTCGCCACCAGGATATGGCAACCCCGCTGGGGAAATATCAAATACATAAATATTACAATCATCTAGACTATTCTAGACAGTAACTGTCGCGGACTCCTTGAAGTCTTTTATACTCTTTCAATTTATGCTCTTGTAATTTTTAAAATACGAAGGTTGTCAAAAAAATGGTTGTCTTAATAATTTTTCTGCTCAATGTTTTGGTTAATATTTACTATCAGGTGATATCTGTATTATTCATCCTTCTTCATCATACAGTCCATACTTTTCTATCCACTTCAGTAACAGTTGGCAGATAGTCAACAATAACCACACGTGAGTTAAAGCAGCATTTAATAATAATAATTTGTCATCTATAGTGCTCTGTGATCTATACTAATAATAAAGTCGCTTGTATGATTGATGGATGTAGATGAGGCGAAAGAGGTGTGTCAAGATCGTAGCAGATGTAAATCTGTAGTCTCTGCCTACCCCTCTGGGAGATAAGCGTGATTATAAGTATGTTTGTAAAAATTACATGGATTTGTTGTAACATAGCTAACATCGCCAGTTAAGAACCCGGTGCAGTACGACGCCAACTCCGATGAGAAGCGAGACGTATCGAGACAATAAAGAGCATATTTGGCTGGCTGATCTAAACAAGCGCCTCACGCTTTGCCCCACGCCGTTTGAACTGTGCTGAGTGAGTATCGCCCTTTGCGTTGGAAATAATAATTATTTCCGAATACCTTAATTGTGCCTCGATTACTTGTTATTTTTTATTCTGTTTTAATTAATTAGAATATTGATGATACTTCCAAGTGGTTTATGTGCTTACTTTAGTTGTTAATTGTTCATAAGTCACTTAACGAAGCCTTGTTTTGTTTGTCAGTTTACATGTGATGAGATTTTAATTTACACTAACCGCGATACTATCTCCCTGATGCCTCACAGCGGTCCCTCCGTACGCGACCGCGATCTTCAGAACTGAACCGTGCGAGAACTTGCGGGCTTCGTTGAAGATTTGTAGAGTCAACTCGCGGGTAGGCGCTACGATTACACACTGTAACAAATACACGGATTAGTAAGGTCAGCAGGATAATATTATATTGTTAGGTGCTTGTACAGGAAACGGCTTATCTATTGTGTGATAATAATGGGACCATTAAAACAGAATAATTAAGGTGATATATCGTCCGCGCAAAGGTCCCCGTTACTCCAGGCGGATAACCCGCAGTGCGAGAGGGACGGAATCAGGGAAAATTGACAAAAAGTCGGTTTTAAATTAATACAAAATTAACTAAAATAGCTACGAAAATATCCATAACCAGTAATTTAGGTATTGTTAAAACCCATCTAAATAAATATTTTTGAAGTCTGTATGGTATCCCAATTTGTCAGAATATCAAAAAAAGTGTAAATTTAGACCTCATTTCAATTATTATTTCTATCGAGTGAAATTCCTCCAATCGCGTTTCTGATAGCTCAAAATCTAGAAAAAAGTCCCAAAATTGTTATACTAATTTATTTTACTTTAAACTTCTTTAAAAGAGAAGATAAAATAACTTCAAAAAGTGTCAATTTTTCCGATATACCCCCTTAATTCCCAAAAAAATAAATGGAGTAAAAGGTCCTGATTCATTCCAATGAGTGCTGGCGTTCATCACACCTGATGAAATTAGTGAATGTCTTTAAAATTTTATATTTTTTTACCATTTCGTATATAAACGCTATGTGGTGGGTAGTTGTAAATACAAATGTTGGCTACATAAGTAACTCCTATTCGTACTATTTTCTTAGTTACTTCTAAAATAATTAGAAGTGATAGTCGTGACCGTGAGTCGTGAGTTACCAGCACGTGCCTCTATTTACCAAAATAAGACATTCAGATTTTGAAGTGAAAGTTCCCGGTGTACCCTCCTTTTGTCCACATGACCAAGAAAAGAAAAGTCTATAAAAAAGGACATCTGGCCGATTCCTGTCGAACTCACAAATATTACTTGGCAAATATAATTATAGACTTGCCTGAGGCTGCGCACATCCGCTGGGTCCAGTCACGAGCTCTCTCGGGTCTTGAAGCAGGGTGTTGATGATCGGCAATAAGAACGCAGCCTGTAATCGTTGAAAATTAGCTCATAAGTTGGCAATATACTGAAAAGGGGCCAAGTCAAAACACCCGGAATAAAATAGTTTTTATAACTAGATCTACGGATATTATTAAAACACGCGTGAGCTGACATACTTGATTATTATTACATATGGCTTGAACACTCACGTGTGATTGTTGTTGACTGTATGCCAACAGTTTCAACGATACAATTTCGGCATTATCAAGGAGTATCGTACTTAGGACGACGACGCGGCGTTCACCGTCGTTGTTAAACGGGCACTGGCAGCCGCCGATCACACGTGAGTGTTCAAGCCGTATGTAATAATAATTTAGATTTATGGATTTTGGAAACTAAGAGGTGGAGAGTCAGGATCGTACCACATGAAAATCTGTAGTCTAAACTTACCCTCTGGGAGACAGGCGCGAGTATATATCAAAAATACAGTTTTCACGTGATATTATTTACAATATTTGTGGAGAAAATTTCACGAAAAATTAGATAAAGAACACTAGTTCATGAACCTAAGGTGCGTCGTCCGGTATTGCTGCCTGAGGGCCAATCAGAAGCCACGATAAGAAAAGAGGACGTGGTTCAAGAAATAAGGGCGTATATTCCTCGTCGCTGTTGACTTTCTACCGGTGTAATAATAAATTGGGCCAATCACAGCGCAGAATCGCGGTGTTATAGTGTAACATTAAAACATCGGATAAATAATGTAGGTAATTATAAAACCGCTTTTGAAGTTGTATTATCTTATGAGAGTAGATAGAGAATATTTTGATCTCCGTACCGTTTTTCCGGAGCCAGTCTGCGCGCAGCCCATTAGATCGCGTCCGTCCATGATGATGGGTATAGCGTACTTCTGTATGGGCGTGGGCTTCTTGTAGCCGGACTTGAGGATGTTGTCCAAGACGTACTTCCGAAGGCCAGCCGTCTCGAAGCTGTCGATCGGCTTCGGTTTGTTCTCACCGGTTACCTGGAGAAGAGCGTGTTTAAGTTTTGTTCTAGAGTTTTAGGACCAGGATATTTTTCCATGCTTGTTGTATAGATTTTGTTTCCCTTATAATATTTGTTTCTTTTTTAATTTTGTTTTTGAATTATAAGCCCTTAAAAATTTTCTTTCGATATATCACGATAAAAAGTAGTTGTACAGAAAAATGTCACATAACATAAAAATAGGACCAAAAGCAGCTCAATACGATGCACAAATAAACAAAAGTTTTTGTTTTCTTCGAAAGTTCATCAGCCCTTGCCTCCTTACGTACGACGCCAAATTTAAATAGTTTATTTTGTAAAGTAGGTATAAGTACATAATACAATTTTTACGAGTGACCAGCATGACAGACTCCCTATTGACTAATTGCGGCGTCATTGCTATAACATTCACTTACAAATAGGGAGCTTCAACTGCAGGTGACTGTACCGTAAACAAGCTTTTTTTTTTTTTGCTTAATTTTATTTGCGCATCTCTTGGTGGTGCTTTTTGTCGGCATTTTATATTATGTGTCTTTTTATATGATTAATGTATACCGAGATATAATAAATATATTTTTTATATTTATTAAAATATTTCTCTTTCTAACATATCTCGATAAAGGTAAGTCTTGGGTAAAAAGACATATGACATAAAATGATAAGGTGTATCTACATGATGCAGAAATAAATACAATGAAACAGCAAAAAACAAAAATTGTAAATACATTTTCGGTCCCAAAAAATTATTTTTGTATTTCCATCACACCTAAGCTCTCGAAGCCTGAAGCTGTGGTTGACCGGTAACGGCTTCTTTCAAAGTTGGTTTACCTTTGCTATTATTTTTCATGCTGATTTTAGGATAGTACTCTTTATTACAAAAACGAAACGGCTTCGCACGATATACACGAAGCTGCATCATTCCTATTCTTATTTCGAAGATGAACAATTGGCAATATGGGAAAAAATATCAAGAAGTAGGTATCAAAGTTCAATAAAAATTGCTCTAGTTAAAAGTAATTTCATAAAACAGGGGCTCTACGTATTTCTAATACGCGTAATTCTCATTTGTATCAACTTCAAGCAAAAGCATGCGAAATTCAACGCGTGCAAAAGAGATGGCATGTTAGGCGGGCGTCGTCGTACGCACGTCAAATTTCAATCTCAAGTTGATGTTGATGAAAATGAGAATTACGCGGTAGACCCACAGGTTTCCAGTAGATTGCACAGAAAAGAAAACTAACCTTGACTTCAATCTTGTCAAAACTATCAAAGTTGATCCCCGAGCTAATGGTACTGCTGAAGATCTCCGTCTCATCGTTGGTGGGTTCCGGCGGCACGTACGTCACTGGTGGCTTCTTGGGTTCTCCGTTCTCGTCCAGTTCCGGTTGCTCTCGGTCTTCGCCTGAATCTCGGTCTCGGCCTCCGCCCCTCCCGCCACCGCGTCCTCCGCGCCCGCGACCTCGTCCCCTCTCGCCTCTATCTCTGTCGTCTCGGTCGTCGTCGCCACCACCACCGAAGTCTCCACCTACAGGGAATTAATAATAACTTTATTTACTGAGAAAAAGTAATTATAGTATGTAATTAATTATAAATACTGGTACATTATTTCTTATACAATACAATATTCTTTATTGCACACCAAAAAACAGAAATAAGGAAACAGTTTTATAATAGTAGTAGGGTACAATTGGCGGTCTCATCACTAAAAGCGATCTCTTCCAGACAACGTTTGGATGGAAGAACTTTTAAAATAGAAATGTATAAGGGCGGTGCACAGAATAAATTACACACTTTAAAACATATTGATAAATTAATTATTGTAGCTTTTGCTCGTTAAAGTCAATTAACTAATAATTGTCAATCTTTTAGAGCCAGTCATAATTTTATGTTCACAATACTTTAAATTCACATAGAATTTTATAGGGAAAAACTGCAGTTTTGATGTATTTACAAAATGGAAAATAATATTTCGGGTCACTTAAAACATCGTGTAAGCGGCGGAAGTAATTATTATTATCACATTCATCGCTCAGAGGTTATAATAATAGTTCTTTGTTTCACACACAAACAAATTTCGGAACGCATCCACACGCATTTAGCGCGAGTTACAGTTCTATGACATATTTTGGAATGTACCGTTTTTTTTTTGCGTTTACAGAAAGAACAAGAAAGCCCGCCTAAAATGTATACCTATCTGAGATTTGGAGTATTTTTTGTTTCCTTAGAAAATCTGGAATTTAATTGATAAATCATTGGACGTAACCCCGCCAGATATACTTGCAGAAGCTATAGTAAATGATAGGCTCTTGCTGCCAAAATAAAGAGATGCCTGAATAGTTACGAATAATTTCAGTGGAAAAAAAATGAAAATTCCGCATCATTAAAACTTTCTCTTGGCATAATTCAGTGAACTGGCAAAGAAATAGGTCTAACATTTTAACGTTTACTTTTTTTTAAATTATGTATCCTTTATTTACTTACACTATGCATTGAAAAACATAGTATGTTACACGTGGGTAAGGGCAAGAACTTACGCGAAACGTTTGAAACACGAGCGTAGCGAAGTTATTGCCTCCTTACCGCACTTGTAGCATAAACTACTATAAATTCAAAACATTATGTAAGTATTACCCGTTACATTTTTTAATTGTGAATTACAGGAGTACAGTAGTTATAAATCTAAAACCAGTAATGTTTTTTAGACCGTGTCTGCAGTTAAGCTACCTTTTTAATACCAGGGCATCAAACTGAAAAGACGTATCTACAGATTTTCCGAATTCCGAAAATTCACTTTTTGGGGCGAATCTCCATATTTATTAGCTTTATGATGTACTGAAAAGGTAACGGTTGCTCCACTAGGTATAGGTACTATTATGTCTAAGTCTACGACGACGTGGAAAAATATTTACAAATACGAGTAACTAGTCGATAGGTACTTTATATTTTTGTAGATACGCCCTTTCAGATTGAAGTCCTCGAGATGAGTTAGGAGTTTATGACGTTTGATATAATTTCTATTGGTTAGGTAGGTTAATTATGTCGATACTTTATATTTTTGTAGATACGCCCTTTCGCGCCCTCAAGATGAGTTATGACTTTTGATATAATTGCTATTGGTTAGGTAATAGGTTGATATGCGGGCGACTGTAACATCGCGGATAAAAGAAAGCTTTTGGGATAGTACAGTCAAGTACACTCCCCGGCACGGTTTTAGAGGCATGATCATGAAAGTAGTGGGGATCTACGCATACAATTTAGCTTTATATATTTTAGGTCAAAAAGATAAAAGTGTCGACCAGCTCGGCCACCACGGCTTATCCTGTCAGCGTAGTGCCAGGCGCCTGCCGCGCCATGCCGCTTTAAATGACGTCATCCGTCGGGCCCTTGCCAGCGCGAACGTGCCAGCAATATTAGAACCGAATGGTCTGATACGCGACGACGATGGCAAGCGGCCCGACGGAATGACGCTCATTCCTTGGAAAAATGGGAGGTCCCTAGTATGGGACGCTACATGTGTCGATACAATGGCAGCGTCCCATATTCGGGCGACCACCACCAAGGCAGGTGCGGCGGCTGCTACGGCAGAAAAACACAAGCGTGACACATACAAAGCTCTGGGCGAGGGTTATATATTCATGCCATTTGGCGTAGAGACCCTTGGACCGTGGGGACCGGACGCGCGGCGACTTTATAAAGAAATTTCGTCGCGCCTGGTCGACGCTTCGGGTGACCGAAGGGCTGGGGCTTATTTTGGCCAAAGAATAAGCCTGGCCATTCAGCGTGGCAACGCCGCTAGCCTTTTGGGCACCCTCTCCAACGACGGCGACGATTTGGCCAACGTTTTTTACCTTGTGTAAATATTTCAAGTTTAGTTTAGTTTAATTTATTTTAGTCCCCCTTTTTTTTACTATCTTAATGTTATGTAAGTTAATTGTATTGAATAAATTATTGTACTTTCAAAAAAAAAAAAAAGCAAGTGTATGTTTCGTAATAATATCAAGCAACACATAGGTGCTTATTTTATCACGATATGATTATGACAACAAAGAATTATGATTGTAAAGCTAGACACTTGAGTTGGGTTCGTGACAACAACACAAACAAAAAACCAGACGGGTTTTATTAACTAATAATTATCAGGTCAGTCAGTTGAAAACTTGAAACAAGAAGTTGGAATAGTAATCATTAGTTATATGATTATAAGGCAGTTAAATTATTAATTTGTACCTTTTAACTACACTCAGAGGCACAATTAACCTCTCAGGGAAATATTTTCATACAAACGAAATTTCGAAATCTCGGTTCTCCATCAGGTAACGATTTGGGTGAGATCTGATAGCAGCAAACCAGAGTACGGATGCAGGAAGTCCAGACCGCCTTAAGGCACCTAACTGATCAAAATGACAGTTCACACAAGAGTTGTCCATGAAACAAAAAAAGCTCGAAAATGGCCTCAAAATGTACGAAAATCCTAATACTCCAGTCTCTGTTGTATATGGCTTATCTGAGCAGTTGGGTGCCTTAGGGCAGTGGCGTGCACAGAACTTTTTCCGGAAAAGCAATCAGAAGGTCAAGTACGACAATAAAAAAAATATGAAAAATTTTTAATGACGCTTTGAAAAAAAAAGTTTGTATGACGCCAGCTGGTAGGCACTGCCTTTCCTAGAGTGAACATTTTCATACAAACTTTTTTTAAAAGTGTTATTTAAATTTTTTCATATTCTTTTTATTGTCGTAATTAATCTTCTGATTGCTTTTCCGGAAAAAAGTTATGTGCACGCCACTGCCTTAGGGGATCTGCACATTCTCTGGACATGACAAAGTAATCTTAATCATAATCTTTGCTTTCCAACCAGCCTCTAACTGTTGCTGCTTTAATTCTAAACAGCTTTTATGCATTAAAAGATTTAAAAAAAAAAAGGTAGCTAAGAAGGGACGAAATCTTTGCACAAAAGTAGTTTTACAAAGAGGTGTTTTAGTAGGTTCCCAAACCGAGTTCTAGAAGAATCATTGGTTATGTTTGAAGTCTTTATGTTACTTAAAATATTCGCAATGAACAGTTTTCGCACACTAAGCCTTTATGTCTTCATACAACTCCGTGGTTGGATACTGATAATCCTTTCTAAATAGGACTTTTAATACCGCTCTTTAATACTTTTAATACGGACACAATATTTTATTTACGCCTATAAATAATATTGTCTTCCCTTGACATAGTTTTTTATATTTTCAACTACCTACCAATTTCACAATAAAGCTTTTAGAGCACATCCGTCGATAAAGCAAGAACTTGGCCATCGGCGTAGAAGAGGCATTTTATAAGTAACTCCCTTAACTTGATTTCACATTCACGACCTTTTATAATTTAAACAACTATCCATAAAAAAAAATTTGTTCAAAAACTAAAACCACTGTAAAATCACGCTCTAAAAAGTATGAAAAAAGAAAATATACTCATCTCCAATTGTTATGTACAAACTATTCAAAACTTATCGTCTATTAAATAAATAACTTACACGTAATACATTTTAATATATTTAACAAATATTAATAGTGATGTTCAGAGGATCGCCGTGATCATATGCCACTTTGCCATAAACCTTATGATCGCTGACGAACATATTGTTATTTTTTTTAGGGTGGGGTGGATACCACTGATTACACGTGTAAGTTGTTTATTTAATAGACGATAAGTTTTGAATAGTTTGTACATAACAATTGGAGACGTAAAGGAGTTGTAACTATTGAAAGCCTGTACTCACCGCCATTGGAGTCAAAGTCGCGTCCGCCGCCAAAGCCTCCTCGCCCGCCTCTCCCTCCACGACCCCTGCCTCCCCCACGGCCGCCCCTGCCGCGTCTCTCTCCGAAGCCATTACTTTCTTTGTTGAAATCTAAACAAAAAAAAAAAGCATTTATGGTCAATTATACAGTTCCGAAGCAAAATCGTAACCAAAAAAGAAGCAGGTTGTGTCACAGACTGGTACTTCTTGTACTTCTGATACTTCTTACTTAACGGGACACCTGACGCTAGAACATAAACACCAAGTTTTCAAGGGTTCATTGGAAGAAACTAGGTCTCCCCTCATATTAAAAAAAATATATTTGATTTATCGATCTTTTATCTAGGGATTCCACATATAAACAATGTTTCAAGATTTATACATTTGTAAAAAAAAAAATGTTTTCCACCCTTTTTTTTGCTTTCAGACGTTAGTTTCAAAGACGCGGTTAAGAGATCAACTTGTTTTTTTTTATAAAATAGGCAATAGAAATATGAAGGGATGTTACCTAAATCCAATATTTTGTTCCCTAAAAAATATTTCAGTATTAGCTAAAAACACACCAATTTATTGTTTCACTGCGTGATCACTAGAAAGAAGAAAACAAGAAGAAAGAAGAAAAGAGCTTTATTTCAGACACCACAGAAAACAAAACAAAAAAGAAAACAAACTAAAAACGAAATAGCCATATTCTGTGGTTATGAAAAAGGAGTCCAAGTATTACGCGTCCAAGAACAAGAGGCCAAAGAACCAACATATAATCGCCTCTATGAAAAGCAAATAAGGCCTTTGCCATTAGACTTATTGTGCTGGACGGGTTGTAGAAAAAGTTGCTAGGGTATGCCATCCTCTTAATCACAAAGGAAGGAATCAATGGCGGCGCATTCGCTTACGTTACGAGGTCATTTCATTTTTTTTTTCCGTTTTATTATTAGCATTATAATAAATAAATAATAATATCTTGTAACAAATAATGACCGATTCAAGAGCCTAATAATCTATAATCACAAATCAAATTATCCTTCATTAAAAAAGTTATTCCGAAAGTGACGTACGAGTTCTGAAAATGCCCCATAACAAGATGCAAACCAAGAAGTATCCACTTTAATTATTATAATGTTTAGAGAAAAACTCTTATTATTTTACTGTATGCAAAAATAGACTTTTATTATATTCGAAATGATTTGATTTTATAAAATTTAAGTAAATTTATGTTTTTTTTTTTATTTGACAGCTAAGTGTAGGTAAATGGAAAATCCAATTATTTTGAAGCTACTATAATATCACCAAATAAACAGTTTTTATATAGGTACCTAGTAACTTATTTGAACAAAGTTAGGTATTTCTTGTGGTTTCGTTACAAAATCTGAAGAACCAGAATTAACAAAAAAAAACCGGCCAAGCGCGTGTCGGACCCCGCGCAGTGTATGGATTCGTAGTTGCCCTGCACAATATGCGGACTTCTTCTTCAAGTAAATTGTATAAGTTTGTCGACTAATATAGATCGCGCCAAACTTCTAGCACGCTCGGAAGTTGCTCTTCCTAAGAACGGCCCATACATTTTGTTCCTGCTGATGCGAATCGCCCAGTGTTTAGAGGGCTTAAAGTTTGGCGCGATCTGTACTCGTTAACTTGTAAAGCCTACTTAGCTGTGATAGTTTTTCTTTTAATTTCGTTATTACATTTTGTTCCTGCTGATGCGAATCGCCCCGTGTTTAGAGGGGACTTAAAGTTTGGCGCGATCTGTACTCGTTAACTTGTAAAGCCTACTAAGCTGTGATAGTTTTTCTTTTAATTTCGTTAAGTATATACACTACTGCCGTGATTTTTTTCACGTCTCCAAATACAACCGTTCCGCTGGCAGGGGTTGAATCTATCAAAAATTTACACTTTTAATGGCCTTCTCACACCCCCAATATTTTTAAATTACCTATCCAACGACACCCCACACTAGGAGATAGACGAGAAAGAAAAATTCATCCCCACTTGAGGTGTAGGGGAGGTACCCTAAAAAAAATATTTTTCAAAATTTTACTATACCACTTTATCGGCGTGATAAATATGTATGCTCATGCCAAATTACAACTTTCTAGTATTAACAGTCTCTAAGCTAAGCCGCGGACAGACAGACAGACGGACATGGCGAAACTATAAGGCTTCCTTGTTGTTGACTACGGAACCCTAAAAAATGCTGTACATCAAGTACACAAAAATGGTAAAGATGCCATACATACCATCATCATCGTTCTCGAATGATGTGAATCCCCGACCGCGAGACAAGCTGTGGCCATCGTCTACAGAGTTTGAATTGTGGTTATGGTTCATGCTCACTGGGGGAGCGATGTTGACAGACTACAAAAAAAAACAACAAAAAAACAATTAACAACTTAATCTGTTACTAAATTCTGTTCACCTCTAAAATTAATCTATCTTTCATCTATCCCTTTTTAAACGGCTCGCCTGAGCTTACTTATTTGAATGCATTAAGTTTGACGTGAACTAGGTAAGTACTCGGTTAAATTCTTTCTTGGTGGGTTTTTCATTTGAGTTTTGATCAATTTACTAAGAGGTGAAAGAAAAGTATGACTATTTTAATTTTTAGTATCGCATCAGGCCATAAAAATCTACAGGTAAATCTCTCCTCATCTCGGTCATGAGAGTCATGGAGGCATGTCCTCAGCGATACATGAATTTTCATATAATCTAGTGTAAAAAATTTATAAAATAAAACCAGAATAAATCAGTCAGATAGACAATGCTAAATATGTTTAAAAGAAACAATACCAATACTTTTGCTTGATATTTCAATGATTCTAAAATGAATTGTGCATGGTCAAACAAAAGTGGCTAGTCTGAAGAAAATTAAAAGAGCGAAAGTTTTAAACAAAGCTTACCATGTCAGCGTTATCATCCCACTCGTCATCCATTTCTGAAAACAACAAAAAAGAGTTAAATTTTTTTTCCACTTGAGACTTACTGAAGTGGTGAATTATGAGACTCTAGATACAGGCCCTAAGTCCTTCATTACATTAGGGATGTCAGAACTAAACTAAGTACTTGAACGGCTCCAAATAGTTTATAAACCCATAAACTATTTGGAGCAAAAGGACAAAAAATTTGTCAAGGGGCAGAATTGACAACCACTCATCTTGACATTGAGAATGAAAACCATTTTTATAGTACACTGGTTAGAGTGGAATATTGTGTAGCACAATTCAGCACAAGAGCGTAGCCAGGACATTGTAACAGGGGGAGGGGGGGCAGGCAAGGGAAAGCTGTAATAATATGCTTGCTACATACTAAAAATATAATATCTAAATAATGTGTAATTGAGTGCAACCTAAAATTACTTAAATAAAATAATTTCATTTGGCAATCGTATAAAATTATTTTATTTACTATTTGGTTCAAAAGCCCAAGCATCAGCTAGGAGGGAGTGGGGGGCAGCTGCCCCCCCTGCCCGTACCTGTCTACGCCCATGACTCAGCACACAGTACAAGTTTGCAGGTAATTAAATTATATTTGAGAACTTGAGGGTAAAATTGAAAAAGTTCTCAAGTTTTGATTTAATAAAATCATAGGGCTATTAATTTTAAGAGATTGGTAAAAAATAACCATTAGTTGCCAATCAAAATAACAAGATATAAGTATGTAACAAAAGTTCAAGTCATAATTAGAAATTTATTTTTACTGATGCCTATCATTTACTATTATTTCATGTGTTTTCCGGAAGGGCCAGAAATGAAAATTTGAAATAGTTTAACAGAGCAGAAATACATGGTAATTTCTATAATCTCTAAATACCTTCTAATTATTTATAATGGACATAAGTTAGAAATAAGTGCAAATTATTGGAGAATACAACATAAAATAATAAAAAAGTATATGAAAAAGAAATTAAGTAACAATGTTTTTCTGCTCCTTGGAAAAATTTCAAGTTTTCATTCTTCTTCCAGACGCCGCTTCAATTTATTTAAGGCTTCAAGAAATGTTCAGTAACCTTGCACTAAACACTTTCAAATTTACGTCTAACCACCATTGCACTCCTGCTTGATACATTAAATTCAGTGTTTTAGATGGCACATCTGAACTGAGGCTACAAAGATCACAAACAGCCATGGGTAAATGTAAAATTTAAACTGTCAAAGTGAATTTTACATTTCTGACAAGATTTTTGGTAGGTACTGTATGTTTTCACTCGGTTGTCAGTTAAATTTTACATTTACCTGGGCGTTTAGGAATGCTAACTTAGAATTAGAATTGCAGAACTAGCAATACTAAATTTCAAACACCTTATGCAGACAAATAATGGGACATCTGGTTAAATGGTGAGCATGAATGCCGAGTAGGTGGAGGAGGCCGGTAGCAAGAGGACACTTGAAAATGCCGTCGACAAAGAAACTTTGTGCTTACCTACTTCAAATGAGAATATTTTCTGGAAGTACTCGAGCTACGCAAAAGCTTGAAACTTAAGAGGACTTGCACGATATGGTATTCGAGGTATTAATACTGAATATCATACAAATGCCATGGTAAAGACCAAGTACAACCACAAAGAAATAATCAAACGCATTCGCACGTGTGTACCAAGCAACTTGTAAGGTAGCCAGCCAGCTTAGGTCTATAACTTAACCTATTACATATTAATTGAAATTGAAAATTATTGTTAGTATCTTACTTACCGTTTTTAGTAAATTGCGTTTGTATTGAAAGCAGAAAATGTAATTTGAAAAAATGTTCTCGAACAACAATGTAATGGCAGCGACCGGCAAAGAAAGAAAAATTGCAAAAAAATTCAAAGAAATACAAACAATGTGGCCATACTAAAAAATATTATTCATTTATTTTAATATTTGAATCGATTCTCTTGTCCAGAAACGGTCGATTTAAACCGATTTACACTATTGACATACTAAAAATAAAGGAAGTGTCTATTTATCGGTGCCCCCGACCAATGATATTCCATATCATTGCCCCCGACGAATATGTTTAGATCTACGTATCTGGCGGTGCGCACCGTTTTATATCGCTTCTCTATGGCTTGGCTATTAACGGTGCCCCTGCAATGTGCTCGCAAAGGGATATTTTTTTGTGTATATCACGAATTATGTCAAAACTACGGGTGTCACCTTGCTCCGCTCCACTTCGCTCGGCTCCCTAAAATGTACATGTAAACCTCGCTTCGCTTGTCGTCACTCCTATTTTTGATTTTTTGTTGAAAGACTCGTAAATTTTCTAACCCCTAAATAAAATAAATCGAAAAAGATAATCTTCCACAGATGATTTCAACCACAGCCTGCTTTATCTCAAGCCGTGCTATGAAGTTTAAGTTTGGCAACGTCGCATTTAGGATCTTCGTGAACCGATTACATCTCGAATGGTGGTCAAAATGTATAACTTTATACAAGGTGACTTTCGTTGATATAGCCAAATTCATACTGGAGACTTGGTAAGTGGTCAGTATCAAGGTTCTTTTAGTGATTTCGTAAAAAATAGGTAAAAACGCAAGCCCAGACACAGTGGCGTGCAGTCCATACAGACAAAAAGACACTGTCTACCCTGACAAATACACATCATTTACGCATTTTTACGCATATCGTAAAAAAAAAAGTGTAGCCACACCGACCGCCATCTATTGTCATTAGCGGGAACTGCGAGTCTCAGTTCACAGCTGCGATTCGCTCGCTCACTCCAGCCATAGATAAAGTATCTATGCTCGAGCATTCCGAAATAGAATTACATCGCTAAAATCGATTACGAAAGACTATGAAGTGAATGGCTTATGATTCGTTGTAATTCAATATCGGACCAGCCATCGCGGAATGGTGGCTACCGGCCAGTACCCGTCAGTACCGGCTTTTATGTGTGGGTCATTATTCCAACAGTATCTTTGTTGTGTGCGTTACTGTAAGTACATGGCACACAAATGCAAAAGCTTTTGCTTGTTTGCGTGCGACATGTATGCGAACTCTGCAAAAAGACGACGTCTTTTTAGTTTTACGACATTCACCGAAAATTACCGAAGTCTTACGAAGCCGCCTTAGCAGCTGAGCCGGCCGGCGCCATCCATTATTGTTTTGCGTTCGTTCGTTACGCAAATTGATGACAAGCAGTATAAATAAAATAAAATTGGGTCTAAAAATTGCAAAAAATGGCTAGTGGTGGTAGTAACTACTGTGAAAGTTGTGCTGGGAATGTGTGTGTGCAAAAATTAGAAATGGTACGTTTTCAAAACTGTGTTATGCTGAAAAAAAAAGAAGTAATCGAGAAAAGCCGCTTCGTACCGGATTCAAATAAAAGGTAAAGCAACCAGAAAATTCAATCCAAAACAATATGAAACATTTAACTGGCTGACAGGTTGTAAACATACTAATCGACTATTTTGTTTCTCGTGCTTGTTATGTTCAAATAACCAAACTGTTTGGAACGATGCCGCTTAGCTATATTTACTTGCCTCTATTTTGGGAAATCCTCGAAAAACTACAAAAAAAATTGATGTCCCTCAACTTATCTCTAAAATTGGTTGATCGAAAAATAAAAAAAAATCATGGTAATATGTGCTTACGTAAAGATTACAGGAATAATATAGCAGTTTAGAAATTCACGAAAACAAAATTACATTTTTCATCCACGATACGGAACCTTAGGTACGCGAGTCTGACTCGCACTTGACCGGTTTTTATGTCTACCCTGTGTAAAAACTCTGTGCACGCCACTGCCCAGACAGGGTTATCTACTATGTAAGGTCATAATTTTATTCTGCGATTATACCAAAAAGTGTTACCGGTCCATGATACTAATCACTTACCAAGCCTCCAGTATGAATTTAGCTATATCAACAAAAGTCACATTGCATTGTTTTTTATTATCAATTGTTATTTATATTTATTAATTATAGTTGGTATGTATTGACCACCAGCAGATTTAATTGAAAATTTAATTTAAAAGGGATCTTGCCTCGTTGATGGGATCTTGAAATTATTTCATGTTTGAAACCTTGACGATTTTATAATTTATTTCTGCAACATTGATAGGTATGTACATAATTATAAGATGTAAGTAGGTAGGTATGCTAGATGTGTTACTTACTTTTCTAATATACCTGCTTAAAATATACTAGATTATGTGCTATAGATATTATATAGTGGACATTTCTATGGTAAAATTGTATGAGACTAACTTTCTTGGCACAAAAAAGTCTCTTGTAATGGCGGCATATATTTTTTTCATTTTTTCATGTCGTTTTGACTGTTTTTTCAGTCATAATCAGTTGTTACTCGAAATATCAATCGTCTCGCACTAGAATTAAAATGTACTATTATAAAACGGTTTCATTATTCAAATAAACCACAACCAACTAAGTATGATATAAGTGGACAAATACTGTATAGTGAAGTTGTTAATTATTTAAAAATACATTGAGTTTTCTTTTTCATTATGTGAATGGCTTACAATTTTTGTAAAATTATACAAAATTATATTGGATAATATTTTACAAATTGTACAGAATAATGGTTTCAATGAGTGGCCTGCTTCACAACATCCATTTATATCAATAAAAATGAATCAGTGGGTCTACCGCGTAATTTTCATTTTCATCAACATCAACTTGAGATTGAAATATGACGTGCGTGCGACGACACCCGCCTAACATGCCATCTCTTTTGCACGCGTTGAATTTCGCATGCATTTGCTTGAAGTTGATACAAATGAGAATTACGCGGTAGAGCCCCAGATTCTAAGCTTAAAATGGTTAGCAATGCTAACATTCCTCGGACATCATTCAACTTAAAGAAAGTCGTTTTTAAGTCGGCATTGATAATAATAAAATTAAAAAGTGCGTGCAAATGAAAGCATACAAATTTCACGGAATCTGTAGGCAATGACAGACCTCCTCTTTGCAAATGGTCAAAATAAGGATCACCTATGCAATCTGAAATCTGAAATGGCATCTGAAAATAAAACATGAGTTACGCTCAGAGAAAAGGTAAAAGAGTTATGCTTTGTTCTTGTCTTGCTTGTAAACCAACTGCAACTACAAATTATCATTAAAACTTTGAAAGTACTGTAAAATACTTACCTTGTTTTATAGCATGAACAGTTGATACAATCGTAAGCGTCTTTTCGTAAAGAAAAACCATTAAATTCTTCGATTTTTCACATAAAATCCCAACCACAACAAATATATCAACAAACTTCGCGTTCAAAATCAAGTGACGTAGTATCCGACTAACTTATTACTACTGGAAGCATGTACAAAATCTAGTAGCATCACCGCCAATGATAAATTAGTCGCGTACAATTTATAATACGAGTATTATGTGATAGAATAAAATGGTTACGTCGGTGGGTAAGTTCATAACGTTCGCTTATTTGTAACTTAATGGCATCAGGTAAAAACTGGTAAAAATGAAACTTCGTAAACCGGTTCACGAGCAATGTTGCCAGATTTCCATAGCACGGCTTGAGAAATAAAGGAGGCTATGTTTCAACCCTAAAACCTGCATTCTTTTTGTGATATCTTTCATTTCATTTGACATCTTCCTACAGCTTTCAAAGACATTTTACTTAGTCTTGTTATTTAAATACACCATACCAATTTAACGTCAAACTAGCGATAAAAACCTCGATCCCAGTCACAGTTGCTAGAAATGATAGCGTGAAGATCGTCAATGGTATCGATTCGGCATAACACGTCTTAACTTATTTGACAGGACTAACCTTTTTTAAGCGTCCTGTCTTTTTCTTTTTTTATCGAAAAGACAAGGACAGAACATTTAAATTAAGTTTAATCCTGTCAAATAAGTTAAAATGTACTTCACAAAATCGGTACCATTGTCAAATTCAAAGGAATCGTGATAGCTGATGTTGAAGTAAGACCTTGGTTTCTCAATGTAGTAGGCTTATTCTGAGGTAGTAGGTACCTATGTACTCTTACAAAATTAAGCGAAGTTATACAAAGAAGTCACGTGACCGTTCCGGTAAAGAGCCAGTTCATAATCGGAACGCTATGTCGGTGTCGGAGCAACGAAAAATAGACATTTCCAAAAATAAACCATGCCTGCGGTCCGTAATAGAATTACAATGGATCATAAGCCATTCACTTCATACTTTCGTAATCGATTTTAGCGATATAATTCTATTTCGGAACGCAGGGCATGATACAAAAACAATTAAGTGTCCACCGTGCCACTAGTCACACAATAGCGAATTGGATGTTTTACGTTACCGCTATAGGAATACAACATAATGAGGGATTTTCTTACAGCTCATTAAAAAAACCGGCCAAGTGCGAGTCAGACTCGTATACCTGGGGTTCCGTATTGTGGATGATAAATTTAAATTTATAATTTTTTTTCGTGAACTTCTCAACCGCTTTTTTTCCCTGTAATCTTTAGGTAAACACATATTACCATGATTTATTTCACATTTTTTGGTCCACCAGTTTTGGAGATAAGGGGGGGGAGGGGGGTGGCATACATATTTTTAGTTATTTTTTTATATTTCTCATTTGTACTGTTTTTTTTACGCTATAGTTTTTCTGTAATTGGCCAGTTATGATCTATAATTGTCATTTTTTTCATATTTTTCGGTCTACCAGTTTCGGAATTAAGAGGGGGGACATACATATTTCTATCTGTTAAAGACATGTTTTTTACGGGATTTAGGGACGCCGCTTCTTGTTGTATGAATAGATATAGCGGCCGGATGTCAAAGATTGTCTCAAGGGCTGCGGAATGCAGTGGTCGACATGCAACTTGTGGTTAGCATGTAAGCAAGCCTTTCAAACTTTTCCAGGTTTATAGTCTAACTTCAACATCTATCACGATTTCTTTGAATTTGACATTTGAAGGATATTGACAAACTTCACACTGCAATTATTCAACGCCAGCTGTCATTTCGAGCAACTGTGTGTGACTATGATAACGGTTTTCACGGTTTTGAGTGAACGATATCGGTAGCTTGATATGAAATTGGTATCGTGTGTCCAACCGTGCGGTCCGAAATAGAATTACAATGGATCATAAGCCATTCACTTCATACTTTCGTAATCGATTTTAGCGATATAATTCTATTTCGGAACGCAGAGCAAATCAACATCTCTCACGAT
This sequence comes from Ypsolopha sequella, assembly GCA_934047225.1. Taxonomy (NCBI): domain Eukaryota; kingdom Metazoa; phylum Arthropoda; class Insecta; order Lepidoptera; family Ypsolophidae; genus Ypsolopha; species Ypsolopha sequella. The sequence goes on along the minus strand of OW204002.1, from coordinate 11,692,210 downwards.
TCCTTGGAATTTGACATTTGAAGGTTATTGACGATGCATTTATTCGACACGACTACACGAGCGAGCTGTCATTTTCTGTTAAACTCGACAATTGCCGCTTGCGGTATGGCAGACACTTACAAAAATAAATAAAAAAAGTCATTGGGAAAAAATATGGATCTCGGAGCGGCTGCGTTGGGGCTTTTGATTGTTTATTTGTAAATTCTCTTGTTGATTGACTATTAAATAAACATTTAACGTACTGTGATTTACATAATAATGGTTAATTGACTCAAATGTGCGCAATTAATAAGTGAACATTCCATGATTCTCTCGGACAAATAGTGGCGTCAGTTGTATTTTTTTTGCTAAAACTATAATAATGGCTTCGGATACAGACGTGAAGGTTTGGGTAGTGACTGATCGTGTGCAGAAGCCGAATGTGATATCGTGTTCCCGTGATTTTACAGCAGAAGACTTATGTATATTGTTGTGTAAAAAGTACAAGATATCACCCTTAACACGTACCCTATTTGCTCTCAAAGTCGTCGGGACTGATTATTTTCTGAATGATAACCGGAAAATTTCCACACTCGAGTCCAAGGAGCTTCAGCTGAGGATTCGCTTCAAGGTACATACAAATATTCTATATATTTCTTTGTATTACAATGGCTGTAAGTGTTTGTTTGTAGTAGTTTTGTTGATGGATTTGAGTAGTCTATTCTTATGTTAAGTATAATATAGTAGAACCTACTCTCTGTCGCATTTTGGAATATCAATTAAAGCCAAAAGTGAATAAACCATCATAACTTCACACCATGCCCAAGAGGGTTTCTCTAAACTTTTAGTCCAAGCTATTTGGTTCTCGATACGGCATCATGATCACATGAGGCGTATCATGCCCAAGTTACTTTTGAAACACTATACAACAGTTACAACCCTATTTAAATTTGTTAAGTAGTTTTTATGTGAGTTTATACCTAGTACCATAGATAAATAAAGGAAGGATAGATTGCTCACTCCATACATTAGAACAAAGCCTGCGTAAAACTTATTATTTTCGCCGGTACCTAGTAGTTCGACTTATTATTTTTGATGTCGCTACTATACTAGATAAATTGTGACATACCTAGTGCCATCTATCGAACTGTTGATGAAAAACAAAAATTTGCTAGAATACGACAATACGCGACACATGGCATACGATAAATCTGAGGATAAATCGCTCAACCGTGCATGACAGTTGAGTCAAAGAGTAAAGTTATATACCGGTATGTATGAGTAGTGTGTGTTAGCTAAAAAAAGCGTATTTTAATGCACATGTTTTGTTTAATTGATCGCTGTGCGCCATCTACCGGAATCCAGAATAACCATCTGCACGCTTAGTAAGATTGCCAGCTTACCACCGAAAGTTTAATGAAAAAAATGTTAAAAACACCTGATTAAGAATTCATTATTTTCTGATGTGATGTTATGAAAATTTTGTGTTTTTATTCATAAAATAAATAAATATGATGAACCAGAACAGTAAAATGCTATATTTCGTCGATTTCAGACAAATTTTATTTCCAGCGAGACAATTAACGCCATCTAGCAACGTTTTTTTTTAGTATTGCGAACAGTACAAGGAGATAGCAATCTATCCTTCCTTTATTTATCTATGCTAGTACCTACAGACATTAATATGAACAAAACTGAACTTGTGATTATATTATAAGATTATACAGACTATAGGTATGTCATTCAGAAGGCAGCTGGAAAATCTGTCAATGACCTTTGCGCATTTGTACTGGACCCTGATTTACGATACACAGTGATTTGCATCAAGCGATAAAGATTGTATGGTGAGATTGATGTATCGTTTTCTTTTGATGCATATCGTTTTGGCTTCATTTTATAATATGGTCCTTTGATTTGGGATTTATCCACAGTTTTTCCAGCTGACCCCAGAATAGACTATACAATACAACATTAAACTTATCAAAGTATATGAAAAGCCAGTTTAAGTTTAAGTGCAAATTCTTATAATTCTTATTGTCTATTCGTCAAAATCCCTTTCAGAACTGTGTAGGTAATCCTATATTGTGTAAAATTAATTTAGTTTAGTTTTGTTCTAACAATAATTCCCAGGTTACCTTGGTTTGGATTCCTGGGCATGTTGGTATTAATGGTAATGAGGAGGCTGATCAATTAGCTATGGGTGCTATTTTAGTAGGGGATGACATCTTCTACCAAAACTTTTGTTAGGACCTTATGTCCATTCCACCCAAAAAACTTTCCATTAAGTGGCAGGATGAATGTGATTGCTTTAATTTATTTTTATTCTATCCCCTTTGTGGTTTTATAAATATCGTAAATTTGTCAAACGAGTCAGGAGTGTCCTCATTAGAATGAGGCTCAGCCACACATGCTCTCCTGTTCGATTGTTTAGATGATTGTTTAGATTCCGGTTAAGGAACTAGCCCCTGTGCGACTGTGGTTGGGAAGAGGGATCTTTGGATCACATTTTTCAATCGTCCACTAAACAATAACTGGTAATAACTTTCAATTTATGTTTATTATGTTGTCTTGTGACATTTTAGTCTGTCCAGTTTCAGGTACTTTGAAAGCAACATTTTTAGCAATTTTTGTTTATTTTCAACGTCATATGTTATGTTTATGTTTTATGTTTTATTATGTTGTAACAATTCCTGTCATCTTAAGAGTCCAGTTAACTAGCTTTAGACTCAAAACTTATTCTTGAGCTCAAAGTTCTTGAGCTATAAGTGAATATGCAGTGCAACAGCAGACTTGAGTTGGTTAGCTTCTATTTGTCACAGCGCAATTATACATGCCCAAAAGCCTGCCTCGGAAAACCTTTAGATGTAACTGTGAAAATCCTAGTAAAATATTTTTTTTCCATTAGTAATTATTACTTATTTCAGTTGTTTTCTAATCCAATATTTTTAAAGTTTACATGCTTTTGCCCGCGGTTCCGCCCGCGTTATATTCGGTTTCACGTCATCGTTTTCCAACGGGAACAGATTTTCTTTCGGGATAAAATATAGACTATGTGTTAATTCAGGGTGTAAATCCACTCTAAATTTCATCCAAATAGTCCAGCTGTTTCAGCATGAAAAAGTAACAAACATACTAACTCACACACACACAGAAACTTTCACATTTATAATATTAAGTAGGAAGTGGGATAAAACAGACACCTATGTTGCATTTTATACCTGCAGTTATGCAAATTAACAATCATAATTACCACCAGGTTCCCCGCATCCAACAGCTGATGGAACTGGATGCCGCAACCTATGACTATTACTTCCAGCAAGTGAGGGATGATGTCCGAGAGAATAAGATCCCTGACATCAAGTACCCAGAACATAAGCATGACGTGTTGGGGCTTGGCATCACTGACATGTAAGTTCCCTGCGTTTCACAACTATCTTCACCTCTAGTGCACCCTGCAGATTAGCTGACAAGGCTTAGGTATAGCCAAAAAGGCAGCTAGGCAAAATTATAAAGGAGCAGTAGGGTCATTCCACGCTAATTGAAACCACGAGCGAAAAAAATAAATTCATTAGATACTATTAATTTGAATCACATTGTTGAGTAAAAACCCCATGTTTAATGAAATAGCAAAAAAAAAAAAAAAAATCCTATCATTTTCTTCGTTTTTATCGAACTGAAACATTGACTTTCACGTATCTTCAAGTGGTACGATTTTTGCCGATAAATTAGCAATACTGTTTGCGTCTATTTTGTTTACGACACGGCGTGTTTTGGGAACGAGATTTCACGGAAGGGTTTATGCTTTTAATTGGCGAACAGATAATTGCAATATGTAAGTAAATTACCAATATATGACGCCTCAAAGTTAGGTATGCCTTATGTCCCGACCGCCACGGAAAAATAGACGTTAAGTTTTCCTAACCTAAAAGTATTAGAACTGTAACGTAAATAACTTGTAGAAGTAAGAAAGGACTGGGCAGCTACCCTTCAGGCATATTTGCCAGCAGCAAGGCGTTAGTTACAATATTTTGTGGGGAATCAAAGTTTGGTCCCGACCGCCACCAGTATGAGAGGTGAAAAATTAATCGTAAATAATACGTAATTCGTATATATTACGAATTTAATGAGAATAATGACGTTTTTGAGAAAATATAAGTAATATTCATGACATCGTTTTTTAACACCATGAATACTTATAACAAATTTACAGGTTCCGTTCTGTCCATAAAAAGTCTAATTAATACCTTTTTAATGTTGATCTCTTATTATTTTGTGATTGTTATTACTTAATTATGTTGCTTGAGTAATAAAACAATTATTTGATCTTGTAAAATATCATGATTTTGGTACTCGTCCCGACCGCCACGAATCCTTGTCCCAACCGCCGCACTTTTCAAAAATTTATATCTAGACATTCCTTTTACAAATTACTGTATGTTTTATCGAGTTATTTAGACCAACTATCTAGACATCTATAAAAAAATTAACAAAGCTGTACTACAACCAGAAAGGCTGAGTATAACAGTTGTTTGCACAAATTTGGAAAGGGTGGGCGCGTGCCTGTCCCGTACGCCGCGCTTTTTCAAGGAGGGATTTAATATGATAAAATGCCAAAATGTTAGTATTTTACAAAATGATGTCCATACACTAATATTTATCTATAATTCTGTATATTTACATTATGTAAAAAGAGTATAATTACAGATCTACATATATAAGTATGTCGAAAAATGGAGTAAAACTGTCCCGACCGCCACCATGGAATGACCCAGTAGCGTCTAGGTTCTTTGCTTGCTTTAATTTAGCCATAGTTCTGAGTGTTATTACATCTAACAATGATATCCGTATAGTGATTCTCGAGTGGATTCTAGACATAAAGAAAAAGGTTACTCTCCTTTTGATTCTTTTTTAAAAATTTGAGTATTAATTTTTCAAGTCTATGCATGGTCACGTCCGTCCGTATGACGCGACGCTTATTTAAAAATTTACCACAATGTTGGACATATTATTGGACCAGTTCATATTAGCCATCTCAATGAAGGCTTAAAATTTGTTTGATTGAATTGTTTTTCATTTGCGAGTTATTTTGGTACTTACATATTATGAAGAACGATTCGTAATGGGCTCGTTAGTACCAAAATAACTCGCAAAAGAGAAACAATTCAATCAATTATATTTTAGGACTTCATTTAGACTGCCAATATAAACTGGTGTATGTCCCAGGTTTTTCCAAAAACATCGCGATAAAGACCAGAAAAATATTTAAGGGGCTCCACAATGCTAAACATCAGTTTTGTATTGGATTCAGTTCCGTCAATGGAGATAGAAAAAATTTGAAAGAAATATAGCGTGTTTTGTGACTCAAGGCAATTATTAATTATCCTTTATAAATAAACATACTTTCAATCTTCTATTAATTGTATTACTTTTAAAAAAATTTGAATTTCACGAAAAAAGTGATTCATTTTCCATGTTTCAAAACTGATTGAAACGAAACCAACACACGCAGATACTAACGAAAAAAAAACCATTTTTATTATATAAACAAATTATAGTTACTGTCATACGAGGGTGACACTGAAAGTTTTTAGAATGGACCACTTGTAAACTATATAATAAAAAAGCAAGTTAAAATGTTGAAAATGGAACTCTTTGCTAATATGATTGTGTATGTATTTCATTAATTTGTCATTTGTTTTACGATTTGGCGGCAAATTGAAAATTGTCTGTGTCACGTCAGCATGAACTTAACGCGAGAAAATTTTCGTGCAATAATTTTTTATGACTTTCGATGTCATTTAAGTCAACAAGAAAGTTATGATAGATTTCAATTGGCCTTTCAAGATGAAGCTCCGTCTCGTACCACTGTTTACAACTCGTTTAATGAGTTTAAACGTGGTCGCACTAATCTCACCGATGATCTGCGTGAGGGATGGCCTTTTACAGAAATGACTGAAGATAACATCAGTGTTGCGGCGTATGATAGAGACTGACAAAAGAGTGACCTATCAGCAGATTTGGACAAGCTTAGGCATCGGTATGAGTCAAGTACACAAAATCCTCCATGAACATTTAGCGGTCAGGAAGCTTTGTGCTCGGTGGATACCTGATAATTTGACAAAGGCCCAAAAACTCCGTCGTGTTGATTGGTGCCGTGAAATGGTTCAAAGATTTAACGGAGGTAACTCAAATGCTGTGTTCGACATACTTAGGGGTGACGAAAGCTGGATTTACTGTTATGATCCTGAAACTAAGAGACAGTCTGCTGTGTGGGTGTTTCCTTTCGAGGAGTCGCCAACTAAAGTGAAGAGAGGTCGAAGCGTGGGAAAAAAGATGGCGGCCTCGTTCTTCGGAAGGACAGGTCATTACGCAATAATTGTTTTAGAGGATCGAAAAACAGTTACTGCAGAGTGGTACACTAAAAATTGTTTGCCACTTGTCTTGGAAAAAGTTCGGGAGAAACGACCTCGCAGTAGGATCCTCCTTCACTACGACAACGCCTCGTCGCACACCGCCAAGCAAACGATCGACTATTTGGCGACGTCAGACGTGGAATTACTGGGTCAGCCGCCGTATAGCCCCTACCTCGCACCTTGCAATTTTTAGTAATTCATGAAAATAAAAGAAAAACTTCCAGGAAAACATTTTATGGACGCCGAGAAAGCAGTGGCTGCGTTTGAAAAGGCCGTCGAAGAGACCCCTAAGTACGAGTGGGCAAAGTGCTTTTCTCAGTGGTTCCATCGGATGCAGCGATGTATTGATGTGAATGGACACTATTTTGAAAAGATATAATAAAACTGATAACTTGCTAGTTTGTTCAGTTTTTGATTTTCTAAGAACTTTCAGTGTCGCCCTCGTAATGTAGGCATGATTTCAAAATAACTGAAGTTTTGCGTGCGCGGCATCTGATTAAAGCAGGATAGAGCAGGAGATAAAAAACAAACGCGTTAGAGCAGCACTGAATTTTAGCATAGTGCAGCCCCTTAACATAATACTTTGCATCAAAGTTGTCGTCGCTGCCGGGCTCTAGACGGTGTGATAAGGAGTGAAAACATTTCTGTTGTGAAATACAAATTTGCAACTGCGACATCATAAACATTGAACCCTTATAACAATAACCCAAAAACTGTAAGAAAGCGAGTATTTATTCGTCCATGAAGAAAGGTAATTACTATCCTCACTTCAAACTATCAATAAGGACTTTCTATCGAGATCAAGAATATAATTTAACGAAAAACAATAATATATTTAAATAGGTATAATTTAAAATAGTTTATAACGATATCCTGTTTATTTTTGACTTAATTGTCTGGCTCAATAACGTATAATTTTATCACTGCTGTTGAGGAAACAATAGGTAAAATAACAATTAAATTGCTCTACAAGCACGGAAATTGTAATGGCGAGTGGCTTCTCATTACTAGTAAGTAGTAACTTGCACTAGTTAACTTGCACTTGCACTAACTTGGACTAGTAGTAACTTGCACACGATGTGTAATGTATACATTTCTTTTTGCTATTAAGGTTATGGCGGCACGTCCACACGTTTGCCGCATTCCTTTTAGTTATGAATAATCACGTATAATTAAGTATAAATAAGGATTCATCATTCGTCAATATATATTACATACTTAACCATCTAACTGGTAGTAACCATTTATTTTATACCGCCCCCAAAAAGGTTAATGTTATGAGATAGAAAGCATGTATCGAAATTCATCCCACTTGCAAGAGAACACACGGCAATTGAAATTGAAAGCACATCCAATAAAATTTATTTACACGGCTTTTGTCTTCTTTGTCTTTCAAGCCAATTCTATCCCCGGTTAATTTTGAAGAGTGTATGCCCTTGGGACATTAGGATACCAAAGCTCCAAGCAATGGGAATTGGATGAAATAGCTCCAAATAGAGAGATGACTATCCGTCTGTGCCCAGCAGGCTTTCCACCTCAACATAGGGCTGCCATCCGTCCGGGTTTCCCCGGATTTGTCCTAGTTTGGAGGGTGTCCGGGGGCCGTCCGGGGGAGGATTTGGATCAAAATCCGGGTAAAAGCCGGACACTTTATGTGTCAGATTAATTAATTAACCACAATTAATTGAAGGATAATCAATAAATAAAAACAAATCTAAGAAAAAAATCATTCGTTCGTAAACCGCATCGAAGGCAATCCCAGAGCGGCAATAAATATATTTATTGTTTAATAAATAATTAACGTGGAATAAAAAATGTTTAATGAAAACTTTTTTTGTAAGAATATTTTTTACGGATGTCCGGGGAAAAACCTCAATTTCACCTAAATGTCCGGGGTTTTTGAAGTTTTTGTCCTCCGTCGGCAATTTAGATGATGGCAGCCCTACCTCAACATCATCATCTTCGGATATACACCCATTCTTGTCGTGGCCTACTTTTACCTACCTTCTCTGCTCAATATGGGCTTTTTGAGACTTTACTTTGTACAACTAATTTAATACTGGAAACTCGTTGAATAATGATCAGAAGCAATGTCCAATGGCATGAAGTTAAATGACTACTCATACTGACGTGAAGGTGATTAAAAACAAAACCATTATTCGAAATGCAAAGCAATAGAAATGTCCTTTTTTACCACCGAGTCTCCAGTATGAATTTCCCTGCACAACATAAATTATAGTCATCTTAATAAAGAGCATTACATTTTTAATATATGTATGTTTTAGGTATCGTGCAACAATAGAAGATAATATACCAGAATATACTGTTGTGAAGAACTACAAAAACTACATCCCTAAAGTTATACTCAAGAACCATGGATACGTAGCTAAGAACAGAGCGCAGAAATCTCTCCCGCGTCTCGCGAATAGAGAAACTAATACCGTGACGTAAGTAACACATTAAATTGCCGTTTATATTGTGAAAAATGCAGCTTAACTGAATAACGGCTGGACGGATTGAGCTGAAAATAATAGAAGCATACCTGCCCCCGTGGCCAAAGATTTCAAAACTTTAGATGAGCCCTGGCACCTAAAATCTATTGCATTGTTTTTGAATGCGTGCGTTAACATAATGCCGACGCGCGCACACTTATGAGTGCGCAATCTATCTACCTACGGTCAGCAAACTGATCAGACTACTAAAGTTGTTAAAATTATTAACTTTAAGTGCACTTAAGGCGTCCAACTATCACTGTGTTCACATGAGCACTGATTTCAAACGTGTGAGCGTCACCCATTTAAAGGTAGAAACATTTTGGTGCTCTCATGGTACGCGGTAAGGGCTTATCTTTTCTTTTGAAATCTTTGCCCGTGGCACGATGATGCGCACTTCGTTTATCACACGTTTAATCGCGCGCAATCGACCAATCGACCTAATATAGCGCTTATTTTGGTCGATCTGCGCGATAAAACGCGTGACAGAAGAAGTCGCGTGTCATCGTGCTATGGGTGGAGGAAATCACATTTTGATATTAAAATTCGACACTGCAATGCTTCTGTGATGTGTTGCAATCTCACCCGCAACGATAGCTAGATAAAGTTATACATTGATCAAGAATGACAAAATCTCATTTCTTTGGGATGTGTATTGTACGAGCACGCTTACGTAGTCTAGCAGTAATAATTTCCTTATTTCCCAGCTTCGTAAAGGCGCTATACCTGCAGAAGCTACACAGCATGGCGCCGCAGTACCTCTCAGAAGAGTATCGTGACGTCACGTGGCGCAACGATGTCAGCGGTTCCAAACAAGTGCACTTACACATTGTGCCCTTCCACAGTGAAGAGCCGGGACTCCGCATGTTTGATACATTATTAGATGAGGTAAGATTTATTAAATACTAGCCTTTTGGTTTCGTAGAGGCGCTATAGCTACAGAAGATTCAAAGCATGGCGCCGCTCTCAGCAATAACGTGATGACACGTGGCGCAACAACATCGTACCCCTACATATTTGCTATAGCAAAGTCCCTGGGCTTATTGATGGCAGTTGGGACTCGAACACCCACTTTTGACTGTCTCGTCTATTTAATTTTCGTTTCAATACAAAGTCATAGAGGATGAGTGTATAGGTATTGCCGTACTCCGGGCACTATAGGTTGTCAACTTCGTGCCTACCGCGCCCACGAGGTATAGGGGTTGGCGGGCGTGGTCTCGGATGGGATGCGGATGGTGTGGCGGGAGGGTGAGCGAGCACGACGCGTGGGGTGGACCAAGGCGGATGGCCAGTCGCCGGGGAGGTCGCTCCATAGATAAGGGTAGTTAGTATAAAGCGATGAATAATGGATCTCTTTTGTAGACTCTATTATATTTTAAAGTTGTCAATGTCATACTTGTGTACTTGGAATGCCTTGCGCACGGCCCTGCATACTAAGTCGCGTGCTATCTCGTACCCGCCATCCCCTGTACCCCGTGGGCGCGGTAGGAACGAAGTTGACAACTACATCACGGTGTTTTGCTTCACCGTTCAGCAAGTGGTTAGGTTTAATGCCGTGCACAGCACATCAATTTTGAAAAACTAATTGGTGCAGGCTCGGCCTATATATAATATTATACACATAAATTACAGTACAATGAAAAATATAAGTAATTAGAATTTCACACAAAACGACAATCAACAATTTTATTTATAACAAATAACAAACAAGGCTGTTCTTGTGAACTCGCCCAGAGAGCAGAATAATAGGTCTGTGTGATCGTGGATTTTGTTGAGCAGTTGAAGGGCTCGTGTCAGAGGAGCCTTCTGGTGAAGATTTGTCCTGCTGCTTCCTATGGCGAACAGTCTGCCACTTCGCACCCTTTTTGTCAAAAACGCAAAATAAAATCAAGGCTTCCTATACTAATTGACTCGGATTGAATAGGGGCCCAATTCCTGATCACTTACCAAGTCTACAGTGTGAATTTGCTACATAAACAAAACCTTATACATTTTGTTATCTTTTTAGTGGACACAAGTGAGCACAATAGAGGATCTGGTCTGCATGACGCGAGGTGCTGGGAACATTCTGGAGATCAGTAGAAAGGAAGGCCCACCTCTAATTTTCCAGTTCAAAACCGAGGCGCAGCTCTCTTCGTTTCTGTCAATATGCGATGGGTATTACCGGTATGTTTTCTTTGACATTTTATATAAAATCCTCAAATATGTAGAATATACAGGATAGAGTTTGATTAGTAGTTTCTTTTAAAAATGTATACCTTTGCTAATAAAGTACGAACTGCACGTAAGAAACAAAAACGTTCCCGATTAACCCACCCTTATGAAACAGGTATTACCGGTATGTTTTCTTTGACATTTTAATAAAATCCTCAAATATGTAGAATATACAGGATAGAGTTTGATCAATAGTTTCTTTTAAAAATGTGTACCTTTGCTAATAAAGTACGAACTGTACGTAACAAACAAAAACGTTCCCGATTAACCCACCCTTATGAAACCCTTATAGGCTATCTTGAGAAAACCAAAACTAGGCAAATAAGAAAATCGTTTGAAATCGTGCATTAAACTAAAAGCTTTTAGCGTGTTTTTTGTACACATTCAATAATACAAACTGGCTTATTAAATTTAGTTTTATCTATGTTTAATTTTCCTTCTAACAGAACTTATGGCTGGACTTGGCTGGACTATTATGTGTTGGCTCATATTTAACCCATTACCAAAATTATAGATAAAGCTTTGCAAAAAAATTCAAATCGTTTGCAAAAAACAAATTTGTTCAAAAGGATAGAATGATGTGCTTACTATCTTTAAATTATGCCCAAACATGTTGCTTTAAAAGTAATTAGAATAAAAAAAATATATGTTTTACTGGCAAACCTGAACCCGTCGCTCAGTGTTTAATCGCGCGCGACGCGACTTAGTTGAATCACTAGTACGAGGAGCTTTTTATTTAGAAGCATATATAACTTTAAATTAATATAATAAATAAAATAAAATCGAAAACTTGAAATATATTTCGGCCCTTAGTGGGCCGTCGTCAGTCAAGTATGACGGCCCACTAAGGGCCGAAATATATTTCAAGTTTTTCAATTTTCTGTTATTTATTATATATACTTATTTAAAGTTATAATAAAAAGCTAATGGAGGCATATTATATATCTATTAAAGTATTACGAGGAGCGTGACACGATGTTTTTGCGACTAAAGAGTATGTCACGCTTCTCGCACTTATGATTCAACTAAGTCGCGTCGCGCGCGATTAAACACTGTGCTACGGGTGCAGGATTGACATATTACTTTCTAAACTATAACAAAAAATATTACAGGGGAAACATAAATATCTGTTCACCGTATAGTTTAGGATGTGCCTCCGCTGCCGGAGCCGGCAAGTTAATCATGAATTCTGTTAAAACAACAGGAAAGATTTTTGTTTTTTGCGGATTCATGCCTGGTAAAACTACCCCTTAGTTTAGTTTATCTACAATTTATTTACATAGAAACCTTTATGGCTCTTGTTACCGAGTTACCTAACATTTACGAATGACTTTAGATCATAATATAAGGTACGCGTCGACTGGTTCGCACCGGCTGTGACGCACGCACGGCACGCTACGGATTTTGGTTTGCTATGTATGGATTCATACAAGGAAATTCATACATAATAAAAGTTGTTATTGGTCCATGATACTCATCGCTTAACAAGCCTCCAGTTTGAATTTAGAAGATGGTTACAAATTCACCTTGTATAGCACTGCGTCCACTCACGGTACCACTCGCACCGAGCACCGGCATTTATGAACAATACAATTCCGCCCAACCCTTTGCGTGCCGAGCGTGCGTTGCGGCCGGTGCGGGCAAGTCAACGCGTACCGTTGGTGCACACACTATTGTTTTAGATAACAAATGTATCTTTTTGGTTGAAGGGCTGTAATAATTTTGGTTCACATACATTATTGTGCAGTTAGATATGCTATTTTACGGGTTATTTTATTACTTGATATGAATTATATTTATTAAGGAGTTTAATTTTTAAAAATTGGTTGGGTTCAAAAATTCTTTTTATAAACAAAAAAATTGTAACGTTATGTTTTTATGTATAAAATTATTTATTTATTGCCATTTATGATCTTTTAGGTTGATGGTGAAATGGACTTTTAACCTCTCCAACGACGACAAAACGCCGTCACTTGTGTATCTGTACCGACTTCGATGCCACGGCCCGGTTGGGTGAGTAACAAATCACTATAATGTGGACACTATTTGTATATAAAAAGCTAATTCGTATTTATAATGAAAGGAAAGACTAGAGTTTGACCAAATTGCGTCATTAAAATTCAGTGCACTACACTCAGGGACATAATTAGAGGAACGCAAAAAAATGGTGAAGTTACTCGAATTTTTCATGGTTTTTAGGATTCCGTAGTACCTTTATGGTGAGACTCCGTTGTCCGTCCATATGTCACAGCCTCATAACTTTAACACTGTTAAAGATAAGGACTTGACTTTTTTCACAAAAATAGCATTAAGTCTCGCTTGCGCCGCGTTCTGATGCGGACACGTTTTATAAAACTAGGTATATCGTTTTAGCGCGGTGCAAGCTGTCGCTCGCTATCTTTCGTCATGAGTAGTGAACTCGTGGCGAATGAGCTGCTGGCGTTCCTGCAGCAGAAGCTGGATGTGATGGACGAGGTGTCCACTGTCCAGATCTGCGCTACCAACTTCAGCGAGACTGACATCGCGGCTGCAAAGTCGTTGATATACACCGTGCTGAACAAGCGCGGTGAGATGGTGTCCCGCCGGCGTGACGGGACAAAGAAAAGCCTGCAGGATATTATCACGCTGCTCAAGGAGACCGACCCTGACGACGTGCCGACATTCGTGACGAAGGACTTAAATAAGCTTCCTTCCGTCACATTCGACCACGTCGATGTAACGAGCCTAGTGAAGGACATTGTGGTTCTGAAGGCCAGTCTCGCGGATGTGCTGACGAAAATGGATGCATCTCAGAAAACCGTCGCAGATTTGCGTAAAGAACTCGACGAGCTACGCAAACCTGTGGCGGTAACTAGGTCACCAATCGATGTGTCCTACGTAAACACGCATCGCGGAGCCGGCCTCGATATATCGTCGTCGATCTCCGCGTCAGCAGTTTCGTCGCCAGCGCCTTCGTCGATTGCTGAGCCTGCAGAAGGCACCGCCAGTGCACCCCACAGCCCCGCACCCGTCCCCGCGGCCCCTCCACGCAGTGCCGCACGAGCTCCTCGCACCGCCCCGCTGCCCGTGTCTGCAGCTCTGGCGAAGCCTCATCATCGAGATTTCGCCAGCGTCACCGCGAGCGCTCCTGCCGCTCCCAGTACGAAGCCCGTGCCAGAAAAGGCATTGAACCGGGCTAATGAGGATCGTTTCGTGACGGTGCAAAGGAGGAAGCGTCAGCTTCCAGTTGCTGGAGTCGCACCGCAACGTCAACTTTTTGGCGTTTGTGGTGCGAGTACCGGACTGCTTTCTGCACCTCGTCATGGAGGAAAACTTTTGGCCGCAGGGCGTGGTGTTCCGTCGCTTCCGCGGACAAGTGCCACGGGACAGTTCAAAGTGAAGATTTAATGTATTTGTATGTATTTGTATATATTTCAGTTTGTAAGGTATTTATTTGGGCCACAGATGCCTGATAATCAATGATTTGATTTGATTTGGTTTGATTAATTTACCCACATATCACGGTGTAAAAAACATATGATGAAAAATTTCAAATTGTTCAAAATAATTTTCTAACTATGAATTTAACTAGTCCAAAACTAAGATTTATATATTTTATTGCGAAGCCCATCGCTTTGAATACTCTAATTATTATTAGAGTGTATTACAAAATTGCTATCAATCAGAAACAAATTTAAAAGCACAATTATTTTTTGAAAAAAATCCTCGGGCTAGGATTTGAACCTGCGACCTCCTGCCTTCAAGACAGGCGCGCTACCGACTGCGCTACCGAGGTTCGTATCTGGAACGATACATTTTTCCACCATATCTGTACCAAAACTACTTGTAAATTACTTTACAGTTAATTATTGTAAACATTTCTTCAATATTATCTGAATTTTCAATTCTCTCATTGGACAATCCAGAGTTTTGGTTGAATCAATTAAAATTGTAATCCGTAAACAATATTCTTGTCATAAGTTTTCGCCGGGGACTTAACTTTTTTTCATCTTATCTAGGAGTAATACTGGGTCCTGTCTAGGAGTAATTCTGGTGCAATTTTGAAATCGTGTTATCACTCGTGCGTCTGTATTTCACAAGCATTTCTTGTTACCCGATGCACTAGTTCGACCCAAATCTTGCATAAAAATAGCAAAACGACTGCTTTTCGAAAAGAAACACGAAACGGTAACACCAAATAACCCAAGGAGTCACAAAAAGTTTGAATGGAAACTTTTCTTGCGTTCCCCTGAATATGTCCATGAGTGTATTTGATCTTGACATCAACACGCATTAGTAAGGCGGTAAGTATTTCTAGGTATTTTCTAGACAGAAGTGTTCAAGGTTGTGTCAACATTGTCGTATTCTGCTTGAAAGAACGCTTTATTTATGTTAATACAAGGTGAAATTTAATCAACCGCCAGAATTCATACTGGAGTGTCGGTTAGTGATCAGGAGCAAGATTCAATGACCCTTTTACCGAAAGCATAAAAAAAGGTTGTTCCCGTACGAACTGGACTAGTTCAAATACTATTCCTAGTACAGCCAGTACAGGAATATATATATTTTTTAATTTCGATGGGTCACATTCAACATGGCATTTCACATTGTTCCGGATTACTAACCAATTCGGGCGGTTGATTAAATTTCATTTTGTATAAAATTCCTGCAGAGGGAAAAATTATGCTTCCGGTTGTGCTTCGGAAAGCACGATATCTGATGACTACGATGTTCAACTAGGTTGTCCCAGGAGGTTACCCTCAATTATTTTTTCCAATGGACTAGAAAGCACAGAATCACCGCATATGTCTCGTAGTCCGATAGAAACACTATTAAAATCATTAAAAATCCTTTTAAATTAGTTGTATATTTACTTTTTGTACACTTTTCTAACTAATCTTGGTCGAGGACAAGATATTTGTAAATGATGTGACAAAAAATTACGAATCACTTGCAAACGTTTATTGTGTTTAACCCACAGACATTGATCTAAAATTCTAAATAGATGACGTAAGTGTACCAACCTCTATGAAAACTAAGCGTGTCACGTTTTACGTGGTTTGAGTTTTAGAAAGAATTCTAAGACTTTAGACATAAGAGTCAAAGTTGTAGGAGCCAATATCTGTGTAGGAAGAGCATCGCTTTCCCTTTTGGCGCACTTTTTTCGCACGTGAAGTACATACATTCACGTCATCTATTTAGATCTATGTTTGTGGTTTAACCAGTTGACTATTTTCAAAACATGATCTTGACTAAAACGAAATAATTACTAAATAAGTAAAAGAAGTTCAGTTTGAATAGATAGTGCAACCATAGTGGATAGCACTAAAGCCGATTCTGAAGGCTTTATTTTTAGTTTTAGTGCTGTCAAAACAACATTTTTTCATTGCAAAATAGTACATAAGTGCTTAGAACAGAATCTAAATTGCTTCGGAAAATTTCATGTTTTTTCAGAACTAAAATTAAAATTAAAGCCTTCAGAATCGGCTATAATATCTATTAGCACTGAAGAAAGCGACTCGTGAATTAAAAGTTGTTGCAAACCCATTTTTATCGGACTCTCGTATTCAGGGATTCTGAAGAAACTATCGCTTAGAACCCGTGCAGGGACCAATACTTATTAATTTTAAATTTACTATTATATTACTATTAATTTTAAATTGCCATATACAAGGTAAAAATAGACTGCGATCTTTAAATAAAACCACATAATCAACAGATCATACTAAACAACTCTCTGAATAAAAATACCCGCGCAAATCTTCAGAGATTCAGCTGTAACCTAAAGACTTTATCTTGCAGGAGGAAGGTCTATTTTAGAACGCTGCGCGTGAACATCTGTTTCACGGACGACGCTGCCTCAAAAAACGCCCGTATCTCGTTGCGTTAGGGTTCAAGCATATTTGTTTGCAATATTTCTTAAACTAATGGATTGCGCGGGTATGTTTCTTGGGAAAAGTGGTTCAGTATGATTGGTAGAATGTGTAGTTTCATTTAAAGATAGCTTTTTACAGCCGGTATGTATGTATGTGATAATATACGTAAGTAAATGCTACATGTGTATTTTTAGGGGCGCGTTTTCATATCAAAAGCTAAAGGAGAAGAGCGGCAATGCCAGCGCATACATCATGAGGCAGTGTAAGGACGAATATGACGTCTATTACTTGGACGTCTTGAAAAACGGGTATGTTCATGCTTTCTCAGTTGTGGCCTATTTTTTATCGTCAATGGTGTCACACTTGGATCTCATTGTCTTACATCGTTATCATTACAGGTCCCGGCAGTAAATAATTCACATCGTATCGTAGCGTCATTTCTATCGCACAAAGCAAGTCCGGTGACAGAGACGGCGCTCTATGAAGCTGAAGATAGCCGATGTGCATTATTCACTGCCGGTCACTGTACATAGTGTACATTGCTATTGTTATTATTTTTCAGTGTTATGATAAAAAGTTCTTGTTAGAATTTAACTAAACCCTTAAAATCGAAATTTAGTTTTATTACTACATTTACCAAGAAACTTGTTACGCTTTTTCTAGCTATTATCTCATAAGGAATCGAAAAAAAAATGATTTCCATACTTTTATTTATTACTACATACATTTACCAAGAAACTTGTTACGCTTTTTCTAGCTATTATCTCATAAGGAATTGAAAAAAAAATGATTTCCATACTTTTATTTATTGTTATTTATTCAATATTTCAATTCAATCAGGTACTAAATTATTTAATACTGTACATATTTATTTTCACTTAGTTTCTGAAATAGCGTGCAGGTGTACTGCAAACTTTAGAAATAACTTTGTTCGTCACAATTAATTCACATGTATAATGTAATTTCTAGCCAATCACGATACGTTTGAAAGCGACATCGATAGATTTATGTAGAAGTTAGACAATAAGGCCCTAGGCCTGTGTTTGCGCTGGGCCTGGTAACTTATCTCTTTTATTGACTGTACACAATAATCCCATTGCCAAAGTGTGTTTGTTGGTTTGTTCTTCTTTCAAGCAGCAACGGAGCAACGGATCGACGCGATTTTTTGCATAGAGATAGTTTATGGGCTATGAATGACATAGGCTACTTTTTATCCCGAAAAAATGCAAACTAATAAGCGCGGGTGAAGCCGCGGGCAAAATATAGTGTTACAATAATAATAATCTGTGACCAAAAGGGGATCGCTATTGCTAGAGTGAATATTCAGCGTGTTTTTATTGTCACTGAATACGTTTGATGCAATAAGTTGGAAGAAAAGATTTGATAAAATAAATAATAATAATTAAATAATTAGGCCATTAAATAAAAATTGAGCTGTGAAGAAAATGCAGTTTATATGTATTAGAGAGTATTTAAGTTACGCCTAGCAAATGATTGACCTTTGTTATCAGTCATTGTTAGTTGCCTGACCGAAGCTATACCTTGTTTGTAAACAGCATTGACAAACATATTGACATACTAGCCTTTTGCCCGCGTTTTTTTCCCCGCGAATGTAATTAATTACTATGTCCCTAGGGAACTGCCCGTCCCCAGGGATCAAACTATAGCCTATTTATTTATTATTTCCTATGTCCAAGTGAAGAGTAACAACAGTGAAAGAATCGATTGCTTCAAAGATTTGATTGTTTGTATGTAGGGGGATACAAACAAACAAATGACAGTGGGCAGATTCGATCCAAGCGCCGCCGCGCCGCCAATATCAAGACATATTTTGTGCATCAACCGGATGCATCAGTACAAATACTTGGGACATTTAGTGACAGTTGACTTGAAAGACGATGAAGATATGGAATTGAGAGGGAACGCAGAGCATTGTCAGTCCTAGCGAACAGGCTGGCCCGCATGTTTTCCCGATGTACAGATGCAGTGAAAATTACTTTATTTATAGCTTACTGCACATCACTGTGTTCGGCGGCTCTGTGGTTCAGCTATACCAAAAAGGCTTACAATGCTCTGCGTATCCAATTTAATAACGCTTTTAGGGCTGTGCTGCGGCTGCCGCGTTTTTGTAGTGCGTCGGTGATGTTTGCTGAGACACGAACCGACGGTTTTGACGCCATCTGGCGAAAAAAGTCTGGCTCCTTGCTGCGCAGACTCCGCGGCAGCCCCAACACCTTCCTACAAGTTATACCCGATCGATTCGACAACCCGTTTGTGCTGAAACTTGTTGATCGGACAAGAACACTCCTAGTTATTAAGTACTAATATATAATAAGTATATTGTTACTGACAAAATGGACCCATGTTGTCTGATGAATAAATGATATGATATGATATTTTAAAAGAAAAGGTTCTATTTAAAAATCTATCCGAGAGATTTATATGACTAATTATGTTTTACAACCTCGATATACTTCGACGAAAGTTTTTGCAAATGTAAAAATCTTAACGAATACATTTATTTTATTATAATTTTTTTATTTTGATGGGGTTCTGCTTGCTTGAGGACTACATTATGTCCTTTTATTTGGCGCTTGGACCAACTACCATACAATATAAAACTTATTTATTTATACACAAGTAATTTTATGTACTTTGGACCTTTCTTTTACTGTATTAGGAGGGACCGCTTTTCTTTTATTGTTATATGGTTCTTGTGTTGTTAGTAGGTAGGTTAGTAAAATTTTTAACATTAAAAAACCTCTTTTTTTCAAGGAGAAAGGGTGTTAGGTTAGGGTGTATGGACATTTACGTGAGTTTAATATATTTATGGTTTACTATGTATGTGTATGTACGAATATATATATGTGTATATGTATATATATATATATATTTTTTTTAAATATCTTATTAATCTTATGTAATAGAGGTACGTAACGAAGCCGTTGCTGCGTGAAAGAAGGACAAACCAACAAACCAATAAACACACTTTCGCATTTATATAAGGGTACGGATTTGCGACTAGTTTCGTCTGTTTTATGATATCGTCGGGCGATAACAAAGGGACTTTTCTTAGTATCAAGATTATAATTTCAAACGGAAACGTTTTGACCTCTTATCTGCTAGAAATACTACGCGAGCTAAGCCGCGGATGAGAATTGGTGTTCAATATAAAATATTTATAATATAATATAATCAGCAGCCAGCAGCGGTAGCTCAGGGGTAGAACGTTGGCCTCTCAATCTTGAGATTCAGGTTCGATCCCCGGTCGGGCATGCACTAATGAGTTTTTCGGAATTTTTGTGCATAGTATTTATTCTTACTTGCTAAACGGTGAAGGAAAACATCGTAAGGAAACCTGCATGCCCTAAAAAGCGTGTATTTGTGCCCGAAGAACGGCGATAGGGTTCCCCACTCACTCGGACCACCTCTGACACTCCTTCGGGGATTCATGTCGTTACGATATATTTTTAATATATTATCTTTAGTGAATAATTCCGTCTTTTTGTACAGAAACGTGGATACCTTCAGAGTGGAGTTCAGGGATAAGCGCTATATATTCAATGACAAGGAGTACACTAGCATTCTGGAACTACGAGCGGACTATGAGAAGCCGGATGGAGAAATATACTTGGGATACTGTGTCCCACCTTCGGAATATGGTAAGTTTATTCATGTATTACAATAAATATACAGAAAGAAAGAAAGAAAATGCAAATTTATTGCCAAAACACATTAAAGCGATATGTAAAAGTTTTAGCGTCCCTGTTACTCCATATGCGAAAAAACCCTCGGTGCGAGAGGGACGGATTCGTGGAAAAGTAGCAAAACGTCGGGTTTTTATAAATATAAAATGTACTAAAGTTGCTATCAAAATTTCGTTTGACCACGTCCTAGATACCGTTAAAACGCATCTAATATCATATAATTGCAGTCCATATGTCATTCTATATTGTCAAACCAGAAGAAATGGTGTTGAAAAGGGCCTCATTTCAATAAATATTTCAATCGAGCCGAATTTCTCTAATCGCGTTTCTGTTTTAACAGATCCTTAGAAAAAGATTCCAAAAATAATATACTATTCTATCAAAATAATAAATTCTTTACTGAAGTAGATATGCAAGTTCTCAAAGTGTCGATTTTTTTTCCGTAGCGCCTTAAAAGGTAAACAAAAAAGATAAACTTAAACTAAACTTATAAGAGAACAGATATGTACATTTTATAATAAAATAACAGAATTTAATATACATACTATGTACAGTTTTGGCAAATGGATGTATGCTCAGCAAATGCTGTCTGTAAAATGTAAAAAAAATACAAACAGCGCTGGTTTTCAGCGTGTACCATGGCAGTTGACATGTATTTCGTTGATTTTAATTAGAGAAGCCAGTAGGCCCACCATGAGTTTTGCACTCGATACACGTTAGCGACTGCGTAAAATATTTTGTATGAGAAATTGTGGTCCTCTAGTAAACCGCAAGTGGCGCTGTGCAATTTCCCATACAAATATTTTACGCAGCCGCTAACGTGTATAGAGTGCAAAACCATGCTAGGCCTACTGGTATCATTTAATTAAACAACATACTGTATTGCTCAAACTGACCAACTTTCTTAAACAAATAATTAAGCTTAAAGGAAAAAAAAAATGCCCGTATTAACGAAACAAAATAATTTTTGTTCTGCTAGAATGAATGAATGAATGAATGAATGAATAAACACTTTATTGCACAGAAAAATTAAAATAAAACACAGAATACAGAAAAATAAAAGGCAAGGGCGGACTTATTCCTTAAAGAAATTTCTTTCAGTCAACCGATGGTGTGGAGAAAGGAAAAAAAAATTACAAGTATCTTATTTGTGCAAAAAAATAATCTTCTTCAAGCCTAATATTTTAATATAATATACTACATACTAATACATACACAAATACATAAATACATACATACAAATAAAGTAGCATAGTCAGTCTAGTCAGAGAGATGAAAGGTAATAATTTTTCAGGTTAAATCTAAAAGAGGACACAGAAGGAAGATTTCTGAGGGTTTGCGGAAGTTCATTCCAAAGTATAAAGTATATTCCAAAGTAAAGCTAGTCTAGCCTAGCAAACCATATCGAGCTCGATAGTGCGTCATACAGTCCTCTCTCTCACTCTGTTGATCTACCTCGAGAGATATAGACATGTTGTATCGAGTGGTTAAAGTAGGATATGGTCTGCTACGTATTCTAGACTCTCTGGTTTAGGGTGATATAGCAGAAAATGTATATCCCACAAATCTGTAATTACGTCAATTTATAAAAATCAAGCGGCAAATTAAATAACTAGAATAGAATATATATCCTGTCTTTGTTTTCTTAAATGAAAGAAATAATTTTTTTGATTTTGGTTTATTTATTATTTTGTCGTATTTTGTACCGTAACGTAAATTTTGACAACTTTCTAAAATTACCACTTTTTACACTAGAAACAAAAGTTAAGAGATTATTTTCATGTCAAAAAGATTAGCCTAATGTTTATCATTAATAGCTTCTAATTTGATTTGCTTTATTTTAAGAGTATTTTCTTTTCTAGTTAACTTTATGAATTTAATTATTTAGTAAATAAACAAGTTTGATTTACATCACTGATTTTAATAATAAAAAAGAACACTTGATCAATCAAATTATTTAAATCAATCAACTCTGATTTAAGTAACCATTATATTGATTTATTTGACAGATCAATCCCAGCTGTTGCTCTGCGGAGAGAAACAGAAGAAAGGAGTCTTCATCCAGCAGGACCAGCTTCCGGAGATACTCAAGGATAACAAGAGCCCGCGGTGTATTAGGAATTGCGAAATTCTTTACGAGGGTTTGTCTTATTCTCCTTCTTTTGTCAGAAGTCTAGAATCCATATTGGTTGGCTAACCTGCAGCCTTTCCTGTTTACCATAAATGTTATACTTTTTTTTCCCCACTGTTTAACGGCTCTGGATACAGTCCTTTTGAGCCAATCATAATTTAAAGTTACACTATGCATTGAAAAACGTAGTATGATACATGGGCGTAAGAGCAATAAATTACTCGGTTACGTGTTTTAAATTGTCCTCGTAATTTATTCCTTTTCGCCCTTGTAGCTTAAACTACTATTATGTTATCAACATTTTCTGCAAATTTGTTTTATCAATTTTGTCTTACGAGATTATGTGAGCAAGTAAATGTATTTTTTTACCATAGTTATGATGCTGTGACATACGAGTACGTATAGACGACAACAAAGTCTCTCTTTGGATACATAACCCTGAATTCCATAAGGTGGAAGCGACGGATCGCGTTCCGAAACGCCAAACTTTTGATTGTTAATCTTATTTTTGAATAAAAATCATCAAATAACTGTCATTATGCGGCCATAGTCTTATGTCAATTAGGTTTTTCTAGCCAAGTTGTGTTATTTAATGCATTACTTTGTAAATTATTCTACACTTTATAGAACAACAACACTTTAAAAATTTAAAAAAATGTATGTAAAGTGCACCTAAAAAGTGTTTATAGTTGTTGTGCAGGATCATTTGAAACGTAAATCATTTAAATAACAAAACTTTGCTGAAAAAGCCTTAGTGACAGAACTTAACTTAATTTAAGCGTTCTGTCTTTTTCTTTCTGTATCGAAAAGAGAAGGACAGAACGCTTAAATTAATTTTAGTCCTGTCAAATAAGTTAAATCGTGCTACACCGAATCGACAACATTAGCAAAACTATGCTCGCCTAATGCTTAATCACAATTTTTTTTAAATTAAAAAATAAGGAGAAATCAATCGTAAGTTATGCGTTTGGGAACGCGATCCATCGCATCCACATTATAGGTTTTCAACCGTTGAATGGACTAGCCGAATTTACCTATTGAAACGAATTCATTTAATACAAAATTAGGCCATTTAAAGTTTTGAATTTGTTCGAGCAGGTGATTCAAGGGATTTTCGAGATAAGGGGCTCCATAATGCTAAATTTCCCTTTTGCATTGTGTTCAGTTCCAATAATGTAAAACTTGAAAAAATATGGCGTGTTTTTTGACTGAAGAGAATTATTAATTACAGTTTATAAATAAACTTACTTTCAATCTTCTTTAAATTATATAACTTTTGAAAAAGCATTAATTACACGAAAAAAGCGATTCAGCTCCCAAAGCCGATTAAAACAAAACAAACACATGCAGATACTTATCAGAAAATCACATCTTTATTACATTAAGAAATTATAATCAATGTCCTGATGTAGCCGCGATTTCAAAATAACTACAGTTTTGCGCGCGCGGCATTTGATTAGAGCAGGATAGACAGTTAAAAAATCAAAAGCGTTAGAGCAGGACTGAATTTTAGCATTGTATTTGTATAATATTTTTCAGACAAACGGTCAGTGGGTACCAGGCGTGTAGATGCGGCAAGTATCACGATCACGTGCAAGGGCCTATGGAAGATAGACGATACGAACAAACTAGACATCGCTTACAAGAAAGTTAAGGATGATAAAGTAAAAGACGAATTGAAGGTATGAGGTTACTTATACTGGGTGTTAAAATGAAGTTGTGGAAGCCGAAAACTGGCGATTACTTTTACTACGGAACCAACACTCGAAACGAAAATATGCTGTTTCGTAGAAAAGTTACATAGCTATCCGATCAAAATGTATCAAACCACTGATTGTTTTTCTCTCGATTTCTCAATTTTTTTTTCACGAAAAGTTGTTCGTATGTACGGGTACTATCGCCAGTTTTCGGCTTCCGCAACTTCATCTTAACACCTTGTATTCAGCGCAGCGCGTTGAGATGGGGCAGTATGGGAAAATAAATAACTCTAAGACTCAGGAAAATGTAGTCAATTATGTATCATAATATATTTTTATGAAACTTTGTTTGTTTTAGAAAATTCGCCTTCATTAAAAAGTCATCTTAGTATTTTAACTGATATAGAGAGTTTTGAGATTTTCTTCCTTGACGCCTTTTGAAGCGTGAAAAACAACTGCCAGATATCAGAATCCTTGTTGATCAGTCAATCAATGTAATATAGGTAGAGTGTGTCTAATGAAAGCTGAGAGTGATAATTAATCGTTTTCAGGAACTGGCCACACTGGCTCACACTGCGTTAAATGTCAATTCTTGATTTTATAACCTCATCACCCAACCGTATTTCTGAATAATTTTGTGTATTTCGTCCTAAATAATGCCTAAAACAATAAGAAGCGGTGTCAGAAAGATTTTATACGGTTTAATTAAAAACTACCAGGACGAGAAAAGTGAACGTGATGCTGTTCTCAATAAAATAGTGCAATTGTTTACATTGATTTCGGAAATTGCTGATAGGTTTTACTGAACTGGTTTTGATACTTACTAGATTTATTTAATATTACATTTTTAACTCAATAAAACTTTTCAGGATTTACATTTATTAGACATGGTCTATCAACATGGCAGTTTTAAATGTTGAGTCTATCGTAATATTATAAATACTTCGATGGTGGATTCGAACCTGGGCGCTGGCAGATTTTATTGTCAGGGGGCTATAAATTATAATTGTATAAACTTATTTGCATCCTTATAATTATAATAAAAACAAGATAATACGTTCGGACAATTACGTCGCGTTTTTTCATAAAAAAATTGTAATAAAAAAAGTGCATCCTCTCGCACTCTCCTCCCGGCGCCCATGGATTATAATTGTAATACATTACAATTATAATTGTCGCAAGTAAAAATTTGGGAGTACCTGCTAAAGAAATGGAAAAACTAATAATAGAATTATTTTCAAGCATTACGCCCAATGACTGGAAAAAATATACAGACCATGTAATTCATGTTGAAAATGAATACAAGAAAAGAGACAATATACTTGAGGATGAACTAAATCAGTTTGTCATTAATGTAAGAGATGATGGTGATAGTGATGATGAAAGTGATGATGACATGGACGATTTTTTTACTGGCATTGAATTCCACGAATCAGATTTCGATTACGATTCGTAATTTTTGTATAATATTTCTATATTCAATATATTTTTATTAAAAAAAAAACCTTTATTATTATTGAAGTAGTCTGGTTTAAATCCCTATGTTTTCTTCTAAGGAAACCTCGATAGCAGGAAACATAGAATTATATATATCGTCACGACATGAATCCCCAAGGGCATCTCAGGAATTAACAGATCATCAGAGGTGACATTAATGCATAGAATTATGAAAACTAAACAACTAGCATACGTAATTAATTAGAGTAATTACAATCAAAATGTTAATGAATACTTTATTATTATTAATTTCCTATGCGTATGCACCCAGTCTTACAATCATAAAAACTTCTCTAGACATTTTTTTGCTTTACAATTTCCTATTATTCCTTAAGCTAAAAAGTAAGTATCAAATACGTTTATTCCTAGTAAATCCGGGGATACCCAACCTATATTTTTTAAATTTGCCGCCGTTTTTCACTCTCAGCTTTCATTAGACAGACTCTACTAATATTTTTTTTTTATTTCCTAGGGTTTCATCGATCTAGCAAGCAAATGGACAAGCTTACAAGAGAGTACAATAGTGAAGTTATACGGAATCACACTAAGTTCACCCACCGCTATGGTCCTAGAGTGGATACCTTACGGACCCCTAGACGAATACCTCAGGTACAGTACTTTTATCTTACGAAGCGACGCGCGCTTTACGTGTGGTAACCAAGTGTACAAACACGCTGTGAATGTGTGCGTCAGCGCAGGAGATCTCAGTGTACCGTCCGAGACGCGGGCGAAATGAAATGAAATATATTAATGTAGGTATATCAGATACACTTATTACAGGTCGGTTTTAATGTAATATAATTAAATAATCTATGTCTAATAGTTTTATATAATACGTAATAATATAGGGAAATAAAAAAATAATAAAGGTTAGGTTTACTTAAATTTAATAAAATAATACACTTGAACAAAATACAAAATATTGGTATAGGGAATAAATAATATTAAAATTATATGCAATACATATAATAAATATATGCCTAACTCCGGCCATTAACATCCTGCTAAAACTTCTTTAGGTGCAATGAGACTTTATTTGTTTGAAATAAATTCCGCCAACTTTCAACGCCTTTTCGTGCCCTCTGATTGGCTAAGCCACGCAGTGATAAAGAAAGAGATAGAGAATCCCCGGTAAGTGAGAGTGAGAATTGTGATGCATAGTCAAGTCTATGCAAAAACACTGATAGTTGGCGAAATCGGACAGTACGGCATTACCCATCTCTGGGCTAGCTGTTCGATGATTGCACATAGGGCGTTCAACAACAAGTGAGAATGAGTATGTTGCCGGTAACTTTTATTAAATGTTATTTTATTTTTTCGATATAGTCGCCTTTTAGTATAATATACTTGGAATATGTTTTTTCTAAGCTTAAAATTCCTTTCCTAAAAACTTCTTCGTCCTAAACACCTAAAAATTCCTGTACTGCAGCGACTACTGCTTCATCGTTTTTGAATTTATATCCTCTCAGATACTCCTTCAACTTGAAAATAGATAAAAATCACTAGGGGCAAGGTCGGGTGAATATGGCGAATGCTCAAGTATTTCGAAGCGAGCATCTCGAATTGGTGTACGTCAACTTATGAAACAGAAGTTAACTTTACCTACTTTCTCGGCTCATTTTAATAACTACATGCCACAAGCACTCTAAAGCCAAGAAAGTGTAAAATCGTACGTCAAAAAAATAAATTTTCTCCCTATCAACTTTGTTTTACCCACACGTATTATGTTCTAGTAATATTCTGGTTTTTTACTCGACCCACCTTATCTGTTTTTTAAATTTTGATGCTAGGAATTGTTCCCTTTGCCACAAATATTTGGTAGTAAACATTGTTATTAATTATATATATATATTTTAAATATTATTTATCGACGTTGTGGTCTTATTGTTGTGGTCATACCATTAATGTCGAGTCGTAGCCTTTTTTGCTACCGTGGCACATACACATCAACACATTGACAACCAACAAATGCCTTTGTTATGTTACATAACAGGTTTATGTTTAAATGAAACGCATGTTTTTATTTATCTTCTTTGTTTTTTTTTTCTGTACGTGTTAATTCTCAAATATTTTAGACATGAGCTAAATTTGTATCCATAATGTTTATGTATTTATGTGTTATGGTACTTAATAAATGTTTTATCTATCTATCTATGTTATTTCAGAACGAAAAGAAACAGGATAAATCCGCATCATCTAAAGACGGTGGCCACAGGGCTGGCCCGCGCGCTCTGGCATTTGTCGGAATCTGGCGTAGTGCATGGACACATTAGGGCTCGAAGGTTGCTGGTCGCGCTGCAGGATGATGACAGGATTGTCGTCAAGTTATCCTGTCCTAGTCTCCGAGCTTATAGGAAGGACGAGTGAGTATCAGCTAATTGTATTTTTCTCTCTCATTACCCATTACTCTAATATGTTAAGTTTGGACAAGAAATTAAACTTCATTTCCACATGGGTTTTTCTTCTGTAAGTTGTAACTTACACCTTATTGTATTATTTGTGTCCACTGATCAATATGCTAAAGGCTAAGTTCTAGGAACTAGGAAGAAGTTCTAGGAAACTAGGAAAAAGTTCTAGGAATCTAGAAAGAAGTTCTAGGAAACTAAGAAGAAGTTCTAGGAAACTAGGAAGAAGTTCTAGGAAACTAGGAAGAAGTTCTAGGAAACTAGGAAGCAGTTCTAGGAAACTAGGAAGAAGTTCTAGGAAACTAGGAAGCAGTTCTAGGAAACTAGGAAGAAGTTCTAGGAAACTAAGAAGAAGTTCTAGGAATCTAGAAAGAAGTTCTAAGAAACTAAGAAGAAGTTCTAGGAAACTAAGAAGAAGTTCTAGGAATCTAGAAAGAAGTTCTAGGAAACTAAGAAGAAGTTCTAGGAAACTAGGAAGAAGTTCTAGGAAACTAGGAAGAAGTTCTAGGAAACTAGGAAGCAGTTCTAGGAAACTAGGAAGAAGTTCTAGGAAACTAGGAAGCAGTTCTAGGAAACTAGGAAGCAGTTCTAGGAAACTAGGAAGCAGTTCTAGGAAACTAGGAAGCAGTTCTAGGAAACTAGGAAGAAGTTCTAGGAAACTAGGAAGAAGTTCTAGGAAACTAGGAAGAAGTTCTAGGAAACTAGGAAGAAGTTCTAGGAATCTAGGATGAAGTTCTAGGAAACAAGGAACTACTAAAAAAATTAAATCAACATAAAGTTACTTACTAATGATGGATGATTACTAATTGGAAACCCCATCTCCCCGAAAACGTATGTTCTACTGGGAAAAATAAAATGGCGCAAGTTTCACTTTTCCTTTAACATTGTTTATGCGTTGATCTCGAATGGGATGCATGTAGTAACAATAAAATATCGTAATGGATTACTACTGACAGTAATTGATGAATAAATTGTGACAAATTATTTATCGGAAAACAACAGTGCCGTACGCTGTCTGCATTTCTAATGAACAGGTGTCGAAAAATTACAATGGGAAAATACGTTTCGCTATCAAGCATTATTGGAAGTCAAATTGTAGGTTCAGGATGCATTATTGACGCAATAAATTAAAAACCGGTCAAATGCGAGTAGGACTCGTGCCCTAGGAGTTCCGTAGCATTTAAATAAGTTAATATACTTAAATAATTGAAACAGAAATTACAAACAAAATTACCTACAATATTTATCAAACAAAACTGCAAAATTAAGTTGGTTAAGTATTCGGGGACGTAATTTGTACGTAAAGGGTAAAACGCTGGCCTCCCAATCTTGAGATCCAGGTACGATCCCCGTACGATTTATGTGCATAGTATTTGTTCTTACTTACCACTTGCTGAACGGTGAAGTGAAGGAAAACATTGTAAGGAAACCTGCATGCCCTAAAAAGCGTGTATTTGTGCCCAAAGTACGGCGATAGGGCTCACCATCCATCTCGTTAAACTCAGGTGTACTGGATATGAACTGTGACTTGCATTTCACAGTTCACACTCGGAACACCTCTGACACCCCCTGAGGATATATAAGTAAGAGATAGACCCCGTAACAAAATGGTCTAAAAATTGCAACTTCACATTCCACATTTCTTTATTTTTGAAGAAAAAAAAAAACATTAATACACAACATGCCAGAAAAAAATATTTTTCTCCTTTTTCCTGTATGAAACCATTATTTAATTACATTTTAAATTAAATATTCGGTTTAAGGTCAACATTCTACATAACATAACATATCAAAGTTTCAAATCTCTATCTTATCCATCAAAGAGCTAGAGGCCTGTGACATACGGACAGACAGATAGACAGACAGACAGACTGACGGACAGCAGATTCTCATTAATAGGGCTCCGTTTTGCCAAATGGGTACGGAACTCTTAAAAACGGTCAGGCTGATGTAGCTAAAATTAAGCTTATTGGTGGGTTATCATCCCGTTAAGGGCACATAAAATCTTCGGTGAAATGTGAGTAAATTTCTCCGACATCTCGTGGAACCATATCATGTTGTTTTTCTTTTTGTTCCAGCGAGCCGTGGATCCCGATAGAGTTCAGAAACGACATGAGCCTCGCGAAGCTCTCAGAAGAAGGCGACATCTGGGCGTTCGCTACGACCCTGTGGGAAGTGTTCACGTACGGCAAGTCGCCCTGTGCCGCTAAATATGTCGTGCTGGTTAGTATGCGCATTAATTGCTTTTATCTACTCCCATACACACCCCACCTTGTGGCTTTTTACATCCGATCCCAAGACAAAGTCATAGGGCTAGGAAGGATACACAAATATAAATACCCTAACACACTTTTCTTGCATATCCTCTAACTACACACCCCTACACACACCCTAAGTATGTATTTACTAAACTTTCTTTTCTTTTTTATATTTATATTAATTTGTTAGTCACCTCTGTAAAGAATGGTTTTGTTTATTCACTTAATTTTGTATTTTTAGTTATAGGAAAGCGGGGACTCTTGCTACAGGTATTTTCATGCCCAATAGGAGAACTCGACTCAATGTATTTAATGTTTAAGCAAGCTAAAGAAATAAATAATTTTCATTTCCATTTCATTTCATTTTCATTTTCGTACTGCAAAAAGGTGATTTTATATTATAACACCGCAATTCTGCGCTGTGATTGAACATTGTGATGTTCGACTCGTATCCATTTTTTAATTTTATCTAAAACAATAAAAACACAGGCTGCTGCACTTTCGGTAACAAACCGTTCAATTTACGTATTTTATTTGTTGTTAAGATATTACTCAAATTTCACTATTTTTAGTTCTACTTAAACATAGTATAGGTAATGTTAATGGACTCAGCCTATTATAATGACATTCCATAGAAACCTCACAATTTTGTGATAGCATTTGTATGGAGGTATGCGCGTGATGGTGCTTCTTAGTGTATAATCCTTATTCGTAATATGGAAAAGGAGAAGGGTCAGCCAAATTAAATTTTATTTAATTTTAGATTTATCGAGAGACATTTCGTTTTCGAACACAATTTTCATGTTTTTTTAATAATCCCAGGAGGATGGAACTACCCGACTGCCTGCCCCGCCTTGTTGCCCAGCCGCGGTGTGGAGACAGATGCTCGAGTGTTGGCGCCACGACCCGCACGGCCGCACGCGCCCGCAGGAGATCATGCGCAACATGACACAGATGTTGCACGTCAATGATGATGGTAAGTTGACGCGGTGTGGAGACAGATGTGTTTTTTTTAAATCGAAATTAAACATTTTTATAGCATAAAGGTGTATCAAAAACCTGCCAGGGTTTATAGTATACCGAGATTCCTGTCTTATCTAAAAACAAACATATAATCTAACTAAACACATCTAGATTGTTAAAATACAAGTAATTATAGACTAATTTTAAGATATGTAATGTTTTATATAAACAAGTCTTACAACACACACTTACAATTGACTTTCCTTAATTATTAAGATATTTTAAAAACTTCTCTTTAAAGAAAGTTAATGAATGAATATGTGCTTCTGTGGTACAGATCTAAATCAAAATCAGTAGAAACAATAGAACGATTAAAGGTATCACAGGGCGGAGTGATAAGTCTGGTAAAATTTTACTTTGGTGTAAGGTTATCGCAAAAAGGTTATATTATTTTTAAATGTATCCTTTTTAAGGCAGAATGCAAAATTTCAGGCATTTGTGCTGGCCAGATAAATTCTCCCAGCTATTTAGAAAAAATATGTTGCTTCCATTTTTTAACCATGGAGAAAACTGAATTTCGTGTATTGATTAAAAAAGAAAAAATAATAACATTGTTTTTTGCGTAAAAAGACCATTACAGAAACAAAAAAAAGCTTGATAAATATTATGGGGACTCTGCTCCGTTAATTAAAATGATTCACAAATGGTTTACCGATTTTCGCTGTGGTCGCACAAGCACAAATGATGCCGAACGTTCAGGACGCCCAATTGAGCTCACCACACCAGAGATGATAGCCAAAATTCACGATATCTTTTCAAACGACTGAAATCCTGGAAATAATAGCGAGGATGAATGAAAGTAGAGTGACGAAAGGAATTTATGGTGCGCAATTCGAAGGTAGAGCTCGACCAGCCCGCCCTAGAAGGACGTATGCTGACCAAATTGGCGAGTTATTGAAGAAGGGCAACGTCAAAAGTACCCGGAATAGAATAGCTTGTATGACTAGATTAATGGATGTGGAAGGATCGTAGCATATGGAAATCTGTAGTCTCTGCCTACCCCTCTGGGAGACAGGTGTGATTGTATGTATGTATATATGTACATATGTATGACACTTTAAATCACCAATATAAAAATTGGTGTAATATACGCTTAACCTGTAAAGTGGCGAAAACCGGAAATCCATTGTAAATTAATTATTATCTAAAATCAACAATTCTAATGATTAAAGTTGTTGTTTAATTAAAAACGTGCTGAAGTTATGTTCTCTTTTAAGTAAAAAAATAACAGTTTTTTAAGTTTTTGGCAGGTTGGGGTGTTAACTGAGTGAAACACAGGTTAGCGGTTAATAGTCCGATATATTCTAGTGGCTACAACCACACAAGAAAACACGTTGATACTACACAAAGTCGGGAAGAGAACTGGCGAGGCTACGTGCCTTGCCACAAGTCGTGCACAATTACTTATTGCTACAATCAGCAATTTCATGACTCCACAGTACATCCCTTTCTACAAAAAAATTTTTTTCAAAATAAAATTTTTAACAAACTAAAAACATCTTTCATTGATTGTACCTAAATGTTTCAAAACATACTACACTGATTGTACTCTGATACACTGTTGCAATAATAACATAATCTGACTCGACATTTAAACAATTGTAAACACAAAACAAGCTCGTAACATGAAACTGCCTACTGGCTGACGCAATTCTTATCTTGCTTTAATGAAAATAAATTTCAATGAAATAAAATTTCAACATTGTATAGTACCATAATGTAAAGACTATTTTATAATATAACATTACACAAGATTCTTTAAGAAAACAATACAAAAAAATGAATATAAAACTGAAAAACTCTTTAACACTAACTTCTGTAGAAATTACTCTGAAATTGAATACAAAATTAACAGATAACACTTGAATATCGAAACAGTAAAATAACATAATAACGGTGTTATAATATCAAAAATAGTGCTATAATAAAAAAATTTCAATTTGTTCAACTACACAATTCATAACTGGACTTTACACAGTATATTAATGTGAAAAAAATGCTATCATAAAAAACTTTAAACAATTTATAGAGGAAAAATACAAATACAAAATTGTTACCTAACACATGAAATACATTTTATCTGACATCTATTCGAATCCTAAACATTTCTTAACTTTTTGGTGATCAATCCAAAAGCTAGAAAAATATCTAGTATACCAATAGTATATCTTTACGTCATGTAAGAAAAAATTCCGGAAATTTCTACTTACATGCTTCATAGTTACACAAATTACAAACATAAATGACATTTCAATACACAATACACAAGAAAACATAAAAAATAAATTTCGCATTGCATCAAGGGTCTACATTTGCATTCTATTACGGAACCCTGTTTATTCGTCTTTGCTTATTTGCTCTAATTCGATGTCACTCAGGTAGCGTTTCCTGCTTAACCTGACTATATATCGACATTATAAATCACTTGAAAACAATAATAAAACACTAAAAAATTACAATCTACAAGAAAAGAAAGAAAAAATATCTAAGTTTCGGAAATCTCTCTAGGATCCCTTTAATGCGGAAAGAAAAAAAAATATAACTTGATAGTTTGCAAAAATACTCTCTAGGCCATTTTACGATTCACCGAGGGCTCGGAACAACTTGAAGAGTGTTCAGGTTAAAATATGGCTTGCCCGTATCTATAGTTTCATTTAGTTCGCGGGTTCATATTCGAGTTATAAACTCACGGAACCCTAACATTTCATATCTATAATTTCTACGTTACACATGCTATTGCATTGAGATCTGAGTTGATTAATCCGCATTCCCCAAATCTAATACCTTTAGCTATTCTTTAAAACTACTTTCTAGTATGATCACTACTTTGTACCTTAAACAAAAATAACACAATGGTCACCGTTTCGTAAACTTTCGATTTTATGTTTCAATTTGCCTGCTGACGTCATTCGTCCTATACATGTTGCTGCATCGTATTTTGGAATGCCTGTGGAGCACTCTCCAAAGTTGACGCTCTTAATTCTTTTCTTAACCACTTTCGCATATGATTACTACACTTTGTATATAATACGTACACTGATAAAAAACACAATATGATAACTGTTATTACTATCACAATTCCATAAATCTCCATTTTTTCTTCTAATTTCGAATTACTCGACTCATTTGCACCACTCTGTGCTATGACAACTTGCTCGCTTCCACTTTGCGGTTTACCCATTTTTCGGAATTTTAACCACAAAATATTTACACGACTTTTACAAAAAACTGAATCTTTATCACTGAACCTCACAATATGTTCTGTATGCAAAACTAAAAATAATACTCCTTACGTACTCTAATCATTGCTCTAGAAAATCTACAAACCTAACTATTCTGATACGACGCGACGTGAGTTAGGTAGCGTTTTCTGCAAAACCCGACTGTATAGTCGTCAAAATAAACCATTTTTGAAAACAATAACACAACATAATAAAACAAAAAAATCTGAAATAGGTACATAAAATACAAAGGTTCATAAAATATCTAAATAGTTGCTTCGTAACACGATATCACTGCATGAAATTGTACTGTATCCGGTCGTCACAAGAATTGTCACACGTTGTCAGCACTTTCGTATGTGTGTGTTCATATACACATCCTGGTTTCTCTGTAATGTATATCGGGATCTTGTTTCTTTACACATGTCGTATGTTGCTAATAAAAATTCGCTAAATACCTCCATGGCTCAGAAAGCTTCTCAAAATATTCCTCGATTTTCTTCTTTTGTAGCTACGTTCTTGAATTCTCTTACTTCTCTTGGCAACGGTGTCGAAGTCATCACTTGCAACACGTCCGCACCTTCACGTTCCGATTTTTTCTTCGGTATGCTGTCCTCTAGGCTATATTTGTTATCTGGGCTACTGCTGACCCCCGGGTTTCGTTTTTTCTCCGGGCTAATGCTGACTTCCTGCTGTTGTCCTTCGATAATATCTCTCCTCCGGGCTGTATCTTCCGGGTTGTCATCTTGCCGGCGTTTTTGTAAATTTTTCTGCCTCCGCCTCTTGGATACTCGCCGACCACAACGTAAGTCGTTGTAATTCCCGCCGAGCCACGACTCTACTCGACGGGGAGTTCTCTTCCCGCTGTCCTGTCTGTTCAGTTCACGAACATGATACCCCAACAGCCATAAAACGCACTGTCCAGAAATCGACGTTCGGGGTCACCACTTTGGCAGGTTGGGGTGTTAACTGAGTGAAACACAGGTTAGCGGTTAATAGTCCGATATATTCTAGTGGCTACAACCACACAAGAAAACACGTTGATACTACACAAAGTCGGGAAGAGAACTGGCGAGGCTACGTGCCTTGCCACAAGTCGTGCACAATTACTTATTGCTACAATCAGCAATTTCATGACTCCACAAGTTTATAAAAAGATCACGGGACTTCCCCCTACTTTCGGGACGGATATGTCATCCATTCCCTACAATACTCTCTTATATCTAATTAAGCTATTTAATTTCTAGACGTTTCCGAAAGCGAGCTAAGTTACAGCGACAATCCTTGCTACTCGACCAGTGAGATGGGCAATCTCATTCCAATCAGCAGTTCCAGTTGCAGTGGTGGAAATATCGTGAGTCTGACACTTTTTATACGGATTCAGTACCGGCTGGAAAGGGGGCTACGGGTGCGGTAGGGGGTAAGGGGTACATCCCTTTATCGAGCTGTTGGAGCAACACGTCAGAGTTTCGAAATAATAACTTTTATTATAATTGACCTACTTTTTGTCTGTCCATTTAATTTACTAGTTATTTATTTATAAAAATAAATTATTTAAGAAGGGTCACAAACTTGATTCAAGCCGGCTTGAAAGCGGTTAAGGTTAAACGTCAGTTGCTTAGCACAAAGTGCATAACTTAACTTTGTATTTCTTGTTTAGAAGCTAAAAATTAAAAACATTCTCAATTATATCATTAATTATACGTACCTACTTAATATATAACATTAAAATAATAATTGTCAGTTAATCTAACATAAATTAGTAATGCGACAAGATAATATTATGACGTGATATTATTTAAGAATTAATTTGCTTTAATTTGCTATGCCCTTACAGGGTCATGTTTGATACCACTTATGTATATTGTAACACCCTATATTGTACAACATGAATGCAATAAATATTTGAATTTGGATTTGAATTTGGTATGTGGCAGTTAACACCAATAGTTCAGTATTAGTGAGGTCTATACAGCATGAGTTTGAAATTTAATGCACAATTAGTCATGATCTGGTCCAAACAAAGTTAAAACAGCATTTTTAGTTGGTTTTGAGAAGATCATGACTAATTGTGTATACAATTTCAAACTCTTGCTTTATAAACCTCACTAATACTGAACTATTGGCGTCAAATGGCACAGATCAAAAAGCTTTTCAATTTTAAATTTCTAAACACGAAAAACAAAGTTAAGTTATGCACTTTGCGCTAATCGACTGACGTTTAACCTTAAGGTAATGGTAGTTCCTTGTTTTAAGCAGTTGGTATTTACGGTACCGAACATACATGGGGGAGCGCGGGGGCGCGGGTAGTGGCGGGCACGAAAGCGTTTTTATCAAAGAAAATCTTTATGTTGACGGAAAGGTTTTTTCGTAAAGAATATCGCAATAAATAGGTATGACCCATATATTTTCGGCTATGCAAGCCCTGCTTGATACCCCTAGCCGTTCTTGCGATTTTGGGTCGAGATACGATTTTTGTATGCAAATTTTAAAACTTATCGCTCGAGCGACTAGTGATCTAGATTCGTAGATCTTGGATTGAATAGACTATAGGTGATCAGAAACAATACATAGTAAATCGTTTACATATTCTCTGCCTTTTTCCCTCGAATACTATTTTTATTTTTGAAATCAGTAGGTTTGTTCCGTAGTTGCTTTAATTACCGAGTCTCCAGTATGAATCTCCAGTATTGGCTATATCAATAAAAGTCACCATACATAACGTATTCATTTACTTCCCAGTCGAGCGGGGAAACGATCTCCACAATGCTATCATCGCAGAAGTCATCGAAGTGGAGTGTGTGGCCGGATCGCGGCTGTATGCCCCAGGACGAACCCACTAAGCTGCATTCATTCATATCACATCAGCAGGAGCAGAGCTTTCACTTTGTGAAGATCATAGGCAGTGTAAGTATTCTTCTCTTTACAAGATTAACTTGGACGATGTCTTTAAGTTTTATAGAAAGAGTTCAGGGTTCACGGCCGAATATAGTGATAGATTTGTAAGTTTCATAATAGACTCACTGAACCTTAGATAGATCTGAATATTATAAAAATACTTATAGTACTCATAGTCCCAACTGTTTAACACATCATCATAACATCTAAAGTTTAATCATTGTAATTATTTTTGAGCCGAGTTAATCTTAAGATGTATGGCTTATAAAATAAATAAGATTAAAAAAAAAAGAAAAAAAAAAAAAAATTATTTGGGGCAATAAGAATACATAAGAAGGCAATATAATTAATAACTAAACAAAATTCTCAAAACTAACAAGACACAAACAGAAAAGAAAACCATAGCAAAATTAATATGAAATCATCCCATGCATTCACCGCCACCAAATGGGCCATGACTCAGCATGGTGCTGTGACGAAACAATACAATACATACTTATACACATAAGTATGCACATCAAGCCACAACGCTGGTATTCTGTTACAGCCAAATTGGGAGTGACATGCCATGACTCAGCATGGTGCTGTGACGAAACAATACAATACATACTTATACACATAAGTATGCACATCAAGCCACAACGCTGGTATTCTGTTACAGTCAAATTGGGAGTGACATGCCATGACTCAGCATTGTGCTGTGACGAAACAATACAATACATACTTATACACATAAGTATGCACATCAAGCCACAACGCTGGTATTCTGTTACAGTCAAATTGGGAGTGACATGCCATGACTCAGCATGGTGCTGTGACGAAACAATACAATACATACTTATACACATAAGTATGCACATCAAGCCACAACGCTGGTATTCTGTTACAGTCAAATTGGGAGTGACATGCCATGACTCAGCATTGTGCTGTGACGAAACAATACAATACATACTTATACACATAAGTATGCACATCAAGCCACAACGCTGGTATTCTGTTACAGTCAAATTGGGAGTGACATGCCATGACTCAGCATGGTGCTGTGACGAAACAATACAATACATACTTATACACATAAGTATGCACATCAAGCCACAACGCTGGTATTCTGTTACAGTCAAATTGGGAGTGACATGCCATGACTCAGCATGGTGCTGTGACGAAACAATACAATACATACTTATACACATAAGTATGCACATCAAGCCACAACGCTGGTATTCTGTTACAGTCAAATTGGGAGTGACATGCCATGACTCAGCATGGTGCTGTGACGAAACAATACAATACATACTTATACACATAAGTATGCACATCAAGCCACAACGCTGGTATTCTGTTACAGTCAAATTGGGAGTGACATGCCATGACTCAGCATGGTGCTGTGACGAAACAATACAATACATACTTATACACATAAGTATGCACATCAAGCCACAACGCTGGTATTCTGTTACAGTCAAATTGGGAGTGACATGCCATGACTCAGCATTGTGCTGTGACGAAACAATACAATACATACTTATACACATAAGTATGCACATCAAGCCACAACGCTGGTATTCTGTTACAGTCAAATTGGGAGTGACATGCCATGACTCAGCATGGTGCTGTGACGAAACAATACAATACATACTTATACACATAAGTATGCACATCAAGCCACAACGCTGGTATTCTGTTACAGTCAAATTGGGAGTGACATGCCATGACTCAGCATTGTGCTGTGACGAAACAATACAATACATACTTATACACATAAGTATGCACATCAAGCCACAACGCTGGTATTCTGTTACAGTCAAATTGGGAGTGACATGCCATGACTCAGCATGGTGCTGTGACGAAACAATACAATACATACTTATACACATAAGTATGCACATCAAGCCACAACGCTGGTATTCTGTTACAGACAAATTGGGAGTGACATGCCATGACTCAGCATTGTGCTGTGACGAAACAATACAATACATACTTATACACATAAGTATGCACATCAAGCCACAACGCTGGTATTCTGTTACAGTCAAATTGGGAGTGACATGCCATGACTCAGCATGGTGCTGTGACGAAACAATACAATACATACTTATACACATAAGTATGCACATCAAGCCACAACGCTGGTATTCTGTTACAGTCAAATTGGGAGTGACATGCCATGACTCAGCATTGTGCTGTGACGAAACAATACAATACATACTTATACACATAAGTATGCACATCAAGCCACAACGCTGGTATTCTGTTACAGTCAAATTGGGAGTGACATGCCATGACTCAGCATGGTGCTGTGACGAAACAATACAATACATACTTATACACATAAGTATGCACATCAAGCCACAACGCTGGTATTCTGTTACAGTCAAATTGGGAGTGACATGCCATGACTCAGCATTGTGCTGTGACGAAACAATACAATACATACTTATACACATAAGTATGCACATCAAGCCACAACGCTGGTATTCTGTTACAGTCAAATTGGGAGTGACATGCCATGACTCAGCATGGTGCTGTGACGAAACAATACAATACATACTTATACACATAAGTATGCACATCAAGCCACAACGCTGGTATTCTGTTACAGTCAAATTGGGAGTGACATGCCATGACTCAGCATGGTGCTGTGACGAAACAATACAATACATACTTATACACATAAGTATGCACATCAAGCCACAACGCTGGTATTCTGTTACAGTCAAATTGGGAGTGACATGCCATGACTCAGCATGGTGCTGTGACGAAACAATACAATACATACTTATACACATAAGTATGCACATCAAGCCACAACGCTGGTATTCTGTTACAGTCAAATTGGGAGTGACATGCCATGACTCAGCATGGTGCTGTGACGAAACAATACAATACATACTTATACACATAAGTATGCACATCAAGCCACAACGCTGGTATTCTGTTACAGTCAAATTGGGAGTGACATGCCATGACTCAGCATGGTGCTGTGACGAAACAATACAATACATACTTATACACATAAGTATGCACATCAAGCCACAACGCTGGTATTCTGTTACAGTCAAATTGGGAGTGACATGCCATGACTCAGCATGGTGCTGTGACGAAACAATACAATACATACTTATACACATAAGTATGCACATCAAGCCACAACGCTGGTATTCTGTTACAGTCAAATTGGGAGTGACATGCCATGACTCAGCATGGTGCTGTGACGAAACAATACAATACATACTTATACACATAAGTATGCACATCAAGCCACAACGCTGGTATTCTGTTACAGCCAAATTGGGAGTGACATGCCAATGCGAGATCCAAAAAACTAGCACGACACGTCACTGGGTGTTAAATTGATAACGTTTTTCCTTCAGAGTGTTCTACCCATACATATGAACAACTTTTAATATGGGACCAAAACTGAAATCGCGAAAAAAATATCAGCTGTTCCATAGAAAAGTTAAAAACCTACTCGACCGAAATGTATGAAACTGTCGATTTATTTTTTGTGATTTGCTTATAGTAAAAGTTGTTCATATTAATGAGTAGAACACCCCGTTTAAAGGAAATAAGTTATTATCATTTTAACATTCTGTATACCTTGTGTATAAAAAAGTAGTCACTCAATCGTGGCGTCATTTGACGTAATAATTAAATACACACGTTGAACGAAAAAAAATATAGAAGTCTGATTAGAGCTGAATAATGACCCCACGATAAATTGTGTTGAATATGTATGGCGACGGCTACAATAGCGTTCACTGTGTCTTTGAGTCGGCCAATCGTGGCTGACCTAGTGTCGCATGACAACAGTACGAACCAATCTTGACCCTTTTGCCCTTTTCAGTCTCTGGTGCCATTTTCGAATGACACTGTTAGAAATGAGTCTTCTAAGTTTTTTTCATTCGCCGGCTACACAATTGTGGCACAACCGATATGACTTGATATAGTCTTTCTGTTGCTCAGCGGGTTTCTGAAGGTGTGTTAAGCCTCATTTACATAAGAAGAGTTTCTCGAACCCGAGCGGCGAGAAATTGTAAGCGATTATCCTATGCGAGAAGTCTCCAAACGATTCTCGCCTGCGATTGTTTACATTCTGATAAAAAATCGTATCATTCAAGCGATGCTCGAATTCAAATGTCACAGGCGTTTCCACTACAGGCACAAAATAGATAGGTACTACCAGAAGGCAGACTCGACGACGGAGCGAGAACAGACGCGCACATGCATAGACGCGTACGTATGATGGTCTCGGC
Source organism: Ypsolopha sequella (assembly GCA_934047225.1). NCBI lineage: Eukaryota > Metazoa > Arthropoda > Insecta > Lepidoptera > Ypsolophidae > Ypsolopha > Ypsolopha sequella. The sequence goes on along the minus strand of OW204002.1, from coordinate 11,650,167 downwards.
AGAATTTCGTATTGGCATTCGACCGACTTCATCCGAGATCGTCGTGCACCTGTTTTCGCTAGTTATGTCGAGTAAACCTTCTGTAAGTGGTTGATGATCAGCTGATGCAAACAGTTTTGTTACAATGAAAAATAAATTGAGAATTTCACAAAGAATTTGTGTGTCGTTTGTTGTGAATTTTGAATAATCTCCTTAGCAAAAGTTGTTACCTTTGGTTGATACTATGTCCAGTTATTTAGTCCAAGGGAAATTCATTTCATTTATACCTGAGATTAAGTTATTATAAAAAAACACTCTTGACTTTTTCCGAGTTAAAGTTATGTAATGGCATAGACTAAGTTTTACTATACTTAGTCTATGGTAATGGGAACCATGATGTATGTTGTTTACCTAATTTACGAGTATTTACTGTTGATTGTGCAGGGTAACTACGGCAAAGTATGGATAGCGATGCTAGAGAGAGAAAACCGACGCATTGCAGTCAAAAGATTCAAGCCAGAGACCTCCCGGGACGACTGCATGAACGAACTGGAAATAATGAAAGTGAGATATACCATATGAGCCTTGACATTACAAGTCACAGTCTACACTCGGTACACCCGCGTTTCACCGATTATTTCGCCTCAACGTGATGAGTGGTGAGCTCTATCGCCGTACTACGGGCACAAATACACACTTTTTAGGGCATGCAGGTTTCCTTACAATGTTTTCCTTTACCGTTCAGCAAGTAGTAAGTAAGAACAAATACTATGCACATAAATTCCGAAAAACTCATGAGTGCTTGCGCGACAGGTGATTGAAACTGGATCTCAAGATTCAGAGGACAGCGTTCTATCCTTGAGCTAATACCGCTAATTATTTTACTAAAAACAATTGTACCAAAAGCGGTGATCAACAGGCAAAATTTGGCAGTTTGAGTTAATTTCTTACAGCTAGGGTGATAAAAGTAAATAAGCCAATGTTAATATTTTGCGACAACGAAGCAAAAAAAAAAAAAAAACAAGTCTGTATGTTAAGAGTGCACCGAGCTTTTTACACACACAAACACGTTTTTATAACCCTTGTTTGATGTAGTAAACAATGAAATTAAAATGTAGGAAATTATATTTAGATTATTGAGTATATATACTAGACACGATACGATACACGATAGGAACACGAGTTGATAAAATTGGCTCGATATAATAAATTTGCAAAGTTACCTCTTTTCGAGTAATTTTTTCCTAATTTTCCCTACTTTTTAATATAAATAAGTAATTTAATACGATGATTAATTCACTTAAATATAGTTCATAGATAACTGGAGCGTTTATACACAATAGTTTTTTATTTAAGAATAATATGATGAAAATAACAACGAAAAACATGGAAAAAGTGCAAAAGTTTGGTTATCTTCTTCACTCTTTACACATAAAGAAAAAGATAGAGACAAAGGCAAACGCTCGGTGCGCCCTTAAGGGAGGCAATACTCGCTAATCTTTTTACGATTTATAATATCTTGGTTGGCACAAATAACAAGTAGCACGTGTGTCTGAACTATGTATAGCATGTTGAGTAAATAGTTGTTGGTGATGTGATGAGCATTAGTAGTCATTTCATAATCTCATTTTGTAATGGGATACTATAAAAGACCAATTACAATGGTGATACCAAAGCAGGTACCAAAAAAAGTGATACCAAAAAGCCATGAAGTATGTTTGTTAAGAGGCTATGCGAATTTTATTTTTGTCACTGTCACTCCAAGCGAAAAATCGCGCAGTGCGAGAGGGGCGAATTCAGGGCAAAAGGGAAAAAAGTTGGTACTATATTTTTATTAAAAAAACTAAAATAGCTAGCAAATTTTCAAATATCAAATCTCTAGATATTGTTAAAACACACCTAATAAAATATGCTTGAGTTCTGTATATGGTTCCTATTCGTCAAAAGAGGAGAAAAAGTGTGTTTGAAGACCACATTTCAACAATTATTTCTATCAAGGAAAATTTATCCAAACATGTTTTCCAATTTCAAAACCCTAGATTATATAGTCAAAATGCATATATTAGAAACTGATTATAATTTTCCGTCTATTTCATGAAATACACAGAAAAGAAACACCCGTATTTTTTTCGTATATCGCCTTAATTGAAAAAAATCTGAAAACTCTTCAGCTGGCGTATACTCGTAATAATTATAAACCTTATTTCATAAAGAAAACACCCATCAAAATATATTTCATATAATTATAATTATCAATTTCCTTAAGATTTTTGTACAACTTGATGTGTTTTTCTTTTCATATTAAAACATAATAGTAACAGGATTCAAATGAAAAAAGAAAACAATCATAAAAGAAAAATAGAAGAATCACCGACGCGTTGTTCTTTTCTATATGCTGAAAGTGTGTTTACAGACCCTGTACCACCCGAACATAGTGAAGATCGAAGGTCTGTGGGACGACTCGCCCGAGGTGGGCATCGTGATGGAGTACCTGGAGCTAGGCTCGCTCGACAACTTCCTCAAGACTGAGAATGACATCAACACCTGCCTTCTGCTTAAATATGGCAGGGACATCGCCTCGGTACGTCACTCACTCTCTCCCACACACACACACACCCTCACCCTCTCACACCCTCACTCACACCCTCTCCTACCCACTTAAGTACACGTGAAGATCGAATTATTCTTAATCACTAATTCAATTCAATGGGAAAGAAAACCAAAAGCTTTTACGGTAGAGAGCCCTGAGTGTTTGTGTCTTATCACGCTCTTGTAAAAGACGCTGATAGATGTTATTTTTGTATTCCACATTTCTAAAGACATTTGTGCCTTTTTTTGTTGGTGTATTCGTCATGTATTCTACCTGGCGTATCGCTCAGTTGAAGGAGGAGCTAAAGGAGCTCAAAAAAAGAGGTGCTTCGCTGCGAAGTAAGAAAGGAGACCTTGTCGTTCAGGCTCCCTTTCCTTTACATCCAAAAGCCACACAAACACCAATTGCTTTAACTTTTCAATGAAAATAAAAAATTATTCAATTATTTGTATGTGAACTGATAAGCTAACAGACACAAACACACAGTGCCCTCTATGCGGAACTAATATGACAGTAAGCATTCATTTATCAACTAGTAATAATAAAAATTAAGATGTTGTTCGTAAATTTTAGTAAGTCGTAAATTTTACAGCGATAATAATTTTTTACACATTAATATTTCAGTCCAATGTTGATCTATTACATTAAGGCCCCTCAATTATAAAATGAACATTTTGTTTAATTCATACCGTTAGTAATTACGTTATCAAAAATCCAAAAAAAAATATATTAGAAACGAGGACATACTTAAGTAACATGTCGTTCTGAAAACGTAATTTAATTAACTTCGCTCGATAGAAAAAATAATTTTATTATTACTTTTCTCCGCTCGTGCCCTGATGGAGTAGATTCTCATTCTGATGATACCAATATACTTTCTTGTACTTGGAATTTTTCGTTTAATAAATGTGAAATTATTACCTCTAAAATTGAAAGTGAAATCAATCAATATTCAATGAAAATATTCATACACGCTTACTTTGTCTTTTTATTTGACCATTGTTCAAATAAAAAGATAACGTATAATGGTATACACCATTGTTCACCATCGGTGTAATTTACATCATCCAACATCCATCAACCTAGTTCGTCCACTGCTGGACATAAGCCTTTCCAGGGCTTTGCCACTCCCGGCGGTCACCCTGAAAGAATTGCCCATACTCACACACGCTGGGCAGGTGGGTTGGTGAGCGCGGTGCCGGAACTCTCGCACCAGTGACGCCGCTGCCCGTCACCAGTCTGTTCCATATATGCCTGGCTATTAGGGATGGATATACCGCCATCCATCGGTCCCAGGCATGGTGGGCCAACTGTTTTTTTTGCCTGTGAACTGTCCTCTTACTCTCCCCCGAATTACTTCGAGAGGGTGTCCAAGTAAGATGGTGGTACCTCCACAGTCGAGCCCGGCATCAGCTCTACCACCTAAGTAATTTATATGTTATGCAAATAATTAAATATGAATATGAATACCAGGCGATGGACTACATATCGGCAAAGTTCATCGTGCACCGTGACTTGGCGGCGCGCAACATCCTTGTCGCGGACCGTCGCACCGTCAAGATATCAGACTTCGGTCTTTCTCGGCTGCTGCCCAAAACTGAGGACATGTATAAAGTGCGCAGCGATCACTTGTTGCCCGTACCTTGGTATGTTAACATTACTTTTACATCTATCCCTCTTTGAAAGCAGGTAATTCTCTATAAAAATTGCATTTTCGGCACTAGGGCTACAAAGTAATTTGCGTCTGGCAATCGTCTAACTAAATGTAAAAAATATACAGCCTTGTTCTGTTTCGATTTCAAAATCTAACTAGCCAGGGGGCAATTTGTGCAACTCATCGTTTATCGAAATCGTTTGTCACATTGCTGTGATTTTTGTGATTGGATACCAAACTGCCAATCACAGGCATTTGCGCATATTCGATCAACGAATCCGATAAACGATATCGAGTTGCAATTGCCCCCGCAGTCTTGCTTTGAAAAATAGCGCCATGTTTGTGTTCAATATTTCTTTAAACTAAGTTCTTGTAACGTAGAACTGCGAGCGTTAGTGGGTGGTAAGAGACGCGCGGGGGAAGCGACCGATCGACCGATTGACCGATTTTTTATGAAAATTCTAATTCGCCCCCTGTCACCTGCAGATCATGGCCGTATCGCACACCATCTCAAGGAGGTAACCGATATACAAATAAAATAAAATCGGGTTACTAATTACTGGCTGCGTAACCAATCCTATTCTAAAACGCATTCAGTCAACAATTTCCATTACTGGTCAAAAAGTGTTTCTATGGCGGCCACCTGAGATTCTGGAGTGATTATAAAATTATTGAGCTTTACAAGAATGTCACATCCACCATCAGATATTCACTTCTCGTTGTTATTACAATCGCCCTAAGGCTGGATTTGTCTTTGATATCACATTGACTGAACCCGTACATTTATTCTGTACGACAAGACTCAGAGGTACCATCGCTTAAGTTCGTAAATCGAACTTTACCGAATCAAAAACGACTACAGCCAATCACATGCCAATGCAATCGCAAAAACAACGGACGCGCTCGAAGCGGCAACGAATATACGCCAAGGCGGGAAATGCTTTTACTTATCGTTGGAACTTATTGAGAGTTGTCGTACAGCGACCGTTTAGATTTTCCCTGGCCGATGCGTCGATTATTGAGGGTTTGAAGGAGTCTACATACCAAAACCCGCCGACAAGGCCCCGGCTTTCTTTTCCTTTTGCCAAACCAAGACTCCTTGAGAAACAAACGTTAAAATTATCTAAATGTTAGTTAAGTTAATTTTATTATATGAATAAATATAACCTTAGCTATATAAGCTTTTTATTTGTAGTTTTAAGCAATTATACTAGTTAAAAAAAGACAAACTTTATATTTTTTCGAAATATTTCGGCCTCATCAGTGAGGCCGTCATCAGTCGAGTTGACAGGTAAAAATTATATCAAATTTATCAAATCAATAAAAAAATTTTTACCTGTCAACTCGACTGATGACGGCCTCACTGATGAGGCCGAAATATTTCGAAAAAATATAAAGTTTGTCTTTTTTTAACTAGTATAATTGCTTAAGTTAATTTTAATATTTACAGCATATGTTTTAAATTCCAGGTATGCGCCAGAAGCGTCGGTATATCCGTACAGTTTTACAACGAAGGGTGACGTGTGGTCCTACGGTGTCACTCTGTGGGAGATGTTTCAAATTCGTGCCAAATTCGGTCAAAAAATCGCTTTCAGTGTCCCTCAGTTTAGTGGGAAGCCCGAAAACCGCGCTGATGTGTAAGTATTATCTACTACTTTATGAGAAATCTCTATCTCTGTAAAATTTTGCAGTTCCCAGGGGATAACCATCCATCCATCCATCCATCCATCAGCCTAGTTCGTCCACTGCTGGACATAATCCTTTCCAGGACTTTGCCACTCCTGGCGGTCATCGTGGAAGAATTTGATAACAAATAAATCTATTTTCCTACCTTGGAACCTACCTTTTTCCTACCTTGGTCAACTGTCCCGAAATCTATTTTAATATCTATTTAAATTTGTTTATTACGGGCCACCTATATACATTATTTTGTTGGGGGAGAACATTTAAATATTAGAATAAATAGAAATTTAAGAGAATAATGGTAAATGATTTCTTAATTATTTAATATGTATTCGGGGTCGTCATTTATGAATAGTCTTTTGCTGGCTGTTTTACCTACAAACCATCCACTATGCCTACAACCATCAGTTTAGGCCTCGACACTAGCGACTGTGTAATTTATTTGTATGAGAAATTTGTGCAGTGGTTTACGAAAGGAACCAGAATTTCTATTACAAAATATTGTATCTACTTCCATACATTAATTACAACATCAAAAGCGGTTTTATAAGTATCTACGTTGTTTGACCTATGTTATAATATTACATTATAACACCGCAATTCTGCGCTGTGATTGGCAAAATTTATTACAACACCGCTAGAGAACCGATCACAAGCGATAACGGTCTGTCTTAATTTCTTAAGCCACGCCCTCTTTACTGTTCTCGCTTCTTATTGGTCTCCATTTCTCGCTTCTTATTGGTTTCATAAATTTCTTTCGTCCCTCTACTTTCATTAATCCTCTCTACATGCCCAAACTACCGAAGAATTCCTTTTTCTATTCTAGTCACTACATCTTCTTTCACGATCCCGTATGTCGATATTTTTCACTCTGTCATTCAATTTTAAGCCACACATACTCCGTAAGGAACGCATTTCCACTGGGTGGATATACTTTGATGTTTGTCTTGCCATGCCCAACATTCACTACCATACATAGTGTAGGAGCCAACATTACATTATGAACCGCCAGTCGTGCCTTCGCAGTCACATTTTGGCTGCCAATAAAGGAGTGTAGGGCTCCATTCACTTCCTGCATTCACTCTTCTTTCAATGTCTTCGTCACATCTTCCATCGCGCGTACATAGACAGCCCAGATAGATAAACTCGCTAACCTGTTCTACTTCCTCGTCTCCAATCTTAACCTTGCATTCCGTCACCGCTTCATCCCTCTGTAGCACCCTAACCTTTGTTTTTTCTACGTTGATTTTCATTCCTTTCTTTTTAAAGTCAGCATCTATAATTGTTACCATCTCTTGCATCTCATTCGTCGGTGAAGCAAGAAGAACTTAGTCATCGGCGTATAAGAGGCATTTGATAAGTGACTCCCCTAACTTCAGTCCACATTCACGCTCTTTTAAATAATTTAAACATTATGGGTAATAACCTCATTGAAAGCTCGACTTGCGCCTCCTTGCGCAGTTAAGGGGGGCTTGTCCCAATTTTGTCTCTTTACTGATTAATTTTAAACCATGAAATTGTGATATTTTACGTCTGAAAAAAAAAAATGTTAGATGTACATCCTTTCTACAGATTTTTTTGCGGTTCAAAAAGCAATACGATATATTTTACCCGATCAAAAAAAAAAACGAAAATTGGTCGATTTTTCATGTTTTTTTTGTTTTATATAAAATTTACATAACCAAATCGTAGGAAAATTACAGGAAATTAAGGAAAATATAATTTACTACCGTAAAAACATTTTTTGAGCGAAAAACGTGTTTTTTAAGAGCGCGCGATGTTTCGCTTGTCGTAACAGCCACGGCTCAGAGCGCGCTATCTTAAACTATAATAAAACATCATAGAGTTCAGTTCTACTTTATGCAAAATGAGTTTCTCAATGTCAGGGATAACGGGCTCTTAAAGAAGTGAGTCCTATTCGTAATCACAACATTTACACACCATCTGTTTGTGTCTTTCAGTTTCGTGAAACCCAGGAATTGTTCAACAAGGGTTTATGAGGACTTGATGAAAATTTGCTGGGAATATGACCCGCAGAAGAGGCCAATGTTCATCGACCTAGTGCAGGTGTGTGTCTCTCTATTGAAAATGTATAAAAACCCGGAAGACAAAATTATAGATGATATATATTAATTAGGGCTGTTTTATAAAAACTGAGATGATGTTCATGGTTAGAAAAGAAAACCAGTTGTTACTTTGCTGTTTGGTTGTACTTCAGCTAAGTAAGAATCTCTCCGTCAGACTTTGTTTGGTTTACTATTATTGGCAGGAACTACATTTTTATCTAGACTCTTGAGTCTAGAGGCGGCTTCATAAAGTGATCGTTTTTTTAGCTGTTAAGGACCGGCTCCGCCAAACATGCTTTCGCGTTTAGACAATTTAGCATATTGAATCAAAATATTTTTAACAGATTAAGAAGTTGAGCTACATTATGTATTTTTTAGATGTGATACAAGTATCACAATCATCGTGAAAAAAAATCTGAAATATCGCTAAAATCATGAAAAACGTGAATTGGCGATGGAACAAGTATGATCTTTGTACTAATCTGAATACAAAATTATTATTTTTTCTGCAGTAAAGAAATTAGAGTAGCCTTTCCATATATCTCTTTTGTTATTTTTAAAGAAATACTCAAACATTCAACATTTTTCCGATACAGAAAAATCTCTCAAAAAATATTGAATATTTGTGGTTTTCTTTCAAAATAACGAAACGAAAAAAATATTAAAATATGCGAATAAAGTACTTTGATTTCTTAAAAAACAAAACATTTTGCAACAACAAACTCTTTCTTCATTTTTTCCTCGATGATTGTAATACTTGTGTCAAATCTGAAAAATACATAATGTAGTTTAACTTCTCAACTAATTACACAAATTTTATTTAAATTATTATTCCTTGCGCCTTGAACACTCACGTGTGATTGTTGTTGACTATATGCCAACCGTTTGCATATAGTCAACAACAATCACACGTGAGTGTTCAAGCCGCATGTAATAATAATTTAGTATGTCAGCTCACGCGAGTTAACAAATTTTATTTGTTAAAAATATTATGATTAAATGTGCTAATTATCCAAACGCGGGGGGGCATGTTTGGCGGAGCCGTCCCTTTAACATAAATATGAAAATATTTGTGATATTTGTGTCGATTCGGTGTAGCAAATCTTAACTTAGGACTAAAATTAATTTAGGCGTTCTGTCCTTGTCTTTTGATAAAGAAAGAAAAAGACAGGACGCTTAAAATAAGGTTAGTCCTGTCAAACGTGTTACGCCGAATCGACAACATTAAAGCCCATTCTAAAGGCTTTAATTTTAGTTTTAGTGCTGTCAAAACTAAATTTCATTTATTGCAAAATAGTCCTTAAAAGTTAAGAACAGAATCTTAATTACTTTAGAAAAAAATTTATAGCACACTGTGCGTAAACTGTGCTGCGCGTGCGTAAAGTCGGCATTTTCCGCACTTGTGCTATAAAAAATTATACGAAACTCGTGCGAGAAACTTTTTCTCCACTCGTGTGATTGCAGCACTCGCCTTCGGCTCGTGCCGCAAACTCACACTCGTCAGAAAACGTTTCATCGCTCTCGTATCGTAATGGACTAATGTTTGACAGCACTAAAACTAAAACTAAAGCCTTCAGAATCGGCTACATTATCAGACTTATTTTAAATCAAAGAAGTCTAAAGAATAAAATGCAGTTCTGTTACTCTATAACCATATTTTCGTCTCCTCCAAGCCGCATGTTTGTGGCAAAAAGTAGCAGTTATTAGGAATAAAATGACTGAATCCATAATTTTTGTTGATAATGTTATTGTAACATTTAATTGATAAATGAGTCAAACCCATAGTGACAGAATGTTTAAAAGCAGTGGGTCTACCGCGTAATTCTCATTTTCATCAACATCAACTTGAGATTGAAATTTGTCGTGCGTGCGACGACGCCCGCCTAACATGCCATCTCTTTTGCACGCGTTGAATTTCGCCTCCATTTGCTTGAAGTTGATACAAATGAGAATTACGCGGTAGAGCCCCAGTTTTAGTATGGTTGAAGGTACTTACAATCGGAAATTTACTATAAATTTGTGCTATTTTTTTGGATGGTGCTGTTTAATCATAAAAAGATCATGTTGTTTTAGCTACTTTATTTTGTACTACATATATTTCAAAGGTTTTCAAGTTAACAATTTGTACATTATTCGGTACTCACTCACCACTTCTATAAATTAACTAAAATCTGTTTCGTGCCTTTACGTACTCGAGGCCTATACACACATACAAAGTAACTTAGAGTATATAGTCTACGTACAATCTTAAAGGGATATATTAGGTGCTTACCTATGAAATTGCCGAAATTTTCTTACAGATTCATGAATTCATAATTCCTATAATTTAATAGCTATTTCCATTATTTGTTTTTTGTTTGAAATTTCATTTCAAGGTTTTACACCTAAATTTTGTTTTTATTGTCAGTTTGATAACTAAAATTAAATCTTCAAAAACAGTTCCTCCTAAACGTCATCCATTTCCATGATAAGATGCGTAATAATTTTCAACAGCTGACACTTTTCAAAAATTAAATAAAAGTTGCTGTTAGCTTAATGTTGTCTCATTCATACACAAATAATTATAAAATTTGAATTTGCCATTCCTTAAAAATGCAAAAATGTTAGTACTGAAACGTAAGTTTTCTTCAAATTATCCATACAAAACGGACAATTCATAGGTAAGCACCAAATATTTAAATGAACTTTAAAAATAATGGTTCCCACTTTAAAAGGCTTAGCTTTGAAATTAAAACTTTGCACTATAATATTAATACTTTCAGTATAAATGAACTTTAAAAATAATATTTTCCACTTTAAGCTTTTCATAGAAAACCAGCGCAGGAAAGAGCCAGTAGGTTAGGTTAGAAGGTTATATAAGGTTAAGCTGGTAACATTACCTTCATGGTTAATTTTTTTATGACAACCCAAAACGTTATAGTGCGAAACATTAATTTTTAAGTGGGAAGTATTATTTTTGAAGGGTGAAGTATTTATTTATAGTTATATTATTTTTTGTAGTTTTATACACTTTATTGTTATTTATATTAATTAGTAAGTTTAAATGGGTCCCAATGTTAAACAGCATCATCAAAATAATGTTCACAAACCAGTTTTTAGTTCCTCGAAGCATTTCTTTTAGCTAATATTTTTACACATTCTTGTACATATTTATTAAATAATCATGATGTGGAACATTATACATAAAATCAAGCTGTCTCAGTTGACGAATCTTAATTTAGTCCTAACATTATCTAGGTGTATATAAGATTAAGCAATCTGCATAGTTGTTATGATTTTCAAACACCGTCAGTGCAAATAATATTTTTATTGTTACTTTTGCTATTTAAAGCATTGATTTTTTATACACAAAATGATTTTTAATTTATATATATTTGAATTGAATATCCCGAATTTTAAAGTCAAATACTAGAATAAGTTGAATCTTCCATATACGCGTATAGTTCTTTGTATGCCACTCGCAATTAGTACAGACATAAATTGCTGTATTTAATAAAGATGTGTATATAAATATGTATTTATCTAGATTTAAATAGAGCCATGAATTTTATTGATACGGGTCTTCATTTTGCCCTATGACAAATTTTGATATTTTATAAAATTCATCTCTTAGCCATTTTGAACAATCTAAACTTTATTCTAAAGTATCGTTTCCGGCTTCCGGTGAAGGCAGACAGAAGCGTTATAGTAATTTATTAAGGTGGTTGCGTCAGTTATCGCTCCCAAAACCACAACTTATTATTGTTTCAATTATTTTTCAATAAAAAAAATAAGCGTATACATAGTTGTAGTGCAGGATTATTTATAACAGAACACAACATTGCTAAAAAAGCCCAATTGACATTAAACCCATAAAATAACATTTTATGCTTTTTAATAAAAAATAATGAAAACAATAATAAGTGGTGCGTTTGGGAACGTGCCCTGACGCAACCACCTTAAGGTGGATGGTCCAAGGTAGTTTTTATAAAAAACTTGTGAGAACCAATAACGACGACAGAAGTATTATTATTTAATTCTGTTACCTTTTTCCACACGTTCCATCAACTTTACACCCACGAATATTCAGTTTTTCTTTAAAACAAAATGTTTTAACAGTCTAATTTTCCAATTTAAAACTTTCCTACATTGGATTACAAAAGTTTAAAATAACAAAATTAAATTCTAAAAAAGTTTGTTTCTAAAAAAACTGATTATTCGCGGGTGTAAAGTAGATGGAACGTGTGGAAAAAGGTAACAGAATTAAATAATAATACTTCTGTCGTCGTTATTGGTTCCCACAAGTTTGTATGAAGATTGCCTTGGACCATCCACCTTAAAATAATTGAACGACCTACGGATATTACCAAAAAGCACATTTTCTATAACGTTCTGTAAAGCTTGGAAGTTTAACGTCCAATGGTGAATTTTTTTGTATAAATTTGTTTGGGATCATGTTAATAATGGCTATGTGATGTAAAATTAAACCAAAGATAATAAATATAGTAATAAGATAAGCTTTTTATTATGTATTTTAGATGTAGGTTGTTATGTGTCTACGTAATTTTAAATTTTGCTTAGGCTAGGTCTAATTGAATTATATAAAAAAAAACTATATTAATACTAATGTAATCAATTTATTTAAGTTCAAACGTCATTTGAGATTCACGATGGAGTGCTATTTTGAAATGAAACTAAAGGGTGCTAATGATCAATTCTGTAAATTCGGCCTTAAAATTGATGAAGTTCTCATTTTTTACTAGAAATGGACTGAGAGAAAAGATAGTTTTAAAGTTAATTTACACTGCTAGAGTCTAGTCTAGCCCTTTCTTAGGGTTATAAGCTTTTTAAACAAAGGATATATTTTTGAATTGTCAAGACTTTGTGCAATTTTAAACAATGCAGTTATATATTATACAGACAGATTTATAACATTTTTCATACGACGATAGGATATATTTGTTCTATCAAAACTTTTATTTTGTATCGTATTATTAAATTTTACGGAGTGTAATGAACTGCTGGCATTTATTGAAATCATTATTGTACTGATCATGATAAAGACCATGTTTCTTTGGAAATGTTCAATACAGCAAAAAAATTGATAAGAAGTCAACATCATGTCCCTAAAAGGATTTTTCTTTCTTTTGCACGTATGTAGTTCTTTGAAATGTGTGTATAAAATGATCAGTAGATTGCGTGATTTCTTTAAGTACTAATTTAGATAGTTTGCTCTTGTATAAAAATCAAATACATCAAATATAATTTTTCAAATACGTAACAAAAGTGACCTAAATGTTGGAATGGAAATCAATCTCAATTTAATTAAGTTTTATTATACATTTTAACATGATTTAATTGTAATTATCATTTCCTGTTATACGCAGTCAAATATGTGTACATGTTTAGCTTTCAATGTGAACAGTAAATTGACATGAATAAAATATAAAATTATTATTTAAAGTAATAATGAATTTTATTTGACTCGCTATGAACCACCCAGCAAACCTTGGCTCACCTCATGTCATGTCCATCGTGCCCGAACACCTGCACGATGACCGATCTTTTTGAGGCCAACGACAGAGCCATCAAAGTGGCCTCTTTCTGGTCCGGGTTTAAAATAATAATAATTTGATGCCATCGACACGCTAAGAAGATTTGACTCGCTCGTATAGAACCTAGACCACTTCAAGTGAATTATACCTTGAAAAGAATGGTGGGCGCTTTTGGCCGGTATATCCAATACAGACTGCATGCATACCAAATTTTGTTATGACAATAAGGCTCATCGCGTAACAAGGTGTGGCGAATTCGTGGTGGTGTAAAGGAATGATCTAACTAATAGAATATAATGACATTTATTTCGACCAACTTAAGAATCATAATTATAATAATTACATAATTAAATGGAACTTGAGGATAATTCATGATGTAAACAAACAGCTCACTTCGATAAATGGTAGGGATAGCCGACCAGTTTCAGCAGACTCAGACTGCCTCACACCTGTACTACTTGTTATCTCAGATGAAACTGACAAATGGAAAAGAAACAATATTCCAGGCAATTTTCGTTGTGCATCAGACATAATGAATTTAGGAATTTATTTTAGAGATTTAACGACCTAATATTAGTAGTTGAATATTACAATTACTTCTCATTCAGTCTCAGTCAGTCATAATTCTCAGTCGGTCTATTTCAGTGAGCTTTACGAAAATGCACTCACTTGCGATGTAAAGACTTTCTCGACAAACACTACTACGAAACCCTAAAAAAGGAGCAGGTTGTGTCGGAGATACAACCGTATATTATTTAAGAGCGGTATGGCAGCCGGATTGTGAAAAACCGCCTTTTTCTAATTAATCGAAACAGAACACTTACATTAAAAAATCACTCAATATTTATTCAACAAAACCTATGTATAACTGATTTGATCCTACTGTACAGTATGTTTGGCGACGCCGAACGCCGAGCCGCGTAACCAGACGAATCTATTTCTTGTTCTCTGAATCGATCCTCTTGTGAAGTGTCTCTGGCGAAGCCGCCATTCCGTACGAAATTGTTACTTAATCTCTTATTTTATTCCCAGGTAAAGTGTCTTTTGCGAGACTAAAGACCGAGCCGGCTTTCCAAACAAAGTAATTTTTGGATAACTGATTTGATCCCTTATTTCTTGTTCTCTGGATTAATCCTCTGCTAAAGTGTCTTTGGCCGAGTTTCCAAACGAAGGATTATTTATGACTGATTTCATTCTCTTACAGCGAGAACGAGGGCAGGGCCGCGTTTCTCGACAAAACTATTTCTTGTTCCCTGAATCGATCCTCTGGTAAAGTGTCTATGGGGTGGCTGAATTCCGAGCCGCCTTTCCAAACGAAATTATTGCTTAATTAATCTCTTACGGCCAAACGGCTTGCTTGCATACAAATTTGCGTTTTTTTTTATTCATATACCATCCACTATATTATAGGTGTCAAATCAATGGAAATGCCGTTTGAATGAAGTGTGACGAGAAAATTATATATAGGTACAAACTTGTAATTTGGGGGTAGAAGTAGGTTCAGTAAGTACTCTTGGTAATTGAAATTTCAGACTTCTAGCTTCACCCACAACGAAGATACAGGGGGGTTGAAAGTGCCGTGAGTTGCTTCGAGAAAAGGATGGTACGGCCGTTCCGCGTTTTTTTGCGAGACTCGGCGGGGGCACTGCCGTGCCCCCAGATAAATTTTTTCTGCCATGTCACTTACCGCGACTGATGGAAAGCATCGATAAAACGTAGGATAAAGCGAGCGCGCCCAGAAAGCGGGAGAGTGAAAGCAGGCGAGGTATTTGTGTGTAAACCAGCTAGACCAGACAAATAATCTGAGAAAATTCCATACAAAATACGATTCTCATGATACAGCAAACTTACAAGTTTATTTTCTTTTCGAGGCTTTGGTATGTATGCAGGTTTTTAAATTAAAAAAAATCAGACTCAATGCACGCTTGTGAGGAAAATAGCAACATCAAAATCCCATTGTGCTCTGCCTAATCCTATCTTTACACCTAATCTAGTTTACGTGGGTAGAGTAACTGTTGGTAGAGTAGGTACCAGGGAAAAAAACATTAACAGTTACAAAATAGTACTAAAAATAGTAGCTGGGAGATAAGAGGCTAAATAGTGCGCTAGTTACTCTACTTCTAAGGAGACTAAATGTAAACCCTGCTTAACGGATAATTTCTCAATCCTTAAAAAAAAAAAACTGCTTAAAATACCCGGAGCAGAGCAGTATCAGCTAACAATATTAAGATATTATGTAAATTGGCTAATTCGTGAACAAAATGGGTATCGTGTTCACAGAAGATAGTCCTATTTTTGGACCAAGTAAACTTTTACGATCGGGAAAATGCGTTGAATTTTCTTCCTTGTCAGTACTTAGCAGACGTCGCGGTGACGTCAGCGGTGGCTATTCTTCTAATTATTAGATTTAATCTGACTATTAGGTTTATAACCAATTTGAGGTGAGGTGTGATCTTTTCGGCCGTGACTGTCACTCCAAGCGGAAAAACGCGAAAGGGCGAAACAGAAAAAAGTGTAGTTTTTTATTTATATAATAATATAGCTAGCAAAATTTGCTATCACTAAAATGTAGTACTTATATGTTTATAAAACCGATGGAAAATGTAAAAAAAAAAGTCTAACGAGGAGAAAAAGTGTGTTTAGATCTCAGTCGAATGAAAGTTTTACAATCGCGTTTTTGTTTTACAGGTATCTAGAAAAAGTTTACAGAAATGATAATAGATAATATGTATATTAACTTTATAACCATAACTTTAGTGGCATGTTTAGTACCTACATTATTTTTTTAACAAAATACACAAATTTTAAAAGTTATCGTAGTTTGTAATAGTGAGGTTATTTGACGACCCGTGCTAAATAGACTGCTAAAATTTACTTAAACCATACACTGATCACACTGAAATTTATTTCTACTCTTTACCCTTCTCGCTTCTGATTGATCTCAGGCATCTACATACAAATTCAATGGGCTCAGGGTATCATGACGAGTATCACTGCAGTATCATGACGAGTGTTGTTTTTCTCATTTTTCGTGAAATTGTTTTTGATGGTCGTAGATAAAGTATTGTGTGCAACTGGACATAAACATTGGGACACTCGTGTAAGTGTGTTAAGAAACTATTCGTTCGTTTCATAAACAAGCACTCGTGTCCCAATGTCTTACATTCATAGTTGCACAAAATTCTATAATACTATTTCTTGGAATAAGCATTGTGTACCCGTGAGGAAAGTTGCAAACCAAAAATTTAGGTTCAAGGGTGAAGATGAGCAGTGACAGTTTTAGCACAGTATAAGCAAAGACAGTAGGGAAATTGAACCGAATTCCTGAGTTAAATACCTACGCGCCACCGAAGCGTTAGGGCTGTCGCTCACTCATATCATAACTTGGGTTTTTCGAGATACGATAAGACTCGTCATCGTCATATCAAAATTAAAAATAAGCATTAACTTATCTTAAATAATAAATAATGAACGATTAAAAAACGTAGTAATAATCTGTATTAAGAAATTAAATTATCCTTCCCTAATGAGCAGATCAAGTCAATAAGCTTTCCCAAATTTAAACACCCATCTTAGACATTCTTAGACACCCATCAACATGGGTCTAACTCAAGCCGTCTCGGAGATACGGGCCGTTAAAGTTTTGACATTTGAAAAAAAAAAAACTTTTTTGTCACCCTATGGTCGGACCCCTAGGGATGTACCACCTTCCGTTCCGAAGATATGGCCAAAACAAAATTTTTTGTAACAAATTTTAGAAAAAAAAAATTCCCATCCCTAGTGACCGGGGACATCCCTAGGAACTGCGCTCGCTCGCGCTTCGCGCTCGCGGGCTTGTTCCGGCGAGCTTTCTGTCAATAATGTCAATTTTTCCCATCCCTAGTGACCGGGGACATCCCTAGGAACTGCGCCCGCTCGCGCTTCGCGCTCGCGGGCTTGTACCGGCGAACTTAAATACTGGAAATACTGGTGGCTTGGTAAGTGATCGGTATCATGCATCAATAACAATTTTGGTGAAATTCGTAAAATGAAATTTCACAAAAATTGTTACTAATCCAAGATACTGATCACTTATCAAGCCTCCAGCATGAATTTGGACGATGATCAAAAAGTCATCTTGTATATACCTACTTTGCAAAATAAACTATTTTTTTAATTTGAATTTGAATTTAAGACAGAAAGATAGACAGAGAGACAAAAATTGTAGTTTTGGCCTCAGTACAAAAATATTTACTAATAAATAACTCGTTAAATTTTAAATTTCATAAAAAATATTTAATGTACAGATAGACATGACTTTTTTTCTACTATAGCTAAAGATAGATGATTGTTTACGTAATGATTGCCCACGGTAACTTCCTCCACATTTACTCTGACCCATTCCAGCAAATTCTATAATAGCGGAGTTGTATACCATAAATATATTTACTCTGAGACATATTCCGCATATTCGTCGTATCTGCCGTTTGATTGAAAGTACCGCGCGCCGCTCCACCGATTGGTTGGCTAGACTTGCTTGCGGCAGCGCGGCGGCGGCGACGGCGGCGACAACCGACAAAAAAGTCAAATTCAAATTCAAAGAAACCTGCTTTTTGTTCTGACAATTTATTTTGCCCTGGTAACAGACAGTATGAACATACATAAAAAGAACGCGACAATTTCAAAAATTTAATTTGTAATGTAAGTAGGTACTACTCTTGAGTGATATTTTTTAGTCTTACCTTTGGACATCAGCCGGAAGTTTAAAATAGGCGATTTCCTTTTTTCGTGACGAATTTAGGCATCCAAATGCGCAACAATATCTTTGCGACATCGTGTTCAGGTCGGCACAGACTTTACAAACGCCACGTCCTATCACCCGCTTACGTCTGCGCTAACTGGCAAGGCAAGCGCGGCGCGGCGCCACCGCGGCCCCAGCGATTGACCCCCCATGTCTGCTTAGACGGCGTGTAGAGCACGCGTCTGATGTCTGAGGCTCGAATCGGAGCGCTTACAGGTAGTTTCCCTACTGTCTTTGCTTATACTGTGGTTTTAGTCTATGTGTAAAACCAGCCAAACCCGATTTTAGGACAAATTAGTTTGGCCTGGGCCAACGGGTTGTCATTAAAAAAATACCACGAAGGGTATATTACGGTCGCACGTACGTGGTGCGACTCGCCATTCCAAACCTTCTGACCTAACCGGGTCTCTTCTGCGCTGCAGGACTTCCGAAAAGCCTATCTAGTTTCTAGAAAACTAGTTTGTCCGATTTTGGCCGGTAACATACATATACTTATATATTATACATAGGTATATATATGTCGTGGACAGATCGTGGAATGGGGCAGATCATAAAGTATGAAATCAAAAATCTGTTACCGTAAGCCAAAAATTCGCGACGACGCTACGGAGCGAAGCTACCCTCCTAGTTTCGATAGAAATATGATCTGCCCAGGCAGATCATGATATGCCCAATTCTACGATGTGCCGACGACACATATTTGTTGAGAAAGGAGCCGAGCAGTAACGATTATATTAAAACAAATCGAAGGAGAAGTGGCTGAGATGATGGCAAAATTTTATTCAACGCGGGTGGTGTTCGGGGAAAAAGGCAAGTTTTATTAACACAATCATAGTCCTAAGCCGTAAAGTGTGCGGTTTTATTGTAATTTACGATCCGCCACCGCTGTCATATGATGCTCTCCAGGGGCTGCTAAAACTGCTTAGTATATAACTTAATTTTCATGTTGAATCATCTCTTTCTTTATTAATAACGGCCCTTTTCTTGTTTTATTTTCTGCTTTGACATTTTTTGTCGTCATTTTAGTTTTAGGACGTACCTACTTTAAAAGTAACATTTTTAGCATTTGCTTATCTTTTTAATGATACATTATACAAAACATACCGTGATGGCTTTACTTCGTCTGACAGAATCTTAAATTGATCTGTGGCCAAATGGCGCTCTGAAATACATCCATGCCGTAGCCATTTCAATCATAAAAAAAATACATTGACAAATTCAAATTCAAATAGTTTATTTTGCAAAGCAGGTATAGATATATACACATTTTACCCGTCAAATTTAATCTAATAAAGAAAATATATGTAATAAAATAATAAATGTACATGAACTAAATTAAAGGTTTATTTAATTTATGTAGCAATATATTTACGATTAAAATGATAGGTAAAATATATATTATACAAGGTAAAATCCAATCAGCCGCCCGAACCCATACCGGAGACCCGGCCAGGGACCAGGAACAAGGTTCAATGATCACCAACCGAGCCCCCAGCACGAATCCAGTCGGCCGACCAAATCCTATCCTATATACTACATACTAATAGGTTACATATATAAATACATGCCTAAATCCGCCCATTCGATTAGTCTTGCTAAGAAGAAGGGCAAGAAACTTAGCAAGATCACGTCTTTTTTTTCAACATAAAACTTATACTATACAATATATGACTTTACCAAGGGATAAGAAAATACAAGACAGCAGGAATTCAGGTTAATGAAAAAAAGAAAAACATATATATCTTTGTCTACCTGTCTCGTATAGTCCTTTTCCTTTTACAGTCTGTAATCAATTAATGTTTACACCTTAGAGGAATCATAAGTTAAGAAATTATACTATTTAATTATTTAATTAATTAATTAATTTAATTAAACATAGACATAGACATATTTTTATTGATAATATACAAGTCCAGATTATTATTCCTATTAACACATTTACAGATTTATTATAATTAGAATATTATATAATTAGAATAAATGATAAATTAAAGTTATTATATTATACAGACAGATTAAAAGACAAAAAGAAGATAAATAAAAAAAAAACTTAATTAGTAATAACTAATAACACAAAGAAAATTTAAATCGTAAATGGAAAATGGAATAATAATTATTCAAAGATTATAACCTTAAAACGAATTCTCGACTAGCCATGATTTTAATTTTGCTTTGAAAATGGACAAACTCTGAGCAGTTTTGATGTATTAAAGTTGTAAAATAGCACATCATTATTTTTATTACGTCTAGGACATTTAAAATATCTCTATGTATTTATTTATTCTTGATATAAATAGGCCTAAAAACATTTTGGTAATCGTTCTAAGTACACACAGAACCACTCACCATGGATACATTACCTTACACGTACCTATATATATCAGGTAGGTATCTTCTACTATAGAATAAGTCAAGGACCATTTAACAATTTTGGCTACAAAATTGCAACAACAAGGTAATTCTGCTTTGTCTAAAGATGTTTGCGAATCCGATGTCGCACTCAAGTCACATAATATTAGTACTTTTCTCTTTCTTTCTATGGTTCCTGTGTTTACACCAACTTCACAAATTAACTGGTAATCCTGTTAAATAAGAACGTGCGATTTCCAAGTTGTTTTTGTACGTGAATCGAGATTAAATGAAAGGGCGTAGGTAGAAGTGGCCGAAAGAGAAAGTTGTTTGCAGATGTATGATAAAATTACAGAATTAATCTGCACAATAATTTTCATTTTCAGAGATGAATTAATCCACGTGAACAAGAGAAGTTACGGTTCCTTAGTAAAACACCAGCTCTTTAAGGGTGCACATAATCTCAGATTGAGCACTTAATTTTGGGTCAATCAGAACTGAACTCTATTACCTTTTCTGAGCAAACGTTACGGCAACCAAGAAACCCGCGCTAACGAAAAACTGAGTTTTTATTAATTAACTTGGCGTCTAGTTAAAAACTACTATTAAATTATTCTAAGATAGGATTATGGGTTATTTGTTCACATTACAAATTTAATTTGTTATTTTATGCATTACGTTGTAAATGAATACTCACACCGACTTTAAACACGGTTTAAATTAATTGCCTTTACATAAACAAGGTTTATTTCAAATTAACTTACAAATAAAAAACTTAAAAAAAAAAATATATATAATATATAATATTTTCTTAGTGCACCTCCACATCGCCTTAAGGTGATATACCGTGCTAGCAAAGGTCCCCGTTACTCCAGGCAGAAAGACCCGCAGTGCGAAAGGGACGGAATCGGGGAAAATTGTCAAAAAGTCGGTTTGTTAAATCTCAGAATAAGGTATTCTGAGTGTTAAATACCCATATTTATAATAAATATATTAGGGTGTGTCAAAATTCCACTTTTACCGAATTTTATTAAAAAAAAAAATCTTCTATAATATTTTTTTGTTAATTCCTAATTAATGTGTGCAATTCACCAAAAATAGGTCATGAAAAATCTGTTGTGTAAAACTGGTAAAAATGCCTCAAACGGAAAATTCTGTGAATTTACACAGTTTTGTTTTATCTGAAACATGTTAAGATACATTGTTTATATTTTGGCTTGGCTGTAACCAAAAAAATATACCAAAAATATTACAGACGAAAAATATTTTTTTCTTTTTCCATACATTTTGTAAAACTTTGAATTAAATAAGCGAACAGAAGATTTAGTCCAATATATTCCTTTCAAAATAATTTCACTATTACAATATGAAATTCAAAAAAAGTGGAATTTCAAGACACCCAACTTACATGCATCTTAAAGTGTCGTTACATGAATAGGCACTAGGCATACAATCAACTACAACAGCAAATCCCTCTGTTGAAGACACGAAGCGATCGTTGGTTCGACATGTACCATGAATCATGTTGTATGTACGGTTTGACAGGATGTTCATGGTTCAACAGCGAGCGACGAACAACCGAAGCGAGCGTCATGTAACATCGTGTTACACGCATCAGTTGTTCACAATAGCTTGGAGTAAGGCCGGTCATCAAAACGTGCTCTATGTCGCTACATCTACATGCACTACGATTGGTACGAATTTTACACTTCATGTCGAGTTTTTTATACTGGATACCTACCTAGTATAGTTTAAGTCAGGACATATAATTTGCACCAATTCAGATTATCGGATGAACTTTGGATAACAAGGAATAGAGGCACGTGCTCGGTAAGTCACGACTCACGGTAACGACTATCCATAAACTGTGAACAGCTAATGTTGATACTTCTAATTAATTGTCTTATAAAAGTAACTCAGAGAATTCTAAGAAAAAGTGTTATATACTTACTTAAACGATGTTTTATACCAAGGTGAGTCTTAATTGGTACCAACTTAATGCAATTTTATTTTTTCTATAATGGACACCGTTGGAAAAATTGTTTTTTTTTTAACTTAAAGTTGATTCTCGCGCTTCAATGAAAAAACCTAGCAATTATGGTGTTGTTGTGTACCTTTTATGAACTCAAAGTAAAATCTTGTGAAATGTGATGTGTCTCGAATATTGCAAGCCCTTAACATCTTTCTTTTTTCTGAAATAAATTTCAGCAATAAAAATACTATTTATGGTCAAATAATGCAGTACAACATTTCGCGAAGAGTTTAACGTTTGCAAATCCTAAACATATGGCAAACTCACACACACGTACGTGTTTACAAAACAATAAATTAAACCATTTTTATTTGTGACTGTTTCGAAAAACGAAATGTTATTGTTCTACAAATTTAAGAAAGTTGGCATATGTACTATAACGAGCGGGCTAGCTTGCAGTTAGGTCTAACAGGATTCTTCTAGTGCAACGTATTGCACTTTGGATCTTTGTTTTATTCTTTTCTCACTCTTCCCTGGTTAGCATAGGTATAAATTAAGGTAGGGGAGCTCTGAGCTTCGTAGAACACTCGCTTGTCGTGTGGGAGGCACTGGGACGATAAATTAACTATACTCAAAGAAGACGACACCGTGTCTCCAAGGAGAGTCCAATGGAGAGTCTTGGAGCAACACCTTTACTTCGAGAGGACTCGAGAAGGAATCTTGCTCGTCTTTTATTTGAAAGATCTTTTATACTGGATCTGTATTCATTCTTGGAAAAGACGAAATAAATCAGACAATACGACGTATGTCGATCTATAAAGGTTATCGATTGCCAATTAAACACGAACAAATAGTCCTTTAACCTAACTATAAGACCTAACCTTACCTAAACTTAACATATTGCCTAGCTGTGCGGCCGCTTTTATGTTGTCATTCGAATTTGGTCGGTTAATCGTGTGATTTATCTTCTTTTTGATTTTTTCTTATATTTTAGTAGGTAGTAAGTTATTTCAGCTGAAAATCTGAGGATAGAAAATTTAATAAAGGTACTAATTCCTAGTCGAATCATTTATATCACTCATGTATTTTAGCGTTTCAGTGTAGTCAGACTTTACTTAAAATGGAATAACTCTTTATGGAGTGGTAATAGACACATCAAATTTCACAATATCTTTGAGTACACAACACATAAATGCCAAGTTTCTAGGTGTTCTCATTGAAGCACAAGGATTGATTGTAGGGTTTTTGAACAAAAAATCTAGTTTTCCAACTATGTCGATTATAGACAAAATAAAATTGCACAAATTAAGACTCACCTCTTAGTAAAAAAAATCGTATACGTCATGCCGTTTAAGGCGATATGTAAAAGTTTTAGCGCCCCTGTTACCCCATATGCGAAAAAACCCTCAGTGCGAGAGGGACGGATTCGTGGAAAAGTAGCAAAAAGTCGCTTTTTTATTAATATAAAATGTACTAAAAATGCTATCAAAATTTCGTTTAACCAGGTCCTAGATACTGTTAAAACCCATCTAATAAAATATAATTGCAGTCCATATGTTATTCTAAATTGTCAAACCAGGAGAATTGGTGTCGATAAAGACCTCATTTCAATAAATACTTCTATCGAGCCGAAATTCTCCAATCGCGTTTCTGTTTTAACAGATCCCTAGAGAAAGATTCCAAAAATAATATACAATTTATTCAAAATTATACATTATTTACCGAAGTAGATATAGAAGTTCTAAAAGTGTAAACTTTTTTTCCGTAACGCCTTAAGAGAGTTCGCTAAAAGTTTCCCCAGCGGCATCTTGAACAACTCTGAAATCTCAAAAGGCACTAATTTCGTTTTTTGGGCACAATTAGGCACTAATTATATCTATCTAAGTAGCTAGTTTGTATTTAGCTACGATCACCGGTAAAAAAACATGCCGCTGGGGTAACGTTACCCCAGCGGAATCTGTTTTTCGTGAATATCTATGTATCGGCTGGAGGACCTAATTCTTAATTTCGGGCACAATTACACGAGATCCGGTACTAATTATCTGTAAAGCCGAAATCCTGAAAAGCGACAACATGCCGCCGGCCGGCATACGTATTATGCACGTCAATTCCGAAAATTCATTGGAGGCTGTCAATATTTTACAAGCAGGGGCTCATAAATATGGTTGATTTTTTTTGCAAATTTACTTATTACTCTATGTAACTATTTTAAATATTAATACTCGTATTTTACGCAAGTGACATAGAGTGATGACTTGGCAAGCGTCTAGATTTATGTTGGGACAATAAAAGTGAACTTCTGTATTATTAACGGATGAATAACATTTCCCAATCTATGTTATAAATTTGAAGTAGGATACCGAATTAGCAAGAAAGCTTTTGAGGCGTAGACCAGGGGGTCTATTCCGGAGAAACAGTCGAAGCGACACTTCTAAAACTCGAGCTAAAAATGTATGGAGTTCGACAGATAAAACGGTCGAGAAGGCAACTTTGACAGACTGGGAATTGCCCCTTAGGGCTAAGTGCGAGTTGCCTATCGAATAACTTTACTTACGCGTGAATTGAGTTAGGCCGAGTATTCAGCGCGTGTTTTGCCACACTACACAATAACGTTTGAACAAAACTATTGCGTCGCTTCACATTTTTGTTGATAAGCCGTGTCTCCTGACTATCAGCAAAAACGTGAAGCAAAACAATGTTTTGTATAGACTCTATAGACGTTTTTATTTAGAGGGCAAAACTCGCTCTGGAGACCCGACCTAACTCGATTCACGCGGTAGTAAAGTTATTCGCTAAACCAGGGGTCGCCAACCTTATGATATAGGAGGGCCACAAATGTTACCAGGTGATCAGCGAGGGCCGCATCTCATCTTTAAATATTTTGAATCAATCAATGCGATTTTTGTGGCTGCATTTGACTTGCAAATTTTCTATGTTCGCTTACATTTTATATGTGGAAATGCGCGGTATCGCGTCTAAATGTGCATCCGTTAATCGAGAATATGTTGGCTTTTTCGATAGTTCAGAATGAAAAATGTCTGCTCACACAAGTACTACCAAACATAGTTATCATGCAACGGTTGCGAACATTGCGGGCCGCACCGAAGTGGTTCACGGGCCGCATGCGGCCCGCGGGCCTCAGGTTGCTGACCCCTGCGCTAAACAACTCGCACTTAACTCTTGAGAGCTACCGGAGTGCCAGCGCTATACAGGGTGATTGGTAATTCGACCTATTCCTTGAAAGGGGTTATACTAGAGATCATTTCCAACAAATTAAGTCCTATCAACTAGGTGTCGAAAATGAATGGTCTCCGAGCTACGAAGGTTTATGTATTATTTTTCAAACTTTCAGACTAATAACCAAAAATAAATAATTTAAAAATTACTATTCCTCTCTCAGCACTTATTTATTATATTTCTGATCAATGATAGATGAGTGATGATTTATAAAAAAAAACGTGCCCTGAATTCCCATAATCTCAGAATTAAAAGGTCTTAAGTGGAAAGAAAACCTTTTTTATTTTGTAATTTATGAAATATCGACGTGTTTTACTTGAATAAATTATTATTATTTTCGACCCCTAGTTGATAGGCATTATTTGTTGGAAATGATCCTTAGTATCGGGGTCTGCTGTTATATCAATTATTATGTACCTCTCGCTCAAATGTTACAATATTTTTTTTAAGTAATAATTCAATAGTCTGTCGCAATACTGTACACTAAACTTACTCTTTTTGTGTTTCTAAAGTGGGTATTTTTGTAAATCTGTGTGAATATTGTGCTTTGAGAAATAAATATTTTTGTCTTTTTGTCTTTTTTTGTATAACCCCTTTAAAGGAATAGGTCGAATTACCAATCACCCTGTATACTAGGTTTTAATTAAAAAAAAAGGATCTGCTATATGACGTAAATGTTTGAATGTATACATCAGTTTGCCGCTACACATCCGTGAAGGTTCGTCCATGTCAGTCTTCAAGAGTTCGATAAAACAACACTTTCTTAATTTACAGAACGTTTCTTAATTTCTTCTTATGACTGTTATTTATGAGTTATTAGGTAAATTCTCATAATTATAGACATTTATGTACGGTATATGTAAACTTTTAAGTAGTATAAGTACTTAAACTTATCAATTATTAATTTATTTTGTGTATTAACATGTAATTTAATATAATTGACTGAGTATTTAAGTATTATATATATATCTATATCTATTAATACAGTTTGTAAACATTTGGAAATCATGGCACTATCCCAACAACTTCCCCATTGCCAAAGGTTAGCTGGTAGAAAATACTATAGCCTCATATATATATATATATATAGCCTCACAGCCGTTCTTGGCCACAGCGACAGCTTCTTTAACTCCTGTCATGTTTGAGAGCTAAGCTGTCCAGCTCTCTGATGTGCTCTCAAGTGACTCGCGTAACCAAAAATAATAGAATAATAAATAATAGAAAATACTAACTAGTATTAAGCTCGCCTGTGTACAAAAATATAACTTGTGCAATAAAGAATTTTATTATTATTATTATCAGTTAACAAATTCTTTCTGCTAAGGCTTCTATATATTATAGGTATTTTCAACGTGGTACCCAACTAAAGTATAATTTAGGATTTGAAATACCTCTCTTAGGGAACTGGATATGCTTGCTTAGAAACACTAATTAGAGTCTCTTCTACGCTATAAAGTATCATACATATTATAATTAATAAACAGGTTCGTTAATTAAATACGCCACGTAAATTATAGTCGCCAACGACCTTGAGTCGACCAGTGTCAGTACAAATATCTACAGAGACAATACTGAAATAACGTTCATATCAGCGTGCACTGACGTCGCTGGGTCTCCGGATAGCGCAAAATAGGAGGAAATAAGACTTTCCACATGGACGGACGCCATGGACGGAAAAATGTCCATAAACAAATTTTCTAAGCAATATTTTGCTCGTATTTTAGTGCAAGAACCATACAAATACCATTAGTCGTATCAAAGAAACGACTATACTATATATTTTTTTCATAAATTTTAAACATTTCTTTTAAAAAAAATATCGTTATCAGTAAGAGTAATTTTCGGATGACGGTAGAAGATAAATTCAACAACCCCTAAAAACAAAATAAAGCATTCTGTGACATTAATATAATTGATAATTTATCCAAGTTTTCGTTTGCATGGTTTTTAAAGAAAACTTGACATATGTACGGTTTTGCCAGCCAGCTCGATACAAAATTAGTTTTGTTCAAAAGTATGCTTTTTTAAAATGGTTATTTGCAAATAACTTAAATAACAAAGAATAACTAAACTATTTATAAATTAAAATAACCTACCAATAAATATATGTACATCTAAAATAAAATAAAATAAAAGAAAAAGCCCTACAATGGAGTAAACGAATTAAATAAGTTTAGATCGTTAAAACTGATTTAATATTTTACGTTGAATTATTTGTTTTCAAAAGTTGTATAGAAAATATTATTATAAAATATTATATATATTAATAAAAAACCAACTTTTTGCTACTTTTCCACGAATCCGTCCACTCGCACTAAGGGTTTTTTCGCATATGGAGTAACAGGGACGCTAAAACTTTTACGTATAGCCTTAATCGCGCGCGATGCGACTTAGATGAATCACAAGTGTGAGGAGCATGACACGATGTTTTTGCAGTTAAACAGTACGTCACGCTCCTTGCGCTTGTGATTCAACTAGTGGCGTCACGCGCGATTAAACACTATGCTACGGGCCCAGTTTTTTTTTTGTGAAAAACATTATCTTGCTTGTCATTTGATAACCATATCAATAGGGTAGCAAAAGAAATTTTGTCCGCCATCTTGGGGCTTCCACCATATTGAATTATGTATTCTGCTTGGGAAAACTTTTCAATTGATAACGATGTCATGGAGGTGGTTAATCTTTAAGGTTGAACCGAGCCACGATCTAATGTCTTACTATTGTTTTAGCGATAGTGAGAAGGGCTAAGGTATAAGGTATACAAGGTATATTGTAAATGGGCGCCTTGGGGCGTCACCCATTATTAATTTAGAGTGACGTTTTAGTCTGCCACCTTGGAGCGTCCGCTATTAGATTTAGGCTGATATTATTTAGCTTATCAAATTCTGCCTGTCAAATCCATTTTTTTATAACCATACCACTAGGTCCATCGTATTTAACGCCATTTTTAATGTATTAATTATTGTATAAAGGCTGAATTGTGACCTTTTCTGCTGTATGTTTCTACATCTTTGCAAAACCAACTTTGCTGTTTCTCGTAACTACACTCTCACACATACATACACAGTGACTTTGTATAAGAACTAATTGATAATTCCACAATTTTATTTAAGAAATTATTGGTCTAATCATTGACGTAGTAGTCAATCGACGTATTCAATCAATCATCATAATCAGTTATTTATGGGCACTGAACTGGTTATAAATACTATTTTCAACACGGAACCCTAAGTGCACGAGTCTGACTCGCACATGACCGGTTTTTTTTTTAAATCGTTAAAAAGCTGAACCCTTATTTATAGGATAACTTTGCTGAGTGTCTGTGTGTTTTAAAATTTGGCATGAAAGAATTTATTTTGACAAAAGTGAAGGAATGAATCCAATAAATCATTCATGTACAAATCTATATGGAATAAATAATACTTGACTAAATATAAAAAACAAACTCTAAAATAATATTTTAAAAAGGACATAAAAATAAAATTAGTGCCGAGATTCGCACTATCAACCATTTCATTAGGAGGCGGATAGCATACTTTTTGCGCTAATATGAGTGATTGCTTGACATGTGAAATATACTACGCGATACTACACGAATAAATTAACCAATAATCGCCTTTACCGAGAGGAAATAGAGTTTTCACTATTCGTCTAATTGGCTTGGTCGTAATGAAGCGTGTGCTTAGAGATGCAGAAAGTGACAACAGCTGATCGTACAAAACCGCCATTTTGTTAAACCGCACACACGTAAAGCATACTAACACATAGTAAAAAGTTTTATAGTATGACATTCACAACTACACAAGTAAAATTATGGACATTTAACTGAACTTAAGCTAAATTAACCCAAACCCAATTAAATAAATATATTTTTTATTTAAATTGACGTCATTCTTGTAGTAAAATGTAATAAAATACAGTGACAAATACGAGCTAAAATATGTACTCTTCAACTGATCTT
This sequence comes from Ypsolopha sequella, assembly GCA_934047225.1. Taxonomy (NCBI): domain Eukaryota; kingdom Metazoa; phylum Arthropoda; class Insecta; order Lepidoptera; family Ypsolophidae; genus Ypsolopha; species Ypsolopha sequella. The sequence continues at coordinate 11,620,362 of OW204002.1, read as the reverse complement.
TGCGAATAAATTTTGTATGGAAATTGACACTATCGTTTAACCTTTAGGGGGCGGGTATGAAAATAATAAATCACTATCTTTTCACGTCCCACATGATAATTTTTTCCTCTATGGCCATGTTAGATTTAGAATAACGTTACTTAACTAATCGTGCACTGTCATCAAAACTAAACATGTGTGAAAAATTATATCGGGAGAACTGGTTTAAAATTCGGTTGAAAGGTTTGACAAACTCAAACTAACTTTTTTATAATTTTTTATAAACTCAGTAAAGTTAAATGAAAGCTTGTAATTAAATAAAAGTCTGTGATGAATGGCAAAAAATTAAGGTACAAGTTATTTAAAATAAGTACAAATACAAACCAGGACCCTTACAAAATTAAGGCCGCCTGCAAAGTCCTTTAATCATTTTACCTTTTAATCATTCAAAATGTTACACAAAGGCTTTTTTAAATTGATAAATCTGTCTGTGCTTGTTTTCACTCAAATTTTTGCAGAGGTAGGTAAATTGTTGTTTATTAAGACGGTTACAATTTAATTATGATTATTTGTTTTTCTAATAATAATTCGAGTCAGGAAGAGGAACAGGAATTGTGAAAATAAATTTTGCTTTTCCAGTAGTTGGTAAGGAAAAAATACAAAAGATGCTTTAAAAATAATAATTGCCCATTTGCGTGTCTTATACGCATGAGTTTAGGGTTCCGTAACAGTTAAACTAGAAATAAATTATAGCGGAATTAATAACAACAATGATGTATTAACAATAATTAATTTAATTGACAATCATTATTTTTAACAATAACAATCGATGACTTGAATAAAGTCTTTTATTTAATCTAAATCTGTTTTTATTATATACAAATTTATTAATACACTGGCCACTATCCGGCCGGATACTGGATACCAAAAATAATATGGCCGAATAGGCCGGATACCGGTAGTACTTTTAACAATTACATCTAGTATTTATCAGTACACTTAAGTTTATATTGTAACTATTTTATATTAAATAATTAGTGTTTGCAAAAACATTGACATTATATTAGAACAGGTTTATGGAGATATTTTGAGAATAACTAACGTACTTGACCCCATGTATACAGACAGTTATATGTAATACACCTCAGGGAGATATAAATTTAGAGATCTCTAGTCTTTGCTATGACCCTGACAACTCTTTTGCTTCTTTTTCCCTTTTCCTTTTCCTCATTCAATGATTAGGGTAAAAAAGCAGTTTTTTTAAATAATTTTCCATTGATAATATATGTTTCATAGCGAAATCCATCATCACATTTTTAGAGTGAAACAAACTAGAAAAGACCTATTAGAAAAAAAAACCTTTGTTAAGTTTTCAACATAATATGCCATAAACTTTTCCTGCAAGGATAAAAAAGAAAAAATTACGTAAAATTCTCAGAGAAAAATGCGGTTTCAGAACTGCTTTCTAGTACTACTTTTGTGCTTTTAATAGTATTGTACTGTACTGGATAACATTAACGACTGTGGGAACATGGTACTGTAATGTTCTAAGTTTTCCGAGGAAACTACTCTGGAACCTTAAGCTCTATAATAAACTTTATGGACCAAAGAAAAGTGCAGTTTTTGAAAGAATAGATAGTCAGGCCAACTGATTTTAGTCCGACAATATTATTTTTGTTATACCTACAGACTTACTAATGCTTTTAGTTGTTTATCTGGTATTACAACTTTGGTTTGTTTTAATTTAACAAAATAAAATAATATGACTGTACGGGCAGCGTACTCATCGAACACTACGAATCTGATGACGTCATCCGCGCGCGCGGATGTAATCCATATAACCTACATTATAGTAGTTTATGTTACTAGGGAGAAAAGGAATAAATCACGAGGACGATTTAAAACACGAGCGTAGCGAGTGTTTTAAACGTAACCGAGTAATTTATTGCTTTTACGCCCGTGTATCATACTACGTTTTTCAATGCATAGTGTGAGGAAATGAAAATAAATATAATCTTGTGAACTTTAAATTATAATTGGCTCAAAAGGACTGTATCCAGAGCCGTTAAACAGTGGAAAAAAAAGTATAACATCTATGGTACACAGGAAAAGCTACAGGTTAGCCAACCATTGCAAACAAATAAAAAAAAATAATAATAATAAAGCCCTAGGGCAAAATAATCGACTTTCTGTTCGGTTTTGATGCATAAAAAGTGGGCCTTTACGAGCACATGCATTGAAAAATACATTAAACCATCAAAATATTATCAAAAAGGATGATAATATTTTGATGGTTTACCTTACAATAATGTATACTAAATGATGAAGTGAAGTTATCTATGGGCCTATTGCATTAGCAGAAAGTTCATTACATAGAACTATGTATTATGGTATTGCATTTTATTGTTATTTTATTTCGAATACATATTAGGTATTATATCACACAAGTAAAATATGTATGTATATTTTAGTATTACGATAAGGTCATGGATTGTCCAAATTTTCCTAATTTTACAAAAAGACCAGTTGTTTGTGACTGTCAGTGTTGGTGCTGAATAGTACTAAATAATAATTAAATAATTAACACAATGATGGACTATTACTAAGTTTATTTGTTTGTATGTGAGTGCTTACATACTTTAGTGGTACCTATGTGTGATGTTACTGATATCTACATTTAAAAATAATTTAATAGTGTCGATGCGGTGTAACACACTTTAACTTATTCAGAACTTAAGGCTCCAGTCCTCTAAAAATCAGTATTATTGCAGAATTATCAGAAAAGTAAGATTTTATTTTAGTTAGTAAGAAAGCAATAAATAAAATACATTTTACGTTAATTTATAGTGTGGAATTTGAAGATTTCAAAACATATTTTTTCATTTACTTTAATGCTACTTTTAATAGGTTTTTTAGGCTTTAAACATACCTTTATTTATGTTCTACGCGTTGAGAGTCTCATTCATGCACACGTCACGTAAAAATTATGACAAAAACAAGAAATTTATTCAGGTATCATTTATTCCCATATCTTCAACAATAATCTTACCTGGTTACTTTTTTGGATAAAATTTTAGTTTTCTTATTTCGAGTGCTTTAAGTAGTTGTGATTTTATGAATTCAACCACTGCTAAAATATTTTTTTTCTATTAGAAAACTATCGTTTAGCGTAATCAAATTTAAAACACAAAGAATAGAACTATTAATAAGTGAAATAACAAAAAACGGTATTTAAAAAATTATTTTAAGAACATTTATCAAATCGAAACTTATCGAGAGTTTAAAACACAAAACGCGTCGAAATTTCCCTCAGTTTCGCTGGGACATCGCAGCGTTCAGACGTGTGTTGTGTAGCTCGACGTCATTTTACCTCCCGCTCGCACGGTTGCTCCCTTTCCCTCGCGTAGATTCTTATGGAGAGGCAAACTGTATCATGAAAGTTGCTCTACTTGAATATTGCACTTATCATTTAATAAGAAAACAACTATGGATGAAATATTTTTTTAATATTTTAAGAAATCCCTGTTTCGATAAAATAAAGTCTAATCTACGTTCGTCCGTATTTCACAGCATCATAACTTTAGCACCGTAAAGATAAAGACATGAAATTTGGCACAAAAATAGCATTAATTTGCCAACATATTACATTGTAAAAAAAATAAAGAAAAATTTTAAATTGTTTAAAATATTTTCAAAACAAAAGTGAGAAAAATAAAAATATCCTAAAAATACAATATGGGTACCAAACTGTAGACACTAAAAAGGTGATTGTAAAAATGTATACTTTTACTATATTTACTGGCACTGGTTTTGTGAAATCTTTAAAAAAACCACAAAAATGTGTATGTCCGAAACTGGTAGATCGAAAAATATGAAAAAAATGTCCATTATAGATCATAACTGATCAATAACCGGGAAAACTATAATAATAATAATAATATAATAATATTCCATTTATTTCAGATATCAATGATCCATAAGTGTTAGTAACAATTATCTTAAAAATTATGTTAGTAAAAGAGAATAAAATAAAATAAAATTAAATTGAAATTTGACCACAGGCCACACTTACGCAGTGCCACAACACAGGACAGTCGCAGCTGTCCGCCACCGATTTAATGATTTAATGATTTAAAAATATAAAAAAGTAAAATAAATAAAAAAATATATTTATAAAAATACAATATGGGTATCACATTGTAGGTATTAAAAAGTTTATTGTAATAATATATAGTTTTGCTATATTTAATTGCATCTATTTCGAGAAATCCTTGAAAATCTATAAAAAAATGTATGTCCCCCCTCTTATCTCCAAAACTGGTGGACCGAAAAATATGAAAAAAATCATGGTAATATGCGTTTACGTAAGAATTACAGAAAAAATAAAGCGGTTGAGAAATTCACGAAAAAAAATGATAAAACTAAATTTATCATCCACAATACGGAACCTTAGGTTTTGACTAGAGTCTGACTCGCACTTGGCCGGTTTTTTTTCATGATGTTTGCGGTAGGCCATTTTTTTTGGGCCTTTTTAATTTAGTTTTCGGAGCTTTTATTACTACCCTTAATTTTTACCATAAGTATCCGGTTATCTGGATAGTAAAAATCTGCGAATAATTGCATGTCCTAATTCCTAATGTCCTAATGTTAATGTGTGTTAATTCGAAAACCATCACGAGATTTAGGTTTAATAAGCCGTATTTCAGAAGTTGTGGTCTAAAAAACCCACGGGGATGGCGTGACACAAATTTTATACCAGCACCGCTGTCGCCACTTTTTGGAATAACTAAAGCCGAAGCTACATCCTTTTTATTAGTTTACTTACTTTTATTTAAAATATATTAAAAAGCTATCGAAGTCACTAAAACCGACAGTCGAGATAATAACGTGCTAGACAATAATGCATCAAAACAAAAGAACGTACGCAGCTGCGGTTCTTATCATTAAAACATCAAATTTCTAAAACTAAATTTTTTACTTTTTTTATTGCACCTTAGCCATAATCATGGACACACAAACTGACAGACACTTAATTACCGTAAGAGTTTCTATTTTTTATATTATATTACTTAAAGAACTGATTGTAATATGTGTGTGAGTATTAGGAATATATAATTTTAAATGTTTCATTGTTACAATTTGATTTTTAATTTTCTACATTTCCAAATTTTATAAAGGTATTTTTTATGTCAGGCGTTAGTTAAATGAAAATCTTGATGAATAAAGAAATTTTCGGGCACAACTACACGCTTTTTAGGGCATGCAGGTTTCCTTAGAGCGATAGGGCTCATCATTTTGAGACGTAATAATCGTCATAGAAACGCGGGTGTACTTATAGGTACACGTATGGGTGGACTTATGACTTGCATCTCACAGTTCACACTCGGAACACCTCTTGACACCCCTTCCGTAAAAATCTGCAAATAATTGCATGACCTATAAAATGTATTGTGTCTAAATACTAATCACTCTTACTGCTACCAATAAGCCATCTATTCCAGGTAGATTTACTTTTGTTTATTTTGCTTTTGCAAATTCATTTTGTTTGTTCCGATAAACAAACCAAACTTTGTAAATTACCGTTACTTGAATAATTAAAAATCTTCACATGTCAAATTTTAAGTAATCGTACACTCATTTAACGAAGTAGAGCAACATTCAGGTGCGGTCTCTAACATCTTAATGCAGCGGGGGGAGCGCCACTTCTAAAGCCTCAGGTAAGATGAAAGCGAAATGTCGCAAAGAGAGTCTGGGGCCTTAACTTAATTTATGCGTTCTGTCTTTTTCTTTCTGTATCGAAAAGACAAAGACAGGACGCTTAAAATAAGGTTAGTCCTGTTAAATAAGTTAAGTCGTGTTACACCGAATCGACAACAGTCACCTCACGCGAGTTGTAATAATATTATATTATTAATGATTAGAATTAGATAAAACAAGGTAAAATAACATTTTAGTGAGATATAGGTTAGGGCCATTCGGGTCTGGCATCAGTCACAATGAAGTAAAAAGAAAAATTCATTGTGACTGATGGCCGGACCCTAATGGTCCGAAATATATCTCAAATTTTATTTTACCTTGTTTTATCTAATGCTAATCATTTATATAGACAAAAAAGTTAATATTTAAGTTAAAACATCACTCTTCTTAAAGTTATGGAGTTTCACACTGTTTCAGTCGTAAAAAGCACTGATATTTGAAAATCTAGAATATTTCGGGAATACGTAAAGTTCTACATTTAAACAGTGGCTATAGAAAGTTTACGTGAGAATTCAAATACGACGCCACGTTTTCAATTACGATTCATATATTATTTAATCTGTTGAGTTTGCAGATTCCCGGGTTTAATTAAATTCTGCATGCATAATAAAAGTTTTTAAAGCAAATAACATTGCATTCCGAATGTTCAAAGTATGCACATTGCTGTTACTAAAATTAGATATAAGAATTTAAAATTAAAATTTATGTGCAGCTAAAATTTACTCTACAGACAATTCCTATATCCATGATTTACCGTGTATTCATTTTTGCCAAAATACTTTAATTTAATTTATTATTAAGTTCTAAATAATATTCATTTTTCTTATTTTTTAATGTATTTCAATTTATCTTATTATATTTTGTTTTCCAATAATTAGTTCTAGTTTCTGTGTTATTTTTATTTACCAATGTATTTTGCATGCCTTAGTACATAACTTTTGTATGGCTTAATTGCAAATACCTAAATGATCTTATCTTATCTTATCTTATCTTATCTTTATATAACAAATAGGTACGCTAAAGCGCGTTTTAGACGATAATGAATTCAGTGTAGTAAATGAGTACCTAAATTTTAGATCCGCAATCGCCCTATTGTGATTGATTCAGTGTCCGATATTGATCATCGTCTAAAGGGTCTTTAACCAACACCATCTTTCTCTTCGTACTGAAGGAAAATTAAAACTGATTGACATTTTCATATATAGTATATTAATTGATTATATTTATTTGCACCTATGTATATATATTTGTATATTATTATTATTGTATAAGTATACATATATCAGACATAAAAATATTCTGTGTAAATTTATTAAGGTAGGACGGAGTAGAAGTATATATAAACGAGTATACCTACATTACATAAAATAATACTTTCTTCACCACCCAAAGGTTGGCTGGAAGAAATCGCTTTAATTGCTAAGTCCGCCCTTCTACTATGTGTTCAGAACTCTGTACTAAACTTTGTATGTGTATTCATTCATTCATTTATAACTGAATTGATTTAATCTGTGTAACGATTCAACAATGTCTTTTCAATATCCTAAAGTGCAACTTGGAACATTTTAAAAATGAAAGCACAGTTGGCAGTTCGCTTTGTTGTCTCTCCTATCATAAACAAGATAAACCATTCCACTACACTCTCAAAACTTTACCGACACATGAATCACAAACATTTTCTTTATTTTTATTACATATTTCTGATTCAGCGTCTGCACATCGTATCGGAAGAAATGTATGTTCGTTCTGCCACTTCTTTTTGACACGACCTTTGTCAAACTTGAATACAATTGAGAAATGGGGACGGCCTGTCTAGTACGAAATATATTTATGGACAAATAAACATAAAACAGTCGCGAAAATAATTTATCTATAGTAATAATAAAGTAGTTCCTAACAAAAGTCGTGTTGTACATAGAATATTCTTGCGAAATTTTAATCAAAAATATGATTCAATAATCATTTTTATTAATATTATATTAAGATATATACAATTATATTTATTATAAGTAATAGTATATCATAAGATATATAAAATTATATATTATATTTACAAAGATACAAAAATTTTATGTTTTCTTAACTCATACTTACACAATATTACACATACATACCCAAGTTCACAGATACACATATACTATCACCACACACGCAGTACATCTCACTCTCTTTCACAAACATTTTACATAAAACATAATACAATATAAAAAAAAAACATATATCTCTCACAGAGGTTCTTATTCCCTAACAACATAAACTCTCGTAAAACTTCAATAAGTTAGTATTCTATCTAATTTTAAAGTAATAATTTTATTTTATGTGCATAGTTTTTTCTTTATAGGATGCTCAGATCAAATAAAAACTCGATGGTGCGTATCCTTCTTAGGATCAATATGTCTAAGTAACAGAAAATAAATTCGTAATTGGCCTTCGTTTTAGTATTAGTTTAATATTTGTTTTGTAAAGTGCTGCGGGGGTTTTAGTATAATTTTTAGAATATTTTGTTAGATATTTCAATAAAAACACACCTTTGCCTGCGGTGTTACCTGCCTATAAATGCAGCGCGTGGCAGCAGGGCGGCCTCCTCGTTTGTTTATCGGCGGTAAGGTTGTAGACAGAATCTACATGACTGGGTTGGCAAGTCGCCATCGTTGTTATAATTGGATTAGATTTGTTCTTAACAGTTGCTGATGAAGTTTGATATTAAATAAACAGACGTTCATTTATTATTAGAGTAGTTTTGGTTGATTAAAAATTAATAATAAAAAGGTAAAAATAATAATTTAACTCAAGATATATTTCGGGCCCCACTGGGCCCGGCATCAGTTGAGATTCTAACTACAAAACTACATTAAAAATCTCATAAAAAAGAGACAAATATATATTGATCAAAAAATTTATTATTAGAGTGCATTACAAAGTTGCAATCAATCAGAAACAAATTTAAAAGCACAATATTTTGAAAAAATTCCATGGGTCAAGAGTAGAGATGAAACGGATATCCGGTTACTATCCGGTATCCGGCCTATCCGGCCATATTTTTGGTATCCGGTATCCGGCCGGATAGTAGCCAGTATCCGGCCGGATACCGGATACTTAACTCAGCATACAAAAAGTCGTTTAAATCACAAAATAAATTGATTGTATCAATGATTGAATAATCTAAATTCTAATACATAAAGTGAATAAGAGTTGAGCAATGGTAGTGGTAGATAAAGACAAGCATGGTGCAGACCAGCATTTGTATAATTGTGATTGTGATTTAGAAAATGCACAAATAATCTCGCCCAGTCGCACCCGCACCCAGTCTAAACATTACGCACCAAGGTGCGTACCTTGGTGCGTAATGTTTAGACTTGCTCAGTTAGTGCGAAACGCATATCTTGAGCCGGATATTCGGCCGCCGGATATCCGGCTATCCGGCCTAGCGCCACGCCGGATATCCGGTATCCGGTATCCGGCCAAATCACTATCCGTTTCATCTCTAGTCAAGAGTTGAACCTACGACCTCCTGCTTACACGAAAGGCACGCTACCGACTGCACTACCGAGGTTCGTATCTGGAACGACGAATTTTTCCACAATACCTATACATCGATTTTTGTTTTGTAACTACTCGATATACCAGCTTATAATGCACATACTGAACGCTCACGAGGGCGTTATGTGATTTCACGCCTTGCCCCCTAATAATAATTAAAGTATTCCAAGCGATGGATTTCGGCAATAAAAACATATAATCGCACCTATGATTGCTTATAATTTTATATATATTTTTTTAACATTTCACTAATGTCTGTCTGTTCCATTTTTACTCGAGAACTACTCAACGGATTTGGATGGGTTTTCTTTATAATCATCGTGGTCACCATGGTCAACATAAAGGCTATCAGTGTGTTGTTAAAATGACTCCTGTGCTGAAGTAATAAAGTCTTGCAAAGAAACAATGTGTGTCATATAAATGGAAATGCCTTATTATATTACATTTGAACAGCAAAATCAGCACTCACACACTTACAAAGTTGAATTTTGGTAGGTAAGTTACGACGACGCAGGCACGTGCAGGCACCATGCCAGCTAGGAATGGTCTAGGACAGGGATGGGGAAACTACGGCCCGCGGACCATCTCCGGCCCGCGAAGCGTTGAAATCCGGCCCGCGACCATCAAACAAAAATCAAGTAGTTTTCGTATTGTTAGAAATTTCTGAAAGTTCAATTTAATTGCAATTTGCAATTTCTTCCTTGTTTCAATAGTTATTTTGTATTAAAGCACAATAAATTAGTGTTTCAGAAAATACATACTAATATTTTTATTTCAGTAAATAATATAGCAACAACTTGGCTCGCCATATATTTTTGGCTTTGTTTAAAGATTTCTCGAAACCAGTGCCAGTAAATATAGTAAAAGTATATATTTTTACAATCAACTTTTTATTGTCTACAATTTGATACCCATATTGTATGTTTATAAAATATTCTTTGTTTATTTATTTTACATCTTTTTTTATATTTCTCATTTATGCTCAATTTTTTTTAATCGCTATATTATTCCTGTAATTGGCCGGTTATGATCTATAATCGACAGTTTTTTCATATTTTTCGGTCTACCGGTTTCGGAGATAAGGCGGAGGAAATACATATTTAATATTATGAAAATATATATACAAGGTGACTTTTTGATCATCGTCCAAATTTATACTGGAGGCTTGATAAGTGATCAGTATCTTGGATCAATAACAAGTTTTGTGAATTTTGTAAAATGAAATTTCGGCTTCACATAAAAATTCACTTCCAGTTCCGAGTAAATTACTATGGGAAGTCGAAATTTCATTTTACGAATGTTACAAAAATTGTTATTGATCAATGATACTGATCACTTACCAAGCCACCAGTATGAATTTGGACGATGATGAAAAAGTCACCTTGTATATATATTTTCATGATATTACATGATGTCACGGCGCGGCGGCGATTAACTATTTTCTTTCGACACGAACTCTTTTCTTTGCGGTTTCTGTTTGACAAAAGACACAATCTATCTATTTAAATATTGTAAGAGACAATCAACTACATTGTTAGCATATAATTTAGCCTTTAATATTTCTGTTATAACAGAGAATTCCCAATTCCGAGTGAAATTAAATTCAAATTCAAATGTTCAAATTGGACAATGTTTCTATTGACACTGTTGAACCCTCGAGAGTTAATTACAATTTTACAACTGGAAGAAATCGCTCTTAGCGATACGGCTGCCAATTGAAAACTTATTTAAGAAGTTTGTTTCCTTATTATAATTATGTATTTGGTGTTCAATATAGAGTATTTGTCTTGTCTTGTGCACCAAAACATTGAAGGCTCTCTTGGCAAATAATTAGAAATTGAAATTTACTTTGAAAGTAGATATTTTGTTTGACAGAACACAGTATAAAAGTATAAAGATTATGAAGTGAATAACTTTTAGGCAGTTATAACCCTAATATTTTAACCAATATATTTTTCCTGTAATCTTTAAGTACCCAAGTAACACGACTGGGTAGTATGTAAGTTCGATATCGGATCAAATTGTAACCCAAGGTAAGAAAGACAGCTTAGCTCAGGTTCTATATTGGTGTAGGCAACCCATATGCAACACATATATGTAACCCGGTGGAAAAAAATTGCAGCCTATTTTTGGTTCCAAATGGGTTCCATTTCAGTTCTAATTTAGCCAATGAGTGAAAATTAGAACTCTTGGTGCAAGTTGTGCGAAGCGACCAATTAGTTGAACGAAAAACGTTTAGTTCATTCACTAGGCAGTTTGAGTCGCAAGAATGATGACAAATGAAAAAAATAATCTATAATTAACATGATTATTTTCATATATTTCGGTCCTCTTGTTTTGGAGATAAGGGGGAAGGGAAATAATAACGTTAATAAAATCTACTTTTTCGATGTTTTTGTACGGGGACCCGCTAGGGCCTAAATAAAAAAAAATGCAATTAGCCGTGATAGAGGTCATAGTAAACACAGGCTGAAGCTGTAGATCCCTGTGATAGACGGACAGTCAGACAGACGGACGGATGGACGGACAGACAGACAGCAGGGGCTTAGTTATAGGGCTATTTACCGTGTAAAGCATTAAGGGGCCCAAAACAAGGGTTAAATACCCGTCTTAATGAGGCTTTAGAAACCCCCTGAGAAATAACATAATTAGAAAGTGGAAGTTAGAATAATCCGGAATTAATCAGCACCGCGCCATGCATAGTAAACAGTCCCATCGTCTTATTGAAAGTATATTTAATCGTAATACTCAATAATTACTTCGCATATAATACAAGTTATTTTGATACGACTACAGATTTATTAATTTTATTAAAGTCCTTAAAAGTTAGGAACAGAATCTAAATTACTTTGGAATAATTTCAAGTTTTACAGCACTAAAACTAAAATTAAAGCCTTCAGAATCGGCTACATGGTCGCTAATTATACGAATTTATGCCACACGCTTTGGTAGACATTTTTTAGGTGACAAGACGATGCACCGCAAGCAATTTTGTACAGGAAGTTTATGCTAAGGCATGTTGATTGAAAAACCATTTCGATAATAAAATTTTGGCTATATTTCATTGTGTCTGCAAAAAAATTACTTAAGATTAAAGATATTTTTAGAATTGGATATGGGAAGTTTATTCCAAGGCATGCTGATTGAAAAACCATTTCGATATAATACATTTTTGGCCATATTTTATCGCTTCTGCAGCAAAGTAGTTTAAGATTATAGATATTTTATAATTTGCTAAACAGAGAAGTTGAAATAAATTTAATTTTCCTGGTGAAAATGGCGAATTCAACAATACTAGAATACTAGCTACGCCATAGACAACTCGACGCATTAGCTACGCCGTAGCGATATGACGATTTTTCGACGACGGCGGCGATGCTTAGGCCTACTGTCGACGGAGGCAGTGGCGTATTTACCCTAGAGCCAAAAGGGCCATGGCCTTGCGCGGTAGGCTGCAAGGGGCGGCGCAAGCCGCACCTCGCGCTCAGCTTTGGGCGCCTTTCATAATCAATCGTTACCTGTCTTTTAATTCATATTGATTTTTGACTTTGAGTAATATAAGACATATTAGATTTAAATTTATACTTCAATTTATTTTTATTTTAAATTCAAAATTGTAACCGAATAATTTATAGTAGCTATAAGGTCTATGTGTTTATAATTTTGTATAATTATAGCAGCATGGAGCACCAAACTTAAACATATATGAGACGAGTAAAGGAAGCTAGTCCCCACCATCCAGGGAATCCTACTGTGGGGACTAGAGAACGCCAATGTTTGTGCCTACTACTATCAACTATATGTTTACTGACTACTTCTTTGTTTTTGTTCTGTGAATAAATAAATTGTAACAGAGAAAACTGCATTTAAATCGGTCAAGTGGTTAATAAATAAAGAATAAAAAAGTCACTGTCAAGGGTAATGCTAGAAAAATGAGTAAAACTTCTTAGGTTTACACTATACTTTATATACCATTATCTATTTACGAGGAGCGTGTTAGGTTGCTGTTGATCATAAATTTGGGAGCTGAGCGAAGCGGAGCTTACATTACTCAACACGTCTAATCTTACACAACCAGAGTTGGGTAAACCCATTGGGAATTTTTGGACTTTACCCAAGGAGCATGGTTTGAAGACTTCCGATACCGGGATAGTCTTGGGTGAAACGAGACGTACAGGGTCATCGTACGGAAATGTCCTCACATACTCCAAGGTCAGTGAACGCATTTTTATGTAATTGCTGATTCATTAGTGGGTCTTTGAAACATGAATATTTACGAGTTTTCAAAGGGTGAATGAGTTGGGTGAAAATTACATCATAAAGTATTGCGCTATAAAATTTGCATACCATGACGCAACCAAGTGTTTTCATGCCCAAAAATATGCGCTGATAATACTTTTTTCGTAGCCCTTTAGTCGTAAAATAATGCTATTTAGCATAGTCGTAAAGATACAAAGTTGTTTACATTTACAGTCTATTTATTCGACGCTTGTTTCTGAAAGTTTTCCTAGTTTTTAATTCAGGATTTTTTTTCTAACTTCGATCCTTCTTCTTAGTTAAAAACGGTCTAAAATATTTTATAGTTTGTATGACAGAATATGTATGGTTAAATAATGTATAAAAAACTTTTATACAAGGTGTAACAGAAAGGTGTAACCATATTTGAAGAACTTATTCAGTCAATGGTATAGAATAACCTTTACTATGGAGCCAACCCTGAAATCTCGAAAAAAATATCTGCCCTTCCATACATTTCAGCCGAGCGGCATTGCATTTTTCTATAAAAAAGTTTTTTTTTCGAGGTACAGGGTTTGTTCCATAGTAAAAGTTGTTCTACTGAATAAGCTCTTAAAATATGGTTACACCTTTCTGTTACACGTTGTATAAAGTACAACATATGGGGGTTTTATTTGTATTTTTTAGCGTGTACCCTGTTTTTTTATTTGCTACATATTATTAATATGTACGTATATTATTGATTACAAATTGAAATAACATTAGGTCGGTGACATTTAGTTGCGAATTTGGTCACTATGGCAGTGGCGTGCACATATTGACCTAACGCGCACAGGACTTTTTGCTGGAAAAGCAATGAGGTCAAGTTAGACAACAAAAAAACGCGTTTCCAATTTTTTTTTAAATATATTGTTTTATCTCTTTTATCCTCCAGGTAAGGTGTCTTTTATTACGTTATCGAACGAAATTATTTTTTGATAACTGATTTGATCCCCTCGTAAAGTATTTTTGGCTAAGCCATAGGCGAAGCCGTGTTTTCGAATGAAACTCTTGTTCTCTGAATTGGTTCCTCTGATATTAATGTCATTGTTGGCTAAATTGTCTTTGGAGATGCCGTAGACCGAGCCTCGTCTCCAAATGAAATTATTAATTGATATAGGTTACCAGAAATGAAACACCTTCCTGGACACACCCTCCGCATATTGCGTTACGTATTTTGTGTACAAACCCCGAGTATCCTAAGCAGCATTCGATGGATAGTTTTTTTCATTATATGGCTCTTTTTTAGGGTTCCGTACCCAAAGGGTAACAAACGGGACCCTATCACTAAGACTCCGCTGTCCATCTGTCTGTCCGTCTGTCACCAGGCTGTATCTCATAAACCGTGATAGTTAGACAGTTGAAATTTTCACAGATGATGTATTTCTGTTGCCGCTATAATAACAAATACTAAAAACAGAATAAAATAAATATTTAAGGGGGCTCCCCTCCCATACAACAGACATGTGTTTTTTGCCGTTTTATAGATAATGGTACGGAAACCTTCGTGCGCGAGTCCGACTCGCACTTGTTTTACAACCTGCATACAACGCATGACTTTCTTAGGGTTATCACAAATCGTTTGTGACCTAATTCATTAAAAACCATAGAGTAGTTAAGGTTATTAGCAACATTGCATGGATATTTCTTACATGTAGCGCATGACACTTAAGATTAACATGAATAGTTGAGACCTCGTCCATCAAAACTCGTACAGTAGTTTAGGTTATTAGCAACATTAATTGGATATTTTTTCCATTTTATTTACAGCCTGTATGTAGCGCGTGACACCCTTAAGATTATCATTAGTCGTTTGAGATGTTGTTCATCAAAATTTACACAGTAGTTTAGGTTATTACCAACATTAATTGGATATTTTTTAGAGCCTGTATCGCGTATGGCATTTTGGATTAACATGAATCGTTCGAGAGCTCTTTCATAAAAATTCATACGGTTGTTTAGGTAAATTGGTAAACCTGCCTAAAATTGGTAAGTAAAAATTTAAATGATATTATTTTTCAATTTTTTTGCTGTTTTTTTACACTCTTTAGAAAGCCCAAGTCACCCGGGATGACTAAAGGAATCAAACGATACCATACATTTCACAATCTGTTCAGGCATTAAGAGGCTGCACAATGCTAAAACTCAGTCCTGCTCTTACACTTTTGTGTTTTAACTGTCTATCCTGCTCTAATCAGATGCCGCGCACGCAAAACTTCAGTTATTTTGAAATCACTGCCACATTATGACATTAGCTATAGTCTCTTTATGTAATAAAGATGTTTTTTTTCTAGTAATTATCTGCGTGTGTTGGTTTCGTTTCAATCGGGTTTGAAATATGGAAACTGAATCCCTTTTTTCGTGAAATTAGTGCTTTTTTAAAAGTAATATAATTAAAAGAAGATTGAAAGTATGTTTATTTCTAAAATGAAATTAATAATTGTCTTGAGACAAAATACACGCCATATTTTTTTCAAAAGTTTACCATCTACATTGACGGAACTGAATCCACTGCAAAACTGATGTTTAGCATAGTGGAGCCCCTTAAGAAGTTATGGTGGAATAAAGAAATACACAAACATACAAACATACATACATACATACATTCTCACATACATGAACCCTGAAAACGTAACACACTTTTTTTGGACAGTTGTGTAAATAGAATAATCAATCCTAAAATTGAAATCTTTTTAATATATTACGAATATTTTTTGGAGTAAAAACGCAAACGTTCTTCTGAAATATACTGGCAATATACTATTGTCTATACAAACCAGTTAGCCATGTTCTGTGACTTTCTAGGACATATTTTTGACGTTTGGTACTTAATAAAATTAATATAGTTTCAATGCAAGTGCTCGTATGCATCAAAACCGAACAGAAAGTCGATTATTTTGCCCTAGGGCTTTAATATTATTATTCTTTTAATTTATTTATGAGAAGTTGGCTAACCTGCAACCTTTCCTGTGTACCATAAATGTAATACTTTTTTCCACTGTTTAATGGCTCTGGATACAGTCCTTTTGAGCCAATTATAATTTAAAGTTCATCAGATTATATTTGTTTTATTTCCTCAAACTATGCATTGAAAAACGTAGTATGATATACGGGCGTGAAAGCAATATATTACTCGGTTACGTTTAAAACACTCGCTACGCTCGTGTTTTAAATCGTCCTCGTAATTTATTCCTTTTCGCCCTTGTAGCATAAACTACTATTAAGTCACTGGACAAAACATTAAATAAAATTATATTGCCTTTATCAGCTTGTTTCTTTTATTTTTGATAAATAATTATATAGGTAAATTTGTATAAATGAGACACAATTATTATAAGGTAACACATTTTTTTTTATCTCAATTTTCAGTTTATAAATTAAATTTCAGGTATGTTTGTTATTATTATTATTATTTTACTTTGTATTAATTGTTTTTATCAATACATATCAATACATAATATTATTATAAGATATCACAATAAAGTCCAAGATATATCTAATAATATTTATGTCTCATTTATATATATTTACCTATATAATTATATATCAAAAATAAAAGGGACAACACATTGATGATCTATGTTTTTTTATCAAGCATTCTTATTTACAGTGCGACATGGCTCTTTTGGCGCGTGGATGGGTTGTGGCTAAAATTGGAACCAACGCCATCTTCATCTTGATAAAAACACATGTACTGTTTCATAATATCACTATATGTATAACTCATGTACTGTTTCATAATATCACTATATGTATAACTCATGTACTGTTTCATAATATCACTATATGTATAACTCATGTACTGTTTCATAATATCACTATATGTATAACTCATGTACTGTTTCATAATATCACTAAATGTATAACTCATGTACTGTTTCATAATATCACTATATGTATAACTCATGTACTGTTTCATAATATCACTAAATGTATAACTCATGTACTGTTTCATAATATCACTATATGTATAACTCATGTACTGTTTCATAATATCACTATATGTATAACTCATGTACTGTTTCATGATATCACTATATGTATAACTCATGTACTGTTTCATAATATCACTATATGTATAACTCATGTACTGTTTCATAATATCACTATATGTATAACTCATGTACTGTTTCATAATATCACTAAATGTATAACTGATGTACTGTTTCATAATATCACTATATGTATAACTCATGTACTGTTTCATAATATCACTATATGTATAACTCATGTACTGTTTCATAATATCACTAAATGTATAACTCATGTACTGTTTCATAATATCACTATATGTATAACTCATGTACTGTTTCATAATATCACTAAATGTATAACTCATGTACTGTTTCATAATATCACTATATGTATAACTCATGTACTGTTTCATAATATCACTATATGTATAACTCATGTACTGTTTCATGATATCACTATATGTATAACTCATGTACTGTTTCATAATATCACTATATGTATAACTCATGTACTGTTTCATAATATCACTATATGTATAACTCATGTACTGTTTCATAATATCACTATATGTATAACTCATGTACTGTTTCATAATATCACTATATGTATATTTCATGTAATGTTTCATAATATCATTATACGTATAACTCATGTACTGTTTCATAATATCACTAAATGTATAACACATGTATTGTTTCATAATATCACTATATGTATAACTCATGTACTGTTTCATAATATCACTATATTTATAACTCATGTACTGTTTCATAATATCACTATATGTATAACTCATATACTGTTTCATGATATCACTCTATGTATAACTCATGTACTGTTTCATAATATCACTATATGTATAACTCATGTACTGTTTCATAATATCACTATATGTATAACTCATGTACTGTTTCATAATATCACTATATGTATAACTCATGTACTGTTTCATAATATCACTATATGTATAACTCATGTACTGTTTCATAATATCACTAAATGTATAACTCATGTACTGTTTCATAATATCACTATATGTATAACTCATGTACTGTTTCATAATATCACTAAATGTATAACTGATGTACTGTTTCATAATATCACTATATGTATAACTCATGTACTGTTTCATAATATCACTATATTTATAACTCATGTACTGTTTCATAATATCACTATATGTATAACTCATATACTGTTTCATGATATCACTCTATGTATAACTCATGTACTGTTTCATAATATCACTATATGTATAACTCATGTACTGTTTCATAATATCACTATATGTATAACTCATGTACTGTTTCATAATATCACTATATGTATAACTCATGTACTGTTTCATAATATCACTATATGTATAACTCATGTACTGTTTCATAATATCACTAAATGTATAACTCATGTACTGTTTCATAATATCACTATATGTATAACTCATGTACTGTTTCATAATATCACTAAATGTATAACTGATGTACTGTTTCATAATATCACTATATGTATAACTCATGTACTGTTTCATAATATCACTATATGTATAACTCATGTACTGTTTCATAATATCACTAAATGTATAACTCATGTACTGTTTCATAATATCACTATATGTATAACTCATGTACTGTTTCATAATATCACTATATGTATAACTCATGTGCTGTTTCATAATATCACTAAATGTATAACTCATGTACTGTTTCATAATATCACTAAATGTATAACTCATGTACTGTTTCATAATATCACTATATGTATAACTCATGTACTGTTTCATAATATCACTAAATGTATAACTCATGTACTGTTTCATAATATCACTATATGTATAACTCATGTACTGTTTCATAATATCACTATAATATGTATCACATTATTATTATTCATAACTAGCTTTTGCCCGCGGCTTCGCCCGCGTTGATTAAGTTTTTGTATAGTCGTATCGAAACTGTAAATATTTTTAGTTTTAGTAGTTGACCTGACTTTGATTTGGAGTATTTAAAGTGTTTTTGGTTCTCATAATCTCTAATTTGATCCCTATGTAAAGTTTTTTTGGCGAGGCCGAAGACCAAGACACGTTTTCGTCTTTGCCGAGGCCGAAGCCCGAGCCGTTTTGCAGATCAACACTATTTGTTGTTCTCTGAATTAATCCTCTGCTAATGTGTAACGGCTGTCTTTGATAACTGATTTAATCCCCTAGTATAGCATGTTTGGCGAGGCTGAAAGCCGAGCCGCATTTCCAGTCGACACTATCTTTTGATTTCTAATTAATTTTAATCATCTGCTTAAGTATCATTGGAGGTCTTTGGCGAGGAAGAAGGCCGGGATGCGTTTTCGAAAGACACCATTTTTTGTTCTCTGAATTAATCCTCTTCTAAAAGGTCTTTGGCGAGACCGAAAGCCATGCCGTTTCCAAACGAAAAATTTTTTTGGTTACTGATTTGATATAAAGTAGCGTGTGTCTTATTTCAGGTCTAGAACTACATTTAAAGCAGTTTCAGCCCTATCAGTTCGGGAGGTACGGTGTGAAGATGTGTATCACTTTTCTATAGGGACTTGACACCCAGTTGCCTCTGAACTGATTAATGGGATAAAAAGTGGTCTACTATGTCCTTTTCCAGGTCTAGAACTACATTTGTGCAAAGTTGAGCCTAATCGGTTTAGTAGGTATGGCGTGAAGGAGTAACAGTACATCACTTTTCTATAGGAACTTGACAACCCATTGCCATTCTATGGGAACTAATTTATCAGATATAAAATAGCTTTTGTCTTTTTCCAGGTTTAGAAAAACATTTGTGCAAAGTTTCAACTCAATCGGTTCATCAGTTACGGCGTGAAAGAGTAACAAACATACCAACTTAATACAACTTTAACAACTTTATATCCATCCCAACTTTCACATTTATAATATTAGTTGGATGTACCTTACATGAGAAGAGTGCATCCGCAAGACGAAAGAACATGAACTCATCCCTTAAATTTTTATGGACATCAAAACACTTATTTTCTATTCCTTTTATTGGATTTAGAAAGTACTAACGAAAGTAAACACACTCCTAATACTTGCAATATTTGTGAGGTACCTACATTAGGTCACTTCTAATTATATAGCCAAAAATACATACTAAAGACTCGGTAAGTGGTCAGTGACCCTCTTTGAGAAAAAACACAATAAAAACAATAGGTTTCCTATACTAATTGACTGGGAGTTATTCTTATATTAGTATAGGACAAAAATTTTATTTTGTTTTTTTCGCTAAAAGGGTCATTGCACCTTGGTCTTGACCACTTACCAAGTCTCCCGTTTATACGGACGGACAGACGGACAGCCTAAATAACAAATTTAGTCATTTTACTTTGAAATTGAAAGACTTTCCGAAAACAACTTCATCCCCCTTTTCACCCCTTTGGGGTTGGATTTATCACAAACGCTGAGACACGTATAAAGTAATTTTCAATTGTCAGTCTAAACACAACATTTAAAGATCCTAACTTCGAAACAGACGAACTTTATAATAAAGAAAACTTTCATTTTTTTACAGTCATCTAGACCTCGCCGAGCCCTTTTCTTAGACTACTATGAACATGGGTCTAGCATCAGCCATTTGGGAGATATGGGCCTGTAAAGTTTTGACACTTTCGGCAGACAGTCGAGACCTTTTCCTAGACACCCATCAACATGGATCTAACTCCAGCCGTTTGGGCGATACAGGCCGTCATAGTTTTGACATTAAAAAAAAATCTTTTTTTGGCATCCCGTGGTCCAACCCCTAGGGATGCACTACCTTCCGTTTAAAAGATATTTTGCTTGGATATAGATAGATAGACAGATAGATAGATTGTGGATATATAGATCGATAGATTTCTCAAAAGGAAAAAATGGAACCGTAATAGGATCACTTGTGTCGCTGTCTGTCTGTCCACCGGTTACAGCCGATTTGCTCTGGCACACATACTTTCAAGAATGTTTATGTCCACTATATTAAATTGCAAAATCGATGCCATTTTCATAATAAACGTCCCAACAAACCATAAAAACGACACCCATATTGATATTTACACATTTCAACATTTAAACCCCATCGCACCCCAACAGGGGATGATGGTATTTATTTTCACTACGTTGTATTTTAAAATCGTAGTCGTTTTCGTGATCAGCGACCCGATAAACCATACAAACGATACCAATGTTGATTTTCAGAATTTGCTACTCCGTTTCCCCCTTTTAGGGGTTGAATTCTGAAAAAAACTGAAACACTTATTTACTCATTTATTGATAAGAGTACTCCTGTGAAGTTTCGAATAAACTATTCTTGTTTCCCCATACAAACTTTGGACCCCCGTTTCACCCTCTTAGGGGGTGAATTTTGAAAAATCCTTTCTTAGTGCACCCCTAGACCTCTAAGGAAACCTACTTGCTAAACTTGGATCCTCTAGACCCAACGGTTTGGGCTGTGCGTTGATATGTCAGTCAGTCAGTCAGTCAGTCAGTCAGTCAGTCAGTCAGGTTCTTCTTTTATATATTTAGATATTTAGATATCACTAATCACTATATGTAAAACTCCAACTGGTTTCGCCTCACGGCATCATCAAGGAACTACAAACAGGAAACTATTAAATATAGGGAATTGATACGTTACATTGCAGATGGTAAAAATAAAACAACTTTCGCCTAACGGAACTAACGCCGCTATCCTAATAAAACGTAATTTACAGCTGCGCCCGCCCCCTGTCAATGTCATCCACACGCCAAAAGCCTTGTCGCAGTCTATTGTGACTGTACAAAGTCTTTTATTGTGAATTCACCTTCTCATCATAGATTAAATTTTCTTGCAAACACGCTTCGTTTGACGGAGTTGGTCGGAGTAAAAGAACAGGCAATTTCAATATATTTCCATAATGTGACGTGGTCACAAAACATTTTCCTTATTTTGTTGCTTGGTTGTCACGTTTCCATGCCAAAGTTTATCTTTATAGATTCTGTCGTTTTGTAGTTACTTATGCCACTACGGACAACATTATGCCACGGACGGACAATTCCCATAGCTTAATTCCTAAAAGATTAAAACAATTTTTTTTTTAGAGGTTATATCGTCGTACAAGAACCAATACCGCGAATGTCATTTTTATTATTCTTTTACCTTCTGACTTTAAAATTCTGAATAAAATATAAAACGGCTAATATTTGAACATACGCGGTAAAAAAAAAAACAATAAACTTGCGTGCTAACACCGCGTAAGTCAAAATTTTAACCGTTTTCTATTTTGTTCAGAATTTTAAAGTCACAGGGTAATTAATAATAAAAAATAACATTCTAGGTATTCGTTCTTGTACGACGATATGTCATTTTAGGACATAGTTTTCATTATTTTGGTATATATTTACAAATTTTAACCGCACTTTCACAAACAAGATAGGCTACATAAGTCACATGAGGGCACATGACCGACGCTCTCCACAGCCGCAACAGTCGCCGTGACCGAACTCGGTCGGATGAATCATCATATAAATTAACCATTATGTTGATGTTTTTAAGATTTGTCCGATATGACGTCACTTGAGAATTTTAGATATTATTGCGATTGTGATGTGTGATTGCTCATAAAAAAAGTGGTCTGTCTCTGTCTGTCTACTCATCTGTCATCCAGCTGTCAAATCAGTCGGAAGCAAATTATTATAAATTTATCTTGATAGCAAAGGACACATTTCTAAACAGCCATTTCTCAAGTGACGTCACACGAAGGCAAATGGAAGTTGCAGCTTTTTCGTAAAAATATTCATCATCATGAGGTTTTTCAAATCTCGAAATGGTTTTGGAATTAGCACTCCTTAACATAATTTAATCTAAGTGAAATAATGATTAGACACCGAGGCTTGATCTTTCCATTATAAGTGATACAACTTTACAAATCTAAACATGTTAAAATTACTGAAACCGAGTATTTGAAATTACAGTAATGAAAAATAAAAATAGAATAATTATGTATGCTCTACAGAGATATAGAGCTTGCCATATTAATATTAAGGGTAAGAGGTTCCGGAAGAAGCACACGTTTCCAAACAAAAAAAAAAAAAAACATTCAAATCGGTTCAGAAATGACGCAGTCATGGAGTAAAATACCCAAAAAAATTAAAAATAGTCGTAATGAGAACCTCCTCCTTTTTTTTAAGTCAATTAATAATCACCAAAAATGGTTGTCACTTGTCATATGGCAACTTTTACGTTGATACGATAACATTTCAATGTCGTTGAAAAGGAAATTTATTAATAAAAAAGCTTGGCAAAAGGAAGTAACATTTCTAATTTATAGGGTTCCGTAGTACTTAAGGTTGCATATAAAGTCAGATTGGGCACCTAATTTAGCATCAATCAGAAACTGCTTTCAGATCAGAACTGAACTGTATGACGTTTCTATGAGTCTCTATTTCTATTAGTTTAAATAGCGCGCTCTCAGCCGTGGCCGTTACGACCACCAAGAAACACGCGCTCACGATAAACTGCGTTTTTCTTAAATATTTAGACGGGGTTATTATTCACTTATTTTTAAGGCTGTATAATTTAAGGTAGGCACTTTAACACTCGAAAACCATGAAATTTAGAGGTAACTACGTAATTTTTTTCTATCGAAGCTTTTAAACAAAATAGCAAAAAGTAAAATATAAAGCAAAATTTATAAATTAACATTATATCATTGCAGTATAGGAACGCAGAAAGAAAAGTAAATCTGGATGTGACGAGCTCTGAACCGGGATTCGAACCCGGGACCTCTGGCTTACCGGGCGATTGCTTTAACCACTGAGCTATCCAGGTCTTAACACAACTCGTGAATTTTTCCGATGTGCTTTCCCATACTGCAATGATATTTATAGATACCCACTTTACAGTGAGCCACTTTGCAAAATTTATAGTTTGGCTATATTTACTTGCACCAATTTCGAGAAATCTTTGAAAAACAGCAATAAAATGCATGTGCACCTCCGTTATTTCCGAAACTAAAGGACCGAAAAATAAAAAAATATATCATGATATTTAATAGGTGATTGCGTAAGGATTGCTGGAAAAATATACCGGTTTAGAAAATCAATTTACAAAAGCATCTGTGTCAAAAAAAAAATTAAATCATCCTCATTAAATGTAACCACGATATAAACCAATTTTTTCAATTATTTAGTGCGACATTTTTTTTAATAATATTGAAATTATAAATTCACGGCTTTGACCTATTTGAAAATTTACCTGCAACATATAAATATATACGTTAACTTATGGGCAAGATTTTTAAATAACGATTTTTTTGACTTTCCTCACTTGACGGAATACGGAACCTTAGACGCGCGAGTCTGACTCGCTCTTGATGTTGATGTTGATGTTGATGTTGATCAAGCTCAAGATACAAATTGGAGGACGTCGTAATAAATATGACAGATCATTTAGCCCGCCAATTCAGGAATGGTGCTCTCAGCTTCATTCATCTTCTTGATATTTATTGTCGTTTCTATTTCGCCTAAGGATTCGGGCAAAAATAAAAATAAAATATGACGCCGCCGCTGGCTATACACTTATACACACTTTCACCATTACTATTGGATTTAACTTACCGGTACAGTAAACAAAAAAGTACCATCACGTTTTACTTGTAATTACTATATATATGTATATACGTTGTACAATTGCCGATGCCATCAATTAATATCACTATATATAATATAATGTCGAAGCGAGCCATCATTTGACTCAATGATTGAATCAAATTTCCGGAATACCATTTCTTTATCACATAAAGAAATTATAGTTAATAGCTTCTGCACGCGGCTTCGCCCGCGTGGCCTACAGGAAACAAGTTACATTTTTTTCAGAAACAAACATTATAAGTGCTCTCACTCCCTCTGGGAGTCAAGGTGTAGTGCTCGGCCGAAAAACTTGCATGCTCAGACTACGAACGTGCCCTGCTCGGCCTTCGGCCTCGCGGGCGCTTTCTCCGTCCTCACATGCTCGTTTTTCGGCCTCACCAGAATGCCAAACACGGGGACTCACCGATCAAAGTTTTTCCGAAAGTGTGTCAAAATCCCTATCATTTGTCAAAAAATGTCAAATTTGAATACGGCAGCGTAATTGGCGACCCAGAATGCTCCTTGAGTTTCATGCAAATCGGAATACTTTTTTGGACCTATCAAAAAACTGTCAATCCTGTCAAATTTTTTTTTTGGTCATGTAGCCCCAGCTTGACCGATCACAATAGTTGAAACCCGAACTCCCTACGATTAGCCGTTCGGGAGATATGGCCGATCAAATGTTTGCCAATTTTTTTTTCGACTTTTTTTTTAACGTCGTCTGGATCTTACTCAGGATGGTATTTCACGTCCACTACGTTGGATTTAGAAATCGTTGTTGTTTTCGTAATCAGCGACCCGATAAACCATACAAACGATACCCATGTTGGTTTTCAGACTTTGTCACCCCATTTCCCCTTTTTAGGGGTTGAATTCTGGAAATGCCTTTTTCACGTCCACTACGTTGGATTTTAAAATCGTTGTTGTTTTCGTAATCAGCGACCCGATAAACCATACAAACGATACCCATGTTGATTTTCAGACTTTGTCACCCCATTTCTCCCTTTTAGGGGTGGAATTCTGAAAAAACCTGAAACACATGTTTACTCATTTATAGATAGGAGTACTCCTGTGAAGTCTCGAATAAAATAGTCTAACTAATGTTGTTTCCCTATACAAACTTTGGACCCCCGTTTCACCCCCTTAGAGGGTGAATTTTGAAAAATCCTTTCTTATTGGATGTCTACATTATATAAGGTATCTATATGCAAAATTTCAGGTATCTAGGATTAGCGGTTTAGGCTGTGCGTTGATATATCAGTCAGTCAGTCAGTCAGTCAGTCAGTCAGTCAGGACTTTGAATTTATATATACAGATATCCTAATGTAGCCGCTATTTCAAAATAGCTGAAGTTTTGCGCGCGCGGCATAGACAGTTAAAATCCTTTAATGAGACAATTAAACTGAAGGTTTATGTAGGTTTAGAAGAAAATGTATATACTTACGGGCCTGTTTCGCCATTTGCTGATAAATAATTAATCGATTTCCATAATATAAGTTTAATAATGAAACATAATTTTCACCTCACTAGCTCGAAAAGCGCGTCTCGTTTTTTGCTCACTGGTTTTAAACAGTGAAGAAAAGTGTTTCAAATTAAGAACACTGCGAATTGTTCAAAAACTCCATATCCTTTGCTCAAGAGAAAGAGAGACAGCAAACATCAACATGGCGGTTATCTCTTTCACTCTATGTGTATTCCATACACTTTGGGAGGCTATACACAGCCCCACAGCTTTTCGGATACCATAGACAAGGTTAACTTCTCGAAATCCTGTGTATGGCCTCCCAATGTGTATGGAATCCGGCAACGGATAGATAGAGTAAAACTCCCGCGTGATTGTTATGTTTTGCGTTTTCGATCGGTTTATCAAAGATTTTCCGATTTTTCGCGGCTTTTGGGATTCAGTTAACACTCCTTACATTTTATTTTATGTGCAAATTTTTATATGATGTATTGCTTAAAGAAAAAAAAACTATTGAATTCTTATAAGTTCATAAGACATCTGTGTTTTCTCGCTTGTGAGGTGAAAAGTTGTATATTGTGTCACACGAGACAAATTTATTCTGTTTCTTGTGCCTTTAAATCCCTCACCACGGTCAGGATTCTAACTTAGAATCCTTCGCTTGCTCGGGATTCAAACTCAACTCGCAACAAAAAAAATTTTTGCTCTCTTGTTGCACAAATAACTGTTGTATGCGATATGTGACACATAAATTTAATTTAATTTAACGGAAAAAAATGGAAACTTTGCGATAGCAACATACACATGTCCTACTAAACAGGTACCTGACTCGTACTTGACTGTTTTTTTTTATTTCTCAATATTGGAATGACTTCTAAAGATTCTGTGTCTATAAGAGTATGCATCAGTGGCGAAGATTCCATAGAAGCCGATTCCCACCAGCTTACCTTTCAGAAATACCTCCAACTACAATCAACCAATCCACCATTCATTATTTTAATACTATTTTTGTTATATTATATAGTACCTATTGCTAGATTCTTCAAACAAGGAAGAATAAATTAATGGTTTTGCGGAAACTGTCCTCTTAACGGACACTAATTGGAGTCTAATTTCGTGTGGTAAAGTTAGGGCGCTTGTGATAAAATATCCATAAAATGACATTATTTTGCAGGTGATTCGTACCCTTATTGAAAAATGAGACGGTTCCGGCTTTACATAAACCCGTATTTCCTCCTGACATATGAACTAAGGACCACGAGCAAGAAAATTTCATTGAAATATATCCAGTAAATACCGAACCTGCCTTTTCCCTAAAACAATGTGGCTATTTTGAGGAAACTTCGCATTTTTTTACGTACATAGCCAAGTTTAATTAACCTTCAAGCGGTCGCGTGTAGTCGTTTCGACCTACTTAATAAAACAAAAATGAAAGAAGTAATTGTTTATTTTTAAGCAATTTTATTCATTTATTTTTATATTTTTTCTTCCTAGGACTTAAAAATAAATTTTAGAACTAATCTTCTTCATCGTCATTTTCATCGATATTGTAACATTCACTGCAAAGACATGCAGTATGGTCCCGCGCAACTAAAACAAAAGCCGTCTGTGTAGCTTAGACTGTTAGACCCCAAAAAAGGCATCAGTTTAGTTTTCCGGAAGAAAGGATGCCACTTGCCACAATTGTTTATTGGACCAATATCTACCGATAAAGATCGGTAGCCTTCGGGAGCCTCTTCAATTTGGGGGGGGGGGGGAGGGGGTTCAAAGATGCACTGCGCCAAGCGTCATTTAAAAAAATTTAACTGTCTGAGTTTGTCAACTACATCAAGATGGGTGTCTTTTTCAGGTAAATTAAGAACGTAGAATTCATTTCTGGCATAAAAAATTGTGATATTTTAAGTAATTTCTTGAAAATTTTTACATACATTAAAATTTTATGAAATACTTTTTACTTTCAGGCGCCACCAAAAAAAAAGCTCAGGTTTTTTTAAGTAACAAAAAATACGTTACGAAAGCCTGTTTTATGCAGATAAATAAAAATATAAGTTTTATTGGATTTTAAAGGAAAAAACCATAAAAAAAAAATGTCGGTGAGCTCTTATTTTACTACTACTTATTAACTAACCTGATAAAAGTATATCTATGTATAGTGTATTTATAAAAGTATATATATGCATAAAAACTATAAACACGTAAAAAATGCTTTTCTATGGTTCTAAAAGAGTATTAACTATTTAATTATCATTTTCATTTTTTGCAGCTTCTACCATCTATAACAAATAGTTCTAGGTGTGAAGTAAGTAAGTACTGCTGTAAGAAGACAATTGTGTTCCTGGTCACGAGTACCAATCTTTAACAAATAGGTTCTGGACTAGTCCTATCTTCTGTAAGAGAAATAAATATCCTGCTTATAGATGTATATACATATGTGTTATATACAGTCATATGTACTTACAGTACTTAGTATGTATTTATTTAATAATTAAAAGATGACCGCTGGAAGCGGTACAATCCGTATAATGAGGTTATAGTAATGCATATATACCTCTCTACATCTCCTACGTTATTATGACATACTTGAGGAGTACATCGATTTATTAATTACAAATTAAATCATTGGCCGTGATTTATTTGTGTGATCGTCTAGTAGATTAGGACACTACGTTATGTTACAAAACGGTCATGCTCAAAACAATGTATATCATAATTCAACAAAGGAAAATAAAGTATTCAAGAAAAACTAATGTACTAGGTATTTGTTAAATGATACGATTTAGCTGTATTCTGGAACTCGGCTATAGTTCAAGGCTATTATTGCCATTGAAAATCCATGGGAAAACGAAACACATTAATGACGAAATCACTATGTAAAACCACTTTTGATTCGACATTCCGTAAGACGTTTAACGAATAACACTTTCATAGCTTCGTAAGTTGCGCGCGACGTTATATTTTTAATTAGATAAATGATTATGTAATTATCGGATAATATAGTAAAGTGTGTGGGTGTGTGTGTAAAATATAATATTGCAGTTGTCTGGGTTAGAAAAAGGGGTTGATGAAACGTAGATACTCGAGGCACGGTGGCTGCACGCTGTACGTTGATTTAGCTAGACTTTTAGTATTTGAGGGGATTCTAGACCCAGATGAGTCCAGAATGAAGTGAGGGTTAAATTTATTTTAGCACAGTTGCATCTTTTTTGCATCCTACTTTGCATTGATACCTTGATATCTCGAGGCAAATGCTGTCCGCAGCTGGGTTGTCAGACCAGTGGGGTATCAATTGGCTATTTTTCTCCTTCCAGCCCCAATCGGGGGGACTAGGCAGAATTTGTTGCAGCACTAAAGCCTGGCCCCACTCATGAACTCCCTGGCAAACTGCGCGTAATATTTTCTCCAGGATGACACGAATAAAGAAGAGCTGTTTGGACTCCTGTCGTTCAAATATCACCCGATGGACTTGCCCATCAATAAAGAAATTTATGTAGCGAAGGGTAATCTGTTCTTTCCAATGTTGCTCGTGAACTGCCAAAATTGGAGCCATTTAACTTGAAGCGTCTGACACGCGAATGATGGTTCACTTGGCGGATACAGTAGACCAGGGTCATACGAAGTTAATGCACAGCAAATACCGATGTGGTAGTTATCGCTCTGGCATGTGTACTGAAATTGCCAAGATTAGAGGTATTACGGGGTCATGTGGTAACGGGGAAAAAGCACAATTTTTTGGCATGCCACTTAGTGGATGGGATACAATATCGTCTTTTAACGGCAGGGGAAAGAAAAGTACTTTTGAAGCATGGAATTCATTCTCTTTTGCCACTAAAGGGTTTAAGGATCTTAAAGATGGCAATATAAATGAGGCAGAGATTGTGCTACATAAGTTTGTCATAGCCATGTATGATAGGTATGTTAGCCAATTACTGAGTACTAACTAAAACATTAATATAAAGTTAAATTCATCGTAGCGAAAAGTCATATTACATGAACTTTTTCAGATCAAGTCCCTGTCCCTGCACGACTATCAATCATTGCCGTAAATATCTTTTTACAAAAACAGATCGGCAAATTGAAAATTTACCACCAACAGAAGCGGCCCTTTGTCAGCATATTTTACGCGCAGCTTGCCAGGCAGTTCATGAGTGGGGCCAGGCTTTAGTACTACAACAAATTCTGCCTAGTCCCCCCGATTGGCTGGAAGCAGAAAATTAGCCAATAGATACCCCACTGGTCTGACAACCCAGCTGCGGACAGCATTTGCCTCGAGATAATAAGGTGTCAATGCAAAGTAGGATGCAAAAAAGATGCAACTGTGCTAAAATAAATTTAACATGTACCGAATTGTACCACTGCGGTAGAGGCTGCAAAAAATGAAAATGATAATTAAATAGTTAATACTCTTTTAGAACCATAGAAAAGCATTTTTTACGTGTTTATAGTTTTTATGCATATACTTTTATATATATACTTTTATAAATACACTATACATAAATATACTTTTAATACTAACTTTTAATAATAAAATATACTAAGGTTGGCTGGAAGAAATCGCTTTAAGTGATAAGTCCGCCTTTGTACAAAATTATGGTTTCAATTCTCTGTTTTCTTTTATGTCTTTTGTGTACAATAAAGTGTCAATTCATTCATTTATTCATTCATTCATATTTTTATCAGGTTAGTTAATAAGTAGTAGTAAAATAAGAGCTCACCGACATTGTTTTATTTTTTTTATAGTTTTTTCCTTTAAAATCCAATAAAACTTATATTTTTATTTATCTGCATAAAACAGGCTTTCGTAACGTATTTTTTGTTACTAAAAAAAACCTGAGGTTTTTTTTTGGTGGCGCCTGAAAGTAAAAAGTATTTCATAAAATTTTAATGTATGTAAAAATTTTCAAGAAACTACTTACAATATCTCAAATTTTTATGCCAGAAATGAATTCTACGTCCTTAATTTACCTGAAAAAGACACCCAACTTGATGTAGTTGACAAACTCAGACAGTTAAATTTTTTTAAATGACGCTTGGCGCAGTGCATCTTTGAACTCCCTCCCCCCCCAAATTGAAGAGACTCCCGAAGGCTACCGATCTTTATCGGTAGATATTGGTCCAATAAACAATTGTGGCAAGTGGCATCCTTTCTTCCGAAAAACTAAACTGGATGAGCTAACGGACCCAGCTAGTGCGGCTTGGGGCATGCAGGGAATGGAAGAAACAGTTTAATTGTGTGCGTGATGAACATAATTATCACAAGCTACTAAAACTGGTAAGCACTACGAGTAGCAAAGTACGATCTTATGGAGGAGTATTTGTTCATGGCGGTCGATTCGACGCTGCGCGACCGCTTGAAGGTTAATCGTGTTTAGGGCACCGTAATTTACTAACTGTACTAAGTATACAATAGTGTCGATTCGGTGAAGCACATTTTAAGGCCCCAGACTCTCTTTGCAACATTTCGCTTTCATCTTACCTGAGTCTTTAGAAGTGGCGCTCCCCCCGCTGCATTAAGATGTTAGAGACCGCACCTGAATGTTGCTCTACTTCGTTAAATGAGTGTACGATTACTTAAAATTTGACATGTGAAGATTTTTAATTATTCCAGTAACGGTAATTTACAAAGTTTGGTTTGTTTATCGGAACAAACAAAATGAATTTGCAAAAGCAAAATAAACAAAAGTAAATCTACCTGGAATAGATGGCTTATTGGTAGCAGTAAGAGTGATTAGTATTTAGACACAATACATTTAGGTCATGCAATTATTTGCAGATGTTTACCGAAGGGGTGTCAAGAGGTGTTCCGAGTGTGAATTGTGAGATGCAAGTCATAAGTCCACCCATACGTGTACCTATAAGTACACCCGCGTTTCTCTGACGATTATGACGATGATGAGCCCTATCGCTCTAAGGAAACCTGCATGCCCTAAAAAGCGTGTAGTTGTGCCCGAAAATTTCTTTATTCATCAAGATTTTCATTTAACTAATGCCTGACATAAAAAATACCTTTATAAAATTTGGAAATATAGAAAATTAATAATCAAATCGTAACAATGAAAACATTTAAAATTATATATTCCTAATACTCACACACATATTACAATCAGTTCTTCAAGTAATATAATACCAAAAATAGAAACTCTTACGGTAATTAAGTGTCTGTCAGTTTGTGTGTCCATGATTATGACTAAGGTGCAATAAAAAAGGTAAAAAATGTAGTTTTAGAAATGTGATGTCTTAATGATAAGAACCGCAGCTTTACAACCGCAACCGTACGTTCTTTTGTTTTGATGCATTATTGTCTAGCACGATGTTATCTCGACTGTCGGTTTCAGTGACTTCGATAGCTTTTTAAGATATTTTAAATAAAAGTAAGTAAAGTAATAAAAAGGATGTAGCTTCGGCTTTAGTTATTCCAAAAAGTGGCGACAGCGGTGCTGGTATAAAATTTGTGTCACGCCATCCCCGTAGGTTTTTTAGACCACAACTTCTAAAATACGGCTTTACGGGTTTTCGAATTAACACACATTAACATAACTTAATCTAAGCGAATTAGGGCATGCAATTATTCACAGATTTTTACTATCCGGATAACGGATAATGTATTATCCGGATAACCGGATACTTATGGTAAAACTTAAGGGTAGTAATAAAAGCTCCGAAAACTAAATTAAAACCGCCCAAAAAAAAGGCCTACCGCAAACATCTTGAAAAAAAACCAGCCAAGTGCGAGTCAGACTCTAGTCAGAACCTAGAGTTCCGTATTGTGGATGATAAATTTAGTTTTATCATTTTTTTTCGTGAATTTCTCAACCACTTTATTTTTTCTGTAATTCTTACGTAAACGCGTATTACCATGATTTTTTTTCATATTTTTCGGTCCACCAGTTTTGGAGATAAGAGGGGGGACAAATGTATATTTTTTTATAGATTTTCAAGGATTCATCGAAATAGATGCAATTAAATATAGCCAAACTATATATTATTACAATAAGCTTTTTAATACCTACAATGTGATACCCATATTGTACTTTTATAATTTTTTTTTTTCATTTTTTTTTATTTTTATATTTTTAAATCAGTATAGTTTTCCCGGTTATTGGTCAATTATGATCTATAATGGAATTTTTTTTCATATTTTTCGGTCCACCAGTTTCCAACATTAATGTGTTTTTTTTTAAGATTTCACAAAACCAGTGCCAGTAAATATAGTAAAAGTATATATTTTTACAATCACCTTTTTAGTGTCTACAGTTTGATACCCATATTGTAATTTTAGGATATTTTTTATTTTTCTCACTTTTGTTTTGAAAATATTTTAAACAATTTCAAATTTTTCATGTTTTTTTATCAATGTAATATGTAGGCAAATTAATGCTATTTTTGTGCCAAATTTCATGTCTTTATCTTTACGGTGCTAAAGTTATGATGCTGTGAAATACGGACGGACGTAGATTAGATTTTATTTTATCGAAACAGGGATTTCTTAAAATATTCAAAAAATATTTTATCCATAGTTGTTAACTTATTAAATGATAAGTGCAATATTCAAGTAGAGCAACTTTCATGATACAGTTCGCCTCTCCATACGAATCTACGCGAGGGAAAGGGAGCAACCGTGCGAGCGGGAGGTAAAATGACGTTGAGCTACACAACACACGTCTGAACGCTGCGATGTCCCAGCGAAACTGAGGGAAATATCGACGCGTTTTTTGTTTTAAACTCTCGATAAGTTTCGATTTGATAAATGTTCTTAAAATATTTTTTTAAATACCGTTTTTTGTTATTTCACTTATTAATAGTTCTATTCTACGTGTTTTAAATTTGACTACGGTAAACGATAGTTTTCTAGTAGAAAAAAAATATTTTATCAGTGGTTGAATTCATAAAATCACAACTACTTAAAGCACTCGAAATAAGAAAACTAAAGTTTTATCCAAAAAAGTAACCAAGTAAGATTATTGTTGAAGATATGGGAATAAATGTTACCTGAATAAATTTCTTGTTTTTGTCATAATTTTTACGTGACGTGTGCATGAATGAGACTCTCAACGCGTAGAACATAAATAAAGGTATGTTTAAAGCCTAAAAAACCTATTAAAAGTAGCATTAAAGTAAATTCAAAAATGTGTTTTGAAATCTTCAAATTCCACACTATAAATTAACGTAAAATGTATTTTATTTATTGCTTTCTTACTAACTAAAATAAAATCTTTCTTTTCTGATAATTCTACAAGAATACTGATTTTTAGGGGACTGGAGCCTTAACTTATTTTACAGGACTAAACTTAATTTAAGCGTTCTGTCCTTGTCTTTTCGATAAAGAAAGAAAAAGAGAGTACGCTCAAAATAAGGTTAGTCCTGTCAAATAAGTTAAGTTGTGTTGCGCCGAATCAACACCAATAGTATACTTAATGTTATCGTAGTTTTTAGCGTCATAATAGTATTTTGTGTAACTGTAACATAATATCTAATTATGTTATAGTTGCACATAATACTTTATTCTTTATTGTACACAGAATCACGAACACAAATAGTTACAGTAAAAGATATGTACATATGGGTTAGCTTATCTCTAATAAGAGATTTCTTACAACAAACCATCGAGGAAACGATTAAAATTGAAATAAGAGTCATAATAATGTACTTATTTCTATTATTATACGAGTATGTATGAAATACATACTATAAGTATACATATAATATTTTAACATATTTTTTTTATTTTTTTATTATTTATTATTTATTTTTTATTTATTTATTTATTATTTATTATTTTTTATTACTATGGTATATTCGTAATTTTTTAATACTTGACTGATGACGGCCCACTAAGGGCCGAAATATATTTCAAGTTTTCAATTTTCTTTTATTTATTGTATATATTTCAAGTTATATTGTGTAATTATAAATAAAAAGCAAATTTTAAAATAAATAAATATATATAATATATCTTTATTCAGAAAGCGACAGATCTTTCAGCTTTTTCTTGAATGAATTGATAATAATTTATGTACGACCATCAAAAACAATTTCACGAAAAATAAAAAAAATAACACTCATGGAATTAGTATGTAGATGCCCGAGACCACTCAGAAGCGAGAAGAGTGAAGGGCGTGGCTTAAAGAAATTAAGACAGACCCTTATTGCTTGTGATTACGTATAACGGTGCTGTAATAAACTTGGCTAATCACGGCGCAGAATCGCGGTTTTATAATGTAATATTATAACATCGGATAAACAACCTAGGTACTTTTAAACCTGTTTTAGATGTTGCATTACCTTATTGCAGTATGGGAGTAGATAATAGTATATTTCGTGACGAGTATAAAATGGCGGATTACCGAGGAATGAAGCTATTTCGACGTGAGCCGAAAGCAAACGTCGAAAGCTTACATTCCGAGGGTAAGAAAACCCATTTTTACTCGTTGCGAACGATACTTTTTCTACTACCTGATTTATGTATTTAAATATTTAATTTTTCCTTTCAAATTTAATGTATTTTATGACTTTGCAAAGCGCGGCGCGGTTTTTACTAATTTTTTTTTCAGGCTTCGGCCGGCGGCTTTTATTTGTGGCCAGTATCATTTTGCGAAAAAAGAGTGTCAGACGCGATATAATCGATTATGTCGTGAATCGGAACGCAGGGAATTTCGATTGTAAAGACAAACTAACGAAGTGGTTATATTGTCTTTGCTAAGGACGTCAAAAATAACCTAATTTAGCATGAAATGAAGACAAACGTCAATAAAATAAACTTTTAACGAAAAACTTTTTTTTCGGCGTTCTTATATTGGTTTTTATGTTGCTATATCGTAGGAAATACGCCGACTTCTAGATAACATAATGTTTCAGGAAGAAAGAAGTCGGCAAAAGTGTTGCTTCGGTACCATCGGTCTTTATAGAATTATTATTAACTTTTTAGTGAATGACTGCTGTTACTATTGAAGTCGGTTACTATTTTTTTGTTAAAAGTTCATTTTATTTCACATTTTTTAGTGTTGCTGGGTTAAATTGTGAGGTATGGGTAGTTCTTGCAAACGTGGTGTTAATTTGAAACGAAGTTCAAGTGAGTATAAGTAGCTATGTTTGAGTAGCTTCCTGCTATCAGCACCCTAACACAACATGATTGCCGCAATCTCAAGTTATGTGCTCTGATCTGTTGAGGAGTTCTATGGTGAATATGGTGAAGAAGCCAGGATTGAAGGTCAGGTGGAAGAAAGTCGATTTTCAAGTAATACCTTGCAATCAGCACCCAGGTACAAAGCGATTACCTCAATTTCGAGAGGTATGCTGTCATTTTATGAGAAGTTCCACTGCCTATCTCTGAAGACCTTCATTAGGTCATGACCAAACCCAAAATGGGACCTACCTGAAATTACACTCTTTCAAACAAAAAAAGAATTATTCAAATCGATTCAGAAATGACAGAGTTATGGAATAACAACGCCAAAAAAAAATATCGAATTGAGAACCTCCTCCTTTTTTGAAGTCGGTTAAAAAGAACCTAATTTTGCAATAAATGAAATTTCAATACGATATTTCAGACTGACCTGATAGTCATTCCGCAACGGGGCCCGGAAAGTTCCATTTTCAAAACTAATTTCGAGTATTAAATGGAACTTTTTCATAAAGGTAGTAGAAAAAATAGGTTTTCCGAGCGGTCGAGAAAAGTTCTATTTTCGGTCTTACTTACTTATTCTCAGACCGCCTCTGTGGTCTGGTGGTTCGAGTACTCGGGTTCTAATTTGGAGGTTACGGGTTCAAATCCCGCATGGACACTTTTGTCTGCGTGCTTTGTAAACACGTTAAGAAGGCGCTACGGATAAAAAATTGACACTTTTAGAACTTGCATATCTACTTCAGTAAAGAAGGTAAATATTATTTTGATAAAATATAATATTATTTTTGGAATCTTTTTCTAGGGATCTGTTAAATAGAAACGCAATTGGAGAAATTCGGCTCGATAAAAATATTTATTGAAATGAGGTCCTTTACAACACCATTTCTCCTGGTTGGACAATTTGGAATGACATATGGACTACTATGGGTTTTAATAGTATCTAGGACCTGGTTAAACAAAATTTTGATAATAACTTGACAAGACAAGACAAGACAAATACTCTTTATTGTACACCAAAGTTAATAAAATAAGGTAAAAGAACAAACTTATGAGAGAAGGTAACAAATGGCGGCCTTATCACTTATAGCGATTTCTTCCAGACAACAACTTGAGTACATTTTATATTAATAAAAAACCGACATTTTGCTACTTTACCTTGAATCCGTCCCTCTCGCATTGAGGGTTTTTTTTGCATATAAATTTACATATCGCCTTAAGGCGATTACCGTCGCCAAATTAGCAGCTCGATGTTTGTCTGTATGAATATCGACGGAAACGACATTGAAATAACGTTCAAATCAGTGCACAATGCGTGGTGGCTGTTACGACGCTCGCTGCGTCCTTGAAAGGGCAAAATAGGAGAAAACAATACTTTTCACATGGGCGTCATTGTTAGATTGAATAATTCTATGTTATATTTATAGCTATCAAGTTTATCTATTTATCAAAGAATAAATGCATTAAATCACCTAAGCCGCTTAGGAGCAGTAGGAAATTCAAGCCAAAAAACACCATTCAGTTGAAACAATTTTTCATATAGAAGTTTTGGTGGTACGAAAAAGAAAAATGTTGCATATGTTGTCTTAGAGTTGATAATCCATAATTAATTTTTTCAATATTTTTGGTTTGGCCATAAAAGAGGAGTAGGCTTTAGAAAGTACCCATTTGGCGATATTAAGGGCCTTAAGCTATGGATCTAATTTATGCCTGAAGTACAACGATAGGGCTCACCACCCGTCATGCTGGAAGGTAATGATAATCGTTGGTGAAACGTGGGTACACGAGTGTGGACTATGACTTGCATTCCACGGTACATACTCGGAAACCTTTCTGACCCTCCCTCGAGAATTCATGTCGTGACGATATGTATTGTTTCTCAGAAAGTTGACAAGGATTATACCGTGATTCATGGGTTTTATAGGCCATAATAACAAGCAATCTTTCTAGTTTTTGTGGATACAAACCGTTACGTGTAATTGATTTGCCAGAGAATAATAATACGTATAAAAGTAGGCCACGTTGACGTAAAAAAAGGCGGACGGAATCGCAGCTAAGCAACTCTACTGGGCTGCGTTCATAAACTAGGGGTCGCGACACGGGCTCTAATACCATCTCTGTCGCACGCGTTGAAAATTGTACACGCTATCCTCATGCTATCAGTGTTGGAACCTGACGAAATTGTTAATTTATGAACGGCTATCAGAAGCATAGTAAAACCAGAACAGTAGTTTATCTTCAACCAAAGGTACATCGCGCGGCTAATATGTGTGCGTGCTAGTACGCACGAACTACAGTACGCACACAACAGCAATATCTCGGTATGCAAGGCCGGTGCTAGTCGGGGTTACGCCGCGGTCGCACTCAGTCAAGTTTCTCGAACAAGCCGCCACGCCGCGCGCCGCGCGTCACCGACCAATTTAAACATGTTGACAGCACGCAATCGAACATATTGTACTGTCTTCGGATGCCTCAATAATAATTCCTCAAATCCAGAATTATCGTCTTCTCAATACCTACTCAACAAGAAAGGTGAATAAGAATTGATGGTATATATAAATAATAATGTGAAATGTAAACCGTATTTTCTTTGTTCACATTTTAACGTAGGTACCTATGATCATAGCTGTGCTATGTTTGTTAATTATTCAAGGTGTTTTTAAACGTGGAGCTGATATGGTTGAAATCGCAAAGATTTTTTAATTTTAGACTAGGAGCCAATGTTTGATTAGATACTTAAATTTTATTATGTGCTTTAATGTATTTAACTAATTAATTTTTGTAAGAATCACAAAGATTTTTAAGCAAAGGCGTCGCCAGGGGGGCCAAGATGACATAAATTTTTAACATAATCTTCTTGGGTTTTTCGCCAATTTTTCGACTGCTTTATTATTAAAATCTCAAAAGTTTTTCGAATCTCTAGGGGGGGACAGCTACCCCCTTCCCCCCTTTCACGATGCCCATGTTTTTAAAGTAAAGTTCAGGAGCCAATATTTTTTCTTACAATAATTAAGATAAGCAAGTAAGATTTCTTTATGAGTTATAGTGTCTATATTTATGTTTATTATGTATGATATGAATGTATGTTTGTTTGTAGTAGGTATGTATGTTTGGATGTTCCACTACGTCGTCGATTGATAGCTCATTTGTTGTAAATGGCTTCAAAGCATTTTAAGTATTGATTTTTTATTAGTACTTTAGAGGCTTTACAATACCTCCTTCTCATCTATAGATCTATTTTATGGATCAGAAGCTAGTTTTAAGAGGGAAGTAATAAGCAAGATACTTAATAAATAGATATATAATAAGAATGTGACTGCACACTATATTCGTAACAAATAATTATCAACATTCCTCTATCCTAGTTCCCTACCCTACCATACACACACACACTTACTTTTACTCTGACATCCTACGCCGCTAAATTTTTCTGTATATAAATGTATGTATTTTTTCCTCTTGGTCTATGAAGTTAGTTTTAAATGTATTATTGTAGAAAATGTAAAACCGTAATTGGCATAAGTTTTGATGTTATTAGCTACGATTATAAATTTTTAAGGCTGTGGTTTTTGTAATAACAATAAAATAAAAATAAATAAAAATAGTACGAAACTAAAAGAAGGGACAACCCTGCAACAGTAGGTATTTAAGTCTCGGACGGGGCGTGAGTTAAACTACTGTTCTGGTTTTACTATGTCAGAAGCATAGCAATGGCGGCGGTTTGTAAGTGTGTGAGTGGATTTACTATGGAAATTGGTATACTATGATTCGCGTACAAGCGGAACGGCATATTATGGGAGCTTCAATTGTTGATTAGCGAAACTTTGTCCGCCATTTTTATTACGTCAATGGTAGGATATTATTCAAATACTTCTTCGTAATAAAATTGGTAGTAAAATGTGAAAGTAGTTTTCTGTACAAGTATTGATAGTAAAATGAGACACATAAAAATAAAATGGATTAAACACAAAACCAAAAAAAAAACACTCAAAAAGAGACTATTTTCAAAAATAAAATATATCGAGCGAAAGTTTTCCAATTAGGTAACGCTACTTAAAACGTAAAGATAAAGGTTTGAAAAAACATATACATATAAAAGTTTCATATTGATTGCATCTGTGGTAGATTCAGTATAATCGTTCAAAAACTGTTGAAAAAGGAAGGCCTCCTGGAATTAGATTCTATACGATATCTTCTTCTCTTTAAAGGTACACATATAAAATGCAATGTCTATCTGTGTGTAGTTGCTACTCGTATATTGCGATAGGGTTCCTTGAAGAAGTTTTCATGATATGTATATAAAGCATCATTGCGCTTTATAAAAAGACCGACTAAGTGCGAGTCGGACAACTTAATCATCAACTTAACTTAATTAATGACTCAAAGGGCGTACCGAGCGTTTGCTTTTGTCTCTATCTTTTTCTTTATGTGTAAAGAGTAAAGAAAATAACCAAACTTGTGCACTTATTCCGTGTTTTTCATTGTTATTTTCATCATATTGTTCTTAAATAAAAAACTATCGTATATAAACGCTCCAGTCATCTATGAACTTCATTTTAGTAAATAAATCTTCATATCAAATTACTTATTTATATAAAAAAGTAGGGAAAAAGAGGAAAAAATTACACGAAAAGAGGTAAATTTGCGAATTTATTTTAACGACCCAACTTTATTAAATCGTGTTTCCATCGTGTATACAGTCTAGTATATACAACGTGTAACAGAAAGGTGTAACCATATTTGAAGAGCTTATTCAGTCAATGGTATAGAACTAATTTTACTATAGAAAAAAACATATCTCGAAAAAAAAAAAATTCACTGTTTCATAGAAAAATGCAATGCCGCTCGGCTGAAATGTATGGAAGGGCAGAATTTTTTTTTGAGATTTCAGGGTTGGCTCCATAGTAAAAGTTGTTCTATACCGTTGACTGAATAAGCTCTTCTAATATGGTTACACCTTTCTGTTACACCTTGTATACCCAATAATACCAATATATTTCCCTAGATTTTAATTTAATTTTTTACTACTTCAAACAAGGGTTATAAAAACGTGTTTCTGTGTGTAAAAAGCTCTGTGCGCTCTTAATACTTACGATCTATTAAACTCTATGTATCTAAAGGGTCTAATTCAGTTGGTCCTATTACATAACTTCCTATAAAAATAAATATTTGTAATTTTCAGATTTGTTCTAATGTGTATATGAGACCTACCTGTAAACGAAATTTCAAGTTTCTAAGTCAACAGGAAGTGCCTTATAGGTTTAAATTCCCTTGCAAGTGTCAAAAATTTGTATGAAATTGATTATGTAAAGTGCAAAAACTTTTTTTCGCGTCGAGTTAGAAGCTTGATTTTTTACAGCACCATGGGGCGTTAGACTTCTGTAAGATACATCAGTTTCAACCTAATATCTCATACGGAGCCCGAGCAAAAGGGTCGTAATAGACAAACAGATGGACAACAGAGTGATCTTATAATGTTTCCATTTTTTCATTTTGAGTTACGGAACCCTAAAAACTGAGCAGTTACTATTAGAGTCTGTTTGGGGTGCACGAAAAGAAATTCTCCGAGTGGCGAACACTAAGGCCCGTAGCACAGTGTTTAATCGCGCACGATGCGACTTAGTTGAATCACAAGTGCGAGGAGCGTGACACGATGTTTTTGCGATTAAACAGTACGTCACGCTCCTTGCACTTGTGATTCAACTAGTGGCATCGCGCGCGATTAAACATTGTGCTGCAGGCCCAGGACACAACTAACTGACAAACCCTTTCAATTCAACTGGTGGTAGGAAAGAAAGATATTTATTTTGATGCCACATCGTTAAGAAATACACTTATTTACTCAGTTAATATATTTTAAATTATCAAGATGCAGCAAACAAAAAGGTCCCTGACTCAGCAAAATGCCACAGCGGAACTGTGACGCTGATCTTCCGTCTAAGGCCGTGAGTTGGGACACATGCGATGTAACTTACGGTATTTTGATAACGGGCCACATAACGCCCTCGTGAGCGTTCAGTATGTGCATTACAAGATGATATATCATTAGAAACGAAAAAAAACCGTGTGTAGGTATTGTAAAAATACGTCGTTCCAGATACGAACCTCGGTAGCGCGCCTGTCATGTAAGCAGAAGGTCGCACGTTCAAATCCTGGCCCGAGGAATTTTTTCATAATAAGGTTTTATAATTGTTTCTCATTGATTTCTAGTTGCACTGCACTCTAATAATAATTAAGGCATCTATATTGTTGTTATTTACCATAATATTTTTAGGGTTCCGTACCAGTATTGTGTAGCGGTACGGAACCGTTTGTGAGTGAGTCCGACTCGCAAGTGGCCAATTCATTACTGTTAGCTAAAGGTTTGTGAAAAAAGATATTAGACTTTTTATCATCCTGCTGTTTCCGAAAAGTCCTTTTTACATTTTTAACAAATATTTTGTTCTAAAAAAGGTCGTGTGGCCGTTGGGAGAGATTCTATATATTTAGGTATAACAAAAGGATAGTTTTATCCTTTATCAGTGGTTTTATCTTTTAGAGCGACAAAAGTGTCAGCTATCAAAGCTACCAACTAAATAAACAATGCTTTGAAATCTTTACAAAGTAACAATGCAGTTCACAGTGTGTTATTGAATACGTGTGAAATAAAACCACTCAGTTCACAATTAAATCATTTATTTTAATTTTTAATAAAATCTTTAATACAAATATTTACAAAGAAAATAAATCCATATACATATTTTATTGTAATTAATCAGCTTTCTGAAATAGAGTTGGTGGTCATGCGAAAGCAGTTTTACAACTAGTCTGACAACGTTGCTATAACATAAAAAAAAACTTTACTCCATTTAATAATTTCGGTAAGAAATGTTATGGTAAAATTTAAATTTAGAACAGCAATTGACAAGATAACCTATCAATTTGAACATGATATAATGTACGTACCTATAAGTAATTCAAGTGAAAATATAGTACCATTCCTAAACGCCAGGGTAAAGGTAAAAATTAACTGTCACCCGTTCCACAACCACCCGAGTGAAAACGAACAGGGCATCGTACCGAATTACGCATATAATGCATTAGTTTGTTGACGCTATTTGTTTAGTCCGTTTTGTCAAAGCGCATCGACGCACAAATCGGAACAATTTTGACGCGAATTTCGGTTGTAATTTTTTAGGAATGACCTTTTCTACGTACCTAGTTTTGAATACGGCATAAAATATAATTTTGGCAATCACGGCCTGTAAGGTCGGCTTCATTTTCACACCTAAACTACATTGTTGCAAATATCGTACGAAGCTGGCAAATATACATTGCTTCAGCTCATGGGCAGATGCGGTTCGTGCAGTTTGATGCGGTGTTTGCATTTGTTATGTTGGTAATATATAAATCGCATCGATGCAGTTGATGCGCAAATTGGACAAATTTTGACGCGCATCATTCCTCAATACGGAACGAACGCCATCTCGAAGTCGTACAGAGCCTCAAACTTATCTGTTCCGGTGGCGAAGACTGTCACACAGTAAATATAGAAGCTATTTTAGTTTGGCCCACTGGAACAGATAACTTTGTGGCTCTGTACATAAACCCTCATAAACCTTGTCAGAAAAGTAAACCTGACTTTGACAGCTAAATTTTACATTTACCCAGGCGTTTAGGAACGCTGCCCTAATTACTCATATCAGCGAAAAACAGTGTTGGGTTATATAAAAATTACTCTGTCGGTGAAAACTTGAAATGTGATAAAGAGGAGTAAATCGAACGATAAATTAATACAAGAAAATTTCATCATTTGGTTATTTTTTAGCTGCGTATTAATTATCATACTCCAAAATTTCATCGACGGAGGAATTATTGTCAGGATCCCCTTATAAAACTCATTGTATACAGGACATTGGACTAAAAAGCTGGATTGCAGAAACAAGTCTAGAAAATGTGAAAACAAGCAACTAAACGTTTAATTTGTTCAAGCAAATATTTTGAA
This sequence comes from Ypsolopha sequella, assembly GCA_934047225.1. Taxonomy (NCBI): domain Eukaryota; kingdom Metazoa; phylum Arthropoda; class Insecta; order Lepidoptera; family Ypsolophidae; genus Ypsolopha; species Ypsolopha sequella. The sequence continues at coordinate 11,575,658 of OW204002.1, read as the reverse complement.
TAATAAAGTAGGTATATAAATATCATGTAAAACAATTTTCACAAATAATAATAATTATTATAAAATTTAAACTACGAATAAAACGATGCTTTATACAATCACTTTCAGTCGAATCGCCGTACAGATACACTTAAAGATCATCCAGTAGGAAAGGATAGATGTTATTAAAATATACATACCATAAATATTATTAGAGTGCATTTCAAACTAGAAAATATCAATCAGAAACAAATCCAAAGACAAGAATTAGAAAAAATTCCCCGAGCCAGGATTCGAACCTGCGACCTCTTGTTATCAAGACAAGCGCGCTACCAATTGCGCTACCGAAGTTCCTTCCTAGACCGGCGAATTCTTCCATCATACTTGTCCACTGTTATTTTTGCATCTGCTTGATATACTAGCTTGTACTGCACATACAGAACGCTCACGAGGGCGTTATGTGGACAAGTATGATGGAAGAATTCGCCGGTATAGGTAGGAACCTCGGTGGCGCAATTAATAGCGCGCTTGTCTTGATAACAAGAGGTCGCAGGTTCGAATCCTAGCCCGTGGATTTTTTTCTAATTCTTGTCTTTGAATTTGTTTCTGATTGATATTTTCTAGTTTGTAATGCACTCTAATAATATTTAGAGTATTCATAGCGATGGATTTCGCAAAATAAACATAATCTAGTATATATACCATATGTTATACGCAGGACATTAAGGTACACGATAGTAAATATCCCATCCAAATCCTTTCAGTACTTGCACGTGAATCGCAAACACAGACAGACAAAAACGCAGATGTAAATAAAAACGGGTCTAAGCGGCCCTAAAAGCGGTCTAAATATATTTAGTATTTGTTTCCCTTGGAGGTACAAAGCTAAGTATGTAAAAATAGGTATTTATTACCCGCATCAATAGACCTTGGGAATAAAAATGGCGACCGTTCTAACCACCTCCCACATGCACCACTAACTCCGGCGAGAGAGGTGTAAATATAACGGTCGCCATATTTACTTCCAAAGTCTATTGCTTCTGGAAATAATTCGCTACACATCCTTGCCTGTCACCATTACCATCCCGAAATGTTGCCGAAAATTCGCGAAAACAGGCTCCCGTACGTACACCCAATGATGTTCCTATTTAGAAAATACAGGTTTATAAACATTATCCTTTACTGAGTATATTAAACTGAATTAGTTTAATATACTCAGTAAACACAAAATTCAAAGAAGGAAGAGAGGAAGGAAGAATTGTGCGGTCATGTTTTTTCATGAAAGTTGTTTAAATCTGGCTTGTCAATTAATGTTACTTGTACTTATATATTTTTCAATGCATGTGCTCGTGAAGGCCCACTTTTTATGCATCAAAACCGAACAGAAAGTCGATTATTTTGCCCTAGGGCTTTATTATATATTTTTTTAATTCATTTGCAATGGTTGGCTAACCTGCAGCCTTTCCTGTGTACCATAGATGTTATACTTTTTTTTCACTGATTAACGGCTCTGGATACAATCCTTTTGAGCCAATCATAATTTAAAGTTCACAAGATTGTATTTGTTTTCATTTCCTCACACTATGCATTGAAAAACGTAGTATGATACACGGGCGTAAAAGCAATAAACTACTCGGTTACGTTTAAAACACTCGCTACGCTCGTGTTTTAAATCGTCCTCGTAATTTATTCCTTTTCGCCCTTGTAGCATAAACTACTATTATTTACAGCCTAAGGTTATTTTTTTCTGATGATTATTAAACAATAGAAGTGCGTTTTTTTTTCAGGAAACAAAAAAGCTGTTAAGTTTGTTGATTCGGTGTAACACGACTTAACTTATTTGACACGACTAAACTCAATTTAAGCGTGCTGTCTACTTCTCTCTGCATCGAAAGGACAAAGACAGAACGCTGGAAATAAGGATAGTCCTATTAAGCCTGTACCTGAGCCTAGAGCATGACTAACTCCAGTCTATCTAGGATTCGTTTGAAGAAATTCGGACTCTCCTTGTATTGAAAAAAATATATTTGGTTTATTAATCTTTTCTCTAGGGATCTTACGTATAAACAATGTACTAAGATTTATACTTTTGTCAAAAAAAAATGTTTTGCACCCTCTTTTTTTTTGGTTTTCAAACGTTCGCTTGAAGAACGCGGTTAAGAGATCAACTTGATTTTTTCTTCATAAAATAGGTGATAGAAATATCAAGGTATATCACCTAAATTCAATATTTTTTTCCCTACAAAATATTTCAGTATTAGCTAAAAACACACCAATTTGTTGTTTCGCTGCGTGATCTCTAGTATTACGCGTTCAAGAAAAAGAGGTCAAAGAGCCAACATATAATCGCCTCTATGAAAAGCAAATAAAGTCTTTTCCGTAGGACTTATTGTGCTGGACGGGTAATAATAAAAAGTTGCTAGGGTATGCCATCTTCTTAAATAAGTTAAGTCGTGTTACACCGAATTGACACCATTGTCTAATTGTCTATTCTTTTAACACTGCACAAATTGCAATACATTTTCAAATATATTTTTCTCCAGCATTGCTTATTCGAGACACACTAAAAATAAAGTAGTAAAATATATCTATTTATTTTAGTACCATAAAATAATAATTACAATAAAAAACAGTTAATAATTTCACAATGACCACATAAAGATATAATGACTAGAAATACCTTCAAGATTTTACATATTGGGAAAAAAGAGTTTACATCAGCAGCAGTTTACTGCAACACAATACTTTATAAATAGTTATGTAATATCTTCAAGTTTTCACTCACAAGTTTGAGTATGAGTACAAGTTAGAAGAGTCACGCTACAGTCAAGCAACATTCTATCTCCCCAAAAACATGAATGTGAAAAATGGTCCAAGTTCGGCACAAATAAGTTGTTTTGTCGGCTTCGCCTTCATTTTAAAAGTATTTCAATTTAAATGGAAAGTAATTTAGGAGGTGATTCAATATCGTTAATACAGCACATTCCACTGCAAAGTACTTTTTTTTGCGCGAACTTTTTCTTCACTTTTCCATACAAACTGAGTCAGCTGATCGGACCATTTTGTACTAAGAAGTGAAAAAAAAGTTCGCGCAAAAAAAGTGATTTGCAGTGGAATGTGATGTATTAACGATACTGAATCACCTCCTAAATTACTTTCCATTTAAATTGAAAGGCCTTATATACAGTGTGTTTAAATTACTTAAAGTTCCTTCAAACTCATCTTCAGAAATCTTTACTAACTAGGCAAGTTTAAACACAAAAAGTAATTAAATTGAAAAACATGTACAATCTAAAGTTTACGAATTAGTAGTAAGCAAGCAGTACTGGCCGCGGTCCTGTTAAAAGAGCGCTGGAAGCGATAGGTTTGCGATGAGTACACTCGCGCTCGAAAGTACTAGGCCTGTTGTTTTATTTTTGACTTAGCCTTTCGCTCGCGGCTCCGTATATTGGTTATTTATTTATTTATTTATTTATTTATTAGTTCTAACTGCATACTCCGATTACAAACATCTACTTATTGACTATACATTAGTCCCGCAGAGTTATACAAATTATAGGAGCACACAGCCCTTGCATAATATTACAATGTTAAACAGAAAAATAATACTTAAACAAAAAATACAAACATGCTAAATTTTATAAATTACTACTAAATCATGAAATAATAAACTATAACTTAAACCAATTACTTAAAATAAAAGAAAACCTAAATAAAGCTTGCAGGTAGGTTATTGGTAGGTACATTGAAAAATATATTAAATAGAATATCACTAAATAGAATTATAAACATACAATACATACAATCGCCGCCAGCGCTCTTTTAACAGGACGCGACCTGTAGCTGTTGGTGTTTAAAAAAATTAAGCAATGTTAGATATTTTGATGGTAAGTTTGATGAACAAACTTTAACAAACCATGGCACCCACTTAACTCTAAATAGTTCGTGTGATACACAGTCAGAGCGTCGCCCCTTTTCTCCGAACTTGGCTCACACTTTGATATATTATTCCTGAAATATGACATGGTGGAATATTTCAGAAATGCAGACTCATATGGAACACCGTATAGAACCTTTACATATTAAAAATACCTTAATAAAGTGCACTATACATCGGAAAAGCAATCTAAACACAGAATTTTCAAGAAAAGTGAAATCTTCAGCGGGCTGTACGGGTTCATCGAGAAATACAAAATTTTGTCAACCGGTAATTTTTGTTATAGACGGAGAGCTAGCGACCAAATCGAAAAAAAAATTTTTTCAAACTGTTGCTCTGTACTCCCTGTGCACCCAAAAAAATTTTAAATCGATCGGGTGGTGGGAAGGGGTTGCCAGCGTTAATTAAAAGTACCAAAATTATAATAATTTTCATGTGGGCTCAGATATCAGCCGGCGAACGCGTCATCCCGCTCATGGCTCACGGCGGCTTGATACTTTTAATTAACGCTGGCAAACCCTTCCCACCACCCGATCGATTAAAAATTTTTTTTTGGTGCACAAGGAGTACAGAGCAATTGTTTGAAAAAAAAATTAAAGTCGCTGAGCCCACATTTTTTTTCATTTTTTTCCCCACTCCACTACACCCGCACCCACCGCTCGCGGCCTGCCAGCACGAAGATTATCGGAAAAGGTTGTTCAGGGAAGTAGCTAACGGAGTTTCAATACAGCTGAAGCCACATGACCGATTTCGTCGCTAGCTCTTAGACTATTACTCCTTTTTTGGTGAAACCATACATTTATATGCTCACTAACTCACTTAACATGAAATCTTCAAAACCCTAGAGTCTTCAAACTTTTTATATAAGGTGACTTGTGTTTATGTAGCCAAATTCATACTAGAGACTCGGTAAGTGGTCAGGAACGACGTTCCCTTTTTGTAAAAAAGCAAAATAAATTTAGGCTTCCTATACTAATTGACTCAGAGGTGTTCGTAAATTAGTAATGCATATTATATATATATTCATAAATGTATTTTTTGTATTCAGCAAAAAAAGGTCGTTGAACCTTGGTCCTGACCACTTACTGAGTCTACGGTATGAATTTGACTACATAAACAAAATTCACCTTATCTAGCTTCCTGATATGACGTACGTGATCGCTAAAGAACAACTTTTGCTAGTTACTTATTCAGCGCAAGTGGAGCCGTAGGAAAACGGCTAGTAAAATATAAACATTTTATCTTAAAATATATATCATGTTCTATCTATACAATCTACTCGTATAGCTATAGCCAGGTATCCTGTTAGGTCTAAAATACAGCAATTTTTACAAAGTTATAGAAATACTTTTAGCCGCACTAAACTATTTCTTCTGCAACTTTTCGTTGCACACAGTTCCTTGTTTCTCACCTTTCTTTATATAAAACTCAGTACTTTTCGTTAAATACTTATCCATTTAGTTTATTGAGTTTGTGTAGAAATGGACGGAGTGTTTCTAAATAAGGCCTTGTACAATCAGCACTTTTCACTTTAAATTAAAAATATTTTATTCTCCAGTATTTAAATGAATATAAACAAATACAGTATTTTGGTAGGAATTAATGTAGAGACGCTGATAGTAAAACGGGCCCTATACGATTGTGTATCCATTTCTAAACAAAATGTTCGCGCACCATCGGGAGCTGTCCCTTGCCCCTCCTTCCTCAAGGCAGCGAAGTCTTCACCCTGAAAGATAAATGCTTTTACTTTGAAATGTCTGTCAAATGTATAAGGAAAATTTGTTACCACGAAAACCATGAAAATTGATACCAAGCTTTTTGGCAAGAAATTAATAATGACAGGTTTCAGCGTTATTGTAAAATCATCTCCTAAGTGGTTAAAATAGGGGCTGAAAATTAGTCAGTTTTGTAGTTAAAACGACGAATATGAGTATTTAGGATTTGGACAAAAATTAAGAAAGATATATTTCCGCGTTTTTGGAAAATCATCCCCTGTTTGGTAAAAAGCCTGTTTGGTTAAAATAAATACCAATAAACTACCAATAAAATATATCAATAAACTACCAATAAATATACCAATCATTATACCAATAAACTATCAATAAACTAAAATAAATCTACCTGAACTATAACAGAAATAAATTTCTATAAATCTACCTGAATATAATTATAACAATAAACTAAAATAAATCTACCTGAATAAAAATAAACATACAACCAAACATAGTTCATTATAGAAATTAGCGAAAATCAGTTTGCTAAGCCGACTGTACAAAATTAATCCGATTGCTGAGCACAAGTTTGGTTATCCTTATTTTGTAACTTCAACATCAATTGCTATCACGTTCAAAGGCATTGTGATTTGCTATAAATGACATCTATCACACATAATTTTTAGCCAATCACGTTTCCTTTGAAACCGATAGCGGTAGACGTTAAAGTTAGATAATAAGGCCCCAGGTTATACGACGGAATTAATAGAGGGGCCGAGTTTCAACCTATTCGCTAATAACACTAATTATTATTATTTAAATTATGCTAAAAGTGCGTTTGTATTAGGTCTTTACATATGAAATTGGTGTTTTCCATAGAGAATTTGAAGGAAACTCAACAATAAATGTATTTATATATGTAACCTATTAGTATGTAGTATATAGGATGTGAATTGGTCGGCCGCCTGGATTCGTGCTGGGGGCTCGGTTGGTGATCATTGAACCTTGTTCCTGGTCCCTGGCCGGGTCTCCGGTATGGGTTCGGGCGGTTGATTGGATTTCACCTTGTATAATATATATTTTATCTAGCATTTTAATCGTATATATATTGCTACATAAATTAAATAAACCTTTAATCTAGTCCATGTACATTTATTATTTTATTACATATCTTTTTATAAGATTAAAAAGTGTATTATATATACCTACTTTGCAAAATAAACCATTTGAATTTGAATTTGAGTGAGACAATATTAAGCTAACAGCAACATTCATAAAATAATAGAAATGGATGGCATTTACGACGCACCGTTTTTGAAGATTTAATTTTTATTATCAAACTGAAAATAAAACAAAATTTAATACGTAAATGTAAAATTGAAATAGCTATTGAATTACAGGAATTATGAACTCAAGAATCTGTTAGAAAATTTCGGCAATTTCATACGTAAGACCTTTTATATTTTTAAAGCAGGAAGATACAATTTATAAAAGAACTGCACTGCAGATTCAATTGCGAATAAGTTGAAACTCGTCCCTTCTTTTGTTTCCGACGTATAACCTGGGGCCTTATTGTCTATGTGTAGCTTTAACACTGCGGGCAGTTAATTAGGAGTGTTTGCACAAATCATGCAAAACATGCATGCATTCAACATATTAGTTTGAAAAGCAATTTATTTTACGAAGATTTTCTTGTCTCTCTTTTATTTTTCTGTTTTCTTTATTTGCTCTACTAAACACGCAGAAATACGAAAATCTAGATGTTTCAAATGTACAAGCAATTTTTTTTGTTATTTGGACTGGTTCGCTTCGTTGAAAAAGGTTTCAGTATGATCAATTGATCAGTATTGTATTTGGCTTCATTCAAATTTAGCTGTCTTTTTAAACTTGGTACAATCTCAAACAAGTATGACAAGACTCTGAGGCTTTGATTTGTTCTCCGATTTCCACATTAAGACTTACAACCAATTACATCAATGTTATCTAAAAAACAACTGACGCTCTCGAAGCGGCAAAGAATAGACGCTGAGGCAGACAATTATTTTAATTTCTATTGAGCCTCTGAGTGTTGTCATATATAGTATGTACCTCCGCTAGAACTTTTACTTCTCTAATTTCTGCTTTAGATTACAAGAAAGATAGTTCTTTAACATTTCTCATTTAGATTTTAACAGACCGAGCTCCTTCAAATTTTTAGGCTGGTTTTAGTGTCACACGGACCGTCAGTACGGATAGCTCCGCGGCACGGACGCGCTATGCGGATGGCTGCGGAGCTGTCAGCGCGGACGGTCGTCCGTACGGACGGACCCCTCCGTATTACTCTAAAACGCTCCCTGAGGCTCATATAGATTTGCCTGCACGGAGCGATCCGTACTGACGTTCCGTGTGACACTAAAACCAGCCTTACTGATGGAGTACTTCAACGTAATCTAAAAAACAACTGACGCTCTCGAAGCGGCAAAGATAGACGCTGAGACAGACAATAATTTTAATTTCTATCGAGCCTCTGAGTGTTTTCATATTTTTGTATGTACTTGAACTTTTACTTCTCTAATTTCTGCTTTAGATTACAAGAAAGATAATTCTTTAAGGCGCTACGGAAAAAAAATCGACACTTTAAGAACTTGCATATCTACTTCGGTTAATAATATATTATTTGGATAAAATTGTATATTATTTTTGGATTTTTTTTCTCTAGGGATCTGTTAAAATAGAAACGCGATTGGAGAAATTCGGCTCGATAGAAATATTTATTGAAATTAGGTCTTTTTCGACACCAATTCTCCTGGTTTGACAATTTAGAATGACATATGGACTGCAATTATATTTTGTTAGATGGGTTTTAACGGTATCTAGGACCTGTTTAAACAACATTTTGATAGCAACCTTAGTACATTTTATATTAATAAAAAAACGATCTTTTGCTTCTTTTCCATGAATCCGTCCCTCTCACTGAGGGTTTTTTCGCATATGGAGTAACAGGGACGCTAAAACATTTACATATCGCCTTAACATTTCTCATTTAGATTTTAACAGACCGAGCTCTTTAAATTTTTTACTGATGGAGTACTTGTTGCGTTCTTGAACGTTTGGCCAAGAGTGAAGTTAAAATGAAATGAATATTATATTTAGCTCCATATTTAAAACATTCAAATTGTTGAAGACTTTGTTTCCAAGTTCAAAGAAACAAATAAGGCGATCAAAATACCTTATATTACGCCTTCTTTTGAAGACAAGAGGCGATTTTATGTATAACAGAAACTAAATGTCTGATTGTGTTCATTTCTGCTTTGCCTGAAGTTCTTTTGCTTTTACGTACATGTATATGTACTATGGAAATTATGGTAAATAATTTATATAATATTCATTAAGTTAATGAACAACAAATAATAGTTTGTATAGAATAAATTAGAGCATAGATTAGATTTTTCGTTAAAGTGTTAAGCTGTTGTCTTCTCAGAATGTAATGTAACCCGTTCTGTATTCAAAAATAAGTTAAAATCATTAATATTGCAGAAATATGATATTTAAGTGTAGATAAAACGATTATCTTTTATTTTTGTGTAAGCTTTAATTGTTAGGTTAAATTGAAACTGTTCAATTTAATTTTTAATTTTTATTTAAACAAAGAGTTTTTTCTGCCTACAAACTGCATTACAGTTTGGCATAAATATATATGTGCTAAATATTTTCATATGGAAATAAACGTCTATTATTATTTAAAAAAACCTCTATTATTATTATTATTGTTAAGTTGATACAACCACATTTTTACCCAATTTTAACCAATTACGGTTACAGTATACTGAACGATATTCCCAAACAAACAAAACCGATGAAACGAAAATAACTTGGATTTATCCGTACAAAATTGGTATTAAAGGAAAAGCAAAATTAATTTCCATTCACGTCTATTTGTGCAAGTGGTTCAGTACACATAATGTGTAGAATATATGGTGCCATTTAATATAAATATAATAAACTACAAGTATACAAAATAATACTGTACATTGAGAAAAAATTCTGGTTCCGTTAACCTGAATATAGTTCATTTAAACAGAAACCATTGTACTTTATGTGAAGTCTATATTTATTGTTAATTTTACTTATTTATTGTTAAGTTTACTTGAACAATCTAATGTAGACAATAATTCAAGTAAATATAACATAATTCTGTTTTTGTTTACAAGGTTGTTTTTACAAAACGATCTGGTAGTATTGTAATAGTAGTTTATGCTACAAGGGCGAAAAGGAATAAATTACGAGATTGGACGATTTACGTAACCGAGTAATTTATTGCTCTTACGCCCGTGTATCATACTACGTTTTTTAAAGCATAGTGTGAGGAAATAAAACAAATATAATCTTGTGAACTTTAAATTATGATTGGCTATAAAGGACTGTATCCAGAGCCGTTAAATAGTGGAAAAAAAGTATACCATTTATGGTATACAGGAAAGACAGCAGGTTGGCCAAACATTGTAAAAAAATAAAAAAATAAAAAAAATAAAGCCCTGGGGCAAAATAATGGTTTTGATGCATACAAAGCGGGCGTTTACGAGCACTTGCATTGAAAAAATATTTTTTCTCCGTGTACCTATCCTTAAAAAAAGTCTAAAAAGAATGCATAATTTGACTCCCCACAGTTTTTTGAGAAATGATAAATTACAATATAAGTCAAAAATGTATTAGTTATACGGAGTATAGGGATGTTTTTACTTCCCAGAATTTCAACTAAAAACTTGGAGTTCAGTAATTGAGATTGTGCAAAAATGAGGGTTCCAAAAGATTCTGTATGTTACGACTCCTCTAAGAGGCTATAATTATTTCTCACCTATTTGCTCTAAATTCAGTTTCTAACGTTGGCTGCAGTTATCTTTTTACCTTTTCTGTGCACCTGTAGAGAGGAAATATAATATTCTTATCTATCTTATTGAAACACGTTATTTTTAGCTCAAGTATTGCAACATTGAATATAAAATGGAAATACCAAGTGAATAAAGTCTTTTCAATGTAGGGTTTAAATAAAATAGTGGGTGAAATGTTATGGGTCTCCTTTTATATCTAAATAATAGGTCTTTTCACATTCTTTACATATGAAATTGGCGTTTTCTATAGAGAATTTGAAGGAAACAAAATTTTCAGTACTGTTATTTTTGCATTTTTTTAGGAATGACAAATCGAAATTATGTAATTTCTTTTGTGTATGAATGAGACAACATTAAGCTAACAGCAACAGTAATAAATTTTTTGAAAAGTGTCAGCTGTAAAAATTATTACGAATCTTATCATGGAAATGGATGGCATTTAGGACGAACTGTTTTTGAAGATTTAATTTTGGTTATCAAACTGACAATAAAAACAAAATTTAATACGTAGATGTAAAACCTTGAAATCAACTTTCAAACAAAAAGCAAATAAAGGAAGTAGCTATTGAATTACAGGAATTAAGAACTCATGAATCTGTAAGAAAATTTCGGCAATTTTATATATAAAGACCTATTATTTAACCTGTTGTTTAATTGCTAAAAACAACAAATTAAGAGGAGGCTTTGAGTAGCTTTTTTTTCCAATCTTGTTTGGTTTTTTGCAAGATGTTTTAGACTATAGATTATAGTTTCCTAACTTTATGCGATTTGAGCTGGATTATAATAACAATAAAAAAGTATTGTAATTATCAATATAAATAACCATTATAAAATTAATCCAGCTAATTTAATTCTATCGTTCTGTATAATTCTATACAAGTAATATATAAGTAACATATAAGTACGGGTACTACGTATATGTAAACACCTAGGCAATTATTAAGAGTTAACGCGGTTCAAAACGTTTATAAGCAGATTTGGCGCTCTACCTCGATCTAGCCGGCTGGGGGATCAATACACAGCCGGCTGGAACTAGGTGCAGCCACATAACACATTATAAAACCAACTTCTTAGAGACACATCATGTGCTAGTTTGTAAAATATTGTTAATTAAGAAGTTAGTAATTAATACCCTATAGCTAGGGACATCCAAGTATAAATATGTCATGCTAGGATACCGAAACAGTGCAACATACGTCACAGAAAGCCATAACGAAAGAAATATACACACGTGTTCTGGTTGTGAGATTCCGAATGAGAAGCAGGGGGAGGCAGCCACCGGTTGAGATGAGGCTGCAGCACCATGGCCCTGAATGTCTGTCTGAACTGCCGAGACATCGAGCAGTACAGTATGAAGTTTATAGCTCCGTTCAAAAGCGCCAGGAAATCCATCAGCTCTCCAAACAAATCGTAGCATCTTTTAAAGAAACACCAGCCTAACAGCCCACTCATAAGACCTAAAATTCCTTGAGGAAGTTCTGTTGCGAGGAATAGCAGCAGAACTGCCAGAAGCATCTTTGTCGTTCTATCGGTTCTCTTGTCAGCCTTGTGCTGTCTTTTGACGACTTTGTCTCCTGACGGGCAAGCGCTGTAGTTCCTCAAGTTTTTCTGGTGCTGATTGGCGTTGTACAAAGCCCGAATTAGCCATACACTGATGACGGTCAGTATGGAGCAAGGTAGCAGTTTGATGACGACGGCGTGAACCCAGAAGTTGGCTTGGTAGAGCAGTCCATTGTAGTCGGAGTCAACGTGGTATGCAATGCCAGGGTTGCCATGTCGGTCAGTCACGTTCTTTGTGTGGATGTCGAATACCTGTCGAATGCAAAACGCATTATTTCCACATAATATGCATTGAATGATAATTGCGATTGTATGGAAAGTGGAGCGGGATGTGCATTTGATTGTCAATTACGGAATATCAATCGGATTGTTTCCTACCAATTTTTACAAGATAGAAAATCAATCCAATTACTACATACGACTTGAGGAGGATCCGTCGCTTTAGTAGAATTCAATCTTATATAAACAGATGTTTTACCAAAAAGGTCAGATTCTGGAAATTAATAGCCTAAAAATAACTCTATACTATTAAAAACAGCAAAGTTAATTCTAGTTGTAGAAATTAGTTATTTTTTATTTACGAGTATCTTTTGAAAAATTCCAAGATAATTTACATTTTGAAACCGTAATTTTCACTTTTAATTATATCAAACGTTCTTTCGGAAGATAAGTTGAGGAATCTGTTTCAAAAGTTGTATAAAGTATTATTCTTCTATCCATTGAGAGTAAAGTTTTAGAAAACTAATTAAATCTTGTCAGAAACACGGATTTAACATTAGATTAATGTACTTGATTAAAATAGATCTTTACATATGAAATTGCCGAAATTTTCTTACAGATTCATGAGTTTATAATTCCTGTAATTCATAGCTATTTCCATTACTTGTTGTTTGTTTCTACGTATTACATTTTGTTTTGATTATCAGTAAGAGGACAGCTCACAGGCAAAAATCCAGGAGGCCCACCATGCCTGGGACCGATGGATGGCGGTATATCCATCCCTAATAGCCGGGCCTTATATGGAAATGGAACAGACTGGTGACGGGCAGCGGCGTCACTGGTGCGAGGGTTCCGGCACCGCGCTCACCAACCCGTCTGCCCAGCATGTGTGAGTATGGGCAATTATTCCAGGATGACCGCCGGGAGTGGCAAAGTCCTGGAAAGGCTTATGTCCAGCAGTGGACGAACTAGGAGGCTGATGGATGGATATCGGTTTGATAACTAAAATTAAATCTACAAAAACAGTTCGTCCTAAATGCCATCCATTTCCATGATAAGATTCGTAATAATTTTTAACAGCTGACACTTTTCATAAATTAAGTTAATGTTGCTGTTAGCTAAATGTTGTCTCATTCAAACACAAAAGAAACTATATAATTTGGATTTGTCATTCCTAAAAAAAAATGCAAAAATGTTAGTACTGAAGGTTGAGTTTCCTTCAAATTCTCTATAGAAAACGGCAATATCATATGTGAAGACCTATTACTATAATTCATTACGAAAAAGTAGGCCACATGTGTCTTCTAACGTTATAATTAAACGAGTGGTAAGGCACGAGTTGAAACATGTAATTAACTAGTGATAAATCCTCAAAGGATTTCACGTCAAGCCCCATCTCCCGTTACTTGTTTGTTTACCCATTCTCTTGCATAAAACCCAGTTTGATAACGTTCACGGTTCGATAGTTATTTTAGAGCTACTTCTGGTTGAGGTAATGTCGTAAAAATAAAATGAAAGAATTCTTAATACATACATACTAACATTTTTGCATTTTGTTTAGGAATGACAAATCCAAATTATATAGTTTATTTTGTGTATGAATGAGACAACATTTAGCTAATTATAAAAAGATTCACCTGTTAAAAATTATTACGAATCTTATCATGGTAATGAATGGCATTTAATAATAAAAACAAAATTTAATTAATCTTTAAATCAACCTTTAATAACCTTTGAATCAACTTTCAAACAACCAACAAATAATGGAATTAGCTTTTGAATGGGTCTGTGGATATTCGCTCCGCTGAATTTGTCCCGTTTTCTATTTTTGGGAAAATTCGACCCGCTTGCCTCGACCAGGGTAAATTCGTCCGGCAACCCATAAGATACATAACCGTTATGTTCTTGTATTAAAAAGTGAAACAATAGTTAGCCCAGATGTAATTGTTAAACTTACCAATTGTCATACCATCACTGTATTTTTTTTAAAGAGCGGCGGGCCGCACACCAATGACTTTCCAGAATCTTGACTCAAACAAAGGACTCTGATGCCAATGACAAGTTAATAATGGGAGCGGGCTGATTTAACACATAATTAAATATTTCATGTTCGTAGTCTCTCCCTACTACATAATCTTTAAACTTAAAAAAAATAAATCCTTTTAACTTTTAAGAGTGATAGTACTCTTATATAAAATAAATATAAATTTAGGTATAATATCCATTGTCAAGACGAAGGGAACGAATCGACACCCAAAAAGAGGACGAATTTTCACTTACTGAATATATTTTTCGAAGCGAAACGAATTTACACCAAAAATAAATACTTTTCGGGACGAATTTTCTCGGGACGAATTTCTGGGGAGCGAATTGAATTACAGGAATAATCATAAATCTGTAAGAAAATTTCGGCATTTTCATATTTAAAGACCTATTATAATCAAGTAACGCTCAACTACTCACGCCTATCTCCCAGAGTGGTATGCATAGAGTTCATAATATCTCTATCTGTTACGAATGTGACATAATAATATCTCTTTTTCTAGTTGCACAAGAGCATCTATCAAGTCATACAAGCTCTTCAATTCCGGGTGCTTTAAACTTGGCGCCCATACGCAAGTGTAAGTGTAAAAAGCGTTTATCAAAACCTTCAAAATAGATTATGTCCAAACGATGCTTAGAGTTGAAAAATGTTTTAAGGACCGTTTTTTGACAAATGTTTTTATGTGTTATGTACTTACAGAAAATCCACTTGTTAAATACACTGAAATAAAAAGCTAATCTATTGCCATAAATTGCAATTCAACTCGCACAGGCAGCGCTGCGTGTCTAAAATTGTATTGATCTCTCTTTCTATAAGTAACCTTATCACTTTTTACCGCTAAGAGGGTGACAGGCCTGGTTATGCTTGAATCAAAAAGGATGACGGCCCCTTAACGAAATTTGCTTGAGTAATGTGTTTAACTTACCATAAAGGTAGGCGTACACAGTATCGGCGGCAGTATGAAGCTGGCGAGAATTGCGATGCTGCACCGCCGCTCCGTGCACAGTATGTGGCTTTTGTCAGAGTACCTTCACAAAATCATAAATATTATTTCATTTCAATAGTTGTCATGTGTCTGTTAATTGCTACAAAACCTAAACCACCTGATCAAAACGAATAACTTGGAATAAAAAAATACAGTAGAATTGAGAACCTCCCTCTTTTTAGAAGTCATTTAAAATTGCCAGCTGGTCGGCAATTCTCATACTCGTACATGCGACAATTTGCGAAGTTGGAAAGCAGGTGATTTTTAGAAGCTCTTTTTACAGATACATAACTAGCTTTTAAAATAAAAACCTTTTACATGTCTTAGGGTTTTAATCAGCAGTATACTACTCAATAGTATTATATATATATATATATAATATATATGTATAGAAACATAAAAACTTAAATAACATGAAATAAAACTAAAATTAAACCTTACAAATTTAGAAAATGTTTGCCAGATATATATTATATTACTTTACATATATATTACTTTATATAAATTAAAGTATTTAGTATTATATATGGATTATATGGCTTGTATCACGCGATCAACAAACGTATGAATAAACAAAACGTGTGAATAATGTTGTGAGAATAGCCGTCCTGGTTTAGGTAAATTTCAAAATGCATAGAGCAAAATTTGTTCAGTATGATCATTAGTCAGTATAGTTTAAGTCTTATGGCTATCACTGATACACCAGCTATGACGACCGACCACGACGACCGATGCAGCGGCTATACAAAGCCAGAAAATTATGAATTCGTAGCGCATTCGTAGAATTATGAATTCGTAGCGCTTTCGTAGAATTCGTAGAACAAAACATTGACACTATCCGTGCGGTCCGAAATAGAATTACAATGGATCATAAGCCATTCACTTCATACTTTCGTAATCGATTTTAGCGATATAATTCTATTTCGGAACGCAGGGAATGTTTATATCATAGAGAATGAAATTTCTAGAAAGAAGTTTATACACAAAACTATAAAAAGCTGTAAAAAATACGCCAACAGAGATGTTTCAAATTATTTTCTCCTTCTTGGATTTCTGCTGCTGTCACAAGAAATCTGGCAAACAAACGGGGTCTCTCAGCAGTTTTTCAATTATATTCACTTTGTTTCTTCAAAGGCTAGAGTTCAAGCTAAAAGCTATGGCATAAGTGTGTCTTTACCTTGGCAGGATCGTTACTAGGGAAGGCAAAATATTTCCCCCTTGTCGCGACAAACGCCATGACTGCAAAACTGCAGACTGCATGAATAATGAAATGTTTCTTTGATATCGTGCCAGTTATAAATGAAATTCCTATTTTAATGTAAAATATATAATCCTTGTCTCTATGAAATTCCTATGATTATGTAAATTATATTAAGACTATTACTTTATTGCTATATATAACTCAGTCCTTAAGCATTCTATAGACTGACATTTTCAATGATTCATGGAACCAAATTTTGAACGTTTGCTCTGAGCATTGTGAACGTAATAATATTGTTTTTTTTAGTTTATTTATTCACAACAAAATAGTGTACATTAATATTAAAGCGCTGCGGAAAAATATCGACAATTTCAGAACTTCTATATCTACTTCGGTAAATAATGTATAATTTTGAAAAAATAGTATATTATTTTTGGAATCTTCCTCTAGGGATCTGTTAAAACAGAAACGCGATGGGAGAATTTCGGATCGATAGAAATATTTATTGAAATGAGATCTTTATCGACACCAATTCTACTGGTTTGACAATTTATAATGACATATGGACTGCAATTATATTTTATTAGATGGGTTTTAACAATATCTAAGACCTGGTTAAAAGACATTTTATATTAATAAAAAACCGACTTTTTGCTACTTTTCCACGAATCCGTCCCTCTCGCACTGAGGGTTTTTCGCATAGGAGTAACAGATACGCTAAAACTTTTACATATCGCCTTAAGTATTAAATGGATCACAAAAACCCCTCAGGGTTTATCCATAATCCATGAGATCACTCTTATGTAACAATTTACAACTTATTAACTTATCATTATTATAACTTAAAAATATTTCTTTAGTATTGCTCTTCTCTTTACTGGCTTAACTTCTATGTAATTTAAGACTTCATTTGGCAAATAATTTAAACATTTTTTCAATGCATGTGCTCGTAAAGGCCCGCTTTTTATGCATCAAAACCGAACAGAAAGTCGATTATTTTGCCCTAGGGCTTTATTATTATTATTTTTTTTAATTTATTTGCAATGGTTGGCTAACCTGCAGCCTTTCTTGTGTACCATAGATGTTATACTTTATTTCCACTGTTTAACGGCTCTGGATACAATCCTTTTGAGCCAATCATAATTTAAAGTTCACAAGATTATATTTGTTTTCATTTCCTCACACTATGCATTGAAAAACGTAGTATGATACACGGGCGTAAAAGCAATAAATTACTCGGTTACGTTTAAAACACTCGCTACGCTCGTATTTTAAATCGTCCTCGTAATTTATTCCTTTGCGCCCTTGTAGCATAAACTACTATTATAACATGTATTCCGAAGTTCGCATTCCATAAGTGTTCTTATATCTAGGTAGGACATAAGTAGACAAGTAATATGTTGTCTTTTTAAAGAAATTTCTGCGCGCCTGGTCAGCGTCACGGGTGACCCACGGGCTGGCACATTCCTCGGGCAGCGATTAAGGGCCTTACTATTGCCAAATGGGTACTTTCTAAAGCCTACTCCTCGTTTACGGCCAAACCAAAAATAATGAAAAAATGTATTATGAATAATCAGCTCTTAGACAACATATGCAACATTTTTCTTTTTCATACCACCAAAACTTCTACATGAAACAATTTATTAGCTAAATGGTGTTTCTTGGCTTGAATTTCTTACTGCTCCTAAGTGGCTTGGCCGATTGAATTCATTTATGCTTTGATAAATAGATAAACTCGATAGCTATAAACATAACAAAGGATTATTCAATCGAACAATCACGTCCATGTGAAAAGTATAATTTTCTCCTATTTCGCTCTTTCAAGGACGCAGCGAGCGTCGTAACAGCCACTTTGCATTGCGCGCTGATATGAACGCTATTTCAATGTCGTTTCCGTTGATATTCGTACTGACAAATATCGAGCTGCTAATTTGGCGATGGTAATCGCCTTAAGCTTATCAATCCAGCATGGGAATGTTGCCAACATACTGGGCACCTTGCCGCAGAGCAGCGATTTCGACGAAGTTTTTTATTTATAATATAGTTTATCTTTTAAGGTGTTGTAGTTTAGTTTAGATGTATTTATATTATAGTTAATACTTTTTCATTTATATTCATAAACTGTTTTAAAATAATAAAAAAAATGTTTTCATAAAAAGTAATATGTTAATATCTCTAGTTGTGCTTAACCACATATTGATTTGTATTATTGTATTCTTTATTAATTAATGTAACAAGTTAAACCGTTTTAATTAATTAATTAAATAAATAAATAAATTGCTTAGTAACCATTTACGATACATAGGTTTAGGTTTAAAGATACTTTATTCTTATTAAAGACAATATGTCACTTACATAAGAAGAAATCTTAATTATTTACAATTAAAGTTAGAGTGTCGTCCATCCGCACAGACCATAAATGAAAATATCATGAGGTAGGTACTAATTGATATCATAACAATATTATTCTAATACACAGAAATAGGTTTCTTTAATAAAGTCCACAGTTCACTTTTGAATATTAATTATAACCACCTCTCTAACATAAGTTAATATATTAACATACATATCGTAGCATAAAGTCAGAAGAATCTTTATGCGTTCAATGTAGTATCCACCAAAAAATTCAACTAAATCATAGCAGTTAGCTATTTTTTTGAAACGTGTTGAATATTTAAAAAACATGCCCTGACGAGACTGGATATCAATCCGTAATGTACGTAAGTATAAATGTACTATTATAAATGCGAAAGTGTGTTTGTTGGTTTGCCCTTATTTCACGCAACAACGGAGCAACGGATCGACGTGATTTTTTTCATAGAGATAGTAATAAGACGGCCATAAAATTAGAAGCTTTTTATCCCGGAAAAATGAAAATCAGTGCGGGCGAAGGCGCAAGCAAAAGCTATTTTTTTTATAAATAATATCTGACAAGCATTTCAATACTTATTTTATGAGCATTGGGGAATTACCAGTAACAAAGAAAAGATCGGGAACCGGGGTTAAATTTTTCTCGGCTCCAAATTTATAAGTATCTAAATATCTAAAACCTATATTTGTATTTTTTTTCCAAAAATATACAATATAATATAAGGAGCCTAGGGGCCACAATGTACTTACTTGATAGCGATGTATCTCCATATCGCCAGAGAGAGCGTGAGGCATATTGAGGCTGTGTGCAGGATCTGGGCGAAGTGCATGTGGAACAGGAGGTACACCGCCCAGGAGTATGGAAAGTCCAACTGGGACGGAAGCACCTGCGAAAAAGAAGCAAGTGTACAGCCACACTTACATTTACGCTACAATTAAATTTTAAGCAAAGTGTACATCGCGTCGTACACAATTGACCGTAAATGTACCTAGATTAAAACACTCATGCTTATGGCAACTTATTCAACGTTCAATCAATCAGACTGCTGAATTCTCTTCCGCACAGAACTAGTGAATAGAAGATTAATATTTCATGTTTTAGCTAGAAGTTTATTGTTTAAAGTTTTTGTTTGTTCTTTATTAAGGAGTTTGGTCACGCAGGGACCATGTCACTCTAATGGTACACATTAATAAATTAAAAAACCACGAAAATTAACTTAAGACACATCATTTCTAAATTTAAGTTCACGCTTCTAATTGGTGCAGTGATTTGGCATCCTCTGAGTTTGGAGATGCCAATGCGCTATTGCACCACCTACCTAGCTAGTTCGAATAAACTATCGTTATATACAAGGTGTAACAGAAAGGTGTAACCATATTTGAAGAGCGTATTCAGTCAATGGTATAGAACAACTTTTACTATGGAGCCAAACCTGAAATCTCAAAAAAAAAAATCTGCCCTTCCATACATTTCGCCCGAGCGGCATTACATTTTTCTATGCATCACTTAATAAATTTTTTCAAGATTTCAAGATTTGTTCCATAGTAAAAGTTGTTCTATACCATTGACTGAATAAGCTCTTCAAATATGGTAACACCTTTCCGTTACACGTTGTATTTGCCTTCTCGCAGATTCATTCCGTATCCACGCCATCAAAATATGGTATGCGTTTTCAACTAGTCCGCACTCGCTGTAGTTAGGCGACTCTACTTTACGCATCATGCATGCAAATTTATTCAACGGAATGTGGCCGGAACTCAATCTAAAACTTAAAACCACTTAAATACCCTACTGTGGTCATTTATATTAAACCAGGGAAACCAAGAGGGAAGCATTGCATGGTTCTGTACCAGAAACCTTTGCTCCGAGATCTTTGATCAAAATATTCCTTCCATTGGTAACATGGTTGCAAAGCACTCTTTGAGTCACAAAGAATTACAACTTTATTCCAAACAAGGAATTGAATATTATGAATTATATAGAACATTTCTCACCTTAGTATATGAATTATTCAATTCAATGCCATTTTATCTGGCTTCCGATAATGTGGACTCCACACATTAGTTCCGCTAATGTCAAGTTTTTAAAAGTAAAAAAACGCACAGTGATTAAATAACAATTAGGTACCTACAACTAAACGAAAATTATAATCTCATCGATCTTCCGCTAGTACAATAAAATAACGATAAAAATAAATAAAATTAAGAGGCAAATAGAAAAAAAAAACAGGAAAGAACTAGAATTAGGTACCTACGTGGTTGATTGATATGAATGAAATTGACATGTATATTGTTATTAATAAATAAATCTAAATCTATGAAAAATATTCTGAAATTGCCAAATACAATTTCTTTTGTTTCTAAATAATTGAATGCGGTAATTAAACATTAATTAATTTTCGCATACAAATATTTAATAATAAAACAAAACTATTAAATAAATTTTCAATCGTTGGTAGATTACAGTTAAAAGTAACTAGGACTGTGACTAGCACTTCGCAGGCCATGTCCGAGTGTCAACTGTAACTAGCACTTTGCAGGCCATGTTCGAGTGCAAACTGTGACTAGCACTTCGCAGGCCATGTCCGAGTGTCAACTGTGACTAGCACTTCGCAGGCCATGTCCGAGTGTCAACTGTGACTAGCACTTCGCAGGCCATGTCCGAGTGTCAACTGTGACTAGCACTTTGCAGGCCATGTCCGAGTGTCAACTGTGACTAGCACTTTGCAGGCCATGTTCGAGTGCAAACTGTGACTAGCACTTCTCAGGCCATGCTCGAGTGTCAACTGTGACTAGCACTTTGCAGGCCATGTTCGAGTGCAAACTGTGACTAGCACTTTGCAGGCCATGTCCGAGTGTCAACTGTGACTAGCACTTCGCAGGCCATGTCCGAGTGTCAACTGTGACTAGCACTTCGCAGGCCATGTCCGAGTGTCAACTGTGACTAGCACTTTGCAGGCCATGTCCGAGTGTCAACTGTGACTAGCACTTTGCAGGCCATGTTCGAGTGTCAACTGTGACTAGCACTTTGCAGGCCATGTCCGAGTGTCAACTGTGACTAGCACTTCGCAGGCCATGTTCGAGTGCAAACTGTGACTAGCACTTCGCAGGCCATGTTCGAGTGTCAACTGTGACTAGCACTTCGCAGGCCATGTTCGAGTGCAAACTGTGACTAGCAATTCGCAGGCCATGTTCGAGAATGAACTGTGACTATCATATCGGAGGCCATACTCAAAAACGCCTCCGACACCCCCTCGGGAATACATGTAGTGGCAATGAATGTGTGTTTAATCCTGGGTTTAAATTAAATTAAAATTTTTGACGACGTCACGTCAAATTTGACATTAGGAATTTATGTTGGTTGTACAAAGAAGTGTAATTTTACCAATAGATTACCAACGTACGTACATACTAAATACGTAGAACTCACGACGGTTAGACATATTTTATCATTCAAAAAGACGCACAATTTGTTTGAATCAAAATTCCGAGACAGGATCATTGTAAAATGTAAATATCCAGCGGTAGTAATGTAGCAAATCAATTAGTCTTTCGAGCTCGTTTGATGAAAAGGAATCCCCGTGGAGATCCTCCTGCCGGTTTCTGTAATAACTATCACTGAAGGTTATATTTTATAGAAGTTCCAAGAATCACGTAGCAAGGTCTAAACAAAATATATTTCCTCGTTAACTATTTTTAAAAAAAGAAACATTTACACAAACTACACGTGTATCTCTTAGCTAGTTGGCTAGAAATGACATCACACATAATTTTTGGCCAATCACAGTGCCTTTGAAAGCGATAGCGAAAGATATCGAAGTTAGACAATAAGGCCCCTGATTACAATGTTATAATAATATGTAACAAGACCTTTAACTAAATTAATATAAATAAAAAATAAAAACATATCGTCACGACATGAATCCCCGAGGGGGTGTCAAAGGTGAAGTCACAGTCCCTCGGTACACCCGCATTTCACGTCCCAACGGATGAGTGGTGAGCCCTATCGCCGTTCTTCGGGCATGAATACACGCTTTTTAGTTCATGCAGGTTTCCTTACGATGTTTTCCTTTATCGTTCAGCAAGTGGTAAATTTCGGAAAACTCATTAGTGCATGCCTAATAAAATAAAAACATATCGTCACGACATGAATCCCCGAGGGGGTGTCAGAGGTGAAGTCACAGTCCCTCGGTACACCCGCATTTCACGTCCCAACGGATGAGTGGTGAGCCCTATCGCCGTTCTTCGGGCATGAATACACGCTTTTTAGTTCATGCAGGTTTCCTTACGATGTTTCCCTTTATCGTTCAGCAAGTGGTAAATTTCGGAAAACTCATTAGTGCATGCCTGACCGGGGATCGAACCAGGGTCTCAAGATAATTTAATTAAATCAACTAATCCTAATCCTAACTATCCCTAATTTCTTACTAATACTTTATAGTTTTTTTAGCTTATTTAGTGTAACTCTTCAATTAACCAATTTCAATTAAACTTTTGTGCAGAATAGTGTATAGGTATAACGTTTCCTGAAACAATAATAATACTCTTTGTGTAGTACCTTATATTATTTTTCAATGCAAGTGCTCGTAAAGGCCCACTTGTTATGCATCAAAACCGAACAG
Organism: Ypsolopha sequella; assembly: GCA_934047225.1. NCBI lineage: Eukaryota > Metazoa > Arthropoda > Insecta > Lepidoptera > Ypsolophidae > Ypsolopha > Ypsolopha sequella. The sequence goes on along the minus strand of OW204002.1, from coordinate 11,552,161 downwards.
AAAGTCGATTATTTTGCCCTAGGGCTTTTTTTTTTCAATTTATTTACGAGAAGTTGGCTAACCTGCAACCTTTCCTGTGTACCATAAATGTAATACTTTTTTCCCCACTGTTTAACGGCTCTGGATACAGTCCTTTTAAGCCAATCATTAACTTGCAAAATTGTAACAATGTAACTTTCAACTTTAATAATGAAATTGTTTTCTTTGATTATATTTGTTTTACTTCCTCACACTATGCATTGAAAAACGTAGTATGATACACGGGCGTAAGATCAATAAATTACTCGGTTATGTTTAAAACACTCAATACGCTCGTGTTTTAAATCGTCCTCGTAATTTATTCCTTTTCGCCCTTGAATAGAATAGAATAGAATAGAATAAGTCTTTATTTGCATTGATCAGGGTACAAAATAGTGGTGTTATAAATTATAAAGAAAAATGAGCGCCTTAATTAGCTAATATTAATTTAGCATACAAATGTTGGTTAATGAAATTAAGACCTTAATAAATTTAGTAAATTTAGCATGCATGTCAAATCTCAAATGAGGTCCTAAAAAAAAGAAAAAAATTAAACAGATTACATTCACACAATGTCACATCCTACAAATTATCGAAATGTTTTTATTTAAGTTTTTATTATAATTTCTTATTATTCTAAGTAGGCTTTCAGACTATAATAACATTTATCTAATAGCCATTGTTTTAATTTATATTTAAATATATTTAGAGGAAGCTCAACCATCTCTTTTGGCAATTTATTATATATTTTAATGCACATAACATAACAGTTTCTTTTATACCATTCAGTCCTAGGCTTACAGTCAAGAACTAATCTGTTGGAGTTTCTTGTATTTCTGGGATACAGATCACTTGCTTTTTTAAACATATAAAGATTTTTTTTCCCAAATAATGCTACTTCAAAGATGTAGAGGCTGGGAAATGTTAAAATTTTCAATTTTTTAAACAGTGGCTGACATAGGGTTGCCAGATGGTATCCTAAAAGAGGACATGTCCTCCATTTTCACAATTTGTCCTCCCGTCCTCCCTCACCTATCAATTGTCCTCCTTTTTCAAATTTTGCATTTACCATACCGACATCACTTGGTTAGAATGGTTAGCCCACATGGCACGGTTCATTCTCTTATTTCTCTCGTGTAGAGTTGCGGTATCGCTGTCACATTCACCCATTTATACTTGCGCTGCACGCATAACCACGCATGTTTCACTGGCAAAATATACAAATATCATCTTGATTAGGTTCAATTCTGACAAATGTCTAACTAACAAAACATAATATTTGTATCGTTTTATTTAAGTATGTCCTCCTTTTTTCCGAAGTCCTCCTTTTTTTGCTTAGTAGCACTGATTTGTTCTCCTTTTTCATTTTCCCATCTGGCAACCCTAGGCTGACATGATTCTGTTTGTGGTTTTGTGCTATAAAAACCAGCGCACAGTCTACACCGTTGTTACTTGTACTTGTTATTACTTGTAGCATAAACTACTATTATTAAATAATATCTTAGATAAATCGTGTTTTATTTATTGTATCATAATATACAATTTAAAGCACGAATCCATAGACTATCTATGTATTATCTTTGTACATCCTTGAACAGGTTTAAGTGGCATTGTAGAGTTTGAAATCCTATTCTCGACTTTGTCTACTCCAAACTATACATGTACATTTCGGAATATCAAATGCGAATAACAGCTTCCGAAATATACTCGAGCAGTTTCATAAGGATGCGTAATAGCCTTGTATAGAATGGAAAGACGCTATATCGTACTAAAATAATATTCTGCTTTTATAAGCTTTTTTTTTTCATTTTTTTAATGCTAATAAATAAAAAATAAAAATAAATATTTTGTAAGTATATATATGTTATATGTTGTAAGCCAAATATTCTTATTCGTAACTATCTTATTATTGATTGCTATTTCTGGGCATTTCATTGAACAGACTTTCAATAATAATTATTTTGGCAAGTAAGAAATGATTTTCTTCTATAGTGGCTTCTAAAAATTGATACAAAAGACAAAAATTGAATGTGAAGTCAAGCTTATTTTCTTCATTTTTTTTTCATGAGTATTATGTAGTGACTTCTAACTACAACTCTAAAACAGCCGAAAAAGCAAAATTTGATGAAACTCCATCAAAATAGCTGTCAGGATATTGTGAGTATTACAGACGTCGTTCATGTAAAGAAGACTAAAGTAGTCACAATGTAATAGGTCCGTTTTGACATATGTCATCGCAACGTATCTATGGATGTAAACCATGCAAATCGGTAACTATGTCAACCGATTCTCACGAGAAATCGATTCAAAATATTATGAGTTTGTTATCGTTTGAAATATTTTCAAGTTTATTGGTTATAATTTCCAGAATAAACATAATTGCCAAAGTCAACGTGAAAGAAAATATAAACAGTTCAAAAGTAAAGCCTAAAGTCACAAGAAAAAAACACTAAAAACAAACGGGAGCACAACGACTTCCAATATGGTGATAGAAAGATAATTCGGGTGCTAAAACCAGCTTTTAATTTTTTTTCTCTACGAAAAGAATCTGAAATGGAAATTCTTACGTGCCAGTAATATTTTGTAATGTTGTACTTCACTGACCTCAAATTAGATAGAGGTCTGAGCGTTGATAGATATAAAATACTGGCCAGTAAGAAAAATATGTAGGTTTCAAGATGAAAAAATTGCTCCATGCCTTAAAAAAATACTGCCATATTTCTTACCAGCCAATCTGTCTATTGATAGGATGATTTATGGAAAACTGCCTGTAAACCAATTCATTAATAAAGAAAATGGGACTTTAAGCAATTAATGCATGTTTTATATATATATATATTTTTTGTTTTTGTAAACTATAAGTTTAAAAGCTAAGTGGTATGTAACATTATTTAGCACAATTATTATATTATATTTTTCGGTATACGCGACACCGTTACAAATACATGCAAATGTTCAAATCTAAAAAGTTTATATTTGCAAAAAAAAAAGGAAATTTAAACTTGGCTTTTTGTGTACTGGTCTCACAAAAGCTAATTACAGATCATTACAATTATTTTATCAATATTAAAACAAGTTAATTATTTTCACGTGGAATCGAATTGAGTCCGTGAAATTAGGCGATTATCTGGTTACAACACTATTATTAAGAAAAAATTGACTGAGAATGTAACTGTTTTTGAGACATTGTGTAGTAATTCAAAATTGCATTTTATTTTGGAATATGCGTGAAAATAGTACTTGGAATATGCGTGAAAATAGTACTTGGAATATGTTCCGTGATAATTAAAAAACGTTTATTTGTTTTCTTTAAACCCAATAAGTTAATAATTATTTGTTAACCGTTTCATTTATTACATGTAAAGTTATATTCTATGGTCGTTCTTATCTGTCAAAACGGGCCTCTTATTTTGTGGCAACTGTAAGTTTATACACTTTTCTATAAATAAACAGCTACCGTCTCATGGAAAACTGTTTTTACCTGAAATAATTTCACGAATTCGGCGCTTTTTGAATATCTTGCCATCTTGCACCTCTTGATGAGAGATACGACGGAGTGCGGTGTGGGGGAAAGGAAAACATTTATAAAGGTGTATGCAAAGATTCATTGAGATCGAAGCCATCAGGACGTCACAAACACCTGAATCATTTTTATGGCAGCTGAGCGGGGTAGCCCACCTTTAGGCCTCAACTTGACTTTTGACGTCTAGCTTAGCCAATTCACACAATTCACATTCAGTGGATGATATTTCCGTGGCCAATATAGGCAACATTTTAATTTCGAGAAAGAATTTGGATTTGGTAGTGCTTTAAACAATATCGATTGTAAATATTACCGCAACTGTCCAGCTTTAGTCCATACAATGATGAATTGCTCACAGAAGCAAATAACTGAGAACGGTTATCAAACGGGAACAATGCGATTCAACCGACCATTTGGCAAATTGTTCAAGAGGAATCGTGCAATAGTCCTGCCTTAAATGACTTTACGTATTGTAATTGTAAAATAAAATGATATGATCTTGCCCTTCTTCTTAGAAAGACTAATCTAATGGGCGAAGTTAGGCATAAATTATATGTAGCATATTTATCTATGAACTAATGGGCGAAGTTAGGCATAAATTATATGTAGCATATTTATCTATGAACTAATGGGCGAAGTTAGGCATAAATTATATGTAGCATATTTATCTATGAACTCTGTTGTATTTATTGCATTATATTTAGAACGCACCCCTAAAAATAGCAACCATAAATGTTCTATCCAAAATATAAAAAAAAAATTATTATAATAAAAAAAAGCAGCAGGTTGTGTCGGAAATACAACCGCATACAATCCTAGGATGGATAAAGGTGTTCTAAAAATTTATGTAATTTTACATTACATATTAAATACTTTTCACTACATTTTATTATTCCTGTAGAAGTACTCTTTTATTTCTGACCGACCGTCCTTGAAATTTCAATTAGGAATTCTTTATTTCATATTTCAAATTACGTCTCTGTCTATAGTCAATTACTCGATATAAAGGAATCCTATAAAACATTGAAGCCGTCGCAAACAATGCTAAAAAACACAAGCATAGTACTCTTATTTAGATTTTAACCAGTAAAGTGAAATTGAAGCAGATTGCGGTTCCATGCAAGTAGGTGGTGGTATATGAATAAGGAAAACATCTCATACTAACCAGGTATCTATAGATTACGAAGGGCACATACTCCAGCATCACGAAGACATCAGCTACTGCGAGCCACTTCAGCAGTCGATTGATGGGCGCCGCTGCCATGTCTCGTCTGGTCAAAACTGCCACATTCATGGTGTTGGCCAGAACCCCTACAGTGCATACCTGAAAAAGTAAAACTAGTTTAAGAGGCTATGTTAATTTTATTTTTGTCACTGTCACTCCAAGCGAAAAAAACTTTACAGATTATTAATTCGTCTTTAAATTGTAGGTAGTACAGTTCAAAACGCTTAGACATGTTACACAGCCACAACTAATACAATCCCTATACCTTTCCCTTGGACAGTCTACATTAACCTACTGCATGCATACCAGTATGTGAAGGCACCACTAAACATAAATTTCTAGAACTAGGTAATGATCTTCAAAAAATTCCCAACTCGTGAACTTATCATTCACTCTCACCCTTATCTTATCATACATACACTCACCTCACACACACAGCCATTTAGTCTTAATTACATATATTTTTATTTTTTCAATGTTTTTCTTTCGTTCCAATAGCGTCTCTGTTGCATCTTGGTTTTATTTGTTGAATAAGATAAATTGTAAAGAACTTCCAGGAGGAAACGCGGGTTCCCTGAATCTCAGGTTACCTTTAATTTAAACCATGGTCTCATTATATCTTAGTCATTGTAAATTGTTTAATAAATAAATATTTTTTTTTTATAGGTTTACTTATATTCGTTATACAGAATTAAAGAATTACTGATTTATAATGTAACAAAATGTCCATGAAATGCAAATTAAATTCACCTGATATTGAAATTAGAGTCTTACATCGATTATCATTGATCACATATCCCTTCTACAAACTCGTTATGTGTGTGCCGTTAATACAATAAAGGTTATATTGAAACGTAATGCGTTTTGGATACCTCAGGTCGTTTTAGGTAATTACCAGTTAACAGTAGCATGTCAACATTTATGGTGTACGTTCGTTCACTGCGTTCGCAGCAATCGCGGGTTATCGATTAAAACATTTTTAAGGCTAAATTATTATTAATCACGTGTGATTCTTATTGACTGTATGCCAACCGTTTGCCAGTTCGGCGGCTGCCAGTGCCCGTTTGACAACGACGACGGTGAACGCCGCGTCGTTGTCCTAAGAACGACACTGGCCTTAGTAATGCCAAAATTGTACCGGTGAAACGGTTGGCATACAGTCAACAAATAATTTAGTTTGTCAGCTCACGCGAGTTTTGATAGTATAATTCTTAAGGTTCTACAAATTACGAAAAAATTTGATAAAAAATTGCAATAAGCATCGTGTATTTATTGAACTTCAAAATCATCAAATAACGGTACAGAGGTTTTAACGTTTAACCCGAAAAAAAAATGTTTGGAATACATATTATTTGAAACCAAATAAATATTTTATTTTTGTTTTTATATACCGGTTTCGGCAAACGGTTTCGTATGACACATCATCGGCCCCAGAAATTATTGATTTTAATACAAATTTAAACGAAATATCTTACATGGTAAACAAAGGTGAATCACCCCACCTTGCCATTCAAAAAGTATATGATGACGTAAGTCTACGAAAGTCATGAAGGGCATAAAAATTAGGTTTACATAACAATGTAAAAAAATAATGGAAAATTTCAAGAAAAATAAATAGTAAGTTGGTTTATTAGGCGTAATTAAATTTATATAGTTCATTTTTTTTGTTTAGTTTTTTAGTTATATTGTATTATCCTTAATTTAAATAAATTATGCAAATATATGAAAAACAAATTTAATAGTGAGTTAATTTTAATATAAGGAAACTTAACATATTTTATTAATATTGGAATTCTTCTTTTTCTGGGTTTAGCAGGCAATTTTTCAAAATTTTAATTAAATTATACTTATTTTACCATCCCATCCCATCCCATCCCATCCCATATTTTAATTAATTTAATTTTGGATGTATGGATGTAACTACTGAACCAATTGGACTAAAACTTTGCACAAATGTAGTTCCAAAAGACCTCGTGAGACATTCTATCTATCTATCACACACAACTGTCACTTTCGTCGCATCTGTTTTAAAATAAAGTCATAAAACGACAGTGAAGCCGTGGGCAAAAGCTAGTGATAAAACTAAGTATCGATGTTAATAAATGTTCTATCTTCAATAGTTAGTAAAGTACTTTACTTACATCTCCCATTGCAATGGGACTCTCTACTTATTAAGAAGCTTTCAAACTTTTAGACTGATTCTGATTAAATCTAGCCAAGTTCAGTGAGGACAAATAATTACATCTAGCCAAGTTCAGTGACGACAAATAATCTAAATGCGGAACTATCTGCTGGTTATGACATTCTGTCTTCATGGTCTAGCTCACCTACAAATATTTATAAATTCTTTGTACACATTGTGAGGTTTTTGTGTCTTTTACAAAAAATACCTTGATAAATAAATTTATGAAAGTAAAGTCCTGAATTATTATTCTAAAGACTTTTCTTTTAATACAAAACATTATTTAATTAGTCACGTGAACACAAAAAGAATGCATCCCACTCCCCTGTGAGTATTTACCGAGTGAAAAAGAAAACTAACATCAAATAAACGCTGTACATGTTCCTGTCTTTATTATAAATACTAAACAACTATTCAAGATATTATATATCTGCGCAAATAAATATTTAATTACTTTCTACAATTTTTCATTATTAATTACCACGTTTTCATTAGGTTTACTTGTATAGTCTAGGACTTCCAATTGTCGTATCGATTGCCGGATTTGCAGGTGGATGTAATTTAGATTAATAGTAATAATTTGCACTTTGTTCCTAGGGACAGAAGTTCCCTAGGGCCATTCACATTAACTACCATCGCGCGGGTACTATTATGCTGATTTTGAAAATTCTTTCACTTTTGTAATGTTGGACTCTTCACTTGGGCATAGGCTATAGTTTGTTCTCTGAGAACGGGCACTTCCCTAGGGACATAGCCATTCTCGTGGGTAATCTTTGAAACTACTGAACCGATTTTAAAAATTATTTCACTGTTGTAATGATTGGACTCTTCACTTGGACCAGGTTATAGTTTAATTCCTAACTAAGTTAACTACATATTTATCTGCTTCAGTCAATATTAAGACAAAGTTATTTTAAGAATAAAATATAATGAAAAAAATGTGAAAAACACGCTTTAGTCACTAAAAAGTATAAAATAATGTAAATGTAGAATAATGACAAAAAACGTGGGTTGCTTCGTGGAAATCATTTAAAAGTGCTTAATTGCTTCTAAACAATTTTTTAGATTATAATTTTCTTCCAAAAGCGCCCACGCTCTTTAGTGTAAATTACATTATTTTGTACTTTTTAGTGGCAAAACAGTGTAATTTAGTTTTTTAAATTCATACTGTTAGTTGTGTATGGATGGGAAAACCCATTTTTTTTTCGGCCTTTTTTGCTTTCTGAAAAAGTTTAACAGCATGGTCAGTAAAAAGTTTGGTTGCATTTTGTAATACTTGTCGTTTTAGATCCGGTATAAATCTAATTTTTGGGTTTGATAGAAATATATTCGCATTATGCTCAATAGGTTTACCACCTATTTTACTATACTTGCGTCTAATTTGTGATTCTAGAATTTACCTTTGATCAAATCATCCTCTTACATGTCATGGGCAGATCGTAGAACTGGGCAGATCGTTAATTATGAAATCGAAAATCTTTCACCAAAAGTCAAAAACAGGTGCGACGACGAGCGGTGGGTCTACCGCGTAATTCTCATTTTCATCAACATCAACTTGAGATTGAAATTTGTCGTGCGTGCGACGACGCCCGCCTTACATGCCATCTCTTTTGCACGCGTTGAATTGCGCATGCATTTGTTTGAAGTTGATACAAATGAGAATTAGGCGGTAGAGCCCCAGATCGAGGAGGAGCGTGTTAGGATTACAAGTAAATAAATTTGGGGAGCCGAGCGAGGCAACCCCCCAAGTTTTGATATGCCTGGGTAGATCATGATATGCCCAATTCTACGATCTGCCGACGACATACTCGTATATAACATAATATATATAATAGGTCTTTACATATGATATTGCCGAAATTTTCTTACAGATTCATGAGTTCATAGTTCCTGTAATTCAGAGCTATTTCCATTTTCCATTATTTGTTGTTTGTTTGAAAAAAGGTTTAACGTATTTAATTTTGTTTTTATTATTAAATGCCATCCATTTTCATGATGAGATTCGTAATAATTTTTATCAGCTGACTCTTTTCAAAAATTAAATTAATGTTGCTGTTAGTTCAATGTTGTCTCTTTCAAACACAAAAAAAAGATACATAATTTGGAATGTTATTGCTAAAAAAAATGCAAAAATGTTAGTACTGAAAATTGAGTTTGCTTCAAATTCTCTATAGAAAACGGCAATTTCATATGTAAAGACCTAATATTAACTTAGATTACTGCTATTCTATATTTAAACCACATGTTCTATAATCACAGTGACCTAGTTTTGTTCTATGACTTTTTAATTTACGCGACACTTTCCCATTGAAAGCCAGGAGGTGTTTAAATTTTGTGTGGGGGAGGAAAATTTCTAATCAAAAGTTATACCACACTAGTTGTTCCGTTTGGTCAGTAGAACATGTGGTTCAAGTTTAATTTAAGATAAAACATAAATATATATAAAAAGTCTAGAGAACATATTTTATTACTAGCCTTTGCCCGCGGCTTCGACCGCGTTGATTAAATTTTTGTATAGTCGCGACTATACTAGTCGTATCGAATCTGTAAATATTTTTAATGTGTCTTTGGAGGTCTTTGATGACTGATTTAATCCCCTAGAAGTATGTTTGGCGAGGCTGAAGGCCGAGCCGCGTCTCTGAACGACACTATTTCTTGTTCCCATGGGAACTGATTTATGGGACAAAATGTAGCCTATGCCCTATTCCAGTTTATTACTAGTTTATTACCAGTATTAGTACTATATTTATGCAAAGTTTCAGCTCAGTCGGTTAAGTAGTTACGGCGTGAAGAAGTAACAAACATCCATCCATCCATACATCCATCCAAACTTTTGCATTTATAATATTAGTGGGAAGTGGGATGGGATGGGATACGTTTCCCTGACAGTTTTACACCCCTACATGATAAAAGGTATGGACCGATACCGCGGTTTTTTGGGCACAAATACACGCGTTTTAGATCAAAGCATAATACTAACGATATCATAATACTTAATTTCTTTCAACTTTCTTAAACTTAATTGGACTTACTTATTTAAAAGAATAAGCAGTGTGGGTAAAAAAGTTGGTTGACCCAAAAAAATAATCAAATAAGCAAAATCAAGATTAGAACCTACATCCCAAGATAGAACCGTTCTAACGATTGACCTACTTCCTCACGAAAATAAGTAAGACCATTTTCACTGAAGTAAGTTGCTTTCTCTAGCGTCTGGCTGTTCCGACGTGTTACTTACACTTTGTCAACCGATCGATTATTTTGTTACACCCGTTAACTTTGTCAAGAGACATTACCTTCAAATACCGTCAATGATTTTGGTGGGAATAAAATTCAACAAAACTGGAAGCTTACTACAATAGTACTTGATATTAGGGAAGTTTATCAAGAAACGTGTTAATTTCCAACAATACTTTTCTCTAATTATTATTAGAGTGCATTACAAACTTGCAATCAATCAGAAACAAACGAAAAGCACAAATATGTTTGAGAAATTTCCTCGGGCCAGGATTTGAACCTGCGACCCCCTGCTTACATGACAGGCGCGCTACCGACTGCGCTACCGAGGTTCGTATCTGGAACGACGATTTTTTCCCACTATATCTGTACTTCGAATTTATTTGTAACTTACTCGATATACCAGCTTGTAATGCACATACTGAACGCTCACGAGGGCGTTATGTGATTTCACGCCTTGCTCATTCTGAACAGAAGATATAGTGGAAAAAATTCGTCGTTCCAGATACGAACCTCGGTAGCGCGCCTGTCATGTAAGCAGGAGGTCGCAGGATCAAATCCTGGCCCGAGGAATTTTTTCAAACATATTTGTGCTTTTAAATTTGTATCTGATTGATTGCAAGTTTGTAATGCACTCTAATAATAATTAGAGTATTCAAAGCGATGGATTTCGCAATAAAAACATACAATACTTTTCTCCTAACAGGAAAATATGCTTGTCCCTTTTTGTCTTCTTAAGGTTAGTTGGTTAGGTTCAACTAAACTTTACTTTCACAGCGGGAGAGATCACAAATATAGCCCTCGTATAACAACCTACTATAATGGAGTACTATGAGAGATACTTTGCTTACCCATTTTTAGGCCTTGCTAAAATTGTAATATATGTAGGTGAAAAATAGGTCGGCGGAATAATAATTGGCCTCTTATTTTTCTCTCCATTATTTACGATTCGGAAAACCTTTTCGTGGTATTTCTATTTTTGGTCGTTGTTCCCTAAGGAAGTGCTCGATTTTTTGGGATTATACAAGGTGAAATTTAATCAACCGCCCGAATTCATACTGGAGCCTCGGTTAGTGATCAGGAACAAGGTTCAATGAACAAAAAAAAAAAAGTGTTCCCATACGATCTGGACTAGTTCAAATACAATTCGTAGTATAGGCAGTACGGGAGCAAACATTTTTTTTTTGAATTTCAACTGAAGGGTTACTGAGGAAACATTGTTCCTGATCACTAACCTTTACCTTCACTAAATTTAACCTTATAGTGGTAGTAGCACAGAACTATTAATAAGGTACGGATCCAACACTACCCCCGTGTAGGGTTACCATCTGACCGGATAAAGCCGGTCTTGACCGGCTTTTTAGAGTTAAGACCGGACTCCGGCCGGATTTTAATCAAGACCGGCTTTTTGACATTCAACAATGGACGAAGGAAAGAAATACATACATTGGCAGTTGAGTCAATAAAAGCAATATTACTCACTCATATTAATTTAAAGAATATGACATATGCACAATTTAACCGTGAATTTTTTCAAAAACAAACTTGTTGAAAGCTGTTGCCAGTGGACAAAAGTATTAAGTGCAAAAAATGTAATTTCAGTTAATAAAGTTTAATTATAATCTTCTGAGTTTTAGTTTCAGCGAAAGACCGGACTTTTTTACAGAAATCAGGATTTTTTATTGCTTGCGGCCGGCTTTTCAATTTTAACCCCTGGTAACCCTACCCCCGTGGAAAAATTAACAAAATACCGGCACACCACATTGATTCTGTTTCAGTATGATAATCACATGACCCTTAACAGCGGCGGTTACAAAGTGTTTGTATCTAATTACTCCCAGAAAATAGCTGAATATCAGGAAAAATTTGCTTACATATACAGACAGTAAAGGAGGTAAATAACCAGGCCCAGCGCAAAATGTTTGATCTAAAGACCCACAGGTGAGCGACAGATGAGATGTGAAATACTTGGTTAATACATACACACATACACTATTTATTAAGTATTTTTTATATCATCAGTCACTCAAGTGTTTGCGCTGGGCCTGGTTACTTATCTCCTTTGCGTCTGTACTTACTCTAAAAAATGGTGAAAATTGTATGCAGATTCATCAAGTAGTTTTTGATATCTTAGGTAAATTATGTACTAATAAATTATTGGTCCCATAATATTATTGGACTACACACTAACTCAACGCGGGCGCAGCTGCGGGCAAAATCTAGTTAAATAAATAAACACTACTTCTTCTGTAATAAAGTCGTCAGTTGTAGGTTGCGAGGATGCCATCACATCATCCTTTGGGATATGTTTAATACGTCCGAGAACGTAACATTTTTCTGCAAAGATTCCGTTCAAACTATTTATTTTGACCACTCTACAAATATGCCCCTGCGTAGGGCTGCGTGTGTAGGGCTGTTTTATTGGAATATAAAGTGGGCTATAGTTGTGACCTATCCCGCTGTGAAAGTAAAGGTTAGTTTAACCTAACCAACTAACCTTAACAAGACAGTAAAACGAGCCATATTACCGGAGATATTTAGCTGCTTGAGTCTTGGCGACGGCTGCTCTGCCGTCATACGGTGATAGGCCATAACTGCATCGAAGTCGATTCCGAGATAATGTGTGTTTTATAAAAATGGAAGTTTCTCGCTTATCGTAAGTTACTTGACAAAGCTGTTTACTTTGTTACACTCAGAAAAATATTTTTAATTTATTTATTATAGTTTGGTTACTGATAAGCTTTTCTATTTTTTTTATTACATATTTTCCCTTTCAGCTTCAAAAAATCAAACAATATTGTTCTGAGCATAAAACGTAGTTTTAGTCCGCTTGTAGCCAGCATAAACCAGTACTTTTTAGAGCATGGGAAGTGAAAAGTTCATTTTTGTAGTAGATATAAACTATGTGTCCTAATATTTGATATGACGCAGCATTCCGAAACTGAGTAAAGAAACTTCTTAGCTTTATTATTTATTGTACACACATAAATATAATATATTTTATCTTTAGGAATTATCATTTTTTTAAGTTTGTTTGTTTAGTTTGTAATATATTTATGTTATGTCACAGAGAAAAAGTTAAATATACTTAATCACATTGCACTTAGAAATAACATGTACATAGGCGAGCTTATCTCTTAACAGAGATTTCTACATTAACCTACATATCATATTAAATAAAATAAAATAAATATATTTAAGTATATAAACAAACATAGATAGCATTACTATATACATACAGTAGGTGTCCAAATTAATAGTGCACTTTTTTTGTGATTTATTTACCAAAGATGGTAGCGCCTGACAAACATTTCGGCGTCATTTGAGTACGAAACCCAATTTTTTATTATTTACTTTATTTGTCTTTTGCAATGTACATTTATTTATCGTAATTATTTATTAATATATTATTTACTATATTATTTATATACTTTATTTGACTTTATTTCGAACATGTATGTTTTACCGTTTCTAAGATAAAGAATAAAAAAAGTGAAAAAAAAATTGTAAAAAAATTATTAATTGACTACCTATTACGGCTGTTACAATACAATTTACCTATTAGAGTGTTACCATAATAGTTAGTCAGTTGATATTATTTGAAAATATTATTTTTTCTCTTTTTCTGTGACAGACGGACAGACAGGCAGACGGACCGAAAGACAGACAGCGGAGGGTTAGCGTTTGGTACCCTACCCTACGAAGCCCTAAACATAATGAGAGCCAAAAATACTAAAGAATTCATAAGAACCAAGTTATTACATGGATTACAAAAAATGTCCACTGTCCCTATTAATTTGGCCACAAACTGTATATATGACATAGCTTCAGCTACAGGACTTGTATTGTAGCTATAGAAGCAGTGATGTATAAATCTGAACCACATGGAAATGTAAAACAAACAAAACGAATGTTCTACTCTCTCGTATCAAGGTAGAATAGCAGTCTAAGCAACGGACCAGAATAAACATTTCATATACTAAGTAAACGACACCGTGTAGTGACTATATCCTACTTGCGCTTTCACGCATACCACGATTGTCAATGTGCGATAGAGCAAGTATGATGCAAAGACCATAGACAAAGAATACTTTTTTTCTTTAACTAGACTGATAAAGGGCTCTTTGGCCGTCAGGAATTCTAAACGTCAAATGTTGTAAAGTTTCCCGCCCTGGCTCAGAGCAAAAAGCGGCAATATCAAACTTTACAAAATATTAAAATCATTCTAGCATTCCATTGAAATGATATCTTGTTCTGTACCGAAATGTCCGAACCATCACCTCAAAAATGATGGGAAACATCAATTTCACAGGTAAATATAAATATGATAGGCTAAATAAAGTTTGATGCACATATTTTATCCATCTAAAACTGCAAAAAATGGCACAAATGGAGTTTTAAGTTGAAAATTATGATTGTTTCTGTTAGTGAACTGCAATTTTTTACAAAAAAATAATAATTTTAAAGATATTTTTATGTACGAAAAGATTTGTAGGGCTTACACTAGGGGCGTACACATTATTTCATAATTCTATCGATAACGACAACCTACGACAACAACGAAATATGAGGGGTATAAAAAATATATTATACTTTCCGATGTTTTAAAAACGTGAGTTTCCAACAAAAGAACAAAATTTGCAATTTGACACATTAGTGGTTGGTCACGATGTCAAGTGCGGTTAGTTTGATTTGGTGAACGTGTTGGTTTTCATGGCCACCCCGTTTATCGATAGTTTGATTTTAACATATTTAGGGTATTCACTATTACACACACATTGACACTCGATTTTGGTAACATCGTGTTTCCTTGGCTTTATAAATCTATGAGTTACTATATTTATGGGAAAGACACTGTATCGACAGCGCGTGCTAGACCCCCAGAAAACGTATTGCTTTGCAGATGCGACCATCATCATCAATATACATATACTTGTATACAAAAGGTTTTGTACTGACTGTCAGACAACGTACATCCCAAACCGCTTTAGGTAGAGACTTGATATCTGGAGGGTGTGTTTACAGAGGGTTAAAAACGCACACTAAGAAAGGATTTTGGAAAATTCGCACCGCAAGGGGTTCAAAAAGTGGGCCAAAATTAAAAAACAAACTCCATGCTGCCGACACCGTTCACGCTAGGCAATCAAAATTTTGAATGTAGACTCTAGTTTTTGAATCCGAAAGCTAAATTAATTAGAACAAAAAGAGAAAGTCTGTTTTTCTCTGTTCTAAATAAAATATTTTACTGACAAAGTTGTTACTTTCTAAAAATTTACATGTGAATATTTATTGTGAAGTTGTTATTGCAGTTTCGCAGAATCCAGCTTCAACAAACAACTATTATATAAAATGAAAAAACTAGAAAGGGACAAAATTCAAGGGGAAAGAGTGAGATGGCGCTCTACACAACGAATGCTAAAATCCCGAAAATAATGATGCATTCCGTTTCCTTGGATTGTGACAATGATGAACGGTATAAATAGGGTTTAGATACGTGATTGCTTAATAATCGAAGAATGAAATTATGAAATCAAAATGTACCGCGTTTCAGAAACTTCAGATCTGTTTGGCATGTCTAAACGGCCGTTCATACTGTATTGGGTTTCCAAAAACGTAACATCATGCAACGCAACTTTAAACGCCAATTGAACATCAAATTATTTTTCCACTGAATAAATTTTATATTAATAAATTAATTCCAGAGATTATCTCCTACATCCAACGTCAGTCACAAATAGAGATGGGCGCGGGAAAATAGCGATCGAAAAAATTCCCGGTGTTTATCGGGGAAAATTCCCAATCGGTGGGTTTTTCATTTTTCTTCACAAATACTATGAAACTTAAAATGAAACTTACTGGAGGTGATAGAGGAAGTTACAGCCAATATTTCCTTACACTTAACTGCGAAAATATGCGGTTTGGAAACTACAGGCACTTGAAAATATTTAATTAAAGGTTAAGTAACCGAACTTTTTTTTTTGTGATATACTGCTGACGCTATTACAAACATCGTTTACTGATAAAGTTTTTCTAAAATATGCATTACTTTCTGAGAAAAAAAAATATGGAATTTATTTTTTGTATGGAGAAAACAACGATACTGTCAATTAATGAAGAACTTTCTGTCAATTAGCTACAATGCGGCAAATCAACTTATTTGCCATGGTGGAAAGCTTTTATTTCAAAATATATTATAACAAAATGTCAAAATGAAAACACCCGAATATTTTCCCAAACGGGTGGGAAGCCATTCCTAGTCACAAACATCTCCTCTCTATGATTCAACCTCTATGATTCAACTGTATCAAGTTTTTTTAAAATAATAATTATTATATTTTCAACGCGGTCAGAGCCGCGGGCACGTCTAGTTTTCTATATCTTTCTAAGAATGTGAAGTATTCAGAATTAATATGACTACATATAAATATATCGTCACGACATGAACCCTGGAGGGGGTGTCAGAGGCGTTTCGAGTGCGAACTGTGAAAATGCAAGTCACAGTACACGCTCGGTACACCCGCGTTTCACCGACGATTATTACGTCCCAACGTGATGGTTGATGAGGTGAGCCCTATCGCCGTACTTCGGGCGCAAATACACTTTTGTTTTTTAGGGCATGCGGGTTTCCTTACGATGTTTTCCTTCACCGTAACGTAAGAACAAAATACTATGCAAATAAATTCCGAAAATCTCATTGTTGCACGCCCGACCGGGAATCGAATCTGGATCTCAAGATTGAGAGAACAGCGTTATTCACCTCATATACCACTACAGCAGAGATTTAAGTGATACCTAAAACAAAACTCAGCTTAAGAGGCTATGCGAATTTCATTTTTGTCACTGTCACTCCAAGCGAAAAATCGCGCAGTGCGAGAGGGGTGGATTCAGGGCAAAAGGGAAAAAAGTTGGTTAGACATTAAAAAAAAAAAATAGCTAGCAAAATTTCAAATTTCAAATCCCTAGATATTGTTGAAACACACCTAATAAAATATGTTTGAGTTCTGTATATGGTTCCAATTCGTCAAACGAGGAGAAAAAGTGTGTTTGAAGAACTCATTTCAACAATTATTTCTATCGAGAAAAATTTATCAAAACATGTTTTCCAATTTCAAAACCCTAGATTACATAGTCAAAATGCATTTACCAGAAATTTATTAAAATTTTCCGTGTATTTCATGAAATACACAGAAAAGAAACACCCGTATTTTTTTCGCATATCGCCTTAATTAGGACGGACTGCCAAAAGGACAGTCTTCTAATTCTTTGTTTATCTTTTTTCTAAAACTCAAGGCTATAAGTCGATCGCAAATTGAGTTACGCAATCAACACTTGAGTCTGTCTGTACTCTATTTGCCATTAGTCTCTACTTTTTTGTTCAATCTACCGCCGACTTCTAAATCCGTTGAGAAAACATTGCTGTATCTTGGAGATTGGAAAAATAAGTGAACTGAATCCACGCTGTCTGTTATCTGTTAAATATAGAGACGTGACCAATTATAAACGAAGCGATGTGTAATGCACGAGGAGTTAACGTTTATGTGTTTTGTTCTTTGTCGTGTGAATATTTGTGAAAACACTTCAAAATAAGTTTTATTTAGTAGGTACTTGTGTATTTTGCTGACGTTAAAATGCATAATAATTTTGTCAAGTATGGGTAAAATTTTCCCTGATAAATTTTTGCGCAAAATGTGACACAGAAAAGTTTGTTACATCGAACAAAACCGGTTAAGTGCGAGTCGGACTCGCGTACCAAGGGTACCGTAATTCGACAGTTTTGGGAATTTAGTCATTTTGTTTTCGTGAATTTCTCAACCGCTATATTTTACCTGTAATCTCCACATTTTTCGGTCCACCAGTTTTGGAGATATGTCCCCCCCATACATTTTTTGTGGTTTTTCGAGGATTACCCGAAATAGATGCAAATAAATATAGCCAAGCTACATATTTTACAATACTCACAATTAGATAGCCATATTATATTTCTATAATTAATTTTTTCATTTTTATTTATTTTGAATATTTTGTATTTCTCATTTGTATTCCACTTATTTTTAATCGCTATAGTTTTTCTGTAATTAGCCAGTTATGACCTGTATTCGGCATTTTTTCATATTTTTTAGTCCATCGGTTTCCAGGATAAGGGGCGGGACAGACATTTTTTGGGGTTTTCCAAAGATTTCTCGAAATCAGTGCCAGTAAATATAAATAAGCTATATATTTTTACATCCGCTCTTTAATATCTACAATTTGATACCCGTAATGTATTTCTAGGATATTTTTTTTTTCTCTCTTTTGTATTCGAAATATGTAGTTTAAGCAATTTCAAATTTTGCAACATATTTTTTACATCTTGTTATGTAAGCAAATATGCAATTTTCGTGCCAAATTTCAAGTCTTTGTATTTAGCAGTGCTAATTGTATGAGGCTGTGACATACGGACGAACAGACGGACAATGAAGTCTCACCATAAAGGTCCATCTTAGGTACTACGGAACCCTAAAAATGCAAAGTGAAGTCTGTCTTTTTAGTTCAAAACAGTAGTCCGTTCAAACGAATGGAGTAAACATAATATTAACGTTTTTTTTCCAACTTTTTTTTTGCAACTTTGTATTGTCCTTTTTGTTGTTTTTCTTTTGGTGCACAATAAAGCGCATGTTATGTTATGTTATTAATTACTGTTTTAAACATATAAAGCCGTTGGCAAAGAGCAGCGTTTTTGTTTAAAAAAATATTTAATATTGTGTAAAAAAAAACAGCATTATCAAATCTCTTCTTAATTCACCGCACTACTCGGACACGCACTTTTTCAGATATGATAGCGCCAAATAGGAGAGAGTAATACTTTCCACGTGGACGCGGTTTCCAAAAATTCAAGCGGACTAAATTCCCATAGCTTAATTTTGAAAAGATTTTATTTTTAATTTTTTTCGGAGAATTTACGTCATTTTAGGACATAGTTTTTATTATTTTGCTATATATATTGACCATTATTTTTTTATGATTTTTTAAAGAATTGTCCGATGACCTTGTCACTTGAGAATTTTTGACATTATACTGATTGTGATGTGTGATTGCTTATAAAAAAAGTGGTCTGTCTCTGTCTGTCTACTCATCTGTCATCTAGCTGTCAAATCAGTCTGAAGCAAATTATTATAAATTTATCTTAATAGCAAAGGACACATTTCTAAACAGCCATTAATCAAGTGACGTAACACAAGGGCAAATGGAGGTAACAGCTTTTTCGTAAAAATATTCATCATCATGAGGTTTTTTAGACCAAAACTTCGAAAATACGGCTTTGTAAACCTAAATCTCGAAATGGTTTTCGAATTAACACACCTTAAAATAATTTAATCTATGCCAATTGTTTGAGTCTGTTGAAAAAGCTATTGAACGAGTCTATATCATGCGGCCAGACCACAAATATGCCGTCGATGAATCTTTTCCAAATTAGAGGTTGTAGGGGTCCCGAAGCAAGAAAGCTAGTTTCAATTGGCATGATTGGCATAACTTGGTGCCATCCGAGTACCCACTGCAGTTATTTTTCTAGAAATATTTGAAAACTGCTATAAAACTTCCACAACGTTTAATATATACCCAATTAAAATTGTGTTATTCATAGAACAAAGTAAATACAAAGCCATCTCTACTTTCAACAACCAACCAATATAAACATGTCCGTCAATCCGTCCGTCGTCGGTCTATTACGTTGGCATCGGTAAGCGTTAATTTTTTCATTGCTATTTTTTATTACCGGAAATCTCAATATGTTTATTGGACAATATTTCTAACAAATTCCTCGCTCGCTATGTCTCAGCCAATTACAGATTATCTACGGATTTTATAATTGAAAATAATTTTTCGATCGATGAGGTAATTTTTAGTGAATGTGTCAATTGGATATTGGAAAAGGTTTAGAGTTCTGAGAATGGTTAAAAGGTTAAAATTTGGATGTGAGGAGCTTTGAACCGGGATTCGAACCTGGAACCTCAAATCCGGATTTACTTTTCTTTCTGCGTTTTTATACCGCAACTCCTTGCGATGGATAAATCGCAAAGAATAAAAAAAATATAGAATGTTATTTCCATCATAGTTTCCATATAAAATTGCCACTTATAAAAAAAATTTAGACAAAAATTAACGTAGGTTAAATACACAATAAATGAAATTCATTAAACTTATTACAGCCGGGAGACGACTTTGTATTTTTCGAAATAAAGATTTATTACAGAAAAAAAAACTTCTTCTGAAGACGACTGTTTTATGTTTCGATTCTAAATGTTTGCTTGCCATTTAAAAAAAAAAACTGTACTAATCTATTTGTAAAACTATTTTTACATTAAAATAAATAAACCGAGTTTTAAATTTGCAATCAGAACATAAAACTATAACGGTTCTCTCCAGAGAACACAGAGGCGTCCGTTACCGATGCTCGGACACAAACGTAGTTCCGGAAGTCGTTCCCTAATGTTTGGTTTTAAGGCGATATGTGAAAAAAATACGGGTGTTTCTTTTCTGTGTATTTCATAAAATACACGGAAAATTTTAATACATTTCTGGTATATGCATTTTGACTATGTAATCTAGGGTTTTGAAATTGGAAAACATGTTTGGATAAACTTTCCTCGATTAAAATAATTGTTGAAATGAGGTCTTTTAATACACTTTTTCTCCTCGTCTAAAGAGTAGCAGCCATGTAAAGAACTGAAACATATTTTATTAGATGGGTTTCAACAATATCTAGATTTTTGATTTTGTAAATTTTGCTACCTAGTTTAGTTTTTTTAATAAAAATATAAAAACAACTTTTTTCTCTTTTGCCCTGAATCCGCCCCTCTCGCACTGCGCGATTTTTCGCTTGGAGTGAGAGTGACAAAAATAAAATTCGCATAGCCTCTTAAACATATTTTAGAACAACAATATTTGACATCAGAGACATAGACACGTAGCTGTTGAATTTATGCCACAGCCTGGGCAGAAAATAGATACTACCAGAAGGCCGACTTGACGACGGAGTGAAAACAGACGCACACATGCATAGACGCGTACGTATGATGATCTCGGCAGAATTTCGTATTGGCATTCGACCGATTTCATCCGAGATCGTCGTACGTACGCGTCTATGTGTGCGTGCGCCTGTTTTCGCTAGTTATGCAAAGTAAACTTTCTGTAAGTGGTTATTTTGTGGCCTGGGCTTCGTTCAGTTTGATCGTTGGAAGACACCCGCTTATCTTACCTTCTTTTTTGCTCACGTATAATATCCTATCCTACTATTGCTATTCTTGCGGCCAGGACCGTGACGTTAGTAAAGACGCGGGACTTCACAATCGTAGCTGTAATGTGGGTGTACGGGTGTGGACTGTGTGATTCGTATTTCACATGCCATACTCTAAAATACCTCTGAAACCCTCTCGGAAATTCATGCCGTGTTGGTGTGTGTATAAAATCACATTTGTATTATAATGTATGTATTTCTTAAACAAACGTTATTAATAAATATTTGCCATCGATGTCATATCATGGATTTTTACTTGAAGTACGTTTGTTCCAAGCAAAGCGAATGGAAGCCTTTTAAAAAGCATTACTGTTTTATTCTGTGGGCGCAGCGAATTAAACTTCACTTTCCTTATTGACACTTTTATGGCAGGAAATTGAATTTAAAAGCTGAAATATTTTACGAGGGCATTAATTACAGTCTGTCGCCTGCTTCGTTGAATAAACGTCTCTACGATATTGTTTCTAGGCTGAAATGTTGGAGCTCTTGAGTGAAGAAAGAAAGAAAGAAAGAAAGAAAAATGTTCATTTGGTATCAAAACTTAAAACTTAATAACTAGTTATACATGATAATGAGGAATTTTTAGGAACATTTTTACAACTTGTAAAATGATCTCGATGTGACCACAATGCATAGCATGTCAATTTAGTTCTCTTCCCGACATAGTATAGACGTGTTTTCTTGTGTGGTTTTATCCACGTAATTAAATCAGACTATACAGAAAGACTTGTGTTTCACTCAGGTATACTCCCCAACATGTCAAAAACTTAAAAACTAAATGATACCAAAAGGGTCTCCGCTCAGCATAATGTCGTAGCTGTAGCCACATTTTCACTGATTTTCAGCGGTGGGCCCAAGGCCTAAATAATTCGGTCAAGAGCGATGCGGCTTTACACTCGAAGGGTTCCGTACAACCACACAATATGGGCACGGAACCCTTAAGGCGCTCTTATCCCAGAAGAGTGACTCTCTTTCTTTTTCTTTACGTGTAAGGAGTAAAGAAAATTACCACACTTTTGTACTTTTTAGTTGTTTTTATCGGTTTTTAAATTGTTTAAAAATAAGGGATATGTTTATTTAAACCCATTTACGTGGCCGACCTAGAAAATTTAAAGAGCAATATTACCAGATATGTTTCGTTAATAAAAGAGTGGAATTATGGAAATGGCATGATTTGAAAGGTCTTATTACATGCTGTGTTCGTGAATTATTTCTATCAAGCAAAGTTTATCTGATCGTGTAACACATGCGTGGAAGACCTAGATAAAGGTTTGAACTATATTGCGTATTTTTTTTGGAACTTTTAGACGATATTTGAAAGTTCTATTTGACTTTGAAGTTACTGATTTTGGGATAAGAGCGCCTTAAAACATTATAGTAAGTAATAATAATATGGATGACATAGCGATCAAGGCGACAAAAAACAATTAAAATAGTAGCGCCTGACAAACGAATAGACACCTTCTGAGTACTGAACGTATTATTTGTTGTTTTACTTCAAACTTTAAAGTATTTACAACATCTTTGTTAAAAATTAAACTCTTCTAATTGTCCACAGATATTCACTTTATTAAACTAAACTTGACATTTTTTTTGACATTTATCGCATATTTCAAACAGCCGTAAAACATATGAAGTGAAGTGAAGTGAAGTGAAAAGTATTTATTTGCCACAAAAAAGAAATACACACGCACAGAAAAAAATTATTAAATAAAGTGGCAAAAAGGGCCAAACTCAGCAAATGCTGCTAGTTGCAAGCAACTGACAGCGCTGGTTTTCAGTTTGTCCTATTTTTTACAAATAACACAAACATTACATATTCCTTCCTTGCAGGTATATAAACAATCTTTAATTGTTAATATTTTGTAATAGCTCAATACCCTTGAGAATGTTTATAAGCGAAACCGGTTGGGTTTAGTTTAATAAAGTGAATATCTGTGGACAAGCAGAAGAGTTTAATTTTCAACAAAGATGTTTCATAAGTTCCACCAAGTGCCGACAATCAGGACCATCAGTATTTACAACAATCTGACCGAATTTAAAACTTATGTGTTATAGAGTTCTTTTACAGTCTATAAGATAGAGCCACAGATAATATAATAACATCAGGGACGCCCATAGAAGAAAAAACTATCACCTGTATGGTCGCCATTAATAATAATAATAATAATAATAGCCTTTATTAATTTCCCATGCAATTTCAAAATTTACATTACACTATATAATGCACAAAATTCGGGAACAAGTGACAAAACAGATTAAAATTAAATTATAAATTAATGATTAATGATTAGACACATATAAAAATTGTGATAATAATAATAAATAAAATTTCATTAAATTATGAATTATAGTGCCACTCCCGATTGGTGGGATACCCATTTTAGGGCAAAGGCCTCCTCCATTCAGTGGCGTGCACAGAACTTTTTGCTGGAAAAGCAAACAATTGGTCAAGAATAACAATAAAAAAAAAAAATATTTAAATATCACTTTGAAAAAAAAAAGTTTGTATAGGAAATTTTGACTCTAGGGTAGACATTGTCTACCCTGGCGTCATACAACATTTTTTTTTTCAAAGTGATATTAAACTTTTTTTATATTTTTTTTATTGTTATTCTTGACCAATTGTTTGCTTTTCCAGCAAAAAGTTCTGTGCACGCCACTGCCTCCATTCGATGCCAAATTTTTCTTTCTTTGGCTAGTCTTGTCCAAGTGACACCAACAAAGGAAGTGACATATGGTCGCCATTAGGTTTTTTAAATTTTACATTATTTTCCGCTAGAAACCATGTAAAACGTATTATGTGACAACTTGCTATCTTTTACGGCTGAACAACATAAAAAGCGGTTTTATAAGTACCTTTACATTGTTTATCCGATATTATAATATTACATTATAACACAGCGATTCTGGGTAGTGGTTGGCACAATTTATTATAACACCGCTAGAGAGCCAATCAACAACAGTGAAAAGAAATAAGGTCCGTCCTTATTTCTTATCCTTGTGGCTTCTGATTGGCCCTAAGGCAGTATCACCAGGCGACGCACCTGATGTTCACGAACGACTGCTCTTCTCAGTTTTCGTAAAATTGTTAGTTGAAAATATTATCAATAATGTAACGCGAAGACGATGTTTTAGATGGTCGTAGATAAAGTATTGTGTGCAATTGAACATAATTAGACATTATGTTACAGTTGCACAAAATACCTTTACCGATTTCGGAATATTAATAGTAGTTTATGCTACAAGGGCGACAAGGAATAAATTACGAGGACGAGAAACGTAACCGGGTAATTTATTGCTCTTACGCCCGTGTATCATACTACGTTTATCAATGCATAGTGTGAGGAAATAAAACAAATATAATAATCTTGTGAAATTATGATTGGCTCAAAAGGACTCTATCCAGAGCCGTTAAACAGTGGAAAAAAAGTTCAACATTTATGGTACACAGGAAAGGCTGCAGGTTAGCCAACCATTGAAAGTAAATAAAAAAATAATAAAGCCCTAGGGCAAAATAATCGACTTTCTGTTCGGTTTTGATGCATAAAAAGTGGGCCTTTACGAGCACTTGCATTGAAAAAATTTATATGCTTTCAAAACCCTAATGGCGCTAGCTGTGATGACGTTGATATGTATTTTAAAGTAGATTATGTTATATACATGGTGACTTTTTGATCACCGTCCAAATTCATACTGGAGGCTTGGTAAGTGATCAGCATCATGAATCGATAACAATTTTTGTGAAATTCGTGCAATGAAATTTCGACTTCCCATAGTAATTCACTCCCAGTCCTGAGTGAATCACTATGGGGAGTCAAAATTTCATTTTATGAATTTTACAAAAATCGTCATTGGTTCACGATGCTTATCACTTACCAAGGCTCAAGTATGAATTTGGACGATGTTCACAAAGTCACCTTGTATATTCGGGGTCTCGTACTTGACTGGTTTGTACCCGAACACTGGTACACCATCACACTCATAGTACCTAACAATGATCTGTGGCGTATATTCGTTCTGTTTGAACTCGTAAAGTAGACTGATTACGAGCGTAAGCCGCAGATATTGGGCCGGTCTTACTACCAAGGTCACTGTCAAAGAGGCTTGTCAATTATTGTTTATGATTTTATCGACTCCGTCAGAGATCGAAGGTGACCGACATAGCCTGCCGAATCAGTAAGTTGAAGTGGCAGTGGACTGGCCATATTTGTCACCGACGTGATAACCGTTGGGGCCGTAAAGCATTGGAATGGAGACCACGTACAGCAAAGCGCAGCGTAGGCCGCCCTCATGCCCGCTGGACTGACGATCTGAAGGACGTTGCAGGGCGACTGGATGAGGATGACTGAGGACCGCCAAGAGTGGCGTAATATGGGGAGGCCTATGTCCAGCAGTGGACGAATATAGGCTGATGGATGTCAACTCCTTGCACAAAGGAAAAAAAAATATTGATTTTTTGCTTGTCATGATCCTAACAGTCAAAGCGCTCTGCTAAATGACTGTGAGCAAATTCGGTTCAAGCGCCGCCGCCAAGATCAAGACATATGTTAAATGAAAGGACATAATGTAGTCCTCAAGCAAGCAGAACCCCATAAAAATTTATCTGAAAGATTTCGAGATATGACTAATTATGTTTTACAATCTCTCTTACTTTTCAGTTCTTGTAATTAACACGGGGCCTCGACGAAAGATTTTGCAGATGTAAAAAATCTCAACGAATAAATTTAATTTAATTCTTATTTTCATGTGGTTCTGCTTGCTTGAGGACTACATTATGTCCTTTTATTTAACATACATCTTAATCTTAGCGGCGCTTGGACCAACACCCATACAAGTTTACCCACTGTCATTTGATATATTTTGGCTCCACTTGTCAAAAGTAAAAAACCCGTCGTAAAAATAAAAATGGTTTCTGTAAGTGTAGTGTAAGTATATGTGGGCTCCCTTGACTTGTTAAGACGTTAAAATCGTCAGTGAAAAGTGGAAGTTAACTTTTCTAGTGACGGTCTACATTTGGTAATACATCTGATACCTCGTTTGGGATTTATGTCGTGACGATATGTAAATCTTATGTTCCGGTGACTCCGATTGTGATATGCTACCAACGCTACAGACAGAAACATCTGTTAATTTATGGAACCCTAAAAGATCTACAAAATTAGTAAAAAATACATGTAGGCATCTACGAATGCATGAAATATCTGCGTCCGATCTTTGAACAATACAATTATATATTATACGGATATCTTGTTCAATACACAAATAAATCACAATTTGCTTATTAACACGTACAGGTCGTGGCACGATTTTTGACCGCTCGGCGAAAGTGGTGGGGGACTAGCGCATGTGTTCATTCGCGCACAAAATTACTAAGTGCGATAGAGAAAAAATAACTAGCGCAGTAAAGGTCAGACCTCATGAACCGTGCCGCTACCTGTAAATCGTTTTTATTTGTGACAGGATTGATCGATCCATCACTGGAAATCAAACTCTATAAATAAACATTCAAGTTCAATATTTGGTTAAGAAAATTTTGGCGTCAAGTGTCTGGTAGTTAGAGTTTCTTTGGGAAACGTGACGTGTTCAACCTTGGTCTCTCGTATTTGAGTGAAAATGGACAGATTTGACGAAATATCTGGAGGGTAATGATCTGTAACTAGGAGACAGAGCTTCAATAGACTAGACGACGACGGTCGCTAATGGAGTGTCTTTGGAAGAGGGCACAAAGTGGACATCGAGCTAGCTAACTGCAAGTGGAATTATTATTTTGATTTGATTCTTTTCATCGTTTTTTTTTTCATAAAATGGGTAATAGAAATATGAACTGTATCTACTAAAATTCAATATTTATTTGCCTACAAAATATTTCAGTTTTAGCTAAAAACCCTCCAATTTGTTGTTTCGCTGCATGTTTATTAGTATTACCCGACCCGAAAAAAAGGCCAATGAGCCAACATATAATCACCTCTATCAAAAGCTGATAAAGTCTAATGACTTATTGTGCTGGATGTGTGATAAAAAAAATGCAATTCAATTTGCATCAAATAGAACTGAACTTGAACTCTTTGACGTTTTATTATTGTTTGAAATAGCGCGCTCTGAACTCTCAAAAAACTACTTTTTTAGGGTTCTGTAGTACCTAAAAGGAACCTTTAAAGTGACACTCCATTGTCCGTTCGTCCGTCCGTATGTCACAGCATCATAACTTTAGCACTGTTAAATTTGAATGAAATATTACACAAAAATAGCATTAATTTGCCACATAACAAGGAGAACTTTTTTGTTTTTAATTTGGAATTGTTCAAAATATTTCCAATCCAAAAGAAAGAAAAAATAAATAAAAAACCCTAAAAATACGATACGGGTATCAAATTGTAGATAATAAAGAGCTGATGGTATATAATATATAACTATATTTACTGGTACTGATTTCGAGAAATCTTTGAATAACCACAAAAAATGTATGTTCCCTCCTTATCTACGAAACTTAGACCGAAAAATATCAAAAAATTATGATTATAGGTCATACATAACTGGCCAATTATAGAATAACTATGGTCATTTAAAAAAAGTTGAACACAAAGTAAAATATTAATTTTAAATTTTTTGAAAGAAAAAAAATAAAAACGGTGTACAAGGATGGTGGAAAAATTCGTCGTTCTACATACGAACCTCGGTAGCGCAGGAGGTTGCAGTTCAAATCCTGGCCCGACGCATTTTTTCAAAATATTTGTGCTTTTAAATTTGTTTCTGATTGATTGCAAGTGTGTAATTCACTCTAATAATAATTAGAGTAACTGTTTATTTACAGGAACGTGTATAAACTTAGTCTTCTTTACATGACCGACGCGACCAACGTCTGTATTCTCTCTTTTTCATTTCCCGTATAGATTAAAATTATAAAACTTGCTAAACTTTGCGTAAAAACGAGGCAATATTAATGATATCCTGAGCTATTATAATGGTGTATAGAGACTTAGTTGGATGTCGCTAGGTAATACTTATGAAACTTCACATTCAGTTTTTACCTTTTGTATGAACCTTAAGAAAAATCCAGGCGCTTAACGGCATCTTAAAGATTCCTTATCCGGAAATGCTATTCAAAAGATTTTATTGAAATTCCTTATTTTTTCTAAAGCTGTTATAAAATATTTTTGGAATTTTTATGATATTTTACTGACTTAATATTAATAGAGGAGCAATGGCATATATTATATTGAGATTTAATATTTACGATTCTCCAAAGTTGGAATTCCAAACCCTGGGTTCTTGCCCCATATAAGGCGATATATAATTTTAGCGTCCCTGTTTCTCCATATGCGAAAAAACACTCAGTGCGAGAAGGACGGATTCGTGGAAAAGTAGCAAAAAGTCGGTTTTTTATTAATATAAAATGTACTAATAATGCTATCAAAATTTCGTTTAACCAGGTCCTAGATACTGTTAAAAGCCATCTAATAAAATATAATTGCAGTCCATATATCATTCTAAATTGTCAAACCAGGAGAATTGGTGTCGATAAAGACCTCATTTCAATAAATATTTCTATCGAGCGGAACTTCTTCAATCGCGTTTCTGTTTTAACGGATCCCTAGAGAAAGATTCCAAAAATAATATAATATTTCATCAAAATTATACATTATTTACCGAAGTAGATATAGAAATTCTAAAAGTGTCGATTTTTTTCCGTAGCGCCTTAATAACGCAACAACAGATATCAAATCTGATATTTTTTTATGAAATTAAAGAGTTTGAATATATTTGGATTTTAGTTAGTTCATTTAGTTAGTAACTGGTGCACCATATAAAAAAGAAGGGTTTAAAAAGAAAACATTTGGGTATAGGGGGAAGAGGGGTGATCGGCACTGAAGGAGACGCAAGCAGGGCCTACAGAGAGGATCCCGCTTGTGTGGTTTTGTGTGATACGAGCAAAGCTTACTTATATGATTGGGTTCCAATACATTTTATACGAGTTGCGGGTTGCACAAAAAGCCACGTGCCATCGCCAGTACAAAATAAGTGAAAAAGAGTTTTAAACCACAAACTCTATAGCAATAAAGGAAAACGACACGCGCGTTAAGGCGATATGCGAAAAAATACGGGTCTTTCTTTTCTGTTTATTTCATGAAATACACGGCAAATTATAATCAGTTTCTTGTATATGCATTTTGACTATATAATATAGGGTTTTGAAATTGGAAAACATGTTTGGATATATTTTCCTCGATAGAAATAATTGTTGAAATGAGGTTTTCAAATACACTTTTTCTCCTCGTTTGACGAATAGGAACCATATACAGAACTCAAACATATTTTATTAGGTGTGTTTTAAAGATATCTAGAGATTTCATATTTGAAATTTTGCTAGCTATTTTAGTTTTTTTAATAAAAATATAAAACCAACTTTTTTCCCTTTTGCCCTGAATGCGCCTCTCTCGCACTGCGCGATTTTTCGCTTGGAGCGACAGTGACAAAAATAAAATTCGCATATTCTCTTAAAACAAGGTATTCTGTGTATTTGGCGCAGTGTCAATACACACACTGTTGCGTGTCAACACTGGTTGAAGCATGCGTCAGTGACAGTCAACGTCACTGGCTCCATTGGTTTTTTATGATGTTTTGTGGATTGTATGATGCCGAACAATTCCCATAGCTTAATTCAGCGAGGCCGAAAAACGAGCATGTGAGGACGGAGAATGCGCCAGCGAGGCCGAAGGAAATTTTTAGAGAGTATACGCCGTTTCAGTACATAGTTTTCATTATTTTGGTCAATGACTTTCTATACCATGGTATAGAGTGTAATTGATTTTGGTATATAAATTAATCATTATTATTTATTGATTTTTTTAAAGAATTGTCGGTTATGACGTCAGTTGAGAATTTTAGACGTCACTGACTGTGATGTGTGATTGCTTATAAAAAAAGTGGTCTGTCTCTGTCTGTCTCCTCATCTGTCATCCATCTGACAAATTAGTCGGCAGCAAATTATTATAAATTTATCTTAAAACACATTTCTAAACAGCCATTTCTCAAGTGACGTCATACGAAGGCAAATGGAAGTTGCAGCTTTTTCGTAAAAATATTCATCATCATGAGGTTTTTAGATCAAAAGTTCGAAAATACGCCTTAATAAACATTAATCTCGAAATGTTGTTCGAATTAACACACCTTAACATACGTGTTATGGTCGGGAACACGTATTGAGGTGAGCCGTTTTTATATAAATGATGAATTATCCATAAGTCTCATTTAATTCTATAACACCTTAACATAATTTAATCTAATCGAATTGTGGATAAAATACCATCATCATTTGTTAGAGGATTTTTTGGGGAAATGGGACAGGCTATTGAATGGGACAGGCTATTGAATGGAACAGGCTATTGAGTGGGACAGGCTATTGAATGGGACAGGCTATTGAATGGGACAGGCTATTGAGTGGGACAGGCTATTGAATGAGACAGGCTATTGGATGGGACAGGCTATTGAATGGGACAGGCTATTGAGTGGGACAGGCTATTGAATGGGACATGCCATTGAATGTGACAGGCTATTGAATGGGACAGGCTATTGAATGGGACAGGCTATTGAATGGGACAGGCTATTGAATGGGACAGGCTATGAATGGGACAGGTTATTGAATGGGGCAGGCTGTTGAATGGGACCGGCTATTGAATGGGACAGGCTATTGAGTGGGACAGGCTGTTGAATGAAGGCGACTAACTGAATGAGGACTACAGGAAAGTCTTATGACTCGCTGTAAAGACATCGTTTTGTCTATCGGTGGTTATCCTCTGCCAAATAATGGATAGCCCGAACCAAGTTCGGATGGAGAGCATGGCAACAGAGAGTGCATATCTAAAACCAACCAATTGAAATTGCGGAAACTCTTCGAGACGGTGTGCCTGCATTGAGCAGCGGACAATTTTCGAATGTGTTTGTGATAACACATTTCAGGGGAACTGTTTTTCTTGGATGCATGAGGTGGCACTGGTAAAACATTATTATACCACAATACCTATTTATTATATTGTTTTTTTTTTCATTGTTTTGTTTATTTTCCTTCATTTGTATTCGGTATTATACGCGTAATTTATAATTACACATGCATACCGGTTTCTAACCGGTTAGTACTTTATATCATAAATTTATCTAATATGAAACCTCTTCTTCATTAAAAGCTTGTAATCTTCAGAACGTGTTCTTCCATCTTGTTTATTGATAACGTAGTTATTTATAGATTGTTTATATTTATCTTAGAGGTTCTCACTACGTTAGACGTCAAAACGTTATTCTTTTGTCTGTTTTCACTAACCTTAGGTGACGCCTAAATATACAAGGTGACATTTATTTTAGCAGCCAAATTTATACTGGAGGCTTGGTAAGTGATTAGTATCACGGATCAATTACATAAATTGCTAAATTTAGAAAAGAAAATGTTGACATAGTATTGACTCGAGGGTGGGCTTGCGTTTGTAGGGAAGAGGAAAAAAAAATTCCAATTTCCCAAAACGGGTCATCGAACCTTGATAAGTCTTCAGTATGAATTTCGGCTATATAAGGTCCTTCAAGTTAAATGGAAAGTAATTTAGGAGGTGATTCAGTATCGTTAATACATCACATTCCACTGCAAAGCACTTTTTTTTGCGCGAACTTTTTTTTCACTTCTCAGTACAAAGTGGTCCGATCAGTTGCGGTTGCAGTGGAATGTGATGTATTAACGATACTGAATCACCTCCTGAATAACTTTCCATTTAAATTGAAAGACCTTATATAAATAAATGTTACCTTTTAAAAGACTTCATAAGGGGGTTTTGTCCGTTTTCTAACTATGAAATTGTGATTTTAAGTCTGATAAAAAAAAATTTAGAAACATCCTTTCTGTAGATTTTTTGCGGTTCAAACGCGGTACGATATGTTTACGTTGCCCGGTCAAAAAAAAAACGAAACTTGGTCGATTTCCAAGATTTTTTTCGTTTTATATAAAATTTACAATACCAAATTTCATGAAAATTACAGAAAATTAAGGATAGTTTTCTGAAAATTTCACCGTAAATACGTTTTTTTTTTTAGTAAAAAACGAGTTTTTTTGAAAACGCGCGACGTTTTGTCTGTCGTAATAGCCAGGCTCAGAGCGCGCTATTTTAAACAATAATAAAAGGTTGTAGAGTTCAGTTCTAATTGATGCAAATTATGTACTCAATGTTAGGGATAACGGGCTCTTAAATATACTGGGTGTTAAGATGAAGTTGCGGAAGCCGGAAACTGGTGATATTAATCCTCCATACGAACAACTTTTACTATAGGGCCAACCTCAAATCACAACAAAAAAAAATCAGCTGTTCCATTGAAAAATTGACATAGCTACCCGAACCAAATGTATGAAACACCTGTTTTTTCGTTTCTCGATTTCTCAAATTTTCTATAGATAAATAAAGTTCATCATGTAAGTTGTTGTTGATGTTATTTAGATGTAAGATGATATTATTTAGATGAAGCCAAGCGTTGTTTTTAATCCTATTAATATCTTTACTCTTGGAAGCACAGAACCATGTTCTGAGATTGGAAGCATTAATAAATGAATTATTAAATTCTGTAAAGTTGATTTCTTTTTGCTATAATATATTTCCAAAAAATATATACTCACAAAAAAAGATAGGACAAGCGGGTCTACCGCGTAATTCTCATTTTCATCAACATCAACTTGAGATTGGAATTTGACGTGCGTGCGACGACGCCCGCCTAACATGCCATCTCTTTTGCACGCGTTGAATTTCGCATGCATTTGCTTGAAGTTGATACAAATGAGAATTACGCGGTAGAGCCCCAGGCCCAATGCAGATACGTTTACCCTAGATCCAAGAACTAGTCATAGAGAGATAAAGAATTTAATATTATGTTATAATTTAATATTATATATAATTATACAATTATTATGTCTTTTGGTCACCGTACAAGAGCAACGGCATTTTTCATTATTTATTTTTCAATGCATGTGCTCGTAAAGGCCCACTTTTTATGCATCAAAACCGAACAGAAAGTCGATTATTTTGCCCTAGGGCTTTATTATTATTTTTTTTTTATTTGTTTGCAATGGTTTGCTAACCTGCAGCCTTTCTTGTGTACCATAGATGTTATACTTTTTTTCCACTGTTTAACGGCTCTGGATACAATCCTTTTGAGCCAATCATAAATTAAAGTTCACAAGATTATATTTGTTTTCATTTCCTCACACTTTGCATTGAAAAACGTAGTATGATACACGGGCGTAAAAGCAATAAATTACTCGGTTACGTTTATTTATATATTTATATTATTTAATAATTTCATATATATTATATTAATTATACTTATTCTATTATTAATTAAATATATAATGCTCAGAAATTAATAATATTGAATATTGATTAGAAAACTTTTCAGATTCTATAAGGAACACACAAAATACCCGTAAGAATGTTTATTTAGTACGGGTATGAAGCATGATTTAATTAAAGCGTTTTTGCTTCACTTCACTTCCCTTACCAGGTAAGTGTCGTAAACTTTTTAAAAATCGAGACCAAATTTGTTGAAAATCGTGCATAATCAAATCAAATCAAATCAAATCAAATAATTTATTTTCAGGCTTCTATGGCCCATTACCCATTACAAACTAACTTATATACGATGCTATTACAAAATTTTACATAATGTGTAGTATTCTCATTTCCCATATCTACGCTTTTGCAGAACGAATCTTTTAGCGTCATGTGAATTTATGGACTGACGAAAGAAATCGTCTCGCGTAAACAACGTAAAAAGTGAATTGCGCGTTTTCTTTATTAAACGAGTACGTGCTAGTAGCACTAAATTCAAAGAAGAAATCTCAGGCAATAAACCTTTATTAAAAGCAATGACATCGAATGCTACGTATATAAAAAAGTTGATTAACTGACTAATGATGTCACTTATTAGAAAGTTAGTTAATAACTTTCAGCTTATGGAAGAATTCACCGGTCTGAGTAGGAACCTCGGTGGCGCAATTGGTAGCGCGCTTGTCTTGATAACAAGAGGTCCAGGTTCGAATCCTGGCCCGGGGAATTTTTTCATATTCTTGTCTTTGGGTTTGTTTCTGATTGATCTTTTCTAGTTTGTATTGCACTCTAATAGTATTTAGAGTATTCATAGCGATGGATTTCGCAAAATAAACATAACTTTCAGCTTTTTTGTGACTCAGTGAAATTATTAAACAAAAAAAAACTTGAATATTATTAAAACTCACGTGAGCTGACATACTAAATTATTATTACATACGGCTTGAACACTCACGTGTGATTGTTGTTGACTATATGACAACCGTTTCACCGATACAATTTCGACATTATCAAGGCGAGTGTTGACGGTTGGCATATAGTCAAAAACAATCACACGTGAGTGTTCAAGCCGTATGTAATAATAATAAAAAAAAAAACTGTCCGGTTTTTTTCCAACACATCTGGCAACCCTATATAGAACGCGCGTTCTCGCGGTCTCTGTGTATAAGGATCCAAGCCGTGTCGCATATATTACAATGACCGTGGAACGCAAAACGCGGAACGCCGAACACGGCTGTGTGGTCGGTCCCTTGGTAATTTGGGATTTTATTTTGTTTGGCATTAAACGCATATTACAAATTAATATCTTCTGACGCACGAACGTCTACAAATAGGTACCCATTCTTACTTTATGCTTTAATTATTTACATAAACGCTATATCTCCGACATAATGCGTGGGTTCTGTCAATAGGTAATCTGATTTAAAATAAGCTTCAAATGAGATCCCAAAATAATTTTCTAAATAGTACGGCATCGACAATTATTAGAGTACTTACCAGGAGGCTAACATATCCGTGAATGCCGTTGTACGCTTGGATCACGTCCCTGAAGTCTCCTTCACAAAAGCCACAAGAATCCGGCTTCAAAGTCAAATTGAGGTTCCTCTTTGCATCCTTCATGACTCTCACCAGAAGTGACTCCAAGTCCTCCGTACCATCTTTGGAGGAATGCTCGCGTAGCATCGACAGTATTTGCGATTCATTAATGCTCCCGTTAGAAGTTGCGTTGCCAGCAGACGCAGCGAGGATTTCTTGGAAGATGTCCAGTAAAGATTGCGACTTATTCGTCATTTTTGTGGTTTTTTTATGACTTTCTCTTCAAGTCCCCATCGCACGGTAAGCAAATTCAAAGTTGCTCTGTTTTTATCTGGAAAAGGAAATTGCTGTTAGAGTTTGTTTACGAGTTCATACTTAGGTGGATAACGTAGGAGGTAACCTGTAGATTGGTATAAGTGTTGTTATAATAAAATTTGAACGTAACTCTTACATTTATGCACATTTTAGGTTAAAAAATATTTTTGTATAATGTCTTATCGAACCTCGCACACCTTCCTTGTATACAAGTACCAGCAGAATATAGAATATTCCTTGAGATAGAGTCTTGGTAACTATCGTCAGAAAAGCTGAGTCAGACCTCAAGTGTTTGCAGGGTGTAGGCAGTTTGCAGAGGGGGGCTCCTTTGATGGTAATGGTGCCGGTCTACACGATTGGTCTGTTCATATTGCAACGCCCTCAAAGACGCGGTATGATTGCATAAAATGAACGATCACTGGAAACACTAATATTGTTTTTTGTTGTTTTATAATATGCGCATTTTGTATACATGACAAAAACATTACAAAAATGGGCAATATTCGTCGGTCGCTCCATAAAGTATCTCAAAGACGCGTTATCGTTACAAAAAATATTAAGGCGCTACGAAAAA
Organism: Ypsolopha sequella; assembly: GCA_934047225.1. NCBI lineage: Eukaryota > Metazoa > Arthropoda > Insecta > Lepidoptera > Ypsolophidae > Ypsolopha > Ypsolopha sequella. The sequence continues at coordinate 11,515,923 of OW204002.1, read as the reverse complement.
ATAAATCAACACTTTAAGAATGTGCATATCTACTTCAGTAAATAATGTATTATTTTGAAAAAAAAAAATATATATTTTTGGATTCTTTTTCTAGGGATCTGTTAAAACAAAAACGCGATAGAAATATTTATTGAAATGAGGTCTTTATCGACACCAATTCTCCTGGTTTGATAATTTAGAATGACATATGGACTGCAATTATATTTTATTACATGGGTTTTAACAGTATCTAGAACCTGGTTAAACGAAATTTTGATAGCATTTTTAGTACATTTTATATTAATAAAGAACCGACTTTTTGCTACTTTTCCACGAATCCGTCCCTCTCGCACTGAGGGTTTTTTCGCATATGGAGTAACAGGGACGCTAAAACTTTTGCATATCGCCTTAAGGCGATTACCGTCGCCAAATTAGCAACTCGATGTTTTTCTGTACGAATATCGACGGAAACGACGATGAAATAACGTTCATATCAGCGCACAATGCGTAGTGGCTGTTACGACTCTCGCTGCGTCCTTGATAAGGCGAAATAGAAGAAAATAATACTTTTCACATGGTCGTGATTGTTCGATTGAATAATCCTTTCTTATGTTTATAGCTATTAAGTTTATCTATTTATCAAAGCATAAATTAATTAAATCGACTGAGTTGCCTAGGAGCAGCAGGGAATTCAAGCCAAAAAAAACACCATTCAGTTAAAAAAAAATCATATCCGCTGGAGCGCTTGAGGAGTTTTGGGGGTACGAAAAAGAATAATGTTGTATATGTTGTCCTAGAGTTGATAATCAATAATACATTTTTTCAATGTTTTTGGTTTGGCCATAAAAGAGGAGTAGGCTTTAGAAAGTACCCGTTTGCGCTAAGCGCCTTAAGTAAACCGACCAGCCCTACACCCTGCAAATACTGAGTGAATAAGCCTTTCTGGTGATAGTTACCCAAAGTATACTAAAATTTTAAAGACACATAAGTGGTTTATTCTTCCAAGAACATAAGTCAAATATCCTTAATTTATATTGTGTTTTAAAAAAACGTGTTTTAGACGTTGCTGACTAAGCATTGCTAACTCATCCAGTGTTGCTAACTCAGCAACATCTAGGACGGCTTGCACCAACATTTAAATCTAGATTTAGCACGTAAGCTAAGTTTAATTTCACAGACATGTATTGACTGACAGATCGTAAACTCGATTTAGCGACTAAATCTAGATTTATGATTTTGGTGCAAGCCGCCCCTAAAGGCAGTCAGACTTACTAGCTAGCAAGTTAGCAAGCTAGCAAGCATCAGTGACGTATTCTCCATAGGGTCATTCGGGCGATCGCCCGGGGCGGCCCTGTCCCAAGGGGCGGCCCTTCAGTTTCGTAATTTAGAATCTTTAGAAATTTTAACAAACTCACACTAAAAACATACGTATTTGGCGGCTCACCCGTACGCACTCCCTTTTTTTCCCTCGCCAGTTGGTTAAGGGGGGCGGCCCAATCGTATTCGCCCGGGGCGTAAAAAACCAAAATACGTCTCTGGCAAGCATTGCTTACTTATCCAGTTACTAAGCAAGCTCTGAAGGGAGCTCTCTAATACAATTCAAAATGCTGATGATGTCGGCAGTTTTAGCGTGCTTTCATATGAAATATGACAAATATTCAAATGAAATGCGATATGTGCGGCGCGTTGGATGTAACAGCCAACATTGTTGTTGGTACGTACAGTGGAGACCGCATCAAGTAAGACTCATTGGACTTTGTACCTATCTTATATTCTTCTCTATAGGGGCTAATGTCGTACTGCAAGTGTATAGCTTGATGTGGTCTCCACTGTACAATGCTGGTAATGTGCGAGGGCTTCAACAAATTCGTTGCGCACGATGCGGGCTAATGTGCGTTCACACTTGTCGTTACGTTCCGTATTTTGACGTATGACAATGACGTAACAAATTTTCGTCTAACCAATTTGGTATTTTTAGGATTCCATAGTACCTAAAAGGTACAAAAGAAACCTTTATGGTGAGACTCCGTTGTCCGTCCGTTCGTCCGTAAGTCACAGGGTCATAACTTTAGCACCGTTAAAGATAAAGACATGAAATTTGGCACAAAAATAGCATTAATTTGCTCACATTTAACGAAGTAAAAAAGAATTAAACATTTGAAATTGTTCAAAATATTTTCAAAACAAAATGATAGCCATATTGTATTTTTAGGATAATAAAAAAATATTATCCTAAAAATACAATTTGGGTATCAAATTGTAGATATTAAAAAGTTGATTGTAAAAATTATACTTTTACTATATTTACTGGCACTGGTTAATATATGTTTACGTAAAGATTACAGGAAAAATAAAGCGGTTGAGCAATTGACGAAAATGACAAAATTACATTTAGCATCCACAATACGGAACCAATACACGAGTCTGACTCTCACTTGACCGGTTTTTTTTCAATTTGTTTAATGTTCACCAACAGCAATCATACAACGCAAAAAAAAACATGATTGTATTCTTATATTTATGTATTATTAAAGTTCGTTTTAAATATAAATAAACAAAAATATATAATTTATACGTCAGCATATTAATTACAAGTTATAAGGAGTCAGATTTGAAAGAATTATAAGTTAACTTTTACAGTTGTAGCAATATTTATTATCTTTTGACTTTTATTTTCTTTGTGGTTTACATTTACATTATCTCAATACAAAAAAGTAGGACAAATTGTATGAAACATAACTGCAAAATTAAGTTGCTTGAGTGTTCGGGGACGTAACCCTAAAACTACATCATAAATCGGCGTTCTCAGTATTTGTTGTTTAAATACAACATATGGTACATAATATACGGAAATTACAAATTCCTAACTACTTTGGTCTGAGATAGACCCCGTAACAAAAATGGTCTAAAAATGACAACTTTGATTCGAAAAAAAAAAAAAAATGAAAAATACATGTACACTCTACTTAATGAGTTCTAGATAATAACATCCGAAATTTTGGGGTAAGAAAAAACATCTATCTCATTCCGTCTAAGAGCTAGACACCCGTGACATACAGACAGACAGACGGACAGCGGAGTGACATTAATAGGACTCCGTTTTGCCCTTTGGGTACGGAACCCTAAAAATGAGGGCGCTATACCACACACCAGGCCATGCAATATGTTTTGCGAAAAAAAGTTTTTTTGTATGAGGCAATGGCCAGTTATACGTATAACTTAGTTTGAAAATACAATTATTTAAAAGTACAAATACAAACCTTCCAACTTCAAAATTGCACTTACACATTTTTTACGAGCTAAATTGAACTATCGTGTCTCATTAAAAAATGGTTCTGCGTCGGGAACATTTTCGGGCGATGAATTTTTACGATTTCAAATATCGCTTAAAGCCGGACGAATTGTATAATAGAATTCAAGTGGCATTTATGGCTCAAAGCCCTTCTAGCCAATTAAGGGCCTTACTATTGCCAAATGGGTACTTTCTAAAGCCTATCCCTCGTTTACGGCCAAACCAAAAATAATGAAAAACATTATTATGAATAATCAGCTCTTAGACAACATATGCAACATTTTTCTTTTTCATACCACCAAAACTTCTACATGAAAAAATTTATTAACTAAATGGTGTTTTTTGGCTTGAATTCCCTACTGCTCCTACGTGGCTTGGCCGATTGAATTCATTTATGCTTTGATAAATAGATACATTTTATAGCTATAAACATAACATAGGATTATTCAATCGAACAATCACGTCCACGTGAAAAGTATAATTTTCACCTATTTCGCCCTATCAAGGACGCAGCGAGCGTCGTAACAGCCACTATGCATTGCGCGCTGATATGAACGTTATTTCAATGTCCCTTCCGTTGATATTCGTTCTGACAAATATCGAGCTGCTAATTTGGCGATGGTAATCGCCTTAAGCGGTCGACTAACTTTGAGGGATGAAGTAAGAAGGGGTTGCCCTTTGACGGCTGTTACAAAAGGAAACGTATGAAAAGATTCAGCACACATGCACATTGGATCGGGAAGCATTCACGAGATTCTACACGAGCACCTTCGCGTGAGGAGGATAGTTTTACGCTGGGTGCCGCACAACCTCACCGCTGCTCAGAAGCAGGCCGCGTTGAATGGTGCAGTGACATGGTTGCTAAATTTGAAGCAGGCTCGTCTCGGCGTATTGATGCTGATGAACCAATACGATCCAGAAACAAAGCTCCAGTCGACAGTTTGGCTGTTTGAAAACGAACCAATGCCTACCAAAGTGAAGCGATTGAGAAGCGCATGGAAGATTTTGATCGCTGGTTTTTTCAATTTGACGGGGTATTTGTTGTCAATTTCTTTACGAAGTCAAAGTAGCATCAATGCCGAATGGTATACTACCAAATTCTTGCCAGAAGTTTTCACTGCTGTGTGCGACTAGCGACCAAACACGGAGCTTCACCATGACACCACGCCAGCGCTCTCACCGCTCTAAAGGAGGGACTTCCTGGACAGCACACCCGTTAAACTTTTGGATCACCCTCCTTACAGCCCTGATTTAGCACAGTGTGACTTCTTTTTATTCCCTAAAATAAAAAAAAACTCAAAAGGAGTATCCCTTGTATAGTTTTCATCGCCGGAAGCATTCAAGAAGGCCGTAGAAAAGGAGTCTGAGGCGGACTGGAAAAAGTGTTTCGAAAACTGAAACTTTGTATAGATGGTTGAGAGTTCTTTGAATTTTTTTAGTAACTAATAAAAATATACATCGTGAATATTTTTTTTATTTTCGCATAATTTTCTGAGTGGTTACACTATACACTACAACCAAAACTGTAAACTGCGACCAAAATATTCATTTCCACCTGTCAAACTCTTTTATGTCAAGCTGTAGCTGGGATATTAGATACTCTATTCCGTAGTGTCGTCACAGACAATACATCAAGTGACTTCAATGATTAAATTATGGGTCCTTTGTCAGGCAATGTCTACCAACTTCCTTCCAATCTGTATGAGGAGGAGCATTCGGAGTATGCACTTATTTGTAGGTAGTTTGTAGGTGATTTTGATTGATCGGCCAGTTTCATCCTGGGGACTTAGTGATAGCTGATAACAGAAGACACGCTACGAGGCAATATTATTATTATATATGTATTTATTTTTCGAAAATACATAAAGTAAGGTTTCGCCTCCGTTCTTTTCCAAGATCAACTCCTAATCAATCAGTATGGGTTTTTGGACCTCGTTTTGATTACTTACTAAGTCCCCAATACGAATTTATCGGTATTGAAACTACACATTACTCTCATTGCGTGGGTTCTCATCTTCATAGTTCCGTTGACAATGTAACACATAAAATTTGTAATAGTTACTTAAGATCATAGGTATTTAGGATAACTAATAAATAAATACAAAATCTCACTCGGTCATATTTAACAACTTCAGTTGAAATCGCGAAAAAGTTTATACAATGGTCGTTGACTTGAGTTTCACCATAAAGGTTCCTTTTATACCTGACGCTGGGTGACACACACCCGCAATATTTTTGAACGACCTATCCAAGGACACCCCGCACCATGGGATAGGTGATAAAAAAATCATCCCCACTTTAAGCGTAGCAGAGGCAATAAAAAAAAAAGATTTTATTTTACCACTTTGTTGGCTCGATTAACGGTATGTATGTATATCCATGTTAAATTACAGATTTCTCGTACTAAGAGTCTCTAAACTAAGCCGCGGACAGACAGACAGACAGACAGACAAACAGATGGATGAACATGGCGAAACTATAAGGCTTCCTTGTTGACTACGGAACCCTAAAAATGTTGTTTAGTAAAATAAATATCCAAATGTTAGAATCAAACCATAATTTTGCATGAAGTTCACAAAGTCAACCTGTTGATTGTTGACTGGCTGTTACAAAATCATAATAAAATGTAAACAAAATTCAGCACATCGCGGGAAATTGGGAGAAAGGCAAACAAAAGTGCCTTTTTCCAATTTCCCGCGATGTGCTGAATTTTGTTCAAAAACAAACAGGAGCTTCTTAATTAATATTATTATGAAACTCCTGTTTATTATAGACACATTTCCAAGCAAACAGAATGCTCCCAAATTAAGAACTTAAAAATGTATATAGTTAGAAAGTAAGTGCATGTTTTCATCATTTATTAATAGTATTTTGTTTATCATAGGTACTTAAAAAGTAGATTTCGTTGGAAAAAACTTGAAAAACTATAATATTATTTCAAATGTGAATATCATTATTGTTTCAATTACTTATCGTAACTGTACAATGTACAGTGCACCAAAAAGATCTAAACCCTGACTATTATATAGGATTAGCGGAACCCTGAATTTCTATTGACGGTTCTGTCTACAGAGATTACGAGTTTTGATTTGCTACGATCCTGACTCGCCCCTTTGGGTTTATCCACTTTCTTAGACTGAGACTTTTTTCTATACTTATTCCGGATGTTTTTAACATATCCATTCTGTAATATATCTATTGTTGGTGGATACATCTATGAATTTCTTCTTATTTTGACCCGTTTGAGCCCTGCATTAATTAAAAATATTTGCTTTAAAAATTATCCCCTTCTTTAAATGTTTTAATTGACTGATCCACACAATACATATACACACACACACACATCCTCTCTCTCACACACAAGACACCCACTCTCTTGTAGTTATATTATTATATTATTTCACAACATAAACCCTCATACACACACATTTTTTTTTCGTTATATAAATACCTAATCACTATGTATTAAGCAAGACCTAATTTTAATTTTAATACAAATTTGTAAAATAAGATCCGTAGAAAGAGCGGGTCTCCCTTAAAACAGGTTGTAAAACTTAAAAGGGGAGTTCCACCCCCTCAAAACCTACATTTTGTAACGTAAATAAAGAATTTTTGATTTTGATTTTTTTTTGATCCATCAGCGCCCAGAACAAACGGGTGGACCTAGAAATATGAAATTTGGACTGTAGATTCCTTGTATGATGTAGACTAAGATGGGAATTTGCGAAATTCCCACGGGATCGGGAGAAACGGGACTCACTAGCCAAATACACAAAATATTCGAAGTCTTATAAACTCAAACTTTACGATTCAATTTCCATTACTCAAGTCACTAAATATTTTTTACGACTTTCCATAAATTGATAAATGGCTGTTCCTGAAAGGGTTTCATTATTATTTTATAGAATGACAGCAGTATTTTTACTCGCTGAAATTCTTGGAAATTGCACACGTATGTAGGTTATTAACTTTAGTCATGATGGAGAAGGCGTATAATCTTCAGAACATTTTTTCGGTCTGCAATAAATGTCATATGCAATAAATGTCTAAAAATTACATCAAAAATTATTGTGAGCCCTTAGTGGGCCGTCATCAATCAGTCACACTCCCGTCACACTATATAACTGATGCCGGCCGGCCCACTAAGGGTTGAAATATATTTCAAGTCCTCATATTCTTTTATTGATATAAATTTAAAGTTACATCTATATTACACCTAAAATAAAAAGCCCATCAAAGCGTATTACTCATTTATTAAAGAACTAATTTTCACTTATTGAATGCTTAATTACGGTGTCGAATTTTTTAAGCCCTTTATTCAAAAGTAACGAAGATTGAAGAGTCTTTATATTTCTAGAACGATTGTATAGTTTGATAATTTATATTCATTGAGAAATTTTCCGACAGATAATTTAAAAACTAAAATATTCGATAGATTCGTTTGATGGTTCTTGGTAGAATATCCCTACACCTACAATAAATTATATACAAATTTCCACAAACGTTTATTTGCTGACCCGAAGATGTGTCGTACGAAACTGGTCGGTTAAAGTAAAATAAAAATGAATATTTGTGGAATAAAAGTGTAAGCATTTGTGCATAATTTATAAAAAATTTGTTCTAAATATTTTTAAAGGTGTAAGTAATAGTTCTCAAGAAAAACAAATGAATGGCTACAATAAACAATGAAAACTAAAAGTAAATAATATACATCGAAAATATGGCAGGAGGCCCGACATATGACTCTTTTAGCTTGGAAGAATGGGTGAATGGGTGGTCATTGTGCGGATACCCTGGCTCCGAGACGGCGCGGCAGCACCTGGTGCAATGGAGGCCTCGAAGGGGTGCTAATATGCAAGTTTGTATCTTTTGGAGTGGAAACCCTTAGGCCATGAGGTGCGCGACTATTTCAATGATTGGTTGAAGCTTCTGGTGATCGCCCTAGCGCTGGGACCTACCTCGGACGACGGACTAGCCTCGCAATACAACAGGGTAACGCCGCCAGCCTGCTGGGGCGTGGACCCCCCCCCCCCCCCTACGGCGGTGACCCATAGACAATATATTTCATTTTATTTACTCTAGGTATACGAATATACATATATTCATAAATTTAACAAAAACAAACAATAATAATAATAAGGCAACGCATGCGTCGGTCTTAGTGACATAACATTTTTGTTATAGCCCTCGTGCTAATTTCACATCTCTCATGCTAAAATTTTCATTACACTTGGTAAGAAAACGTCTGATTTTGCAAAATATTGAAATCAAAAACTTGTCAATGTCCTTTTGATGCATAAAGAACATTTTTTTTTAATTGGCGTCTGAAAATCCTTAATTCACAGAACAATTAATTTCAAATGATACAGCCGTAACGATATTAAAAAGTCATTCAAATAAAACGTTGCGATGTAACAAGGCGGCAAAGTAAGTCGGTCCATTAGTGAATAAGCTTATTTTAATTAGCTACGGACTTTTAATACCACCCCGTTCCCTGAATATCAATGACGCATCAAGGCTTCTACCAATGTCAATAATCTTGAACTAAGTAAATTTGTAACCATTTTATACGGTATGTATAGCATTTTTCAACAGAAGAAAAATACATAGTAATCTGCATGATACAAAAAGTGATGTGGTTTATCCTGAATTTCATTATAATATACAGAAGTGAAGCAAGAAAATTCCAAGTTTACCCTTATTTCCCAATTTTTTGTTCACTTGTAACAACATAACTGCTGCAGTTTTTATCGAAACTGTATGAAAATTTATAAACTTCTAGACACAATAATATAAAATGATTTAGTTTTCTCAGTTCTTGGAAAATAGTTTTATTTTAGCTAAAATAAATTAAAAACACACTTTTTTTTCACTTGTCAGCCGCAGCGACTGACGTAACAGCCATGTTGCAGTGCGAGCTGATAAGGACTTTATTTTAATATGGTTTTGTTCGAAATTTCAACCGCCACGAATCAAGTTGCTAATTATTCCGATGGAGCCACCTTAAGGTAAAGAAATTTATGCAATCCGTTTAGCCTACGGGCGTACAGTGGGTAACCTTATGTATCGAGTAACAAGATGTGATCAATTCGTAAACGCATAGAAAAAAGTATTGTGAAAAAAAAGAAAAAAGTAATTATTTATTGTCAGCAAAAAAATCACAATTTTTCTGATAAAAAAGTCGCGTCAATAAGTAACAGTTGGGCTCTATTATGTTCGATACAGCGTATCAAAAGGAGCCTAAAAATAAAATTTGCGCTTCCTATGTTGGTACTAACGTGAGTCAGCCTGATTTTATCGAAGATTAATTTATTTGAAAAAATCGATTTAGAATCGTCTTCAGCACTATGTGACCAATTCGTAGTCGTGTAGAAAATAGCTGCATCAAAATAAATATTGGCTGGGCACAACCTAGAGCATTTGTACAGTCAGCAAAAACGAAATGCTCCAGGTTGCGCCTAGCCAACCCTGTTTATTTTTTTCTACACAACTACAACCTGGTCCCATCTTGTTACTTGATACGTATGGTTACCGACTGTACGCTCCTAGTTCGTTTCTGCTACGAAACGCACAACTTAAGCTAGTTCTTCTTATTTTTGAATTAATGGTAGTTTATGCTACAAGGGCGAAAAGGAAGGCGAGTGTTTTAAACGTAACCGAGTAATTTATTGCTCTTACGCCCGTGTATCATGCTACGTTTTTCAATGCATAGTGTGAGGAAATAAAACAAATATAATCTTGTGAACTTTAAATTATGATTGGTTCAAAAGGACTGTATCCAGAGCCGTTAAACAGTGGAAAAAAAGTATAACATTTATGGTACACAGGAAAGGTTGCAGGTTAGCCAACTTCTCGTAAATAAATTAATAATAATAATAAAGCCCTAGGGCAAAATAATCGACTTTCTGTTCGGTTTTGATGCATAAAAAGTGGGCCTTTACGAGCACTTGCATTGAAAATATATTAAATAAATGTTTAATGTCAGTTAGGATTTTCTGGCAAAATTTTGTTATTTACAGCGAAATGCATAAAATAACAAAATTTTGCCGGAAAAGCCAAACTGACATTAAACTATGTTCGCGAAATGCGAAAATAACATTTATATAATATCTATAATTCAAAAATAAGAAGAACCATCTTAAGTTGTGCGTTTCCTAGCAGACACGACTCGTTCCCCCTTAAGTTGGATCCGAACACGGTCTGGATTGCGATCTACTGTTTCAACGATAATGACAGTTAAAAGCCCTATTATAGGTCTCTTAGAAGTGCTTATGTTACAAGCCACGAGCGTTTTTTTTTGTATAATTCTAAAATTACAATAATAGTAGTTTATGCTACAAGGGCGAAAAGGAATAAATTACGAGGACGAGTTAAAGCGTAGCGAGTGTTTTAAACGTAACCGGGTAATTTATAATGCATAGTGTGAAGAAATAAAACAAGTATAATCTTGTGAACTTTAAATTATGAGTGGCTCAAAAGGACTGTATCCAGAGCCGTTAAACAGTGGAAAAAAAAATGTAACATTTATGGTACACAGGAAAGGTTGCAGGGCTTCACGTAAAAAAAAGCCGTAGGGCAAAATAATCGATTTTCTGTTCGGTTTTGATGCATAAAAAGTGGGTCTTTACGAGCACTTGCATTGAAAACATATTTCTTATGTTTTAATATCAAAATAAGATAGAAGCTCGACTAAGAAATCAAATTCTCGTCTACGAAAATGTAAGAAAATATTTATAACATATTATTAATATTATGATATTGGAATATTTCTTTTTAATCTAATTTAATTAATTCATTCTCTAAAATTGCCAAGTTAAATGAATAATTTTAGATTTTGAAAATTGTGTTAAAATTTACTGCAATTTTCATTTTTAGGGTTCCGTATCCGAAGGGTGCCAAATAGGTACTGAGCCGTCTGTCCGTCTATCTGTATCAGGGGTCTACAGCTGTAGCCGTAATAGGTAACCGGTTGAAATTTTCACAGAAAACATGTTAGTGTAGCCTCTATCACGACGAATAAACAAAAATTTAAGCTTGATTTTTGTTACGTTGTTTATTTTAAAATAAAAAATAAATAAATAAAATATAGTTTATTGGATAACAAATCGTTTTAACAATATATGAGGTTGATTTCTCCTTTTGAGTGTAAATACAATCGTGCCAGGAGAAAATCACTCTCGCGTAGCAATTTCAGTATTAATACATTTTGTTAAATCTTTTTATTTATGTGATACTTTTACAGCTATATTTAAGAAGTGACAATCATAGTTTAATTAAGTGTGTAGTGATGTGTGAGAGGGTATGTATTTTAGCTTATCTTCAATACGATAATACATACAAGTTTCAATTTGGTAAGATTGTTGTACATACTCTAAAGCAGGGTTTCAGTTACTTTCTTCCAAGTACCTCTTGGAAAACATTTCTAGTCCTCCGACCAAAATAAAATGAATGGACGGGCCTTGTCTTTACAATTTGCTCACTCATAACGAGTCTAAGCAATTGGATATATACTTCAATACCTAATTTTTATTTTTATGTTTATTTTGCTTTTTGCACTTTGTAAATGCACAAGAAGGTATTTTTTCGTCAGTTATTGGATGGCATGTAATAATAAGCGTACGTGTCACTCTTCTAACAGACAGAGACAGAGATGAAGTGAGAGCCGGCGCTCACTTTACAGACTTCAAAAATCTGTACGCTATGGCCCGTCCATTTATTTTATTTTGGTCGAAGTCACGTGTACCACCACGGAAAGCTATAAAATAATCGTCACAATAAAGCCGATTCTGAAGGCTTTAATTATAGTTTTAGTGCTGTCAAAACTAAATTTACTTCTTAGCTAAATGGTCCTTAAGTGTTGGGAATAGAAGCTAAATTACTTTGGAAAATTTTAAGTTTTGCCAGTACTAAAACTAAAATTAAAGCCTTCAGAATCGGTTCTAGTGGCTTATTAATCATTTAAAAAAGATCAAGTACGTGTAACTAAGTGACAGATAAGGCACTTGATGAGCACGTTTGTTAACACAAAGTGGAAACGCCGATTTTCTTTTTGTTTCAGTTTTAAATCATGCTCAATTTGTAGTCTGTGACGATATATTAATTAATTTATTAATTTTTTGGGTAACTTAAAGGGAGTGTTCAAAATGAGCGACATAGCACTTAAATTCTGGTTTCCCTTTTTTAAAAACCTTTGTGAGAGCGGATTTTCGGCAATGACAAATACAATAACAAAACATAACCACGGAGTCGCTCATTTTGAACACTCCCTTTAAGTCATCCCAAAAATGTGTAAATAAATACTTGATACCTACTATAAGTTATGAAACTAACTAGAAAACTACAGAATATGACTTTTTACAACCGATTTTAGACGTGCATCCAATGAAGATATAGATGTTTCAAGAAAAAGTTTTGAATTCGCAAACTGATCATATTTGCATTTATCAGTTAGTATTAACTGTAGAAAGTAATTTTTTTGGTGGATCCTAATTTATTATCAATTTATTATATCCTAATTTAAGGGGCAGCACAATGCTAAAATTCAGTCCAACTCTAACGCTTTTGTTTTTTAACTGTCTGCCTATCATGCTCTCATCAGATGCCATGCACGCAAAACTTCAGTTATTTTGAAATCGTGGCTACATTAGGACATTAAGTATAATTTCTATATTATTTCTATATATCGGCGTGAGTTGGTTTTGTTTCAATCGGTTTTGAAGAATGGAAACTGAATATTTTTTTTCATGAAATTCATGCTTTTTTAAAAGTACTCGTATTATAATTAAAAGAAGCTATGACAGAAATATATTTCTATGTTTGGACACTTGGCGATTTATCCATCGCAAGGAGATACAAATTAACATTATATCATTGCAGTATAGAAACGCAGAAAGAAAAGTAAACCTGGATGTGAGGAGTATCCCGGTTCAGAGCTCCTCACCTCCAGATTTACCTTTCTTTCTGCGTTTCTATACTGCAATGATATAATGTTAATTAAAAGAAGATTGAAAGTATGTTTAATTATAAAGTGTAATTAATATTTTGTCTTGAGTCAAAAAGAACGCCATATTTTTTATAAATTTTTGCCATCTACATTGACGGAACTGAATCTAATGCAAAACTGATGTTTAGCATTCTGAAGCCCCTTAAATTGCTGAAAATGTCTGATAAGTAGGCTAGCAACTATATGAGTACTTACTTCTAACTAATTTAACGTTCTCGCGTATCCCCTAAATTAACCTCGTGTACCCATGGTGGTACTTGTACCTCTAATTGGGAAAAACAATTATAAACAAAAACAATATTTTGGTATACAAATTAAACATTATTATTTTATGTTTTTTTTTTGGAATTGTCGTTTATGACGTCACTTGAGAATTTTAGACATTATACTGATTGTGATGTGTGATGATTGCTTATAAAAAAGTGGTCTGTCTCTGTCTGTGTACTCATCTATCATCCATCTGTCAAATCAAACACAAAAAGGACACATTTCTAAACAGCCATTTCTCAAGTGATGTCACACGAAGGCAAATGGAAATTTCAGATTTTTCGTAAATATTCATCATCTTGCGGTTTTTAGACCACGAGTTCGAAAATACGGTTTTCGAATTAACACATTAACAGCTTGTACTTCATACGATGTCTTTGGATGTAAGAGAGATAAGAAAATTATAACGTGTCATTTACTTGTTACAAGTGAACAGTACAAGGTATTGTTAATAAAGAACTTGTAATAAATATTCAATTTCATGAGGATCTCGTACAACAGGTGAGTGTAAGACTAAATGTTTATTAGACAAATGTTATCCTGAACAATAATCCTACCGATTCTTATAGTACCTAAATGAATGTAAGCAATTAAAGATGGCTGCACGTCGTGAATTACATTTTGCTGTTCTGTTGTTTGGTGTAATAAAACATAAACATCCAAAAAATCTATTTGATAAACTGTTGTGGTCTTCTGATGTTAATAAATATTCCACTAGGGCATCTGCATATCTTTTGATTGTTCCAAGACATCAAACAGCTAGGTTCAGGGGAAGTTTTAGGTACAGGGCTTCAAAGGTGTGGAATGACCTACCCCCACCTATTCGAGAATGCAAGACGAAGGCTAATTTTCGAATTAAACTCAAGTGCTATTTAATTGAAAATCAAATAACGATGCCTTGATATGAAATAATCTATTTAGTATTTTATAAATATGCATTTTTAAAAGTATTTTTGCTATTATTAGTTTATTTATTTCAGATTTACATATTTACTTATTAAACAAGTACAATTTATTTATTTTTCTTATCATTTTTATGTATTTTATGCTATACGCTTTTTATTGTATTTTAAGTTTGATATTATTATGTTATCGTTATTAGTTTTAATTTTAGTAGGATCCAGCAGAATACCAGCGCTGTGGCTTCGGCTGTGGCATTAAGCTGAGCTGGACTCCTTTTTCATAACCACAGAATATGGCTACTTCGTTTTTAATTTGTTTTCTTTTTTGTTTTGTTTTCTGTGGTGTCTGAAATAAAGCTCTTTTCTTTCTTTCTTTCTTTCTTTCTTTCTTTCTTTCTAGTAAAATAGCGAGGGTTTATTTTTTTGATTTTTAGTTGGTTCAGTTCCCGGGTGAGACAAGCAAATTTTAGAAGATCTTTGAATGCAGTTTTGTTTCTTTTAAAAATAAAGGAATGTTTCCTTTCAGTAAAATGAGCTAACTAAAGGATTTAAGGTAGTTCTCTTCCAGGGCCCTTAAATTTTTTCCAACCTGTATAGGATAATGTAGGATGATTGTAGGGGGGGGGGGTCGATAATGTGGATCCATAAGCAAAGCTAATTACAGATGGCGCTAGCATAGGTCTGCGCAATAAATACTAAGGTCCGGCTATGTCAAACTTTATTTTTGTGTGTTGTGTGTGTTTCGGGTTTCCCACTGTTTTTCTGCAATATCTCGCATTTTGTAAACTTCCTCTTATAACTTGTATTCCAATATGTTATGTATTTGTTATTAATTTTTGAGTTTTTCGGGAATAAATTAACACCATTATTAAAGCAGCCTGCTAGGGCACACAAAGGCATAATTCCAAGAAATTAAGGCGATTACCATCGCCAAATTAGCGGCTCGATATTTGTCAGTACGAATATCAACAGAAACGACATTGAAATAACGTTCATGTCAGCGCGCGATGCATAGTGGCTGTTACGACGCTCGCTGCGTCCTTGAAAGGGTGAAATAGGAGAAAATTATACTTTTCACTTGGACGCGATTGTTCGATTGAGTAATCCTATGTTACGTTCATAGCTATCAAATGTATCTATTTATCAAAGCATAAATGAATTCAATCGACCAAGCCACTTAGGAGCAGTAGGAAATTCAATCCAAGAAACACCATTTAGCTAATAAATTTTTTCATGTAGAAGTTTTGGTGGTATGAAAAAGAAAAATGTTGCATCTGTTGTCTAAGAGCTGATTATTCATAATAAATTTTTTCATAATTTTTGGTTTGGCCGTAAACGAGGAGTAGGCTTTAGAATGTACCCATTTGGAAATAGTAAGGCCCTTAATCAAAAATCACAAAAAGCTACGCAAAAACCATAACAAATTTTCATGGCTGGATCGACGATATGCCTTGGCATAAATCGATGACGTAATTAATATATGATTGGCCCCCTAGTAGCTCCTAAAACTACAACATTAAAATAAGTACCAAGAAGGAGAATACCTACAAGCTAAACTTCACAAGAACCTTAAAGTTTGTTCGAGTATCAGCCTGAGAATCCTGGTAAGAAGTTGGTAAACTTACCATTATTGTGTTATAAATTCAAAAATTGTGCATAATGCCAAATTTCTATAACGCCATTTTAGATCATGATTTTCATTATCATGTTCATTGATCATTATTTTTTTATGGTTTTTTAAAGAATTTTCAGATATGACGTCACTTGGGGTATTTTAAGCATTATACTGATTGTTATGTGTGATTGCTTATAAGATAGGTCTCTGTCTGTCTACCGTCTGTTATCCATCTTTTTAATCAGTCGGAAGCAAATTATTATAAATTTATCTTGATAGAAAGGACACATTTCTAAACAGCCTTTAATCAAGTGGAGTCACACGAAGGCAAATGGAAGTTGCAGGCAGCTTTTTCGTAAAAATATTCATCATCTTGAAGTTTTTCAGAGAAGTTCGAAAATACGGCTTATTAAACCAAAATCTCGAAATGGTTTTCGAATTAACATAATTTAATCTAAGCAAATTGTGTATCGAACGGCCAAAATATCAAGATAATGAAATACGACATACATTTTTCCAAAATAGACCTTGTCATTTACAAATAAAACAGAGAATAAGAAGTTAATAATAAGTAATACCTTCACCTTAAGTCACGTATAAGCTAGTACTAGCTAATATTAAATAAAGCAGCCATGTGCGAGTCGCACACGAAGAGTTCCGTACCACTACAAAATATGGTTTCAGATTCCAAAAAATAAATAAAATAACAATAAATATATTAAAGCAACACTAAGGCGACAAAAAACAAAACGATAGTGCCTGACAAACAATTCGGAGCCCTCTGAGTACGGTACCCAAATTTTTATTATTTAATGTTTTACTTTAGCATATGTACAACAATCCGACCAAAATTGAAATTTGTATGTAGATGTTGTCGGCACATTGTAGAATTGGGCATATATTTCTGTTAAAACTAGGAGGATCGCCTAGCTCGGCTCTCCAAATTTATTTATCTAACACGCTCCTCTTCGCTCCGCTCGTCGTCGCACCTATTTCAAACTTTACGATCTGCCCAATTCTACGATTTGCCCACGACTAGGGTTACCAGGGGTTAAAATTGAAAAGCCGGCCGCAAGCAATAAAAAATCCTGATTTCTGTAAAAAAGTCCGGTCTTTCGCTGAAAATAAAACTCAGAAGATTATAATTAAACTTTATTAACTGAAATTACATTTTTTGCACTTAATACTTTTGTCCACTGGCAACAGCTTTCAACAAGTTTGTTTTTGAAAAAATTCACGGTTAAATTGTGCATATTATGTCATATTCTTTAAATTAATATGAGTGAGTAATATTGCTTTTATTGACTCAACTGCCAATGTATGTATTTCTTTCCTTCGTCCATTGTTGAATGTCAAAAAGCCGGTCTTGATTAAAATCCGGCCGAAGTCCGGTCTTAACTCTAAAAAGCCGGTCAAGACCGGCTTTATCCGGTCAGATGGTAACCCTACCCACGACATGTGCCGTATTTAAGATATAGCTGAAACTAATAACTTTTTTTGTATGGGAACTATTAGGGAACCAATTCTTTTCTATTTTTGTTATTTATCGTGATATCGTCAGTAGTAACATGTGTTCTGTGAAAAATTCAACCGGCCAATTAAACCCTTGTGACAGACGAATGGACAGCGGAAGCTTAGCAATAGGGTCCAGTTTAGCACCCTTCGGGCACGGAACCCTAAAAACGAATTTAACAGCCATAATTAATTAAGGAATTTAATAAATTAGGAAATAATAAAATATAATGTTACCATTCGGCTTTTCTTAATAAATATTGATATATATATTTATATAGTGGTTTTTTGTAAATTATAGACATTAATTAATATAAGCAAGATATATTTCGAGTCCTTTTGGACTCGGCATCAGATGCATTGACAATAGACATGACATTATAACTATAAAAGACTTAATATATTATAACTATAAATTATGAAAAATATGTATAACGCGACGAGACCACAATATTAATTATTTAAAAATCAGCTTTTACACAGAAGGTGTTTTTGAACTACTAGAGAATATTTTTATGATATGTCCTTAATTCCTTAGACGAGTATCTATCGAACTTGTAAAGTAAAGTACCTTTAGTTTGCTAAGTTGCCATTACAGTATTAAATTGAGAGCGAAATTACGAAGAAAATAACAAGACAAAACTTCGCACTTTGGGCCCATACTTCACCAAACTATTTCAGCTGTTGAAGCTTCAGACGAGCCAAAATAAAAATAAAGCGGGTGAAGCCGTGGGCAAAAGCTAGTTTATTGTGAAAAAATTATAACAAAAAACAAACCAACTTACCAAAAAACTTTCAGCAACTTTCTGCCTCTCACTTTGAGTTAAACTTTACACAACTCGGTTTACTGTCAAAATATATTTAACAGTCACCTAACTCTGATTCATTAGAAACACAGAAAATAAAATTATAAAAAAGTGTGATATAAAAAATAATAATAGTGTAAGAAATTCGTTGTAATACAAAGTTAATCAGCTGTGGAAACGCGCGACACGCCTGCAAGTTAAGCGTCTTCGTTCGAAACTAAAGCGCTGTGCGCAACAACGGGGCATGGCCCAACGTCTCCGTGGGCCAATAGCACCAAAGCCAACGGGGCATGGCCCAACGTCTCCGTGGGCCAATAGCACCAAAGCCAACGGGGCATGGCCCAACGTCTCCGTGGGCCAATAGCACCAAAGCCAACGCCACAAAGAGCCAAGCGTTCCTACGCCAGTTCAGGTGATAATTTACGTTTCATGCTAATTGACGCCGATAGGATCACATGAGACACGGATCTGAATAAAAGAAAAAGGTTCAAGACTAGAACAACATAACATAACATAACATAACATAAATACGCTTTATTGTGCACCAAAAGAAAAACAACAAAAAAGACAATACAAAGTTGGAAAAAAAACAAAAATATAGGCAACAATGGGCGGTCTTATCGCTTAGAGCGATTTCTTCCAGACAACCTTTGGGTGGAAAATATTTTGGATGTACGTGAAGGCGTAGGCGGTGTACCTATTATAATCAAAAATACTTAAATAATGATCTAAACATATGTATATATTAACTCAATACGTAAACTAGGCACAAAATAAATAAATATTACATTCAATTAAATACAAAATATATACTTGTATATAAAGATATATATATATATATATATATATATATATATATAAGTACCAGTACAGTAATAAGTAGAGATAAATTAAACTTAAACTATCAAAGGGATAGAAACAACATAAAAATATGAATATCTACCCGCTCTTAGGCCTTATTGCAATAGTATGGAAGGTGACAAGAAGGTCTGTGGAACTTTCCCCAGCAATACATTATCAAAACACGAACTTCTCTATCCCTTTTTCCGAGATGGGGTAATTCTATTTAAGTAATACGAGTAATTAATTCTATAGCTGATTCGTTCCAGCCGTTTTTGAGCTGATGGACACCTAAATAGCGCTTTAACGGTATTCTGTTTTTAAGGTTCCGTGACACCTAAAAGGTACAAAAGGAACCTTTATGGTGAGACTCCGTTGTCCGTCCGTCCGTGCGTATGTCACAGCCTTATAACTTTAGCACCGTTAGAGATAAAGACATGAAATTTGGCACGAAAATAGCATAGATTTTTTCAGATATCACGGTGTAAAAAAATATGAATATTTGAAAATAAAAAAATTATCCTAAAAATACATTATGGGTATAAAATTGTAGATATCAAAAAGTTGATTGTAGAAATATATGCTTAAACTATATTTACTGGCACTGGTTTCGAGAATCTTCATAAACCACAAAAATATGTATGTCCCCCCATTATGTCCGAAACTGGTAAACCGAAACATATGAAAAAAATGACGATATATAGCTGGTCAATTACAAGAAAACTATAGCAATTTAAAAATAATTGAGCACAAATGAGAAAAATAAAAAACGAAGTAAAATAAATAAAACAAATATTTTATAAAAATACAATATGGATATCAAATTTTAGGTATTAAAAAGATGATTGTAAAATATATACAATTTGGTTATATTTAATTGCATTTATTTCGAGAAATCCTTGAAAAGCCACAAAAAAATTTATGTCCCCCCCTTATCTCCAAAACTGGTGGACCGAAAAATATGAAAACTATCGTGGTAATATGTGTTTACGTAAAGATTACAGGAAAAATAAAGCTTTTGAGAAATTCACGAAAAAAATAACAAAATTAAATCTGTCATCCACAACACGGAACCCTAGGTACGCGAGTCTGACTCGCAATTGGCCGGTTTTTTTAAAGACATGGCTTCTTAAATGAAATTCAAAATTAAAACACAGTCAGCACATAATAAAGTAACTACTATCTCGACCAAAACACTATCCGAACCAGGTAAAGGGAATACGAAATTATTTCTGAAATTTTGTTTATTATAAAAATACTTTCAGTTAAGGTCCACCAAGTCTCATCAAGGAAACCAATTTTACAAGCTGTAGAAAAAAACAGAGGTGTTGAAAGGCGCTTCTGTTCGTTTTACTACGAATTAAGTGCTTCAGTGAACCGGTTAATATAATTCAGTAATAAAAATAGAAAAATATAAGCGCCTTTAACTCGTTAGAATCATAACTTATAAGTTCCGAATTTATGTGGGAAATACGTTTTTATTGGCCAAGAATAACGATAAGCTCAGGTGATGAAGGCAAGCCCCATGTCATAAATGTCTAACTTACTCTCGTGCCTGACCTCCAAGTTATTTTTCCAAACTCTATCATAACTGTGTTTGTTCGAGTAAAAGTTTGCTCAGGACAAACTTATAAAGAACAAAATAGTTCCGGTTTACTTGGGTTATATGTCTATATAATTAGTTATTATTATTAAATTAGTAAATTTTCTTATGTCACAAAGAGACAATTTTAGTTTCATCATTAAGTTTTGTTACATCGTATTAACTCGCGGCCCCTGACGGAAGATTAGCGTCACAGTTCTGCTGTAGCATTTTGCTGAGTCAGAGACCTTTTTGTTGGCTGCATCTTATAAACTACCTCAGGCTGTATAATAAATAGTTTATTGTTTAGAGTATTTGGTTTTTTGTAATGGTGTAGCTCTCAAAATAAACGCCTTTTCTTTCTTTCTCCTTCTATAATATTTAATGAAACATTGAATATAATTTATTAAAAATTATTTTCAGATTCGTAGAAAAAGAAAGTAGCAATGAATTTGCAAAAACGACTAATATTATTAATAATTGTCGGTGAAACGCGGATGTACCGAGTATAGACTGATATTTGCATTTCACAGTTCACACTTGGGAATACCTCTGACACCGATCGGAGACTCATGCCCTGACGATAAATATATATCTATGTATTTTTAAATTTTCTCAATTTAAAGTGTTTTATATGACTCATTTCATTACATTAGTTTTGTTATTTCATCAAGAAAAATCGTAAAGGTTTATCTTTGCCTAATTAATTGTATTAAAATTTAAAACAAATATCACGTTTCAAACTTGCGTAATAATAAACACGCGCCATTTTCGAAAACAAAAAATTGATATTTTTCTTATACTATTTTTTTTTTCATTTTTTTCTATTTATTTGATAACTAAAAAGAAATATATATTTTACAATAATAAGGTGTATCAGAAACCTGTAAGGGTTTTTATGCACACCGTCATTCCCGTCTTATGCAAGAATATAGAAAATTAGATGTACAGGTAGTCTAAATAAATATTGATAATGCCGTAGAAAGATAAAGCCTTAAGGGTCGGCGCTCGTTGGAAATAAGTCCTGCTCCAACGCTTTTGATTTTTAACTCTCTATCTCGCTCTTGCCAATTGCCGCGCACGGAAAACCTCAGATATTTTGACTTTTTTTGCAACACTTTTGTGTAGTGTGGAAAAACTATAAATCGTATCGGAGAACAGTTTTTTTTTTAAATGTTGTCTGATGTGTTATCATAGTTCAGAAATATATTTTGTCATTGTTATGTCTATAATTAAATTACAATAGTGATAATGCGGCAAGACTTTTGGGGAGCTTTTCTTGAAACTCACGATTTTCTTCTGAACTCTCTATGAAAATTTACAGCAATTGTTTTTAATTATCTTATTCTTCATTTTAAAAAGTATACAGTGGTATTTATTTTGATAAGAATTTTTAATATTTACTATCATCTAGTGATAACGCTGAACCCTGTTTTTGCCCGATTTCCGAACCTTTAAGATATCGAAAACTACAAATTCTAAAAAACAGTTTAATTTATTAAATAAATTGTACATATGGATGGAATGCTGGTAGTCAGTGTATTTTAAATTATTATTACTATTAATAAAACAATTTTTACTTACAAGTACAATAAAGTCGATTCTAAAGGCTTTAACTTCAGTTTTAGTGCTGTCAAGACTTAAATTTTTCCAAAGTAATTTAGCTTCTGTTCTTCACACTTATGAACTATTTTGCAATGATGAAAATTTAGTTTTGACAGTAGTAAAACTAAAGTTAAAGCCATCGAAATCGGCTACATTTTACATTTACAAGTTACAAGTTACGACTTACAAGTTATAAGTCGAATCAAATTTGCATTCTCTGCAGGCAATAAATAAATTTGTATTTGTATTTGATTTTTCTATTAGTGTTTTTAGGGTTCCGTACCTAAAAGGTACAAAAGGAACCTTTATGGTGAGACTCCGTTGTCCGTCCTTCCGTATGTCACAGCCTCATAACTTTAGCACCGTTAAAGAAAAATACATGATTTTTGGCACAAAAATAGCATTAAACTGCCCACATATCACGGGGTACAAAAAATATGAAAAATTTGAAACTGTTCAAAATATTTCCAAAACAAAAGTGAGAAAAATAAAAAATATTATCCTAAAAATACAATATGTGTTTTAAATTGTAGATATTAAACAGCTAATTGTAAAAATATATACTTTTACTATATTTACTGGTATTGGTTTCGAGAAATTTTTAAAAAACCACAAAATGTGTATGTCTCCCCCCCTTATCTCCGAAACTGGTAGACCTAAAAATATGAAAAAAATGTCGATTATAGATCTTAACTGGCCAATTAAATTTGTGTTTTATAAAAATACAATATGGGTATCATATTGTAGGTATTAAAAATTTTGATTGTAAAAATATATAGTTTGGCTATAAACCATAAAAAATTGCATGTCCTTCCCCCTTATCTCTAAAACTGGTGGACCGAAAAATATGAATAAAATCATGGTAATAGATGTTTATGTAAAAATAACAGGAAAAATAAAGCGGTTGAGAAATTCACGAAAAAAAATGACAAAATTAAATCTATCATCCACAATACGAAGCCCTAGGTACGCGAGTCTGACTCGCACTTGGCTGGTTTTTTTGATGGCCAGGCTTACAAACGTCAACTCGTTTATACCTATTTACCACCCTGATATCAAAAAATGTAGCATTACCGCGACTAACTTTACATCACCTGTAATCGTAGGCAAAGGAAGAAATTAATTATTAAAACAGGTACTAATGCAAAACATACAAAAATATTTGAAAAATGTCGAGGTTAGATTTTTAGTTTTCGCAGTCAACCTTCAACGGGAAGGCCAAGTGGCGTGCGGGTGGAAGGACGATGTGACGTCACAGATACCAGCTCTTCGCACCACTGCGGCTATATACTTCAAGAAAATTGTAGGGCTAATGAAACAAGGCATATCTCCATCTCCAATTATTTCTTTTATTTTTAACTGTGTTTTTGAGTCATTGTGTTATTAACATTACCATAACGGGAGTTGCTGACCAAATAACACTCCGCCATATACAATTTTATTAGTGAAATACGAAGTGTATTTAAGAGCTGTTTAACAACCGGATTGTGAAAAACCCGCCTTTTTCTAATAAAACGAAATAGAACACTTAAACTCAAAATAAAAGGTAATCCAACAAAACCTTATTACCTATGTATTGTATAAACTGTCACCGCAAAATTTCCTTTAGTTTCTGTAAATTAGATTTTTTTTTCCATTTGTTTATAATTTATTTACTATTTATAATTTATTTGATGAAGATTTTACTATATTAAAGGGAATATTTGTTTTATTAATAATAAGATTAATTAGAGGAAGTCTTTTAATATGATTAATTTTTAATATGATTATTTATTACTATTGTACTAGGGATTTATTTTACTATTCTTCAAGCATATGAATAGATAAAGAAATGGGGAGCAGTAAAATTAGTCAATTTTAGACAATTTTCGTTACGGGGTCTACCTCAAAGACTAAAGTAGCTAAAAATTTGTTATTTATGTATATAATTATGTAGCATTATGCGGTATTTGAACAGCAAATACTGCAAATGCCGATTTATAATGTAGTTTTAGGGTTACGTCCCCGAATATTCAACCAACTTATATTTTATGACAGAAATAAATTTCTATGTTTGAACACTTGGCGATTTATCCATCGCAAGGAGATATAAATTAACATTATATCATTGCAGTATAGAAACGCAGAAATAAAAGTAAATCTGGATGTGAGGAGCTCTGAACTGGGATTCGAACCCAGGACCTCTCGCTTACCGGGTGATTGCTCTAAATTTACTTAATTTAAACTGGTTCAGAGCTCCTCACATCCAGATTTACTTTTATTTCTGCGTTTCTATACTGCAATGATATAATGTTACTCGTAACTTATATTTTGTTTCATACATTTGTATTTTTGTAAATTTGGTTTTAATTATTTTAATTATTATTTAAATGGTACGAAACCTTCAGCGCGCAAGTCCTAGTCGCACTTGACTGGTTCTTATTTTCCTACGGAATCCGAAAAGGGAAAATTAAAACCGTATTCCGGAGCAAAATTGCGTGCTCTTGCAACTCACGAGAGTACTCGGAGTTTGAGGACTTTGCTTTCAGAGCTTTGATTTTGTTTAAGTTCATGAGGCTTCAAGAGGGTCAAAAATATACTATTATAATGAGACTAACGAAATAAATCGTTGCCTTTGCTTTTGATTCTTCAAGGCAATATGTAAAAAAAATACGGGTGCTTGTTTTTTGTGTATTTCATGAAATAAACAAAAAATTTCAAAAAATTTCTGGTTTATGCATTTTGTATATATAATCTAGGATTATATTTTCGGAAAACGTGTTTGTGTACATTTTCCTCGATAGAAATAATTGTTGAAATGAGGTCTTTAAATACACTTTTTCTCCTCGTTTAACGAATAGAAACCATGTACAGAACTCAAACATATTTTAATAAATGGGTTTCGACAATATCTAGATATTTGATTTTGGAAATTTTGCTAGCTATTTTAGTTTTTTTTTATAAAAGTATAAAACTAACTTTTTTCCCCCTTCGCTCTGAATGCGCCCCTCTCGCACTAGGCGTTTTTTCGCTTGGAGTGACAGTGACAAAAATAAAATTCGCATAGCCTCTTAACACATTCGCGTCCTCGTTTTGCTACGGCCCGGCGTAGCAAGTGCTACGATCCCATAGTTTTCTCGCTTTGTGGACCCACTACGTGTCAGGGTTGATTTCACCACACACAGTTTACACACTTAACTGAGTTTAGAGCATTTTACCAATATGAACTAAACGCAGCCTAAGCTAAACGGAGTTTTAAATCTGAACGCCGTTTTTGCTCGGTTAAACTGAGTTCAGAGAACCTGCCTTCGGTGGATTGTCTTGCGGGTGATTTTTGCTACCTGAGCGACCTAAATCAGCGACTTGAGTCGTAAAACATCTGGCAACCCGCTGTGATTGCGGCGAAAACTTAGTTTACGTACACGGGTTCGAAGTGTAGCGGTGAGTTTGACTAAAACGAGATCTAGTTGAAAATTTGAACTCGGTGTAAGCAAAAACTTAGTTCATCGAACTCCGTGGTGAATGGTGAAATTGGCCCTTAGTCCGCGTCAAAATCAGTATTAACAGCCGTCGAGGTGAATACATACTTAAACTGCAATATTAGTAGACCTGTCTTTGAAGGCCAACTCCTTAAAAAAACCGGTTAAGTGCGAGTCAGACTCGCGTACCTAGGGTTAATTCATTTTTTTCTGTGAATTTCTTAGCCGCTGTATTTTTCCTGTAATTTTTATGTAAACACATATTTCCATGATTTTTTTAAATATTTTTTTGTCCATTAGGTTTGGAGGGTATACATTTTTTGTGGTTTTTTGAGGATTTCTGGGATAGATGCAAGTAAATATAGCCAAACTTTATATTTTCACAATCAACTTTTTAATACCTATAATTTGATATCCATATTGTATTTTTATTAAAAAAAATATATTACCATTTTTATATCTCTCATTGTGCTCAACTGTAATTGGCCAGTTATGATCTATAATCGTAATTTTTTTTCTTATTTTTAGGTCCACCAGTTTAGGAGATAAGGCAGACTCTTTTTTTGTGGTTTTTCAAATATTTCTCGAAACCAATGCCAATTAATATAGTAAAGATTTTTTTTTACACTGAATAATCTGAATATATCTACAAATTGATACCCGCATTGTATTTTTTGGATAATAATTTTAATTTTTCTCTCTTGTGTTTTGGAACCATTTTGAAATTTCTCAAATTTATTTTTACCTCGTGTTACGTGAGCAAATTAATGCAATTTTTGTGCCGAATTTTAAGTATTTATCTTTAACGGTGCTCAAGTTATGAGGCTGTGACATACGGACGGACGGACAACGGAGTCTCACCATAGAGGTTCCTTTTGTACTTTTTAGGTACTAGTAAAATACAAACAACAAGAAATACAAAATACATGATAGGCATAACACAGTTAATTTTAAGTTTAATACATTTCTTTATGTCATTACTTTTGAAAAAAAAAACCGGTGTCGTTTAATTAATGATTTACGTAAGAACTTTCTTATCCTTCCGAACGCCTGAAACGATTTTAATCATTCTTTCATCATATTATAAACAAATTAGACAGTCTATAAAATACTGTCCAATTTGTTTTTTCGGGACAATTGTTCTTAACCTTGGATTCTTAACAGTCATTTCGCAACGTTTTGTTATTTCGATATCGTTCCCGTCAATATTTGTACCGACACACATCGAGTTGTTCATTTAGGGTAGCGTTCCGAAACCAAACCCCTATCATCGAGCAATTCTAGTCGGATGAGCAATACGTTTCGGAACCGGTCATAATGGAACAGTCTTCGGACTAACTTTGGTGAGATTCGGAACGGACATAGAGTAATATGGTATCAAAAATATGTCAAAAGAAAAGTTTGGCGGGAAGACGAAAATGTTTAAATGATGGATGAGATTTTATCTACGATATTTTTTATTTTTCGCTTAAAACAAGTTATTGGCGGAACTAATGTTCGGAGAGACGTTTAAAGAAGCCAGATCAAATGGTTTTGAATTGAATTGAGAAAAGCTTGCTCATAATCAAGTTTCAGACTTGTAGGAAATAACAAAAAACAAATTCAAATAAAAATGTCGTTCTAGGCGAGAAAATAGGAATAGTTCTCATCTGTGAATTGAGATGTGTTCAAATGTTTAACACTCTTCAGTTCATGTTTTGTAATTTTTGATACCATGTAAACCTCAATAAAAATCATACGTCAAGAATCGTGCTTTTGACAGGAGCAATATATTCCCGGCGATTTTCGCAGAGCAAAATATTGGTCGCGTCAGTAGAAAAAATTGCTCGGGTTTGATCGTTCCAAAACGATCTCATTTGTGGTTTTGGAACCAGCATTGAGCTACTTTTTATCTGACAGATAGTAATATCTTCTACTTCATCGGACAACCTAAGGTGTTTCGGAACGCTACCTAGGTTACGTATGCGCCTTTGGGATTGTGCCGGTGTAGTTTTTCGACTTGAAACGAATGGTCCATTAATATAAATCTATCAAGATCGTGCAGTATTATAGAATCAATCCTTAAATTTTATCCCGTAAATTTTCATTTGGTAGTCGCCAGTTCTACCACTGAGCAGCTGTCCATCCGTGGTAGTTCCGACTTTGCATATTACCTTGCTTCCTTTCCTGATAAAACTTAAGAGTTATTTATGTGCTGCTGTGTCGTTAAACGTGGAGCTCTTTTCGTATAAATAAGCTCTTTTATATAAATAATACGCGCGGGGTGTCGAGCGATATGATGTTAAGGTGGCCAAAAGAAAACATAGAATTTATATCAGATTGGGTCTGGTAACCAGCAGTTAGAAGCGGTTTCGCAGCTGGATTGTGAAAAACCCGCCGCGAAACAGAACACTTAAATTCAAAATTCACTCAATAGTTAGAAACCAATGGAAACTTTGCGATGACAGCATATACAATACATAGGTTTTGTTTAATAACTATTGAGTGATTTTTTTATTTAAGTGTTCTGTTTCGATTAATTGGAAAAAGGCGGGTTTTTCACAATCCGGCGGTGAAACCGCTCTTAAATAATTTTCCTCTAATCTGACCCAGCGAGTGATGCAATATCCATAAAGATCAATCCAGACCCATAAAGATCAATAAATATTTCTGATCAAAAATCAATATTTTGCGTAGTTTATAATTTATAGCAAATGGTGTACTAAACAAATACTAAAATAAAATAAATAATTGTAGGTTTCATCTTCATGTGTTTCATCCATCCATCCATCAGACTGTCTTCGTCCACAGCTGGACATAGGCCTTTCCAAGATTTTCGTACTATTGGCGGTCCTCCTGGAAGAAATGCCCATACTCTAGAGATGTCAATAATGGTTGAAATGGTTTACTGGTTAATAGTTAATTGATAAAAAAATATTGATAGTTTTATTGTTTGAAAATATTCTCCTATTCTATAATTTTTTCACTCCCACATACCTACCGTAATGGTTTCAAGTAGGTTATTGTGCAAAACAAAGTTCCCATTCAACGGAAAACAACAACGACGCGACGACGCGACTTTGTTTTTCAAATAACACAGCAAAACTAACCTAATAATCAACCAATAACTAATCGAAATATGTGTAAAAAATATCACTTCCTTTTGCTAAGAATAAGATATCCCAATCAGTTAATGCGTTTTATCGTAAGAGAGATAGAGCATACAATTAAATGCACGTAATGGAATCAATATTTGTAATTACTCGCTGGATGCAAAACAACACTACGTTGCCCCAAACGAAAATAAGCGCGTTGGTCACATTGTCAATTTTCTGCCGGAGAAGTTGAAATTATATTTTTATTCGATAATGTTAAATTTGTTTATTGAATATCATGGTCCATTTTCAATATTCGTTAAATTTAATGGTTGATGGTTATATTCATCATCTCTACCGTACTCACACAAGCTGGGCAGGCGGGTTGGTGAACGCGGTGCCGAAACCCTCGCATCACAGTGACCCCGATGCCCGTCCCCAGTCTTGTTTATAAAAATCCATCAATCGGTCCCAGGCACGGTGGGCCACCTGGTATTACCTGAGAGCTGTCCTCTTACTCTGCCATGAATAACTTCAGGGGTGTTTGCGAGTAAGATGTTCGTACCTCCACAGTCGAGCTCGGCATCATCTCTATCACCTAGGCTGGCTACATGTGTATCGTTTAAATAAAAAAAAAACACTTTACCCAGCCTTTGAAAGACTTTTCCTTGAAAAAATAAGCTGGCTTCTTTCAAGGTTTGCAGTTATTTGCATTTTAATGAATATTCCTTACGTTACGTTGCTAGTAGCTTTGTAGAAAAAGTGTTTTTCTACAACTTCTTGAGTTTACGATTACCGAACTTGTCGATATCTATTTATAGATATCGACAAGTTCGGTAGTCGTAAACTCAAGAAGAACCTTTTTCTATTCCGTGTCAGTGTGAAGTTCCGTATTTGATCGTCAGAAAAAAAGTAACAGGAATTATGTAAGTACTTATGCACTTAAGAATCATTGTAGCACTGTAGCGTTAGTTCCGATTTTGATCACGACCAGTCCACGCGCCAACATATCCTTTTAGCACTGTATTTACTTAAAAAACGTCATAGCGGTCTTCAAATAAAGTCCCCCCTTTCAGGGGAATGTTCTCTTTGTGGATCTGCTCTCATTGTAATCTGAGGATTGAGTCTCAGTAAAAATTTATTACTTTTTTGCTTTTAAATAATAAATACTGCTTTCGTCGGTGCTGCCTGTAGAATTCTTTGTTAATTATTCTGAAGGCTTTAATTTTAAAACCAAATTCTTTATTGCAAATTCGCGCCGAAGTGTTCGGAATAGACTTAATTACTGTGGAAAAGTTCAAGTTTTGACAGCACTTAAAGTAAAATTAAATTCCGTAAAACTTTTGGTAAAAAACCCTTTGATTTACGTATTTTTGGGGTTTGTTACTATGATATTATTCAAAATTCATGATTTTTACATATATCTAGACAATTTTGATGGACTCAGCCTAAAATATTATAAAAGCATTGCATAGACATACCACTATTTGGTGACAGCGTTTGTATGAAGGTTTGCCCGTGATGAAATGTTACTACCTGTCCAACACAATAAGGCCAATGGCAAAAATTTTATTAGCTTTTGATAGAAGCAATCATTGGTTGGCTCGTTGGTCTGTCTATGTGTATTGGACAGGTAATACTATTAAATCGCAGCATAACAACAGATAAAATTAAATTTCAAAACAAGATACGATATTTATTTCGATTAGGTTACGTTTATATTTACCTTTTACATATAATTATATAGGTAAATACACATAAATGAGACACAATTATTATAGGATAACACAATAGAGTCCAAGATATATTTCGGGCCCCACTGGGTCCGGCATCAGTTGGAGTAATAATGGTGACAGGATGACAGATGATATTTACAAGATGACAATGAGAATAATACAATAAAAAAATAAAAAATATTAAAAAAGGAAAAGCTACTTCCCTAAAAACTAAACTTTTTGATTGACGTGAAGATGTGTATGTGGTTGGGATAGAAACAGAGGGTGTTTGTGTGCGTGTGGGAGGATTTGTGTGGTGGGTTGAAAGATAATGTTAAATTGTGTGTGTCTGTTTTAAGTATAGTCTATATGTTATGCATGATAAAAAACTGTATTTACCTACTGGAATGTCGACTCTGCCCTGCATTCTAATAATAATAGTAATAATAAAATTCTTTATTGCACAAGATAAAATCATCGTACAAAGGCGAGCTTAATACTAATTAGTATTTTCTACCAACATTCTATGTAGATGAAACGAGAACTTCATATCCGTATCAACCAACACAGATTCACAACAAAAACACATAATAATACACTACACATCCCAACTCATACCCGCCTACACAGCAAACCATTCGACGACTGCTTCACCGTCCGCATTATAAAATCATTTCACCCACCACTGACTGATATTCAGCTAAGGACCTGGAAGTCGTCTTACATCTGGACGCTTGGTGCTCATTACGGCTCTGAACTAAACAGACAACTCTGACTTACAGACAGACCAAACCTATACGAAAAACATTACAAACACCTGACTCAATCATTATATTACTCAATCATGACAAAAATCAATCATTCTAGACTATACTTAAAACAGACACAATTTAACATTCTTTTTCAACCCACCACACAAATCCTCCCACACGCACACAAACACCCTCTGTTTCTATCCCAACCACATACACATCATCACGTCAATCAAAAAGTTTAGTTTTTAGGGAAGTAGCTTTTCCTTGTTTAATTTTTTTTATTTTTGTATTGTATTATTCTCATTGTCAGCTTGTAAATATCATCTGACATCCTGTCACCATTACTACTCCAACTGATGCCGGACCCAGGGGGGGCCCGAAATATTTCTTGGAATCTATTGTAATATCTTACAGTAATTGTGTCTCATTTATATATGTTTACCTTCATAATTGTATATCAAAAATTTAATAACATATTACGTAGTACTAAATAGTTCAAAATAGTTTTTAGACCTTTTGCATAAGCATTTGGAAAAAGTCGCTGAGAAGAAAAGTGGGTGGCATTTATGTTAAATAAGGCTTTAAGTTAATATTACGCACAGACATTCAATCAATTTATTAAATGTCTGTGATATTACGATATTTTATTACAGAGGGCAAGCATACCTTAATGACAGAGGACTTTGTTCTCTGTAAGGAAAATACGAAGAAATATCAATCAGGAAATACGGCAACAAACCGGAAAGAGAACACCCGTGGCGGAAAATTTTCTGCGGAGTCGGCAACCATGAATCTACAGTAATTCTATCTACGTATTTCGATAAATAGGGTGAGTTTACACTGCGAGCATTCCAGTAGTTGGTGCATGAAAAGAGAGTAGTCATAGCTTATAAATATTTAAAATATCATCACGGTGTCAGAAGTGTTTCCGAATGTGGACTATCAATAAAATAGTTAACATTCGTACATCCTCTAAGCATTATCGCCGTACTCCAGGCAAAAATAAGTTTATGTTTGTAGTTTATGCTATAAGGGCGAAAAGGAATAAATTACGAAGACAATTGTTTTAAACGAGTGTTTTAAACGTAACCGAGTAATTTATTGCTCTTACGGCCGTGTATCATACTACGTTTTTCAATGCATAGTGTGAGGAAATAAAACAAATATAATCTTGTGAACTTTAAACTATGATTGGCTCAAAAGGACTGTATCCAGAGCCATTAAACAGTGGAAAAAAAGTATAACATTAATGGTACACAGGAAAGGTTGCAAGTCAGCGAACTTCTCGTAAAAAAAATAATAATAATAAAGCCCTAGGGCAAAATAATCGACTTTCTGTTCGTTTTTGATGCATAAAAAGTGGGCCTTTATTAGCACTTGCATTGAAAAAACACTAACATATTGCCTCAATATTGCACAAAACCTAATAAATACAATATTTTTAAGATAAAGAATTTTACTATTATTTTTATTACTATTACTCTGGGCACAAATACTTGTTTTTTTTTTCTAGAGAGGAAATAAAATAGTGTGTCTGTAATGAAACAAAATCTTAATGAGATTGTTTTATTTTTAATAATAAACATAAACCTTTTGCTTGATTCGGTTTAGATAACCAGGTTTTAGGGCTCGAATCTACGTTAGAAGTTTTCATCTATTTTGTCGGGGTTAGGAAATTTACGAGTCTTTCAACAAAAAGTCAAGAATAGGTGTGAGAACAAGTGAAGTGAAGCGAAACGAGGAAGAACATTTTAGGTTGACATGTAAATTAATTTGGGGGGCTGAGCGAAGCGGAGCGGAGCGGGGTGATGATATTTTAAAAGTATTCATTCTTGTTTATCAAGCAGACGTTTTACATTGCCACTAGTGGCACTTCCAAATGTGAAAATCGGTTAGTATTCACAAATATTTTGAGCCATTTATGTAATATTTAACAAAAAATATAGTCGAGGTATTTTTTTTTTTTACGAAAAATGTTATATGAACCCATTTTTTACTAAAACCACCTTCCCATATTCTATTCTGTATGTACTCTTGAAAAAAAAAAACTCTAGAAAAATATCGTAAATACATACCGATATATACCTACAGTATTTACTTCAGCATTCTGCGGCTGGTAAATGTATGTAAGTGTAAATACTTAACGTACTACCTTCAAAAGCTCGGAGAAATAACAAGAGAGTCGTCAACCCTAAGCTTTTGAACGTAATTGCTCTTCTGTGAGAATAAGTCCTGAGACCTCGAGTACCGAAACCATTGTTGATTTTTGCTGAGACTCACTTCGGTCCACTCGAGATGTTTCCACTTGAAGTGGAAACCAGCCTTATGTTATTCCGACTGAAAGGAACAGACGTTGTTACATCTTCACAGAACCAGTATTATTTCGTTTCTAAATACAATCAATTATTATTTTACAAATGGAAATGAGCAAGATTTTGAGAGTTCTATAAACAAACGGAGGAAAGGATGAACTCTTATACTTTGATTAATTTAGTGAAGATTCGTAACGCCCTTACTCGACTGATTCGAGAAATGGAACAGGTAATTCGTACTATGTTGCAATTACCATCAGCGAATGAGATTGACGAAACAAGACTTTTGAGCGTGCAAGACAGGATATTGCTTGGTCGGCTCGGATCGTTACAAAGCCGAGAGAAAGCGAGCTGAGCCGGGTGGTGAAGTCTAGTGTGATTACAGAGCCACAATCTTATTTGTTCCGGTAGCAAAGACTGCCACGTAGTGACAATCGAAGCCATTTTAGTTTGGCCCACCGGAACAGATAATTTTGTGCCTCTTTACGTGACGCGGCATGCAAGCGAAAGACTGTCGTCGCTAGCGCAACTGAACTAATCGCACACATTCATGTTGAATATTACCGTCCTTTTCTGCAAATGGCGAAGTGTAAACAAAACAAACAGAAAGTAATTTAAGGAAATTTTCTGGTTTTGTGTACTTACAAGTGGAAGGTGATGCCATGAAATTTGTTTTTTGTCCTTGAGTGATTTGTACACCCGATAAATGCACATGGAGGCATATCTGCAGGTTTTTTCTGGAGTTTATAGCACAGGTAAAGGTGTTTTCAAATACGTGCACACAAACGCCGCCTGGAATGCTACTAACCAAAGATAGGCCCGCTGGACCTGTATTTGTGGATCCAACCTCGTTGTGGTTATACCGCATCTTCACTAAATTAATCAAAGCTCTTATAGCGAAGTTTTGTCTGAATGTTTGTTTTATCAACCATAACGGTTGGAAAATTTTGGAATTTTGGAAAATCTTTGTATCTTTGTAAGTTAGCTTTTAACTCGTTACCTCCATAATAAATTATATTATTTTAATGTATCGTAGACTCCAGGACCAAGACAAACCAAACATGGTTTCATGATACTGAATAATGTTAAAATATTGTACTTGTAACTAAAAAAAAAAAAAAAAAAAAAAATAGTTACTCAAAAACGGCTACGTTGATTGAGTCGAAATTTGGCATGCAAGATAGTTTTTCTAGGACTCTGGGAAAAACAGGGCAAAGGCAGAACAAAGCTGCCCAGTTAAAGGTCGTTGGCGCAGGAAGAAAGAAATCTTAAGTTAGTATAGAAAAGAGAATAATTTATTTTTGCCCGCGTCATTCTAGCTCTCAACTAAACTTTCCTCAGGTGCGGTAGTGCTTTGCCAGCTTGCAGTTTTGCTTTGTTTGAAAGCTACTTAGTTCAAGGTCGTTGGCGAAGGTGGAAAGAAGCCTTGAGTTAGTATGGAAAGGAGAACAATTTTTTTTTCGCGCTTCTTTCTACCTCTTCTAGGTGTGGTAGTGCCAGCTGGTAGCTTTGCTTTGTTTGTAAGCCAACTGAAAATAACATATTTTAATTGGCATCAAATATTACAAGAAAATCATCTCGTACCTTCTATGTATCAGGAAGATCTAGCAGAGAAAGCTTATGATTTCCATCTTAGAAATCTTGAAGAAAAGTGGTATTGTGCTGTTCAGATCCTGGAAGCTAGACCTTGTATTTACTTATAAAGATCATGACTACATTGATAAAATTGATAAAAACCGTATACTTTAAGGTAAAGGTAGAAATGGAAATGGATTAAAATAAAACTTTTTGATTATTGTATTATATATATTCGTAGTTTTGTGACAAATGTGTGTAAATCACGTGTTCAGCAAACTTTTGTATAAACAAGTTTTTCCAAGAGCCTCCAATCAGGGAAAAATTTATTATTTTACTTTAAAGAGTTATGTTGTATAGAAAGCAATCGATCTTTATAATTTTTTCTTTATGTTTAAATTTCATCTTATATTCTTAATTCTTACCATTATGCAATTATTATAATCATTAATGGTAATTGTAAATTATTGTAAAATTTGGACTTACACGACCGCTGATATATTGCTGATGAAAAGTATGGCACGCCATACTTTTCGTCGGCAATATATCAGTGGCTGGGTTGTATGTCTGGTAAATAAATAATTTAATTATTGTACACTAGCTTTTGCCCGCGGCTTCACCCGCGCTAATTTAGTTTGCACTTTAGTAGCCTATGTCACTCTCCGGCCCATAAACTATCTCTATGCAAAAAAATCATGTCGATTCGTTGCTCCGTTGCTGCGTGAAAGAAGAACAAGCCAATAAACCAACAACCACCAAACCGACAAACCACATCACTTTCGCATTAATAATAGGGGTACGGATACGTAAGCACATAAGCGACTTACCACATAAACGAAATGACTCCAATTAATATCCGGCCAATTTAATAATAGGTACACTAAAACTGTCAATGGAACAAAAGCTATTCACAGAACAATGGAAAGTTGTAATTTATGATGTAATATAATTTATTATTATCTATTTTCATAAAAAGAACCGCACCACTCCCGATAACTCGAATTATTAATAACATGTTGTCGGCGTAGCTAGACGGGTCGTGAAGCCGGAACTTACGGAATGGTTGACGGTTCCGTACCTGAAAAACATAGGATATATAATATATTCCGTACTAGATGTGCCCGCGGCTCTGCTCGCGTTGATAATGTAATTATAATTATTAAAAAAAGTAAAACCTTGAAATACTTGAATCATAGAAAGGAGAAGTTTTGTAAGTGAAGTTGGTTAGAGATAAGTAAGAGATAATCTCTGGAATTAATTAATTAATATAAAATTAATTCTCTGTAAGAATGGTTTGATGTTCAATTTGCGTTTAAAGTTGCGTTGTATGATGATACGTTTTTTCAAACCCAAAACAGTATGAACGGCCGTTTAGACATGCAAGGGAGTGATTTTTCTCTTTCGACCCTGACTACGCCTTTTTGAGTATTTTTCCGTCTCAAGGTATCGCTTCCATACTGAGGTCAGTTCCTACAAATGCCATATCTGGCATAATGACCTTCAGACAGATCTGGCCTTGATCTGGCATAATGACCTTCTAAACCAAATTAACATTCACTTTAATCAATAACAACACTCAGAAGACTTGGTCTTTTGTATTTAAAAAGTTAAGAAAATTCAACGGCGTCACTTTGTTTTTAGGTGTATAGACTCTTGGCCACCATATCAAGAACTACTAACAAAAACGCTGATGCTCTTCTGTTTTTTATTTTTGTGAAGAATGTCACTTTAATATTTAGTGGCCAGTTATAATTAAAAACCTAAGTAAAAAGTTTTATTCCACTTTGAAATCTTATTCCCCTAATTGTTTTGAGCAGTATATAATATTTTCTTATTCAGAAAGCAAAATGTATCTTCCAGCTTTTTCTTGAATAAACTGATAGTACAACAGTCACCAAAGAACCAAAGTCATCGACATAGCCTCTAAGATAAGCAAGCTGAAGTGGCAGTGGGCTGGCCACATCAGCCGAAGAACCGATAACCGATGGGGGAGAAAGGTTCTCGAGTGGAGACCACGAACCGGCAGACGCAGTGCAGGACGCCCACCAGCTCGCTGGACTGACGATCTAAAAAAGATTGCCGGTAGTGGCTGGATGAAGATGGCCGAGGATAGAAAAATGTGGCGGGCCTTTGGAGAGGTCTATGTCCAGCAGTGGACCGATATTGGCTGATGGATTGGATTGGATTGGACAACAGTCACGAATATAATGAGGAGGAGCATTCTAAAGCCTGACTGCTTGAACATGTGTAATAGGTACTAGGATTGTATTGTCACGTACTCGTTTAGACAACGATGTAGACGGACCACTGTGGAGTCGTAGCACTTGCTACGTCGTAGCAGTAGGCTACGCGAACACGGTGTCTTCTTGAGACCTCACTCCGGCATTCGAGAGACATATTATTATTAGCTGTCGCCGAAATAGTATCAGTTATTTGTTTAGTTTTATTTTTACGCATATACCTATATTATATGTATGTAAGTAATTAAAGTAAATACCTATAGATTTTAATTATTTTAGATTTTAGGTTTCCTTTAAAAGGTTTTTAATTTTAGGTGACCTTTAGTTAAGTTTTTGAATGATATTTAGGTTATTAGTTAAGTTTCTTGTTTAGTAAAATTTGCATAATATATACATCTAATCTTTTACTTTTTGTACATTCACATGAATATGTGTATATTCAACAACACATTACAACATACAGAACATATCTTGTGTACAAAGGCAGCACTTATTGCTGATAGCAATATCTCTCAGGCAACCTTAATTAAGACAACCTATATTATAAAAACTGAAAATATATTTCGGTTCTGATCTGGTCCCTGCATCAGTTGAGTATCCAAATCGGATATACCATGTTATTTTGGGTTTTTAAACTGTTGGAGTCGTGGTTGGTTTTTAATTCAAAAATTATTTAAAAAAGGGGAATTTGAACCTTGGTTGCGATAACAGACCGATTATATACCACATGAATCAATTAAGTCTCCATAAATATTTGTACAACATAGGGCAAAATTAGTGGCAATGTCATGAAAAATAAATATGGATCCCAAAAATAATATCAAAAAGCTCTCCTGATAACGTGACATTCACGTGATAGAGAGTGACGTCATTATTTACACATTACAGTAGCAGAACTACTGATAGTGACGGAGTTTCAGAATTAGTAATCCCACCAAAAACATTTCATGTAAAGTAGGTTACCAAGACTCACAGGCTCATAACG
The DNA here is from genome assembly GCA_934047225.1 of Ypsolopha sequella. Classification (NCBI taxonomy): domain Eukaryota; kingdom Metazoa; phylum Arthropoda; class Insecta; order Lepidoptera; family Ypsolophidae; genus Ypsolopha; species Ypsolopha sequella. The sequence continues at coordinate 11,477,406 of OW204002.1, read as the reverse complement.
TTTTCTCTGTTAAAAAGTTATCGGATCTCATATTGAGCAAAGCCCCTAACTCTACAAGGCCTTACTTTACAAGCCCTAACTCTACATCTTGGTCAAAAATTATGGCTTGGCCGTTTCGCGAAGTCACTGGTCTTAAATGTTGTGTCATGTAATAGTTCCATGAAACGGTCAATCATACTTTTTGATCAAGCTTGTAGAGTTTAGGGGCTTGGCTCTACTTGGATCTCATAACTTTTTAACAATGATGTGTTACTCGTTCACGCCCTTCTTACTGAACCGATAGGGATGAAACTTTGCCTTCAGCCTTGCCAGTGACAATTTAGCAAAGGATCTATTCAGAGAATCAAGAAGTTTCGTTCGGAAACGCAACTCTGCATTCTGCCTCACCTCATCAAAGACGCTTTAGCAGAGGATCAATTCAGAGGACAAGAAAATGTTTCGTTCGAAAACGCAGCTCGGCCTCCATCTTTGCCAAATATCCTAATAGGATGGTGTGAGTCTGTGTATGTTTCTGAAGGGTAGTAAATTTATTGGAAACAAAGATCAAGTGTCTTTCACACCCTTACGTTAATACGTAAAGTACCCGGCAGTAAATAATGCATATCGGCTATCTTCGGCTTCGTAGAGCACCGTCTCTGTCACCGGACTGTTAGTGCTTCGTGCGACAGAGATGACGCTACGATACGATGTGCATTATTTATTTACTCCTGGGACGTGGTCTCTTTAAGTCGAGAAAATAATACGTGTTTATTTAATTTTTTCATTTATTACACTTTTTGTACCTTTACAACACCTTTATTGTACCTTTATTAATTTACAACATATTTTCACATAAAAGACAGACATTGTGTACAAAGGCGGCACTTATTGCTATTAGCAATATCTTCCAGACAAACTTTGGGTGAAATGAAAAAGATGTTAATAATAAAATTTATTAAAATGAATGTGATTTATGGCATAGTTTGATGTAAATTAGACTTTTCCAGCAAAGTTGTGTTATTTTATGCATTACTTTGTAAATGATCCTGCGCAACAACTTTAAAGCGTGTTTATAGATGATGTGCACGATCATTCCAAACGTAAAGCATATAATAACACAACTTTGCTAGAAAATCCTAGATAACATTAAACTATAGTCGTCAAATACTCTAACTCATATTAAATTTATTTAATATTTTTTATTTAAAATTAAGATAAACAATCATAAGTTTTGCGTTTGGGAACGCGATCTGTCGCTTTAACCTTAATAAGAAATTAATTTGTAAGATGCCGAGCCACTATCTGGACTGCGATCTATTGTTTTAGCGATCATGAATAATGAGAGGGTTAATAAGAATTCAATATTTCGTTCTGTTATACGGGAGGCCCAGAAAGACTTAAAAAAAAAAAAACGAAATTTTACCACTAATACTTTTATTGGGATTAAAACAAAAGAAAACTTAAAGAAAATATCACAATGGAAAATAGTATTAAAAACGGTAGATCTGAACGGGACAGAGGTTTCAGTGGAACTGACTGGAGAGAGGAATATGAATCTAAGTGAAACTGATAAAATGCTGGCAAAGTGAAATATTGGAAAGAAAAATTGAAAACCCTGATTTGGGTACAAACTTGAGGTATAACATATTTGCGTATATTTGTGTACTCTAAATAAACAAGTGCTCTAAGTAAATAAATAATGCTTTAATAAATATATAATATGCCTCTATTAGCTTTTTATTTAGAAGTACACATATATAACTTTAAATATATATAAGGTCTTTCAATTTAAATGGAAATTTATTTAGGAGGTGATTCAATATCGTTAATACATCACATTCCACTGCAAAGCACTTTTTTTTGTGACAACTTTTTTTTCACTTCTCAGTACAAAGTGGTCCGATCAGCTGACTCAGTTTGTATGGACAAGTGAAGAAAAAGTTCGCGCAAAAAAAAGTACATTGCAGTGGAATGTGATGTATTAACGATACTGAATCACCTCCTGAATTACTTTCCATTTACATTGAAAGATCTTATATAATAAATAAAAGAAAATTTAAAACTTGAAATATATTTCGGCCCTTTAAAGTTATATATGTGTGCTTCTTAATAAAAAGCTAAATAAATAATGGAAATAGAAACGTTTCAGAATTATTAAGATAAAACATAATCCCTGACTCGACTAAACGTACAATATTCTTGGACAAACAATTAATGAGCTCCTCTAATTTAAAGGGAAAAACAGTGTCAGCTAAACTGCTTGTGTACAACCTTAAAAGCGCTGCGAACCACTGTTTGAGTACCGCTGGTGTAGACAAGTGTCCAGTGGTTCTCAAGGTATAACCCGAATCAAAAGACCTTGGGAATAGAAATGACTACCGTTCTATTCACCTCTCACTTAAACACTATCTCTGTCTATATTCGCACATGGAAATACAGATAGCATTAAAAACAAATAATAAATTGTCGATCGCTCAAATGCCATACAGCAGGGGTGGCCAAGAGGTCGACCGCGGTCTTCCGGTCGACCGCGTTTACGTTTACGTTTAGTCGAGTCAGGGATTATGTTTTATCTTAATAATTCTGAAACGTTTCTATTTCCATTATTTATTTAGCTTTTTAATTTAAATGATAAAGACGAAAAAATTATAATTTTACATTTTCTCTATGAATGCAATAAATACCAAACATCGTTCTCACTTAACAGAGACCCATTTTACTTCCTGTTTGCGCATCGCAGTTAGCTTTTACGCTGCCCAATATGATAAACTTTTAGAGCATATGCAGTGTCAAATATCCACCCCAAGACGCAAGGCAAAGTGAAAAATGAGAATTTTGTACTTCCAACTTATAAATACTTACTTTACTAACTTATCGCAAAAGTTGTTTTTCCTGCTTTTAAACCCTGCCTTGCAGTCGACCGCATGAAATATTTTTGAACACAAGTAGACCTCACAGGTCAAAAGTTTGGCCAGCCCTGCCATACTGTGACGTAAATATGTCAGATATGCGTTTGGTTGACGCAGACATTTTGAATGTCAAGGTCTTTTGACTCAGGTTATATGAGCGTTTATAAACACAGGAGATAACTGTATAAACTGTATATATAAATAAGTGTATAAACTCGTGTATAGCTTTGCCACCAACGCGAAATATCAAGTTTAAATTACATTTATGTAATAGTTGAACTTTAGACTCGGCGCTTTTCTCATGTCAAAGGATTTATTCTACATGCTAGTAACGGGTATAAATTTAATTTTAATTAAGGCGACAACTATTGTCGGTGACCTTGGGTGTTGGCGTTTCACTCTCTCATACGACTCGTCCCGCACTGATATCTCTGTCGATTGAGGGGGATCAATCTGCGAACGTACTCAATAATACCTAAACAAATTAATTACAGTTATTATGACTAAGACTCTTACAAAGTAATCAAGAGAAGTAATTTGTTGTAATAATATCTTCAATAAGATTAAGTTTCAATTTCTTTCATTCAATACTTAATTAAATTGGATCGTAGTCCTAATTTGTTATAGTATTTATTTAATAAAAGTTCTTGGTAAAAACTAAAAATACTATATAGGCGTTCTCATTCCAGATGTTCTGAAGTTGATCATATATATTTTTTTATTTTTATGATTTCGTAACCAAAGGGCAAAACGGAGCTCTATTAGTGTCACTCTGCTGTTCGTTTGTGTGTCTGTCCGTCTGTATGTCACCTGAAAAATCTCGTATAGATATCCGAAATTTTGATGTATTTTAGCGGGGGCTCCATACATGAAAAAGGAGACCATTTTTTTTTCATCCCATCTCTTCGAGAAAAGGCGAAGGGTTCCTCGATACGTGTGTGCAAAATGGGTCAAAATGACTTTTGATTTTGGAACACTATTTAATTAAAAAGTTTCAACACAATTCGTTTCGACAAAGTCCTGTCCGGTAATAAAAAAAGTGCACCTGCCGACGCGGCATTGGGTAAACAAATTTAAAAAAATGCGCGGGAACTTCTTATTCGTTTTTTTATTACTTTTTATCGAAATATTACAGACAATTTTAATTTGATTCATACAAATTTAAAAAAAGATGAGTTCTAGCAGTGAAAGTGAAATATTAACATTATAAAGTTTTCTCATAGAGGGGGATGAAAAGTAAAGTGTGCCACACGGTACCAAAATTATGTACTTTGAATCCCTCGCTACGGTTAGGATTCTACTCTAGAATCCTTCGCTTCGCTCTGGATTCATACAATCGCTCTCGCCCTATAAACATTATTTTGGTCCCTTGTGACTCAATCTACTATTTCTTGGCATGTGGAGTGTCATTGTCTAAAACTCATTGAGTAGAGAATAAATGTATTTATATTTCTTAATCTTCAAAGATAAATAAATGGGGGGCTATCAAAGTTGTCAGTTTTAGACAATTTTTGACACGGGGTCTAACTCAAAGAACAAAATAGTTATTAGGAATTTGTAATTTTTGTGTAATTACCATATGCTGTATTTAAACAATAAATACTGAAAACGCCGTTAAAGATATTGTCAGAAAGTTTACTTTGTTCGCTTTCGGTATTAGTGAATTTTCATGGTTTTTCTGGATATTCTGAAAAAGCATTTGATGTAGGTATTTTTTGTCTTGACAACGGAAAATAAACCAAATTTCAGACACTAAAACTCAAGCCACTTGGACAAAATACGTATTTATTACTTAGAAAGGCGTAATTTTCAAAAATAAAATCTATCGAGTGAAATGTGTCCAATTAGGTAATTGTCTTGACAACGGAACTAGGTGAATAAGCCGGGTGTGGAAGCAAATCATAGCTCAATTCTTGAAATTTGGCCATAGCAGTGACGCACGTATGGACACGCGCGTTGTCTTGGTGACAAATGATTTTTTTCTCCCTAGTCCGGGTCTTTTTTCATGAATGCAGTTTTGTAATCTGCTTAGCAGGTTAGCGTAATACTCCTCAGTGATGGTTTGTCCTTTTGGGAGGTAGTCAATCATCAATATACCCTTCGTATCCCAAAAAACGGATGCCATGACTTTTCCAGCAGATTTTACGGCTATTGCTTTCTTTGGAGCCGGACATCCTGCCCCAGTCCATTGTTTCGACTGAATTTTTTATTCCGGTATGTAGTGGTGGACCCATGTTTCATCTGTGGTCACAAACCGCCGCAGAAAATCAGCAGCATTGCTTTTAAACCGGTTCAAACATTCTTGAGAAATTTGCATGCGAACGCGTTTTTGATCTATTGTGAGCAATCGCGGCACCCACCTTGCCGATAATTTTTTCATGTGCAATTCTTCAGACAAAATGTGATGTACCCGTTCCTTAGAGATGCGCACAGTGTCGGCTATCTCGGACAGTTTCAGTCTTCGGTCGGCTAGAACGATTTCGTGAATTTTACCTGACACTTCTGGAGTTGTGACACTTTTTGGCCGACCTGATCGATATTCGTCTTGGATGCAGGTCCGACCCCGTTTAAATTCAGCTACCCAATTTTTTACGGTTGCATACGATGGAGCATTTACACCTAAAACAGCTTTCATTTCATCAAAAATCTCTCCTCCCTTCAATCCTTTCATATTCAAATACTTAATGACAGCTCTTAACTCTATTTTATCCATGTTGTAAAAATCCACAACTACATTTTTTTAAATGACTGTCGCCTAAAAAGTGACAGCAAAATGGGCGGGAAAAATTTATCACTGGCTGCCAGTAAACCAATGAGTTGATAAATAAAAAGTTTTTTCAATGCATGTGCTCGTAAAGGCCCACTTTTTATGCATCAAAACCGAACAGAAAGTCGATTATTTTGCCCTAGGGCTTTATTATTATTTTTATTTTTTTACAATGGTTGGCTAACCTGCAGCCTTTCCTGTGGACCATAGATGTTATACTTTTTTTCCACTGTTTAACGGCTCTGGATACAGTCCTTTTGAGCCAATTATAATTTAAAGTTCACAAGATTATATTTGTTTTCATTTCCTCACACTATGCATTGAAAAACGTAGTATGATACACGGGCGTAAAAGCAATAAATTACTCGGTTACATATAAAACACTCGCTACGCTCGTGTTTTAAATCGTCCTCGTAATTTATTCCTTTTCGCCCTAGTAGCATAAACTACTATTATATAGCCACAGAACAATAAATAGGGAAGGCTTACCAAATATCATCCCGCCTACGTATGAAGGTCAGAAAAAACTAGTAAAAACTTACATCCAAATAAATACATTTTTACTCCTAAATGGGAAATTGTTCACCAAAATTTGACACTCTATTTTACACTAAAACGTTAGGTACTTATTAAGTTTACGTTAGTCAACTTGATATCAAAAATGATACAGTTTTTTCAAAAATAGTAAATGTTTATCGTATTTTTAACCCCAATTTACCTTGAAATGAAGAAAGAAAAAGTAATAAATACTTCTTTATTGTGATGGGGATTTACTATTTAATACATGCTTTTTTTTGGTGTTCTTTGTAATTTTAAGGATAAAGTGTTTAGGGAGTCAAAACTTATTTTGATAAACAATATATTTGTTGCCATTTTAAAATACACAGAGCAAATGTTCGAAAACTCAGAACTTACGGTATGTATAAGTATACGAAGTCAATATTTTGTCGATGTCATGAAAGGTTAAATACGAATTTGAAGAAAGCTTGTTTGAGGTAAATAACCTTACCCCAAAAACTACTTTACTTTTTTGATAACATTTTGTAAACATGGAAGCTCATCTGAAATCATGAGTACATCATAAGTGGTAGTGTGGAAATGGTAGTTTCTCTATATGTTATTTTACAAGCAATAGTACGAAGCTCGATGTTGCATAAGCGGCTTATTTGTGAAAATCTGAGTATATTCAACAATACCGGGCTGTATGCGTGTAAGCGTACTTGAATTTAGGAGGTATTGTGGTACATATTTCTAATATACAGGATGTTGATTTGGTCAGCAACTTCTGTCACAGGGTAAGTTAAATACTTTTTTTTCATTAATTAATTTTCAATGCAAGTGCTCGTAAAAGCTTAATAGTAGTTTAGTTATAGTAGTAGTTTATGCTACAAGGGCGTAAGAGCAATAAATTACTCGGTTACGTTTAAAACACGAGCGTAGCGACGCTCGTGTTTTAAATCGTCCTCGTAATTTATTCCTTTTCGCCCTTGTAGCATAAACTACTATTACGATATATTGGGGGCGGTTTAAAACGCCATGTAGTATACGACACACATTATGATATTGACTCAGCACTGGCGCAGCGGCGGCAGGGTGGAGTCACAAAATAACCACTATAGAAAGTTTACTCCGCATAATAGCGAAAACAGGCGCACGCACACATAGACGCGTACGTACGACGATCTCGGATGAAGTCGGTCGAATGCTAATACGAAATTCTGCCGAGATCAACATACGTACGCGTCTATGCATGTGTACGTCTGTTTTCGCTCCGTCGTCGTCGAGTCGGCTTTCTGGTAGTATCTATTTTGTGGTGGAGTGGGGCAAACGGTGATGTCGGTACTAGCATTTCGTGCCGCAGTGACCATTTATCAAGAGAATTTTAGTAAAAATAAAAAACCGGCCAAGTGCGAGTCGGACTCGCGTACCTAGGGTTCCGTATTGTGGATGATAAATTTAATTTTATCATTTTTAGGGTTCCGTAGTACCTAAAAGTAAAAGGAACCTAAATAAGGAAGGAATAAGCGCCGTTTAAAAGTAAATAATGGAATTTACACTCCAAGACTTTTAAACGCTTGTCACTTTTGTGTGTATTTGATTTTGGTAGATGTTTTAGGTTCGAGTCTGTGTGCTAACAGGTTACAAAAATCAAAATTATTATTCTGAGCTTTATCCATCGATCCATCCATCAGCCTAGTTCGTCCACTGCTGGACATAAGCCTTTCCAGGACTTTGCCACTCCCGGCGGTCATTCTAGAAGAATTGCCCATACTCATACACGCTGGGCAGGCGGGTTGGTGAGCGCAGTGCCGGAACCCTCGCACCAGTGACGCCGCTGCCCGTCACCAGTCTGTTCCATATAAGGCCCGGCTATTAGGGATGGATCCATCGGTCCCAGGCATGGTGGGCCTCCTGGTTTTTTGCCTGTGAGCTGTCCATTACTCTCCCCCGAATTACTTCGAGGGGGTCTCCAAGTAAGATGGTGATACCTCCACAGTCGAGCCCGGCATCAGCTCTACCACCTGTTTTATAAGATTCATTTATTTCTGTTCTTTATTTGTAGACATTCTCTATTTTTCCACAAACAATGTTCTATTACATAAGGCGCCTCTTCTCAGCGTCATTTGAAAATAACTCTATTGATAAAGCTATTTCTCCTAAACCGTATGTTTAAAAATGATGAAAAAGATATTGTTAGTTAAACTTTTAAAAACAACTTAAGGAAATTATTCTCGCGTATAAGAAACAGCATGAAAATATTGTTCAAAGTCAAGCTGTTTTTGGACTAAAATAAAGTAAAGTTGGTTATTTCTTTGAAATCAATAATGGTATTTGTATGCTTCTTGTACTTAAATACAAAAAAAATATTATCGAATTGCACCGAATATAATAATAGGAATAGAAAGAAATAGTGTATTGCAGCGTGGCAAATTCTGCAAACTCTTCCAATAAGACCAATAAAACATCTAAAGGGATTTTATTTCACTCGTTAGCACTTTTAACATGTATTTTTTGTGATTTTTACAGAATAACCATGCAGTAAATACATTTTCAACCTTTACCATGAAATATTTTATGCAGCGTTGAAATTAGACAATATTTTATCAATTGCTTGTTATGAAGAGCGTCATACCGTTAATTATAACTCTTATTGTAAATAACACAAATGAATAATACATGTAATTACAATATAATTGTATATAAATAAGAAAGTAAATTACTTGTATGCCATAAAGCAGATCGTGGCACATTTTTAACATATTTTTGTAACAGAAGAAAGAAAGAAAGAAAGAAAGAAAAGAGCTTTTTTATTTCAAACACCACAGAAAACAAAATAAAAAATAAACCAAATTCAAAACGAAATAGCCATTTTCTATGGTTATGAAAAAGGAGTCCAGCTCAGCTTAATGCCACAGCCGAAACCACAGCGCTGGTATTCTGCTGGATCCTACTAAAATTAAAACTTATAACTATAACATAATAATATCAAACTTAAAATAAAATAAAAAGCGTAAAGCATATACATAAAAATGATAAGAAAAATAAATAAATTGTAGTTGTTTAATAAGTAATAAGTAAACATGTAAACATGTAAATCTGAAATAAATAAACTATTAATAGAAAAATACTTTTAAAAATGCATATTTATAAAATACTAAATAGGTTATTTCATATCAAGGCATCGTTATTTGCTTTTTAATTAAATAGCACATAAGTTTAATTCGAAAATTAGTCTTCGTAAAAATAGTCCTTCGTCTTGCATTCTCGAATAGGTAACATTTATGTGGGACTAGACGGCAGCGAAAATAAACACAAAAACAGCAAATTTCATTTATTTAACGAAAATATCCCCGAGAACAATAAATCCTAGCTTCCATCATTGTGTGTTTCTTTTTCACTCCTTTCATTCGTTCGATCATCATTCACGTTTCTATTCACTAAGATTTTAACATTACGTTTCTACATTTACACAAATATGTTCACAAATAAATATTCTGATTTCTGATAAAAGACAGATAAAAAGCAAACAAACATGGTGTTTATAGGCAGCATTGCTTGCTAAGGTGATATTATGTAGGTATTTTGACAAATACTTCTGCCGCCATTTTCAAACATCAAGTCTATTTGAAAACTCGGATTTGAAAATATAAATATTTTATATAATTTTGAAGTGAAACAAATTAAAATTAAACAGCAAAACAATTTGGTCTTGCCAAACACGGGTTCGCACGTTTTTACAAACAAGGACTGTAATTAAGAATTCCAGTTGGTCCAATGTTGCAAAACGATGGGGGAACACAAATGATCTCATTCTAGAAAATGTATTAGATGAAATTCGACTTTTTTGGACCGTAACTTTTTGCGATTACAGTTGCCAATTAGGCCATAATACGGTATTGATTTATTCAAATGCAATAACAATCGACGTAAGACCACGACAAAAAAAGTATTGTATCTTAAATAACCTTATTCTACTTATTTTTTACAAATAAAACAAAATGAAAGTATCACAGATTGTACCTAATTAAAAAAAATTAATCCCTATAACGGAGTTTTTTATGTCTGAACAGAATTGCCTACTCAAAGACTCCGTGAAAAATATATTTTTTTCGAAGATGCCATTTTGTTTATCACTAATGCACTAAAAGTAGGTCGTATTTAATTCGAAATGTGGGTTGTAAATTCGATTTACAGGCCTGGGAGGTGGGTTTATTTGAAACATTGGAAACATTTTTTAGAAGAATCTAAATCTATGTGGAAAATGCTATGCTATAGTGAGCAAGTACGTCATATCCGTTTTTGATCACGCGATTTATTGTCATGTGATTTAGTGTCGTGAATTAACGTCTTTTATAGCACACCGTGCGTAAAATGACCACTTTACGCACGCTGCGCGTGCGTAAAGTCGGCATTTTCCGCACTTGTGCTATAAAAAATTATACGAAACTCGTGCGAGAAACTTTTTCTCGACTCGTGTGATTGCAGCACTCGCCTTCGGCTCGTGCCGCAAACTCACACTCGTCAGAAAACGTTTCGTCGCTCTCGTATCGTAATGTACTAATAGATAATACCTATATTTCCACAAAATATTCTTGGTCGAGAAAGTAGGCCTTTGTCACCTAACGGTAGGTCACAGACTTACTAATCCGAAAGTCACAGGTTCAAATCCGAATCGGGGTACAATTTGTACATCCCGCTCAGCTGCTATATGAATGCTTTAGGTGTCCTGTTAGACGTCCTGATGGCTTTGATCTCAATGAAACTTTGCACAAATCTTTATATATATTTTTTTTCCTTCCCCCCAGACCGCAATCCGACCCATTTCTCATCAAGAGGTGCAAGATGGCGAGATATTTAAAAAGGGCCGAAGTTGTGAAATGGTTTCAGGTGAAAATTGTTTTCCATGAAACGGTAACAGTTTACTTATAGAAAAGTGTAAAAACTTAGTCTTCTTTACATTAACGACGTCTGTATTTCTTTCTTTTTTTATTTCTCACGGCAAAATAATAAATTGGCCAAGTGTATAAGTGGCCAAGTTACCACCACACAATATGGGTCGCTGAACTTCGCGTCATCCTAAAAATATTAAGGTAGGTAAATAACAAAAATATTGATGCCATAGCAACATTAAGGCGACAAAAAAATTCGTCACCCTTGAGTACGGAACCCTGATTTATATTATTTGGTGTTTTACTTCAGAGTATGTAAAAAAATCTAACCAAGTTTGAACTTGTATGTATAGGTAATAACGACAAAAAATGCTTTCGAGGTTGTTTGTGTGGGGACCGCTCTTGGGTAATTTATTTTCATGTTTTTCCTATTTTGTTATCATAGTAACAGGTATTCTGTGAACAATTCAACTGGCAACCTGTAACGGCTGAAGCTGTAGACCCCTGTGACAAACAAACAGACAGACAGATAGCGGAGGCTTTATGGCGCTCTTATCCCAAAAGAGTGACTCTCTGTCTTTTTCGTTACGTGTAAGGAGTAAAGAAAATAACCACACTTTTGTACTTTTCGTTGTTTTTATCGGTTTTTAAATTGTTTAAAAATAAGGGATATGTTTATTAAAACGTAAAATTTTTATTTTATTAAAAGGGATATGTTTATAATTACGTGGTCGACTTAGAAAATTTAAAGAGCAATATTACCACATATGTTTCGTTAATAAAAAAGTGGAATTATGGAAATGGCATGATTTTAAAGGTCTTATTAAATGCTGTGTTCGTGAATTATTTCTATCAAGCAAAGTTTATCTGATCGTGTAACACATGCGTGGAAAACCTAGATAAAGGTTCGAACTATATTGCGTATTTTTTTTTTGGAAGTTTTAGACGATATTTGAAAGTTCTATTTGACTTTGAAATTACTGATTTTGGGATAAGAGCGCCTTAAGGCGATACGTAAAAGTTTTATCGTCCCTGTTAATCCATATGCGAAAAAACCCTCAGTGCGAGTGGGACGGATTCGTGGAAAAGTAGCAAAATGTCGGTTTTTTATTAATGTAAAACGTACTAAGCTATTTTGTCAAAAAGATTTTCAAGGAGACTTTACAAATACATAATATCCATATTTTGAATGCAATTTCACAATGAAATTAGTTAGGATTTCAGAGTTACAGGAAAAAATAAAACAACTTAGAGGTATTTTCAGAATTAAATTCTATCGAGAAAATTTCATCCAATCGCGTTTTCCTTCAGTGAGAATCTTAATCAAATACTCAATAAACCTTTACCCAAAAATGAAATACGTAGATGACATTATAGTGGAGTAAATGGATTCGAAAAAACCCCATTTTATTTTTGGTATCGCCATAATAGGGTCTCGTTGGGCACCCTTCGGATAGGGAACCCTAAAAATTGCTAAACACACACACATACGTCCTCTCACATGACACGGGCGTATATCGGAGTGTCATACACTAAAGCAACAAGAGAGGTAGAACATTATAGAAATAGGCAAGTAAATGGCGCATTCTTAGAAACAAGAACTCAATGAGGACTCAGCTGCACTTCGGAATATAGTTGCTTTAAAATGGCTCTTTTCAATAAGATTATGCAGTTTCCAAGCTATCAACATCATTGAAAAAGTAAACTGTTGACTTTGAAGTATTACGGATCGTTACAGTTCTACAAAGATCTGATTGACAGTGGCAGGGGGGCGCAGCTGTGAAACCAAGGAGTATGGTAGCGCATTGGTTCTGAATTTGGATACAACTAATCTACGCGCTGTATTTATTATTTATTTAATATACAATTATAACATAACAGCTTATGCTAAATCGCTATACTATAAAAAAAAACAAGGTCCTTGTAGCATAGGTATACATGGTTAAATTTAATTAGTTGGCGAAATTTGAAACAACATGTCAATATGAATAACTTTTTCTAGTAGGATTGTGCAAAATTCTTAAAATTAGTTTTTACCTTTCCATACTGGACCCCTCAGCTGATCGGGGCAATTTGTATGGGAGGAAGTGAAAAAAGTTACGAATTTCACTTAGCTCCCATACAAAAAGTTGTACATACTAGTACTACTTATGTTTTGAGTTTCGCCAACTAATATTATTTAACCTTATATTGACTGGTCGACTGATCGCGTTCCCAAATGCAACACATCATCATCATCATAAATACTTTATTGCACAAAAAAGAAGTACAAAATGGCGGACTTAATGCATAAAGCATTCTCTACCAGTCTACCCAAAGATATTACAAGAAATATAAAAAGGAGTTGGTAGGCGTGCAGGAGAAATTAAAACTACAATAACAAAGTAATTAAAGTTACTCTAAATCTAGATTAGATAACTTAACCTTACCTAAAAAACTATATATGATTTAATACTTATGATGTACTTACATATATAATTATGTTTACAGATACATATATATCTTATATATAGAATACATAAAAAACAATGAATATAAATACATAAAATTTAATGCGAAGAACGAGCAATAAGAAAGAAACTGATCATACCTGCATTTGTTTAAAAACATAGTGTCTGTGCACAAAACACTTAAAGGAGTTACGAGAGATTACATATGTAATATGATTATTTATCATATACTTGAAAAAACTATTCATTAAATGTGATTTTTGGCACTAGCCGACCATGTAAATTTGACTTTTCTAGCCAAGTTGATGATTAAATGTTAAATTATCCTGCTCAACAAGTTTAAACCGTGTTTTAATTTATTAAGTAAGTAGATGTTTGTATGAATTTATTTATTTAATATCTTGTGTAGTACAAGTATGTACGATCGATTTGATTACTTATTTTTATGAAATTTCGATTTCCCGTTTCTTTTCAGAAATATAATATTTATGTCTTGGATATTTTTCTTTGTACAGTCAACACCACGTCAAGTTATACACTTGCAGTACTATATTAGCCCTATAATTAGGGATATGCTAGGTACAAAGTTCAATGTGTATAGCTTGATGTAATCTTGATTTGGACGAATAAACAATACTTACTCTTACACATCGTCTAATATTTTAACGTTATATCATTGCAGTATAGAAACGCAGAAAGAAAAGTAAATCTGGATGTGAGGAGCTCTGAATCGGGTGCTCCTCACATCCAGATTTACTTTTCTTTCTGCATTTCTATACTGCAATGATATAATGTTAATTTATATCTCCTTGCAATGGATACATTGCCAAGTGTTCAAACATAGACATTTATTTTCTATCATAGTCTAATATTTTTTTAAGATAAAAAGGTGTTCGTCGAATTGCTAGAACTCTCATATCAGTGTCAACTAAAATACACTGGGGATCTAGCTAGAATATACTTACATAAATATGAGCAAGAAAATAAATCCTATTACAAGTAAAAGGAATCTCAATTTCATGGTTTCTGACCATCATTGGAATAATATGTTTTTGTTTTATATTCATAACATTATATTATAATTTAGAATATTAATGTACATGCTGGATAACATTCTGGATAATGATACCTTATCAATAAATATGGAAATTGATTGACTGTTTGACCATTGAAATTTATGGCTTGATCTTATTCTTGAGAGTCTGGTTGAAGTTCGTTGTGTACCTCGTTGTTACTTCTAGTTTTCTTTGTTTGACAACTTTGATTGCCTTCTTTACTTGTGATTCTGTTCAATATAAAATAAAATTATTCGTTTAAAGCTACAAAAACACATTGAAGGGGTGGCTAGTGGAATATTCGAAAAAAATCAAATTTCGTGCCACCCTACTCGTTATGTTGACAACTCTCATCAGTATTTTTCAGCAACTTTATTTTCACCATTATTACAGTTGCAGCTGTGTACAATTTGAATGTATCAGAATAACGTTATATGGATAAAGGTTTTTTTATATTTTATAAGGCTTGAATTACACATTCTATAAAAATAGCAAAATTACAATAACTAGATTTTGCCTTTTTTTTAACACTAACTCTCTCTCTGGCCCTTTAAATCTCTATACAAAAAATCACGTTGATCCGTTGCTGCGTGAAAGAAAGAAAAAGCAACAAACCACTTTCACATTTATAATATTACGCAGGATGAAACGGGGCACGTACGCAGCCCTTGGCGCGGGCTGCATATTTGCGCCTTTCGGCGTTGAAACACGACAGCTTTACCGGTCGGCCACAGCTTCAGGCTTCGAGAGGCGCGCCAAGCGGTTCTTTTTGCGACGGCGCCGGCGGAGAGAACAAATGTATGAAGTTATATAGAGCCGGCCATGGGTCGCTGCTCGCGTGTCTTGTCCGGCTTCGAGTGACTTGCGCTCTCGGGACGGCGGTGTGCGGGGAGGCGCACAGTTGAAACAGTGATCGAGCGCATAGGACGAACCTAGTGTCGAGCGCTTTGAGCGAGCGAGCGCGCTATGCATCCGATGCGGTAGAAGGCGCCGACGGGTGTCGTGGCAGGGCAAATCCCGTCGCAAAAACCGCCTGGAAGCGCAGCAAGAAGCGCCGCCAGAAGCCTGAAGCTGTGGCCCTGGCGTTATAAGGAACTGTTGTCGCGACTTGTCGACGTTTCCGGAGATCCCAGGGCTGGCGAATACTTCGGCCAAAGAATTGGCCTAGTAATCCAAAGAGTAGTGTCCTGGATACGCTTCTCCGAGACGACAGCGATGTTGGCTTAATTTTTTATCTTTATGAATTATTATTTTTATTATTTGTTAATCTGTTATTTAAGTTTGTTTGTTTACTTTGTACACTTGACACTTATGATATGTACGGAGGATATCAGGGAATGGGTCAAAGGTGTTGAAGACTTTGTTTTTTAAAACTAATTCTAGGCGTGACTTGAATAATTGGCCCCTGATCAAAAATGGAAATTAAAATCAACATAATTTATTTATAACATATGTAACAGTTTTAGGTAGTTGTCGAATTCTCCTTTTAAGTTTTCACCTGTAGTAGGAGAAATTCGCTCTTTCATCCATAGTTGCGACAGAATTATAAATAAATATTTAAACAAAGCAAGACTTTAAAATGTACCATCGAAGAAAAGCCCGCCGCCGCCGTCCCACCCATCATCCGCACTGCTATAGTAATCAGCGGCAATCTCTACGATGGCACACTATAAAAACGTATCAAAATAAAAAATAAAAATGTTACTTCGTTCGCATGTGACAGACATGATTTTATTTTATTATGCAACCAGAAGAAAAATGATTAAAGAAAATAAAATTACCACAAAGCATTTTAAGTTATATTATTGTAAAAAAATAAAAAGGGCCTTTCAAAATGTCTGCTGTTTCGCAGCCGAATTGTGAAATACCCGCCTTTTTGTAATTAATCGAAACAGAACATTTAAATTAAAAATTCACTCAATAGTTATTCAAGAAAACCTTATTACCTATTTTGTATTATTACACATATTATATTTATTGAGTATACTGCATTCGCAAAGTTTCCATTGGTTTCTGTAAACGAGAATTTCAAATTCTTTTTAATTCAAAATTTTTGAAATTCTAATCTACGGAAACCAATGCAAAATTTGCGATAGCAACATACACAATACATAGGTAATAAGGTTTTATTGAATAACAACTGAGTGAATTTTGAATTTAGAACACTTAATTTTCGATTAATTAGAAAAAGGCGGGTATTTCACAATCCGGCTGCGACACCGCTCTTAAAATAACAGACTAAACTAGTTAGAACTAGTGTTTCGTACAACATTGCTCGAGATTCAGACACGGGAAGCAGGTGCGGCGTGGTTCTAATACTGTAGTTACTAAACAGTAACATAAACTGTTCATACACAGCACAGACACAGCAATGTCATGAACTTTAAGACAGTGACTGTAAATAATATGTGTTAAAGTTTAAATGGGTGTTAAATGTGCAAAGGTTGGTGGGTTCACAATGATATATCTGTCATATATCTGTCAACATTATCGTTGTGTACGTTTATCAGAGCTAGTGCCTGGAGTCAATGAAATGTATTTGAACAATCCCAAAACCCTCCAAAGAGGTAAAATAAAATAAGTTTTCCAAAACGAGTATAACGTGTATTGTCATTGAAATGAAGTATGAAAATTATAGAAAAACTTCTATATCGTGATGTATTCTATCTGTTACGCCATCTAGTGTTTATTTTAACAGATACTACACTTAGCAGTATTTTAATTAACATCTTCCCTTGAAACTGGTGTAAAATCCGAAACCGGTTGGGAGAAAACATTAATAAAGTGAAACTATTGTACAAGTGCTTTTAACTCAAGACATTTTTATTTGAAAATTGTAAAAAGTGGAAATTCATCTTGTTTTATGTAACTGAAGTATTTCACTACTAGCTCCTGCTATGTGATGCAAATAGTTACGTTTCCCACGGGAGCCTAAATTTCTCCTGGTAAAAATAGCCTTTGTTTATACAAGAATATGGAATATCGGACGTTATTTTCATCTAAATTGGGGCAGCTTTTGCACAGCGTGTGCTCATTAGTGGATAATTTTGTAACGAATGTGTTACATATTCAAAATGGCCGCCATTATTCCCGCCCCAAATTGCTGCTTGAGTCATCTGGAAATGAAAATTACGGCTATTACCTACATAGACTCATCTCATAAGATATTAAGCATTAAAAATAAACTTCTAATGGTAAAGTTCGTGTTAGGTATTTTTTTATAATTTTTCGCTTCATTATTCAGTCCAAGATGTTAAACACAATATATATATATATATATATTTTTTTTTTTTTTTAAATAACTGTTTACTAAAATAATGTGTTGTCGGTATCTTATCACAACTACCTATCATCAACATATAAAAGAATTACCTAAAATCTCGAAAACTACTAGAAAATCGACACCAAACTTACACAATTATATAAAATAGATCTTAGATTAACATATAGCATATATTTTGTGGCGTTGTGTATAACTCGCCCCGCATAGGTTGGTCGATCGTGATTTCGTACATTGTTTTTGCGTTTCTCGTCCCCTGGTTTATTCGTCCAAGGCTGTAACCATAGTGAAAAAAGTCGAGTGTTTAATTAGTATGGATTATTATTGCAAGCCACAAGATAGATACCAGAAATAAACATAAACTTGCTGCTGCAAAATTGAGACTCCACAAGACAAGTACTTCCTTTGTTGCAGTGGCGTGCACAGAACTTTTTTCCGGAAAAGCAATCAGAAGGTCAAGTACGACAATAAAAAAAATATGAAAAAATTTAAATAACACTTTGAAAAAAAAAGTTTGTATGAAAATGTTCACTCTAGGAAAGGCAGTGCCTACCCTGGCGTCATACAAACTTTTTTTTTTCAAAGTGTCATTAAAATTTTTTCATATATTTTTTATTGTTGTACTTGACATTCTGATTGCTTTTCCGGAAAAAAGTTCTGTGCACGCCACTGCTTTGTTGGTTTGTCAGACAATATACTATTAGTATTAATCAGCCCATGAATAGACCAAAACCAGGTCCGAATTCTAATCCCAGAATTTAATCAACATAGCACAATTACATAAATCACACTACCTAATCCTATCTCTGTCATTAACACATCAATCATCATCGTCATCACTGGATTCACAGACGATTTTCACGTCCTAATTCATCACAATGTATACTTATTACTTGTATACCTTACAAAAAAAACTCATTGGTGCATGACTGGTAGGATTAGAACCCGGCTCTCAAGGTTGACAGAGTATAAAGAAATTTTACTCTCCGGGAGATTTGCTTTGTACCTCAATATATACTTTTTATGGTTTAATTTCAAGTTGATGTATCGGTTCTCTGCCACATTCATTTGAACAATATGTGGCGCCCTAAGGGCACGTTTGGTTGGATGAACACGACAGACGTTGGCATCTTACCAAATAGGCTTTGGCGAACGAGAGAGGTAATAAACAATACAATAAGTGTAACTTAATTTGAACACCAGAGAAAAGAAAACAATAATAATAAAAATAGGCAATTTTAGGAATATCCCAACACCATATAAAATCAAACATTTAGCACATATACATTAGCAAACGCTGCTTTTTTTTAGGGTTCCGTACCCGAAGGGCAAAACGGAGCCTTATTATTGTCACTCTGCTGTCCGTCTGTCTGTCTGTCCGTCCATATGTCACTCTTATATCTAGCTTTTAGACGGAATGAGAGAGAAGAGACCTGAAATCTTGATATGTTATGTAGAATGTTGACCAAAACCGATTATTGAATTTAAAATGTATTAAAATTATTTTTCAAGGGGAGCATTTCAAGAAAAGGGAGTCGAAATTTTTTTATCACTTCTTTTCAGAAAGAGCTAGTTTATTTTTCATAAACAGGGACTAAAATAGCTTTTCAATCCCTACGGACTAAAAGTTATTTGAATTTGGAATGTGGATATTGTTAGTAAAAGTTCCAATCACCAAAGAGATCAATCACGAATAATGTATAAACAAGTAACTGGCTGTATGATGAAGTAAATCGCGCGTGAAATAAATAAAATAAAATAAACTGGTCAAGTGCGATTCAGACTCGCGTACCTAGGCTTCCGTATCGTAGATGAAAAATATACTCGCCTTACAGTAGTTGTTTGCACCCTAGGCAAACAATCTACAATTTTTTCTTACCTTTGCATGTGGGATGTCATTGTATAGAAATAATTTTTATTTTTTTATCTTCAAGAATAAAGAAATGGCCCCCCCAATGTTGTCAGTTTTAGACCAAAGTTTTATCTCAAAGACCAAAGAACTAGGAATTTGTGATTTCTGTACATAATGTAGCCGATTCTGAAGACTTTAATTTTAGTTTCGGTGCTGTCAAATTAACATTATTCCAAAGTAATTGAGTTTCTGTTCCTCACGCTTAAATACCATTTTGAAATGAAGAAAATTTAGTTTTGACAGCACTAAGACTAAAATTAAAGCCTTCAGAATCGGTGTTAATGCTGTATTTAAACAACAAATACTAAAAACGACAATTTATAATTTAGGTTTAGGGTTACGTACTTGAATACTCGACCAACTTAACTTTGCAGTTTTGTTTCATAAACTTTGTAGTTAATGATACGTTTCTAATTTTTCTTCAAATTATTTAAGTCTAAACTTTTTGGAATGGCTACTCGCACCTGACCGCCTTTTTATATACTTTCTTTTCTAAAAAAGATCTCGTTGCGAATTCTCTTTTACAAAAATACTTTAACTCCAGTATTTAAAACTTTTAACATTGACTTTAACAACCTAATTGACCTAGAACTGAGGACAGACCTAGTAAAATACTACGCTTTGTCTTTAAACTACATAGGTAGTTAATTTAGAGCTCTTCCTAGCGCTTGTTGACTGAAGTTAAGGCGCTATACGGAAATAAAATCGACACTTAGAGCTTGCATACCTACTTCAGTAAAGAAGGTATGAGTTTAATAATAGTTTATTATTTTTGGAATCTTTTTCTAGGAGTTTGTTAAACAGAAACGGGAAATTTGGCTCGATAAAAGTATTTATCGAAATGAGGCCTTTTTCCGCACCTTTTCTTCTGGTTTGACAATTTGGAATTACATATGGACTGTAATTATATTTTATTAGATGCATTTTAACAATAGCTAGGACCAGGTAAAATTAAGTTTTGATAGCAGCTTGAGTACATTTCATATGAATAAAAAACCGACTTGTTGCTACTTTTCCCCGAATGCGTCCCTCTCGCACTGAGGTTTTTCGCACATAGAGTAACAGCGTCCCTCACATATCGCCTTAAATTGCTATCTAGCAGCTTCCGTGTTAGTTGATTATCCAGGTTCGTTGAATACTAGATATATAGTCAAATGGACGCGTTATCGACCTGTTTTGGAGAACAAAGGCGGTCACCAGTTTTGTAAGGGACGAGGATTCAATCAGTAAATTTTGTCAAGAACGAGAATTAAATCAGACAATTTGAGGGTTAACACTTATTTTCTCAAACCGGTTACAGAATCTTGCAATATTTTTTTTTATTTTTCATCTGAACGTCTCTAAGAATCTGTGTAAAATTGGCTTTTTGATATTATTTGTATGAATATTATATTATATTTAAATTAGCCTTACAAAAACGTCAAACTTTGCGCTACGTACAATGACAGTGCCAAAACGGAAATAAGTTCTTTAATAAAAATGAAATTTGTTTGACAGTTCCAAATTCAACAGTTTTGCTTTTACGCAAAACATATTTAGTTTAATTACTTAATTATACTGAGCTTCTCGGCGAGTTTTCTCTCACTATTGAGTTTTTTTGTTTACCTATTAAATGGGTTTTTAACGTTTGGGGTAGTAAGCGAACTTTTTATAGATAGTCGTAATATTTAACTATGGAACCCGCACTTCGGAGTATTGCTCCTAAATATATTAAGTGAAATACCAAGTCAAATTATAAGTCAACTGCGTCGTAATCCGCACAAAATAAAAACCATTTTAAAGTATTATTATCTTAATATAATTAAATAAGTATAATTTAGTTTGTGAGCGCTTGCAGCGACACATAAACCTGTTTTGGTTTCCGTCAGCTGTGTCAGTTTATAAATTGTAAAATTATATTATTTTTAATCAAAAAAAAGAAGATCCAAAAATGGCTTTAAAACCTCACTGCAAGTTTTACGATATAGTTTTAGACTGGTTTAAGGAAGTAATATAAGAGCAGCCTTTATTCTAAGGGCAGCCTATATGTACACAGTTTCTCTATGGCACCTACAGAGAACATGTCGTATAAAGAGGTGCAGACGGTTTTATTGACAGAAAGCTGAAAGTGACAAATAAGAAAGAAAAGAAAGAAAGAAACACATTTATTTCTGCAACAGCCACACTTACAATACAATACATACAATACTTCTACTTACATCTATTTTAATTAAAATTACATTAGAACTATACTATACTATACTATCCGTCTGTATCAGTCTTCAAGAATAAGATAAAACAACACTTTCTTGATTTACAGAATGATCCACAATAATTCAATATTTTATCTGTTTCAAATTCAAATTCAAATAGTTTATTTTGCAAAGCAGGTATAGATATATACACTTTTTACACGTCAAATTTAATCTAATAAAGAAAATATATGTAATAGAATAATAAATGTACATGAACTAAATTAAAGGTTTATTTAATAATAATTAATATTTTAAGTTTTTAGACAAATTCTCTTCAGTATATATCCATTATACTTATTTATTTATGTAGTGGTATATGTAGTTTATCATTTAATATTGTTATCTCATATTAATTACTGTATATGTTTATTAGCATGTAGTATAATATAATTTACTAAGTGTTTGAGTAATATATATATTTAAATCGGTACCCTATAATATTTTGACATCATGGCACTACCCGCAACAACTACCCAATTACCAAAGGTTAGCTGGTAGAGAATACTAAATAGTGTTAAGCTCGCCTATGTACAAAATGTTTATCTTGTGCAATAAAGAATTTTATAATTATTATTATTATACGGTAGGCTGTTGCTGAAAAAGGCAACTGACTCAGCGATGTGCTGAAGGTGTAATCCCTCAGCGCTGATTTTCAGTCAGTGCCTGCTGGTGACTCATGAGCGTACCAGGTGCAGAGCGGCGCTGTGCAGTGAGCAATAAATAAATAAATAATAACAGTAATAGTTATATTATGCTATATATACCATGAAACCATAAAACTACATTTCTAAAATGGAATGGGAAAGAAATAAAATCAAGAAAGTTTAATTTTAACCCTGGTAACAAAGATTAAATCTTTGCCTGGTAACCTTTAAATAAAAATAGACCACGTAGGTCTAAAGATAAGCATCATCATTGTCTAAAAGTGGATACGACGATGGCGCCAGTTTAATTAAGGCTTTCGGGGCAAAGTCATGCTTAGTCAGGGAAAAACTTAGCGTGATCCAGCCTAATTCATCCTTTCGGCCCTTTCTTGTTGTAAATAGAAGTTACGGTGACTTAACCACCTCGCTCGCGTAACGCAGAGATTTGTCCTAGGTACTTAAAACACTATATAAATATAAAATACAAATAAAATGTTCCGGAGCGCCTGATCTTCAGAAATCTGAATGACAATAATAATAATACATTTAAGTAATGATAATAATTATTAATTATTATGATCATAAAAATTACCGACTTGCAAGAATTTTGTAAATTTTCACGGCAGCAAAATCACTATAAGATATATTTTTTATAATTATAGAAAATCGGGAAAGTAAATCTCGATAAGAAAAAGCCGGGCTTTAAAAAAACCAAGACGGTAGTTTTTTATTATAACCACCATAGTGGTTGGTTGGATATTATAATAGTAACTACCTAAAGGCACCCGCACCACAAAATAACCACTTATAGAAGGTTTACTCCGGATAACTAGCGAAAACAGGCGCACGCACACATAGACGCATACGTACGACGATCTCGGATGAAATCGATCGAAATTCTGCCGAGATCATCATACGTACGCATCTATGCATGTGTACGTCTGTTTTCGCTCCGTCGTCGTCGAGTCGGCCTTCTGGTAGTATCTATTTTATGCCCGAACTGTTATCGATGTTATCAAATCAAATCAATACATAGGCATAGTTTTTTTTATTTGTCTAGACTGATGAAGGGCTTGTTGGCGTATGGATTTCTAAACTTCAAATGTCACCGAGTTTTTCGCCATGGCTCAAAGATGGCTTTAAGCAAAGAGTGCATAATTTAAAGTTTTATAAAAATGTTAAGGAAAAGAGTTGCAAACTGCAAATTGAAGCGTTCCATCATACTGTATCTTGTTCTGTACTGAAATGTCATAAAAATTACCTGAAAAATGATAGAAAACATACGTTTCACAGGTTTTAGCTATGTTATTGGTCTAAACATTTATTATTTATATGCATCAAGTATAGTTTTTACTTCTATGAAATAATTTATCAGTATTATTATAATTATAGAATTCTTTACTCACCCAGATGAAGGCAGTCTAAATCTGCTGAAACTGGTCGGCTTTCCCGATCATAACACGTATTTCGGTGAGCCGTTTTTATATAAATCAGTATTATTATAACCCTAGTAAACAGATATAATTTTTGCAGAATTATTATATTAGCATATTTATAAAATTTTATATTTATAAAGTAAGTTCAAAGCAGTTCTTTTTTTTGTTGTTGTGGAAGAATAATAATAATTATTATATAAGTTTTGTTGTTATAATAATATTAGTTATTATTTAAGTTAGTATAGGCGGTGACAGAATAACAGCGTCCACTTTGCTCTTGGCTGTAGGTACAAAAGCTGAGTCACCGACCTTTTCAATGGATTAAGGCTAAGTTTCCTGTAATTATGTTTTAAACAACAACTTTTTTGTCCTTTACTTATTTGTGATCTGTGGAATAAAAATCTTTTTATTTTATTTATTATTTTTAAAAATGGCAATGCTTACTAAAGTTTGATGTACACATTTTCCCCCTAAACCTGCCAAAAATTGCATAAATAGAGTATTTATTTCAGTTATATAAGAGTGCAAAATTCTTTTTTCTTACGTACGAACTCAAACCAAATAAAGACCAAATTATTTAGTCTGAGCGTACGAAAAAAATTGTTATTTTTATACTAGAGGCGTACCCTTACTTTATTCTATCGATATCTTACCGGCTTGATCGAGATATGTTCAGGAAATTGCGGTGAATTTACGAAGGACTAAAATATATATAATTACGTATATTTACATATATGGTTTTAATAATTAATAGCATGCACACAATTGAAAACATCCGTCAAGAATGCAATCTGTACTTACTAATGCAAATTTTCTCTATGCATGAAACGTGCCGGCCGGCTTTGGGTTTTTCCTGTGATTTCCTGGAGTTATCGTTTTTGTGATGCGCTTCACAAACAAGGCACAGAACTTAAGTGGGTGTCACACACATTGGCAATTCATTTTCGTGACACGAAATTTCCTTGGCCTTATAAATCTATGAGTTTCTATATTTATGTTTTAGTATAGTCCTCAATTTCCGTTTGAATCCACCAAAAAATTATGAAATTATGAATTTTATATTAATTATTTAAAAATATATTTTCATTTCATACTATCACACTCACTCATCCATCAAATGTAGAGTATTTTATATTGACCTTGAAATTTAACACCAAGAAAAGGCGAAGAAAATAATATAAAATAAAGTGTATTATGTGTCATTAAATATATAGAATCTGAAATTATAAAATAATATTAAAAAACTGGCCAAGTGCGAGTCGGACTCGCGCACGAAGGGTTCCGTGCCATTATCTATAAAAACGGCAAAAAAAGTATGTCTGTTGTATGGGAGCCCCTTTAAATATTTCTTTTATTCTGTTTTTTAGTATTTGTTGTTATAGCGGCAACAGAAATACATCATCTGTGAAAATTTCAACTGTCTTACTATCACGGTTCATGAGAGACGGACAGACAGACGGACAGCGGAGTCTTAGTAGTAGGGTCCCGTTGGTTACCCTTTGGGTACGGAACTCTAAAAACTAATACTTATTTTTTCTTTCGGTTCATTTTAATTGTATGTATCTATTTGGTGGAATTTAGAAGTACTCTACTTTCTCTATATTACAGTGATATAGATAAATGGGACTTCGTATCTCCGTATCTCTTACTATAGCTCTATTCCTGCGGCTTTGACGGCGCTCTAGCAAACTTTTGTGTGTTGTTTAGTTTATCTATAAAAGTTGGTTAGTACAATCACTAAAGCATGTGGTAAATTTTTTTATCTACTCCCATACTGAAATACGGTAATTCCAACATCAAAAGCGGTTTTTTAAGCACCTACATTATTTGGCCGTTGTTATAATATTACATTAAAACACCGCAATTCTGCGCTGTGATTGGCCAAATTTATTATAACACAATCAATAACAGTGAAAAGAAATAAGTGCATTCTTAAGCCACCCCCCCTTTATCCTTGTGACTTTTTATTGGTCCTAAGTTTTTTGAATTGTTAGTTGAAAATATTATAAATAATATCACGTGAAGACAATATTTTTTATGGTCGTAGATAAAGTATTGTATGCAACTGAACATAAATAAACATTAAAAAACTCGTGCAAAACTATTACGAAACCCACTTCGTTCGTTTCGTACACAAGCACTCGTCTCCCAATTATGTTACAGTCGCATAAAATACTATTTCAATGCATGTGCTCGTAAAGGCCCACTTTTTATGCATCAAAACCGAACAGAAAGTCGATTATTTTGCCCTAGGGCTTTATTATTATTATTATTATTTTTTTATTTGTTTGCAATGGTTGGTTAACCTGCAGCCTTTCCTGTGTACCATAGATGTTATACTTTTTTTTCCACTGTTTAACGGCTCTGGATACAGTCCTTTTGAGCCAATTACAATTTAAAGTTCACAAAATTATATTTGTTTTATTTCCTCACACTATGCATTGAAAAACCTAGTATGATACACGGGCGTAAAAGCAATAAATTACTCGGTTACGTTTAACGTCCTCGTAATTTATTCCTTTGCGCCCTTGTAGCATAAACTACTATTATATCACTTTTGTACTCGATTTATGCGTGCATACCACGGCGCGGCGCCGCCGGAGCGGGTCTACAAAGAAAAAAAATATATCAAAAGATTGAAATAATAAAGGCGAGGTCAGCGCTTGCCGTCGCCGCCATAGCCAAGAGTTGACGTAAAAGGGAAGTTAAGATAATTGGTTGCACAATAAAAACGCAGTAAACGTATATAAAAAAACTCATTAATTTTACAAAGTATACCAGGTGTTAAGGGGGTATACCGTGAAAATTGACACTTTTTGAAGTTATTTATCTGCTCTTTTAAAGAAGTTCCAAGTAAAATGAATTAGTATAACAATTTTGGGATCTTTTCTAGATTTTGGGCTATCGAAAACGCGATTGGAGGAATTTCACTCGATAGAAATAATTATTGAAATGAGGTCTAAATTTATACTTTTTTTGATATTCTGACAAATTGGGATACCTCACAGACTTCAAAAATACTTATTTAGATGGGTTTTAACAATACCTAAATTACTAGTTACGGAAATTTTCGTAGCTATTTTAGATAATTTTGTTTTAATTTAAAACCGACTTTTTGATAATTTTCCCCGATTCCGTCCCTCTCGCACTGCGGGTTTTTCCGCCTGGAGTAACGGGGACCTTTGCACGGGAGATATATCACCTTAAGATGAAGTTGCGGATACCGGTAACTGGCGGTTGTAATCGTATATACGAACAACTTCTACTATAGGACCGTACATCATATCGCGAAAAAAAAATCAACCGTTCTATAGAAAAATTGCATTTTGCTCGACCAAAATGTAAGAAACAACTGTTTCCGTAAAAAACGGGTTTCCGTACCTAAAAGGTACAAAAGGAACCTTTATGGTGAGACTCCGTTGTCCGTCTGTCCGCCCACAAAATTATGTATGACCCCCCTTATCTCCGAAACTGGTAGACTGAAAAATATAAAAAAAAAATGTTTTTTTTGAGAATAACAAGTCCAAATTATGTTATTTCTTTTGTGTGTGAATGAGACAACATTAAGCTAACAGCAACATTAATTTAAATTTTGAAAAGTGTCAGCTGTAAAAAATCATTACTAATCTTATAATGGAAATGGATGGCATTTAGGAGGAACTGTTTTTGAAGATTAATTTTTATTATCAAACTGAAAATAAAAACAAAATTTAATACGTAGATGTAAAACCTTGAAATCAACTTTCAAACAAATAACTGAAATAGCTATTGAATTACAGGAATTATGAACTCATGAATCTGTAAGAAAATTTCGGCAATTTCATATGTAAAGACATATTATCTGATACACGTTAGGGACTGCGTAAAATATTTATATAAAAAATTGCACAGCGCCCCTAGCGGTTAAAGACAGGAACCAGAGTTTCTCATACAAAATATTTGGCGCATTCGTTAACGTGTATCGAGTGCAAAACTCATTGACGCATTAATGCATTCGACTACGACGACGTAGCGGGTCTACAAAGCGGGAAAACTATCGTAGCACTTACTACGCCGTAGCAAAATCGAGGACATGGGTTTGTGTGTGTGTGCCTTGATTTAAGAGCCGTTTAGCAGCCAAACTGCGAAATACCCGTCTTTTTTTAATTAATTGAAACAGAAAACATACATTAAAAATTTGCTCAAAAGTTATTCAGCAAAACCTTATTACCTGTGTATTGTGCAATTAGTCTTCGCAAAATTTTCATTGGTTTCAGTAAATTAGAAATTTAAAACTTTAAAATTAAACTGGCTATCCAGAGCATTATTTCATTAAAATAAAAAGTACTTTATTAAAGATTATGTTTATTTTTGCGAAATCCATCGCTATGAATTCTCTAAATATTATTAGAGTGCATTACAAACTAGAAAAGATCAATCAGAAACAAACCCAAAGACAAGAATTTGAAAAAAATCCCCGGGTCACAGGTTCGAACAGATAAGATAAGATATACCTGTAATAGGAGGCTCCGCTCTTCCATAGGTAACAAATAGGTATAGAAAAATAAAATACACAATCAAAAAACCAAGACAAAAAGTAGATGTAGAAAAATTTAGTAAAATGTTGCATATATTTATATGATGTGTAAGTGTGTATGCGTGAGGAAGATTAAAAGTGTATGGGGTGTATGTGAAAATGAGTGTACAAATAAAAGGTTTCTTATTTGTGTTCTCAAGTGAAGAGCAGTAGTTATTCAAGTAGAATACCGTGTTTATCCTACAAGTATTACAAAATATTTTTCAATGCATGTGCTCGTAAAGGCCCACTTTTTATGCATCAAAACCGAAAAGAAAGTCGATTATTTTGCCCTAGGGCTTTAATATATATTTTTTTAAATTTATTTACAATGGTTGGCTAACCTGCAGCCTTTCCTGTGTACCATAGACGTTATACTTTTTTTACACCGTTTAACGGCTCTGGATACCTAGTCCTTTTGAGCCAATTACAATTTAAAGTTCACAAGATTGTATTTGTTTTCATTTCCTCACACTATGCATTGAAAAACGTAGTATGATACACGGGCGTAAAAGCAATAAATTACTCGGTTACGTTTAAAACACTCGCTACGCTCGTGTTTTAAATCGTCCTCGTAATTTATTCCTTTTCGCCCTAGTAGCATAAACTACTTAAAAGACAAAATTTGTAAAATACTACGTTTTAGGTGTAAATAAGCATAATAGGGTATAAGCTTGTAAATTTTCGAGTATAATTATATTTAATATTCACATAGCACGTAAATGGTGTGTTATGAACGGGGATAGGATAATCGGATCGATATATACAAAATCAATCTACCTTACACGACACTAAGTATGTTAACTTTAGTTACAAGCATCTTTAATAAAACTCACTTGTACACTATTTCACACATTTAATTTATAATTATACACCCAACCGGTTTCGAATAATTAATTCATTTTCAAGGGTTTTATTTATTTATCTCTGAACTACTGCAACTACGTGCTGTAAAATCCAATATAATTTTTGTACAGACCACTATGTTGCCGACGGCAGTAAAAGGCAGGTTTTTAAGTTTAAAACAGATAAAAATGTATTAAATTCCGAAAAATATCATCGTTTGGCATTATTTTTAAACACAATATTTTTCGGAATTTAATACATTTTTATCTGTTTTAAACTTAAAAACCTGCCTTTTACTGCCGTCGGCAACATAGTGTACAAAAATTATATTGGATTTTACAGCACGTAGTTGCAGTAGTTCAGAGATAAATTAATTATTCGAAACCGGTTGGGTGTATAATTATAAATTAAATGTGTGAAATAGTGTACAAGTGAGTTTTATTAAAGATGCTTTCCAAATTTCACCAAGTGCCGACAATCGCAAGTATAAATTATATTTAGTTACAACTATTTAAGATTCCAAATAATTACAGACTATTTGCTTTTATCCAGTTAGTTTTTAATAAAAACTCCCACGTTTGACTGTACCTTATGTATTACCTATATACCTATAGTATACAATATTAAAAATGACTTTGTTCTTTAATATTTGTTGTTAGAACTCGTCTTTTATAACTCTCCCGGGTGAGCTTAGGATTTTGCTAAGCAAGAAATAAATACGAAGCTGGTTAAAAAATATCAACTTGAACTTTTTATGATCCTAATGCTCTGTACATTATTAGCCGACAACACAAAGGGAAGTTATCAATTTTATTTCTATGTGGGTAGGTATGTTAAATGGTAAATTATCTTCGATTTCAAGTTTGTTGTTCTACATGTAGATCACGCTTCTGATTAAACACATCAATCATCTAAGTAATGCTGTTTTTAATGTATTACTTGCGGCTTTCATTAATAGGTAATTTTGATCGAGACTTTGGTACCTAATATATATATTTTTTATATACTTGCCAAAAACTACAAGTTCTTGTATCAACAAAAAAAGTATGCAATTTCAATTTAATCAATGAGCGTTTTTCTCGTGGTTTTTTTTTTTCTTAGTTCTTAGCTTTCCTCCAGATGTCGCTGTCCATGTCACCATAGATAAAATTTGTTTCGTAGCAATCAAATTAGTAGTAAATTTTGTCTTTGATTCTATTGCTAAAGAATACGACAGTGCCATCTAGGAATCTTATTTAACACTAAATTTGACATATGGAAAAACGCTCATTATTTATTGATGATGAGAGAGCATTTTTGTTCCTCTATTAAGGCGGTGCCAGCCCTTCAACATCCCTCACTTTCGCTCTTACTAGGTTGAACTTCCATAAGACACCATTTATGAGGTCGCGGGGCCACGAGTAGAAATATATTTATTTTGTAGGTTTTTATTTAAAAAACACAAAGTTACCTTACTACTTATTACCATTTTGTTAGTATTATTATAGATTAAATAATTTATTTAATATAATCGTAGGTACGGAACCCACAGGGCATGAGCCTTTCCTTGCACTTGAATAAAAAAAAATACATATATCGTCACGACATGAATCCCCGAAGGGTAGTCCCAAGGTTTCCTGACTGTGAAGTGTGAAAAGTGAAAAGAAAGTAAGAGAATATCCTATTTCTAACGTAATCATAATAAAGGACAAAATTCTAGTAGTTTTCTATTCATATCGTGTGTCATCAAAGTCAGAAAACAATTTTCGTACAGGCGTGGCGTGGCGTTCCCAACACAACAACAATGGCGCGTACTTTTTTGTTGCTCTCTCCCTGTCCCCTTTGAAAGTTTTTAATTTAGTTTCCTAGGGCAGGCAGGTTTGATGTATTGCTCGTTGTGAATTTCAACTTTGTATATAACGTTAGATTCAGGCAAGGGCGTCATACAACTTTTTTTCCGGTAACCAGAAGGTCAAGGTTGACAATAAAATAAATGAAAAAATTAAAAAAAAGGTTGTATTCGTTTTCATGTAAACTTTTATTTTTTCAAAGTGTTATTTAAATTTTTTTTTTTTTAATTGTCAAACTTTAACTTCTGGTTGCTTTTCCGGAAAAAAGTTCTATGCACGCCACTGGATTCAGGATCCCTCGACGTTTTTAGGGTTCCGTACTCGAGTGTGCCAAAAGGGAAACTATTACTAAGCCTCCGCTGTCTGTCAGTCTGTCCGTCTGCCACAGGGGTCTCTACAGCTTCAGGCAGCCAGCTGAAATTTTCACAGGTTACTATGGCCTCGTGGTTTAATATTTTATTTTACGAATCGTCAAATACAAAAACCGTAAAATTTTGTAAAAAACCGGCCAAGTGCAAGTCGGACTCGCGCACGAAGGGTTCCGTACCATTATCTATAAAAACGGCAAAAAACATGTCTGTTGTATGAGAGACCCATTAAATATTTATTTTATTTTGTTTTTTAGTATTTGTTGTTATAGCGGCAACAGAAATACATCATCTATGAAAATTTCAACTGTCTAACTATCACGGTTCATGAGATACAGTCTGGTGACAGACGGACAGACGGACAGTCAGATGGAGAGCGGAGTATTAGTAATAGGGGCCCGTTGGTTACCCTTTGGGTTCGGAACCCTAAGAAGGTGCTAACAAACAAAGGTGTATTTTATATTATTTAAAATCGGCTGCGGGCCATAACATTGTTATAATATCTCATATTACGTATAGCTTTTCAGTCTAGTTCAGTCTTTCAGTCATAGCAGTCTTGCCAAAAATATCGTTTACCTTTTTATATCTCTTCCGGTACAGAACCCTAAAATTATAAATCCACGAGCACGACTACTCGGGCAAAAACTGAAAATGAATAAATGTGATGACACAGTTTTCCACGTTTCCTTATTTCTCAATTTCATCAGCGAATCGAAGCTCGACAGCATAGTGAAATAATGTAAGAAATGGCCTGGAAAATCTTCATTCCACACCAGTGCCTGGGAACGGAATCAATAAAATTCTGTCATCTTACGTACTGTTGCCAAGTTTTTTTTTTAAATATTGTTTTTGGAAAACAGACATTTTAAAATATTTTTAAAACTTCCGTATTTGAAAAATCTTTTGATCTGCTTGCTATGATAATTCGGTTGAATTTTAATGGTTTTTGTCATTGACTTAAAAACAGTCAATGGTGTTTGTAAAGATTCTACAGTTAACACATTCAGAAAGTATATTTTACCGTAATTATGACCTTTCTTTTAGGTTAACTTTAAAAAATATCAGGTCTACGATGTACTATCGAGGAAAAATCCGCAGACCCATTATTCGGCCGTGTTGCAATGGTGATAAGAGTGATTGGGTCAGCGGCAATTTTTTCGTTGGTACATTGTAGACAACAATTTTTGTGTAACTATGATAAGGTCTGAAACAAAAACTTGGCGGTCTTATCACTATATAGCGATCTTTTTAGGGTTCCGTACCCGAAAGGTAAACAACGGGACTACTAAGACTCCACTGTCCGTCTGTCTGTCCGTCTATCTGTCCGTCTGTCACCAGGCTGTATCTCATGAACCGTGATAGTTAGACAGTTGAAATTTTCACAGATGATGTATTTCTGTTGCCGCTATAACAAAAAATAGAATAAAATAAATATTTAATGGGGCTCGCATACAACAAACATGTTTTTTTTGCCGTTTTTATAGATGTACGATGATGTATAATGGTACGCAACCCTTCGTGCGCTAGTCCGACTCGCACTTGGCCGGTTTTTTTAGACAAACTTTAGATAGATGAACTGTACAAAAATATGTTCTGACATCCGCACGTTCACTACTCAATGAAAATGTATCTACTCCCATACTACAATAAGGTAATTACAACAATAATAGCGGTTTTATAAGTATCTACATTGTTTAACCGATGTCATCCACAATTTAACGAATTTAATTATAGGTAGGTACTACACTGCTATGCCCTTACAGGTAGCTATAATGTATTTTCCACATCTATATACAACAGCTGTTTCTGTCCCTATATACTTTACATTTGTAGCAAGCAATAAATATTTTGAATCTGGGATCGTTATTTCAATACAAATGTACAATATCTTGTGTGTTTACAAGCGTATAGCTTATAGCAAGCGTCTATGTATAGGTGTATTACTACACTATATAGACGTGCGGGCGGCGGTTTGTGCATCAACAGCGAAAGGAACTTCGTTCCAACCGGGTGTCCCACGATACCGCACAACAATTTTTTTTAATCAGAATTTATTAAATTGCATTGTTACAATTATAATATCTCATATTAAATATAGGTTTTCGTACTACGCAGCATCGCCTTCAAAATATTACATGTCATATTGAAAATCATATTTTGAACAGTATGACCCGCTCCACAGTTTCATTTCAATGTACGACCCACGTTTGCCCAGTTAATCTTTTAATCAACAAAACTGGACCCTATAAGCCATGTGGAAAGGTCACATCACGTTGTTAAATACAAATCTCTCGGTGTACACCCACCTGTTTTGATGACGTAGCGCCTGTATAAAGAAACGCAATAGGCAATGAATATGTTACAGGAACAACCCGTAAGGTTAAACGTCCGTAGCTTAGTGCAAAGTGCATAACATAACCTTTTTTTTCTTGTTTAGGAATTTAAAATTGAAAATCTTTTTTATCTGTGCCAATTGATGCCAATAGTTCAGTATTAGTGAGGTTTATAAAGCAAGAATTTGAAATTGTATACACAATTAGTCATGATCATCTCAAAACCAACTTAAAATGCTGTTTTAACTTTGTTTGGACCAGATCATGACTAATTGTGAATTAAATTTCATACCCATGCTTTATAAACCTCACTAATATTGAACTATTGGTGTTAACTGTCACATACCAAAATATTTTTAGATTTTTAACTTTTAAACAAAAAAAAAACAAAGTTAAGTTATGCACTTTGCACTAACCTATGACGTTTAACCTTAAACAAAAGTGGTTCTGGATTATCATAAAAAGTAACTTTCCATACCTAACCTTCTGACCTACCCAGCCATACACTACCAGCTCTCTTCTGCGCTGAAGAATTTCCGAAAAACTAGTTTTCCCTAGGCCTAGGCGAAACTAGTTTGTTCTAAATTTGGGTTTGGCCAGTAACAAATATAAATATTATTATTGAACTAGATATGCGCGTGGCTTCGCCCGCGTTGAAAATATAATAACTGTAAATAAAAACAAATAAAACCCCCAAAATACTTGAATCATAGAATGGAGATAGTTGTGAGTGAACTTGGATGTAGGAGATAATCTCTAGAACTTCACATCCGATTCTGAAAATTATTTCTCTAATAGGAAGCTACATTATCCCTGAGTGCTACAGGCTATAGTTAGTTCTCTGAGGACGTGCAGTTCCTTTCACTATTGCAATGGTTTTGATAGAACTACACAAAAACTAAACAAATGTGAGTGAAGCCGCGGACAAAAGCTAGTAGCTAAGAACACTCCCGATCAAGCGACGTTTAAAAAAAAAAAACTAAATCAGAATCCGTTCATCCGTTTGGGAACTACACAAATGCTAAACAAACACAGGCGAAGCCCCGGGCAAAACCTAGTAGCTAAAAACATTTTTGATCAAAACACTTTTCCTTAATCAATTTCGATTCATCTGTTTAGGAGCTACCTGAGTGAACCTAGCGAACCACTTTTAACGAACCGGTTTTAATATAGCACGACCAAATTAAAAAATCGTTTTTTAAAATGTAATAAATGGCATTTATACCTTCTAATTACCACAAAGACACTTGTAGGTGATGTGCAGCAGTCGTGGGTACACACTTTTGTTTGTTCCATGTAAAAGGATTTCATCTGGAAGCTGCTATGGATTAAACAAAATTTTCAGCTAACCAACGATTTTAAAAGACAGCTGAACCTTAAAAGAGACAAAAGATATATCCAGGTGATAGGCAGCAGCCCGTGGCATACACCTGTACAAGTCTCATACTGTAGCAAATCATATGGAAGTTGTAAAACGCACATTCTTGTAACCAGTCCTAAAAGGTCAATAAAAGTTTATGTTTTCCAAAATTATATCCAGGTGACCCGCAAAAATCCTCTTCATACACCTGTATCGGTCTTAAGCTGTAGCAAATCATGAGAAAGTCATAAAATCAATTTAATAGTGGCAGCTTTTTCAAAAGCGCTAGTGCTGTCATAACTACGCGACGTCGAGTAGCAGAACTATCACCGCTTGCAAAAAACCGAATAAAAAGCTATGTTTTTCTTTCAGACGTCCACATAATACTTCCACGTTAAGCGTTAAATGTTTTGGCATGCATCTAACAAGCAGAAGTATGTGCCCATGGCTGCTGTTCATCACTCTCAAGTGAATTTGTGTTAATTACAAGTCAAAAATGCCATTTATTAAATTTTTAAATACGACATTTTTATTTGGTCGTGTTATATCTTTAAAACCGGTTCGTTAAAAGTGGTTCGCTAACTTCAACTTGGTTTGGGAGCTACGATGCCACAGACAAATAAACATATTACCTGGACAAGAGGAGGAAACGCCGAGAACGTTCACCTCCAGTAGTATTTTTAATCAACAATCGCTGAGGGCCCCCAGTTGGGGTACCTCGGCTCAGGACGTTGATGATGTGTGCTCTATTGGAGAGAAGCGACCAGGGGCTCTACCGCGTAATTCTCATTTGTATCAACTTCAAGCAAATGCATGCGAAATACAACGCGTGCAAAAGAGATGGCATGTTAGGCGGGCGTCGTCGCACGCACGTCAAATTTCAATCTCAAGTAGATGTTGATGAAAATGAGAATTACGCGGTAGACCCACTGTGGGTTTACCGCGTAATTCTCATTTTCAGTATCGCGTATCAAGTTGTCTGAGGTAGAGGCGTCGTTGACGCAAAGTGTTTGCTGAGAGCTTAGTGGGAGTGACGACCGAGACGGAGGGCCTCGTGTCTAACGGGGATGCAATGACATTTGATGTGACCCGTCTCCTACGTCGGGCACGGTGTATGTAAACAGGTGACAAAAGGCTGTTTAGAAATGTTTCCTTTGCTATCAAAATAAAGACAACGACAGTTTTGATGCAAAGCATTTTGTTAAACATTTTTCTGGCCTTTATCGCGATGTTTTTGGAAAAACCAAGGACATACACCACTTCATATTGGCCATTTAAATGAATGCCTACAATTATTTGATTGAATTGTTTCTCTTTTGCAAATGATTTTGGTACTTACGAGCCCGTTCCGAATAGTTCTTCATAATGTCTAAGTACCAAAATAATTCGCAAAGGAGAAACAATTCAATCAAATAAATTTTAGGACTTCATTTAGACGGCCAATATGAATTGGTGTATGTCCCTGATTTTTACAAAAACATCGCGCTAAAGATGAGAAAAATATTTAAAAAATACTTCGCATCAAACGGACGAAAAATACGGAGCGGGTTCTTAAGCTATGATAGATAGATAGATAGATAGATATAATCTTTATTTATGCTATGAGAATTATACCTACATTCAATATTCGGAGAAAGCACTTCGTTGGTATTAAATATTAATGAAAACTTAATAACTTACTAAAGTTGACAACAAGACATCAAACCTCAATGTAATTAATATTAGAACTTCGAAACGATCATTTAGGAATCTAAAACTTCTGCAAAACAAAACAACTTACTTACTTAAAAATTTCATAATAATTAATACTATATATCATAGTAATTTAATAGCAAGTCTTGAAACAGCAATTACATACGTGGTGTAATCTTTCTTATCAAATCATAGGTAATCCAAAGGTTGTGTTTTTTACACATGTTGGTTGGGGTGTTGCCCTAACCTAGCCTAAGTACCGGCTCACTTCTGTGCTGAAGGATTTCTGGGTTGCTAAGTCTTTTCCCCATAGTGCCCCCTTATCCCATAAAACTTAGAAGTTACTACTCTTGTTAGGGCAAGGCAGTTGTTCGAAGGCAGAAAACAGCAAAAATCTATTTTTTTTTGTCAAGTACGGACTCCTTTTTAAAAAGGTCAGTTTTGCCAGCGTCAAGTGATATTAAAAGAAAATATAAGAAGAAGAAGGAAGAAGATGAATAAAAGAAAGAAATCAGTATGGTGAAGTTAAATACATAATGGAGAAATAAACTTACAAAAGGATATTACTAGTATATAGTAAGGTATACCTGTTTTAATTACATAGTTAGATAAATAAGAAGGGTTGGATGACATCTGTAATGTATTATAGTAGTCTGCTTAGCTACAGTGTGATTTTGTTGAGGACTAAGAATGTGGCTAATGCTCTAGTGGCGTCTTTATCAGAAAAGGAAAGGATATATGAAGGACTAGTTGGGAGGCTTACTTTGTTAAGAATTAAGAGATCGAATAAAGAAGGAGAGTTATTTATGGGATAGATAAATAAAATATGTTAAATTGTACCACTGGTTTATCACAACAAATCTGAATTTTGTTGTGAATTTATCTTAATTTATTAATAGTAAAACGAATGTGAAAGACAATAATTAATACAAAAATAATCCTAAATAAATAATTATAAAAAGAAAATTGCCTCTAGATCACTGCCCTGCGGGAGAGTGCCCAAACTACTTGCCACATTACCTCTCTGTTGTGAATGAGACATAGACATTGTTTTTTTTTTCTTTAGCTAGACTGATAAAGGGCTCTTTGGCCGTATGGAATTCTAAATGTCAAGTGTTGTAAGGTTTCCCGCCCTGGCTCAGAGCTGGCTCAGTGCAAAAAGCGGCATTATCAAAATTTTACAAAATATTGAAATTAAATAGTTAAAAACGACACGTTCTAGCATTCCATCGAAATCTTGTTTTGTACCGAAATGTCCGAACAACCACCTGAAACATGATGGAAAAAATCCATTTCACAGGGAAATACGGATATGCAAACATAGTTATGTATATATATTTATCCATCTAAAACTGCAAAAAATTGCATAAATTGAGTACTTAGTTGAAAGTTATGATTGTTTCTGTTAGTAAAGCGCATTTTTTTCTCAAAAACATTGCATTTTAAAGATTTTCTTACGTACGAAAAGATTTCTTGGGTTTACACTAGGGGCATACCCTTACTGCATAATTCTATCGACAACAAGAACGTACACGCAAAAAAAAGGTACGTCCCAAAACATGCCATAGAACTGTAACTCGTGCTATAGTGCGCGCCAATCTTTTAGTCGCCTCTGATTGAGTTACGAGTGCAAGCTTGCGCAGGTACAGTCAAGGAAACAATAATATGAACGGTTGATTATTAAATGTTTACTATAAGTGGGAAGGTGTACTGGTTGTACCTACCTATTTAATATATATTTATTATTTTAGTGCAATCTTAACTGTTTAATTAAAACAAATTAATATAAACACCATTTTCCTACATTGTCGCCTAAAAACGCTATAACGACGGCGAGGCATAACAACAACCATAAACTTTAACAAACTAAATCAACAAAACAACAAATAAACAACAAACAAACAGATTCAACGATTAACTAAACGAATCATATAATTTTTTCCACGAACGTACTTTTCATGCAACGCGCGCGTGTGTAGTGTATGGACGTAGCACTAACACTAACGCATAGTGTTGACACCTGCCGAATGGCGAGCGGGGGATGTGGTGCGGCATGCAGGCGGGTGTGCTCCGCGCCCTCGCTCCTGTAACGTCCCCCTGACACCGTAAAACGGCTAATGCGTCGATTCTTGGAGCTAGCTTCAGAGGCGACTAAAAGATTGGGGCGCACTGTACATTCGTGCGGATGCGTTCCGAAATTTGTTTGTGTGCGATATTATAGCCTCTGAGCAACTAATGTGATAATAATAATGATTTTCGCCGGTTACACATTCTTTTAAGTGACAACAAGGAAGGGTTGGAAGTTAGCCAACTTCTAGTAAGTAAATAAAAATAAAACACGAGTGCGGTAAAATTGATTTTACGCACAGGTTTGATGCATATAAAATAAGTCTTTACGAGCACTTGCATTAAAAATTATGTTAACATCAATGTTCTAATACTTATTTCTTTTAATAGAATTAACAAAATATATAATTGGAATTTCATTTTTAGCCGCCAGTTTTCCACGCGTGTTCATTATTTTTATCCATTTAAAATCGCAAGAGATGAATATTCAACGGTGTAAATATTCGAGAAACATTAACAGTGATTGGTCAATTATTATTGGTCATCAAAATACTGTAACAAATCAAAACACAATAGCAATTTATCAAAGTCTGTCGCGTTGTTTTGAAATTTCAACAAACATTTCACATACGAGCATGTAGTACATGTTAAGTACTGCAAAAGGAAGGCTAACATTTTCCAGTAAAATCTAAGATTTACCAAGTAATAAAAGTTCAAACTTTTAGCAATAATCGTTAATTTTGGACTTTTACTAGCGTTCTCTCGGTAAATTCTAGGTTTTACCTCAAAGACACGGTAAATATTGAAAAGTAGTATTAAGAAATGCACGGCTTGTAATCAAACACGGCGGCGTCGTCAATTTGTGAACGCTTACTGTTTAAACAAATTTTATTATCAATTTTTATAAATATATATAAATGAACATTAAAAATAATGGCTTAGCTTTAAAATGAATACTTTGCACTAGGTATTATTACTTTATCCATAAATTTCTTTTAAAAATAGATGCGATTATATGTTGGCTCATTGGCCTCTTTTTCTTGGACGCGTAATACTAATAATCAAGCAGCAAAACAACAATTTGGTTTATTTTTAGCTAATACTGCAACTTTTTGTAGGGAAAAAAATATTGGATTAATCCCTTCATATTTCTATTACTTAGGTACCTATTTTATGCAAAAAAAAAAAAAAAAAATTTGTTGATCACTTAACCGTTTTCTTGAAACGAATGTTTGGAAACCAAAAAAAGAGGTAGGAAAACATTTTTTTTTGTGACAAAATTATAAATTTAAAGATTATAGATAAAATCAAATATATTTTTTTCATTACAAGGAGAGTCCGAATTTCTTCAAACAAATCCTCGAAAATCTGGTGTTTTTCATGCTTTTTAGGTACATGTACAGTCACAGCGTCTTATTCAGTCAGCGGTATAGAATTACTTTTACTATGGAACCAAACATGAAATTTCGGAAAAATAAAATCTGCCCTTCTATACATCTCGGCCTAGCGACATTGCATTTTTCTTTGAAACGGTTAATTTTTTTTTTCTTCATTTCGGGGTTGGTTCCACAGTAAAAGTAATTCTATATCATTGACTAAATAAGCTCTTCTAATATGACCACACCTTTCTGTTACACGTCTAATAATATTATATTTAATCACGACATGAAACGCCGAGGGCATGTCAGAGGTGTTCCGAGTGTGAACCACAGTTCATAGTCGGTACACCCACGTTTCACCGAAGATTATTACGTCCCAACGTGATGGTCGTCGTACCGAAGTACAAATACACGCCTTTTAGAACATGTAAACGCCGAGGGGGAGTCAGAGGTATTCCAGTGTGGACCACAGTTCATACTCGGTACACCCACGTTTCACCGACGATTATTACGTCCTAACGTGATGGCCGTCGTAGCGAAGTACAAATACACGCCTTTTAGAGCATGCGTGTTTCCTTAGATGTTTTCCTTCATCGTTCAGCAAGTGGTAAGTAAGAACAAATGTTATGCACATAAATTCCGAAAAACTCATTGGTGCATGCCCGACCGGAGTTCGCACCTGGATATCAAGATTGAGAGGCCAGCGTTCTACCCCTGAGCTAATGCGCCGCTCTGAAACCTAAAAATAAATGCACATAAAAAGCGTTTAAATTCAGCCATCAGGTAATAATTTC
Source organism: Ypsolopha sequella (assembly GCA_934047225.1). Taxonomy (NCBI): domain Eukaryota; kingdom Metazoa; phylum Arthropoda; class Insecta; order Lepidoptera; family Ypsolophidae; genus Ypsolopha; species Ypsolopha sequella. The sequence goes on along the minus strand of OW204002.1, from coordinate 11,436,127 downwards.
TGATAGAGTCGGAGGCGCGCCGTTTGCACTAGGCCCAAAGCTGCGGGGCTCAGTAAATGAAACGATACGACGTATTTATTCGCCGAAAGTTATGGGGTATAACAACGAAACGGTTTTATTGGATGACTATGTTTTGTTGGCTGCTTTACTTTGTATTTTTGCATCATTTATGCGATACTAGCTTATCCCCGCGGCTTTGCCCGCGCTGATTTAGTTTGCTTTTCGCGATATAAAGTAGCATATGGTACCGATTCGGTGAAGCACATCTTAACTTATTTGACAGGACTAAACTTAATTTACGCGTTCTATCCTTGTCTTTTCGATAAAGAAAGAAAAAGACAGGACGCTTACAATAAGGTTAGTCCTGTCAAATAAGTTAAGACGTGTTATGCCGCATCGATACAATTGTCGCTCTCCGTCCCATAAACTATCTCTATGCAAAAAATGTCCTTTACCTCGAAACTGACCATTGCCTCAAGATTATCAGAATACTCAGAATATCCGTAGCATTTCTCGTGAGGGTAGGATGAACGATTTCATAACTCTACTGCACCCAGTGGCGTGCACAGAACTTTTTGCTGGAAAAGCAAGCAATTGGTCAAGAATAACAATAAAAAAATTCAAGTAACAATTTGAAAAAAAAAATTTTGTATGACGCCAGGGTAGACAATGTCTACCCTAGAGTGAAAATTTCCAACACAAACTTTTTTTTTTCAAAGTGATACTTAAATTTTTTCATATTTTTTTTATTGTTATTCTTGACCAATTGCTTGCTCTTCTAGCAAAAAGTTCTGTGCACGCCACTGACTGCACCGAATACAAATTGATTGCGATATATTATTAGTATTTATTATTAGTGCCAGCTGTCCCAGTGCTCAGGTTCCCTGCCAAACATTGACGGTTTTAATAATTGTGCCTCATCCTATGACAACCAAAACGAAAGTAAGGTTGTCTACTTAAAAAAAGTCTTACTGTAAAGGTGGTGGAGCCGCCGTTTTCTGAAGGCAATTGTTTGGTAATAAAACTCAGCTATAATTAATGATCAAACGAACTTACCAAGTGAAGTTCGATCATAATTATGTGAACAGCTTCATTCGAAGCGATTTATAGTTAACATATTGCACGGTATTTTAGAGAATAGGTTTAAGAACGCAGTGCATTCTTTTTTTTTTTTTTTTTTGATTGGTACCACTGTTCCCGCCGCGTTTCCTCTCCTTACACGCGGTTACGCCATCTTGTTTTTCATTTTGTCTAAAGCTCGTTTTAATTTCACATTTAATTATTTCTGGGAGGGTATATGAAAATAATCTGACCGGCGACTATAGGATTTTTTCTAGGGAGGGTAATAATGTAAATCGCTTCGAATGAAGCTGTTCACATAATTATGATCGAACTTCACTTGGTAAGTTCGTTTGATCATTAATTATATTTCACAGCTTCATTCGAAGCGATTTATAGTTAACATATTGTAGGATGTTTAGAGACATAAAGTGAAATTTATAACATTAAAACGCGATGACTTAAGTAATCAAATTTTTATTAAATACAAAATACTCCTCATGTTACAATTGCAGCCGAAGAAAGTAAACTTCTAGCAAACTCATTTGAATCAGAAATTATTTCCCTTTCGTAGAATTTCGCAAAAACGCTGGAGGAATTACTCCATCCCGCCGTTTTGCGAATAACATCAAGACTAACCCCAAGACTATTGGCCTTGGATGTCACCGCATGGCGAGTGCTATGTGCACTGAAAATAGTGCTATTAATGCCACTAGCTAGTAATGTATCTTTTATCCACTTACTGAGTCTTTGAGACGAAAGTTTAGTGTAAGGTTTTTTAAAACTTATAAATAAGTGGTCACTGTCCGTATTACGGATTGGCTTAGTTTTTTCCATGTAATCAACTAACGCCCTAGCTGGACAAATAGATGGTTTTTTATCAAAGAATGGAAGCCTCAGGACAGGCTGAAATGTATTTACTCTTGATGTTTTTATATGGTCTGGTATTTTTATTAAAATTTCAACCGAATCGATAATTTCAATATTACAAAGTTTTATAATCGAAAAAGTTTGAACTCGATGTGCCGTTACCAAAGCCAATAATGTTAAGGTTTTCTTTGAAATTAACTCTAAACTAAGGCTTATATTTGGCCATTGTTTTGCCAGATGATCTAAAACTATATTAGGATTCCATGTAACATTATACTTAGGGTTAGATGGTCTTAGACTGAAAACACCTTTCATAAACCTTTTTATCTGATTTTCATCTAAAGTACGTCCTAATAGAAGGGAAAGTGCTGATTTATGAGAATTTAATGTATCATATTTGGCACCATTTTCAAATGCCTCTGTAAGAAAATCTAAAATAGCTGTAATAGAATAATTACTATAATCAAGACTTCTTCTTGAACAATAAGACATCCAAGCTCTAATGCTACTATCATATTGCTTGTATGTATTTTTAGTTAGGGATGCTAACATAATATTAATGGACCGTGGTGAAAATGATTTCTTCAGTAATGTTTCCCGGACAATTTCACGGCAATCAATTCGAGTGTTCTGTGCAGATTGTGGACTGATCTGAAAGGAGATATTAGAAGATTTTTATCTGGACCAAAATAGATAGGTTCAGAAACCATAAGTTTTTTCAAAAGTGGGTACCATGGTTGTGTTGGCCAATTTGGTACTACGACAATACCTTCCGCTTTGTCTTGGATAATTTTTTGCAAAACTTTGAGAATTATAGCAAATTGTGGAAAAGCATAAAATAAAGTGTTTGCCCAAGACACCGTAAACGCATCTATAGCCCAGGCATCAGGGTCATTCTTCCAAGTGATATACTTCAAACATTTAGCATTTCGGCGGCTAGCAAATAAATCTATTTTGGGTAAACCAAACTGATGTTTTATTTGTTTAAAAGCTTCATCATTTAACTCCCATTCAGTGTCCTCGAACTTTTTTCGTGATAACGCATCAGCTTCATGATTATCCTTTGTATTGATGTATGAAGCAAACAACATTAGTTTACGCTGCTCACACCATTGCCGGATTTCTTTTGCAATTTTATTTAAATGTGGGTATTTCACACTGCCCATTCTATTTATGCAAGAAATTGCCGTTACATTATCGATTCTCAAGAGAATTTCACAATTTTTTAAATTTTTTGCAAACACTTTTAGGCCAAAAAGGGCTGATTTTAACTCTAACATATTAATGTGCAAGTCCTTTTCATTATCTTTCCAGAAACCTGAAGCTTCTTCATTTTTAAAATAAACACCCCACCCGCTAGAAGAAGCATCAGAGAATATTTCCATCTTATAATTATTAAACCTAAATGGGGCATAGCTTTTATTTATATTGTCAATCCACCATTTTAAATCGGATTTTAATTTATTGGGAATAAAAATTGTCTGTTCATAATTTTGATTTTGGAGCAAACACAAGTACTTATGACGTTCAAATTCCTTAGTGTACAACCAAGAATATTGTATTGCCGGACAATTTGAGACTAAGAGACCGATTAGTTTAGCGAAATCTCGAAGTTTGCATTTCTTTAATTGGTAAAAATGTTTCAGAAGATTTTTAGTTTTTTCTATTTTACTATCGGGTAATCTCAGTACCATTTTTGCCGAATCAAATATGAAACCTAAAAATTTGCATTGTTTCTTTGGTACCAAAGAACTCTTCTCGTAATTAATTTTAAATCCTAACATTTCAAGGACTTTTATCGTAAATTTTATATTTGCTTCACATTCAGTAAATGATCTTCCAATACATAATAAATCATCTAAAAAGATTACAGATATGTAATTGTATGATCTCAGGTATTCCACTACGGGTTTGAGTAATTTTGTAAAAACGTACGGTGCTGTCGATAGACCGAAGGGGAGGCAATTAAATTCATAAAGTATTCCATTAAACATAAACCTTAAATACTTTCTATAAGGTGCACTGACAGCCACGAAAAAATAAGCATCTTTAATGTCTATCGATGCCATGAAGCAATCTTTAGATACAAGCTTTAACGCTGTTCGATAATCTTCCATTTTAAAATGATTAGTTTTAACAAATTTATTAATTTTCTGTAAATTTAATATAAATCTTTTATCTCCATTAGGCTTGGGAATCAAAAACACACTGGACAAGAATTCATTATCAGCATGATCACATCTAGAAATGGCATTAATTTCTAATAATTTATTTATTGATTTAGTAAAATCAAGTAATTCTTCTTTCGATTTTGGATATACTGAAGGCTTATTTGTACAAAAGGGTTTGGATATAAATGGAATATCATATCCCTGAACCCACGATAGAATTTTAGGATCGCTTGTAATATTTTTCCACTGTGTGGTGAAATATCGTAAACGGCCAGCGTATTTTACCTCATGATTTAATATTTCTTGCGAGTTTTCTTGATTGGTGAACGATGTCTCTCCACTCGATGACTCTCCACCCGATGATTCTCCCCTCGTTGAGAGCTGCGAGTTTGATACCGACGTTGTTTCCCTGGGGCCGGTTTTGTCGGTGGTTTGTTGCGGACCAGGGACCTCAAGTTTAAACGATACTGCCGTTGCTGTGCCGGTGTATTGGATTTCTTTGTGATTACTTTTAAATCTTGTCCCGATCTTTGTATCGTTTTAGCAGTTTTTAATTTTTCTGAAATATTTTCCCCAAAAAGAAATTTATCTCTGTTTGTTTCGATCATGGCTTCCTTCAGCCCAGTATTAACTGCATTTATTACAAAATGTCTTCTTGTCGATGTTTCTGTGAAGTGGCTGTCGCATAAAATGCGGCAAGCGTCGCTTAGCGGTTTAATCATAGAAGACGTCTCTTTTCTTAACATGGCGTCTAATACTCTTGCTAAAGCTGCTAGGGCCAATCCTATTTGCTTTTGTTTTTGCATAATAGTTAAGTCTCTTCTGATAAGAGACTCTGGTAATGCAGCTTTCGCTTCAGGATTTAATTCTGGTGCGACGAGCCATGTACAGTTTTCCGGAATTTTGTATTCTTCGAGAAGTTTTTGCTTAACCTCCTTTTGCAGTCCTTTGCCTAATATTTCCTGCTACCTCGTGGCAATGTCTGTATGAATTTTTGGCCCTAAGGCCCTTGTTTTGGGGCTTCTCCAAGTAGCTGAAGTAATTCTTCATCTAGTACTATTTCGTCTAATTCCTGTGCTGCTAGCTCAGCAGTCACTATTGCTGATACCGATGAAGGTTCTTTTGCCGGTTCCAGTGAAGGTTCTGTTGCCGGTGTCGGTGAAGGTTCTGTTGAGGTGCTTGGTTCAACAGTAAACAAATCAGCTCTCGTTGAAGTAGTCTTTTCATTTTCAGAAAAGGTTCCACTTTCCCTAGTAACCGATTCGTCTGAAAGGTTGGAAATGTACCTTTTGATAATGAAAAATTATTCGAACATCGTGACAGTTTTTCACATAAAACAAAGGGAATAAATGTAATAGTAACAGCAGTAAGCATTACAAATTCCTTTATTTTAATCTGAGCTGATTACTTTGTAAATTTACATAAAGTACGCTTGACCTCCATTGAAAAAACATGTCAGATGAAACCCGAAACAGTTTCTTGCATCACCGGCAAAAAACAGAGAGAATAGCGTGACAGTAACAGCCCGAATCAGCAGTACGCATCACAGATTCCTTTGTTTTAATCTAAATACGTTTGACCTCCATTGAAAAAATGTGACAGACGAAACCCGAAACAATTTCTCGCATCACCAGCAAAAAACAAAGAGAATAACGTGACAGTAACAGCCCGAATCAGCAGTACGCATCACAGATTCTTTTGTTTTAATCTAAGTACGCTTGACCTCCACTGAAAAAATGTGACAGATGAAACCCGAAACAGTTCCTCACATCACTGGCAAAAAACAAAGAGAATAGCGTGACAGTAACAGCCCGAATCAGCAGTACGCATCACAGATTCCTTTGTTTTAAGCTAGGTACGCTTGACCTCTATTGAAAAAATGTGACAGATGAAACCCGAAACAGTTCCTCGCATCACCAGCAAACACAAAGAGAATAGCGTGACAGTAACAGCCCGAATCAGCAGTACGCATCACAGATTTCTTTGTTTTGATTGTATTTAAGCAAAACGAAAATTTAAGCATGGATACAGCACTGACAGTCAATATGAATGATTAACACTTACTGTTAGATTCATCCTCCGATGATGAAGAATCCAATATTCTTCTCCGTTTATGATGCTGCAAGTCACTTTTTAACTGTTTTATCTTTTTACGAATTTTATCCTCTATTTCATCGCGTTTCCTTTTGTTACCCATAACTTTTTTCCCAAAAACGACGGTTTTTCAAGTAACAAATTGAATATGTGCGAAGGCTTGAGCACGGAAACAAAGAATGAAAAACAAGATGGCGTAACCGCGTGTAAGGAGAGGAAACGCGGCGGGAACAGTGGTACCAATAAAAAAAAAAAAAAAAAAAGAATGCACTGCGTTCTTAAACCTATTCTCTAAAATACCGTGCAAGGCTAATGCGTGGGAGCATTACTACAATATGTTAACTATAAATCGCTTCGAATGAAGCTGTGAAATATAATCGCGATATATCGTTCTCTCTCATATATTTTTTTAGATACATGAGTGATCTTATTTCGGTAAAGAATAAAGTTATAATTGAAGAAATTAATGTAGATATAGTTATACATAACAATAATAAGCCCAAATCTAATTATTTACATTTTTGGTAAGGTAATTTGTGGTACGAGATTATAAATTATATGTCGGACTAAATTTTCCTGACAGACCATATTTCGAACCAAAGTTTAATTGTTTCCATATCGCCAGCGTGTAGGTGGTTATAGATATCAGTGTATATAACTTTAATTATTTTTTCTTGTTGTGGTTAAAAATTATAAATTTCAATGTCGGACTAAATTTTTCCAAACGGACCACATTTCGGACCAAATTTCATTTTACTTTAGTTGTCATTTCGCCACTCTGTGAGTGGAAATACACGTGTTAGTGATTAATTTGGATTTTTTCTCCCTGTCATATTTAGAACCCTTTTTTTTTTTTATTTACAAATTTCGTTTTTTTTTATATATAAGCAGTTGTTTCTCCAGACCTCCGGGCACTTGGAAAGACGATGCGCTTGATTCTTGATGATTGATGATTTGATTCTATGAAACTCCTTGTAACCACTCTCCCAGTACAGCTTTTCATGATGTCATATCGGAACATGATGAGCCAGTTGGTTTGATTTCTTAGGATGATGACAAACCAAGGCCGAAGCCTACTGAAAGTTATTACTGCTCGTTTAGCACCTACCGAGGGTGAAGTTTAGGGTCTTTAACGTACGTTTACGTACAGACACGTATATGATTTTTTTTTAACTCCAACGTTGGTACGCATTTCTCATTAAAAATGTGACTTACTACTATGTAACTCTGAAATTTCCCTAAGAATACCGAAACGGATTGAGAAGTAAACAATTAGTCCACTATTATTGCTTTCTATAAGATATTTTGAATGATTATTTATCCTGTCTAGAAGAGCAGTAAAAATGTTAAATAATTGGTCCAATCTTGGAAACTTAAATGATTTTTGGCGTTAGAAAAATTACAGTGTTCTCCATACACTGTGATTAAATCAGATTTTGCTATTACAGTACACAGCAGATCGTGTTAAGGCGAATGGATACGCCAACTGCAATTTGGACCTGTCTTTGAAGGCCTACTCCTCCCACACGGGTGGTCCAAAAACTGTCATAAAAATATATGATAGGCATTATAGAGTCAAAAATAAATTTTAAGTTTCATGAACTGTTTTTCTGTTTTAAGTTTTGACAAAAAAAATCGAAAGTCATTGAAAGTTTCACATGATTAACAAAAGAATTCTCTTACTCCTTCCAAACGCCTAGAGCAATTTTAATTATTATTTCACCAAATTATGGGAAATTTTTAGGTCTAAAATCAAAATTGTTTTTTCGTTCATGGCGTCCATGTGAAAAGTATTATTTTCTCCTATTTTGAGCTAGCCGGAGACGCAGTGGTTGTCGTAACAGCCACTTTTTAAGGCACACTGAAATAAACATTATTTCAATGTCGTTTCCGTTTATATTTGTACCGACACACATCGAGTTGCTTATTTAGCGTGGTCATACGCCTTAAATTACAGTACATCTACTGTAATAACAGTGTGTCTGGCAACACGGGTGGGAGTACATGTCCCGAAGACTCTTGATGATGATGAGTCACAATCTCATCGAAAACTTGACCTGTGCCTCGTTGCCAAGAACAAGGAGATACTTAGCACAGTTAAAAATGTGAGTTTAATAGTAGTTTATGCTACAAGGGCGAAAAGGAATAAATTACCAGGACGATTTAAAACACGAGCGTAGCGAGTGTTTTAAACGTAACCGAGTAATTTATTGCTCTTACGCCCGTGTATCATACTACGTTTTTTAATGCATAGTGTGAGGAAATAAAACAAATATAATCTTGTGAACTTTAAATTATGGTTGGCTCAAAGGGACTGTATCCAGAGCCATTAAACAATGGAAAAAAAGTACTACATTTATGGTACACAGGAAAGGTTGCAGGTTAGCCCACCCTTGTAAATAAATAAAAAAAATAATAATAATAAAGCCCTAGGGCAAAATTATCGACTTTCTGTTCGGTTTTGATGCATAAAAAGTGGGCCTTTATGAGCACTTGCATTGAAAAATAACTTATTTTTGAATAAGTCTTCAATGTGTACAATTAATAGATTAATAAATTTCATTGATCACCAGTGAATCTGAGTCGAAGAATACTCGTTACGAAAGCTCAGTTACGATGCCGCATAAAAATAGCTTCGTTAAAAAGTTTTAAAGAAAGAGATACTAATTAAAGCAATTTTAAAACTTTTTCTTTTATATTTTCAGAAAATAGACAAGGCTTTTTTGTCAAGGACGTTTAGTAAGATACATTTTGAAACAAGATCGCTTTTTATTACCTAGTGCATTTATCAGTCTGCCCCAGAAAGGCTTTTATCATGAAAATTAAGATCGATATACTGGGTGCAGTGCCGTATTCACCCTAGGGCCAAAAGGGCCATGGCCCGGGGCGGCCGGCAGGTTTATCTGTCCACGGTCTATTAATCTACCTATCTTTGAATTTATATAGCTTTTCGGCTTTATACTGTTAAAAAAAATTGTTCATCGGAAAAATTTCAATAAATGGCGTTTATTTCTTTGTAAGGTATGTTTAGTTTTTTTATTCATTATCATCACAGCCCACATCAACACACTGCTAGATTTTATTTTATAATTTATAATATTTTTTGCTTTTTTCTTAATTTATGGGGCGACAAACCTTACAGGCCCAGGGCGCCAAATCTTAAGGCCCTTAATACCGCCAAATGGGTACTTTCTAAAGCCTACTCCTCTTTTATGGCCAAACCAAAAATATTGAAAAAATGTATTATGGATTATCAACTCTAGGACAACATATGCAACATTTTTCTTTTTCGTACCACCAAAAATTCTATATGAAAAATTGTTTCAACTGAATGGTGTTTTTTGGCTTGAATTTCCTACTGCTCCTAAGCGGCTTAGGTGATTTAATTCATTTATGCTTTGATAAATAGATAAACTTGATAGCTATAAATATAACAAAGAATTATTCAATCGAACAATGACGCCCATGTGAAAAGTATTATTTTCTCCTATTTTGCCCTTTCAAGGACGCAGCGAGCGTCGTAACAGCCACCACGCATTGTGCACTGATTTGAACGTTATTTCAATGTCGTTTCCGTCGATATTCATACAGACAAACATCGAGCTGCTAATTTGGCGACGGTAATCGCCTTAAAATACGCCACTGACTGCGTGTAATAATTATCGTGCTCAGTAAATTAAACCGCATGCTCTACTGATTATACTATCATATAATTAGTAGAGAATGGGGTTTAATTATATCTGAGTACGTCATTATTACACTCGGTATAAGGTGACGTTGATTGATATAGCCAAATTCATACTCGGTAAATGGTCAGGAAAAAGATTCAAGGAGCCTCTTCGCAAAAAAACATTATTTGTACTCATAAGAGTCGATTCTCCGCATATGTAACAAAATATTAAGAAGTAATTATAACGACCAAAATACAAGTTTTAGCTAAGAGCAATGTATATCAATAGTTTAATTTTTTCCTTTTCGATTGAGACCCTCCCCACCCTTTCTCGACATCACTTCGCCACTTGGCGCCAAATACAAATCAGCAAGTTTCCGCTATGACCGTCGTTGGGTTCCTCGTCGAATAGTACGCTACGCCAAACCAGGGCATAGGTAGATCATCATCGGGAGAGCAAATTGTTTGCCGTGCCCACCAGCCGCACGCACGCTCACGCTTATTCAGCAGTTTGTAAAATGACGACAGCTCTCAATGCATTCTTAGAGTCCGAACCGTCTGCTGACGTGTTCTTCGATAATAAAAGTCAATTATTTTGTAAGTTAATTAGTTATTTTTTGGCTTAAAGTTATTTTAAATATTATGTTAATTTAAATACCAAATCTAATAATTATTGTAATTGGGTTCACTTCTAATAAATAAATAAATCATCAGTATCATCGCAATAAATCATTAATCAGTTGAATAATAATTCTAAAACAATGTTTCAACGTACATTGTGACTTTCCGTTTATGTATTATATAGAGTGTAAAGTGTACGCGAGTTGTAAACAAACCGAAATATTTAGGAGGAATTTCGTGAAACCAATAATAAATTAAACAAAGCCCACAAATACTCGTAAAGTTAATTAATTACTGAACGAACATTCTTGGTTCATCCAAAATATGGCGTAGATAGACATATCTACTAGATATACCGTAGATAGCACACAGCGTGGAGTTTAGATTTTAGATTATGTAAGATTTTAGATTATTAATGGTTGGTTGTATTCTTTATAACCATTGCAACTTGCTAATGTTTAACAATTTCATAATCGTCGGTGAAACGCGGGTCTACCGAGTATGGACGGTGACTTGCATTTCGCAGTTCACACTCGGAACACCTCTGATTCATGTCGTGCCGATATATTTATTTAATTTTTTCAATCTATAGATAGAGTCTTAATTTTTTTAGATGAAGCCTCAACAATCTGGTGTTCTTCATGTTCTAGGCTGAACAGACATCATGATGCGACCAACTAATTTCACTATAAGGTGCACGCTCTATGAAACTTACGAGGACAATACAATCGTGCCGATTTCGTCGCGGGCGCAAAATTTAAATCTTGGTTCAGTTTGTTACATGTTTTTTTTTTCATTGGTATAAACTAAGGAAAGATCATGATGTAATAATATGCTGTTACACAAGTATACTAAAATGTATCAAAGTTTTTTAGGGTTCCGTGCCTAAAAGGTACAAAAGGAATCTTTATGGTGGGACTCCGTTGTCCGTCCGTCCATCCGTATGTCACAGCCTCATAACATTAGATTAACATTATATCATTGCAGTTAATTTATATCTCCTTGAGATGGATAAATCGCCAAGTGTTTGAACATAGAAATTTATTTCTGACATAGTTTCATAACAGACATGAAATTTGGCAGAAAAATTGCATTTATTTGCCCACATATCACTGTGTAAAAAACATGAAATCTTTGAAATTGTTCAAAATATATCCAAAACAAAAGTGCGAAAAATAAAATATATTATTGTAAAAATAAAATATGGGTTTCAAATTGTAGATATTACAGAGCTGATTGTAAACACATACACTTTTACTATATTTACTGAATCTTTAAAAAAACACAAAACTGGTGGACCAAAAAATATGAAAAAAATCATGGTAATATGTGTTTACGTAAAGATTTCAGAAAAATTAAAGCGGTTGAGAAATTCACGAAATAAAATGACAAAATTAAATTTATCATCTACAATACAGAACCCTAGGTACGCGAGTCTGACTCGTGCTTGGCCGGTTTTTCAGAGAGTACTCAGTGTTAACAGCTTGAGATTTTTTTTTAATATGCCGCACTTTTATTGTGACGCGTTTATTATATCATCATGAATTATATTGTTTTGTGTTCCAATCTATTTATAGCCCTGGGCAAAATACGTTTAAATAAATGAAATTGTGTTTCATTGCGAGATTAAAATGTCATGGTAGGAGCAAGATTATATTCGAATGGAAGCTGAATAATAAATTGGCTTAAAAAGCATTTTGTTGGAGTTTATTATATTGTTTGTCTGAATTTATGATTTCGATACGTGTTCACTGAATCGTCGACGCAAAAAACCATATATATCAGGATAGGCGCTCGCAAACGCATGCATGAGGCCAAAAAATAGGCCTCATCCGAGACCCAATGTCAATAGAGATGTGATGTGTTGTCTGTGAGTACAGGTTGATGCGCTCGCGCCGCCGCCCTCTTTTTGCATGTGCGTGAGAAATATGAGTAAATATGTGAGTGACGTTCATATAGTTTTTAGGGTTCCGTACCCAAAGGGTAACCAACGGGACCCTATTACTAAGACTCCGCTGTCCATCTGTCTGTCCGTCTGTCACCAGGCTGTATCTCATGAACCGTGATAGCTGTTAGACAGTTGAAATGAAAGTTCACAGATGATGTATTTCTGTTGCCGCTATAACAACAAATACTAAGAAACAGAATAAAATAAATATTTAAGGAGGCTCCCATACAACAGACATGTTTTGTTGCCGTTTTTATAGATAATGGTACGGAACCCTTCGTGCCCGAGTCCGACTCGCATTTGGCCGGTTTTTTGTGTTTATGTCGGTGAAATAAGTGGGAGGAAACGTGGATCACGAACACGATCAATTAGAGTAATAATAATAAGACAGGCACACCTCCTCATATCTGTGCCTAAGAACCATAAAAAAATTGCTACTTATGCAATTTTTGCTCTAAATCGTATTGCAATACGGGTGAAAAGAAGGCTTTTAGATGCGATAATCAATATAAATCATACGAAAGTATGCATAAATTTACTGGCAGTATTTTTTTAAGAAAAATCTTGAATTTAATAGTAAATAAAAAAAATAATCCTTTATGTGAAAAACGCATTTGAAATCTCGTTTCCTTGCATCTGTAAGACTATGGTAACTTTTTGATTATTGAAACGATATTTTTTAGGTTTCCATAGTAAACAAGAAACCCTTATAGTTTCGCCATGTCCATAGTTTCTGTCTGTCTGTCTGTGTGTCTGTCTGTCCATGGCTTAGATTAGAGACTCTTAGTACTAGAAAGCTTTAATTAGGCATGGGTATTAAGTATACACATTAATCACACCAACATAATCACAGGTGAAATAAAACCTTGAAAAAAACATTTTAGTGTAAATCCCCACCACGTAAAGTGGGGATGAATTTTTTTCTCGTCTGTCCTATAATAAAAGGATAAGTCGTTCAAAAATATTGTGGGTGTACCATGACCATTTTTCAATTTAGGTATCCTGTTTGCGAAATATTAAGCTTTAAAGTGGATTTTTGTTAGAGTCAAACACCCCCACCTATTGCCAGCTAAACGGTTGTTTTTGAATATATGTGTAGTATACCGGTGTAAATATACTACTACCTTTAAATGAAACCACATATTCTACCGATCATACTGAACCACTTTTCCCAAGAAACATACCAGCGCAAACCATTAGTTTGGGAAATATTTGAGTTGCAAACAAAAATGCGTAAACCCTAACGCACCGAGATACGGGCGTTTTTGAGGCAGCGTTGTCCATGAAACAGCTGTTCACGGCAGCGTTCTAAAATAGACCTTCCTCCTGCAAGATAAAGTCTTTAAGTTACAGTTGAATATCTTTATCTCTGATGGTTTGCGCAGGTATTTTTCTTCAGAAAGTTGTTCAGTACGATGAGTAGATTATGTGGTTTTATTTAAAGGTCGCAGACTATTTTCACCCTGTTTATAACAAAGTTAAAAAGAATACTATCACAGCTAGGAAGGCTTTAAAAGTAAATTTTATCCCCTTGAGAGATTGTTTTGCAAAAAAGCTGAAACACGCAATTCTTTATTTTATACCAAAAGCCTAAATTTGAATTTTCATATGAGAAATTATTTGTTCCCCATACAAACTTTCATCCCCTTTTTCACCCCCTTCGGGTTTTTTTAAACAAAAGGTAGCCTATGTCACAGTAATATGTGACATAGGCTACCTTTTTAAAAAAAAAACAGTATTATGTCTTAGGGGTGTGCCGCAGCTAAGTTCGGACACGGAGAGTGTGAGATGCCATCGTCACCCGACTCTCGCGCATTTATGTGGGCAGCCCTAATGTGTGCGTCTGCATGCCGAGCGTTATTTCAAAGAGACTGCCCAGATGTAATACTGTTTCTTTTCTCTACTGTCCTATGTCCTTTCTCAAGATGAAATTCTGTCTCCTTGCCAAATTTTATCGAAAACTGTTCGGCGGTTCAGGTTTGAAAAAGTGACAGACAAACAGTTACTTCGTAATATAGTGTGGATGTGGATTATTTATTTATAATTTTTTATTTCCAATAACAATGATAAAAGGTGTACTATGGTTTAAAAATAGATTTAAGGACATGTTTAAAATTAAATCTTCTTGACGTAAGATGAACACAAAACATTATATGTTTTACCCTACCTTTGTGATTTCCTCCACATCATTTGAAACTATTAGAAGAAGAAACCCAGCAAATTGTGATCACTTTTTAAATCACGTAGACAGAAATGTCACCGCTATGCCCGATCAATGAGAATTTCCAGGTGGTAATGGACAAATTGAAATAAATTCAGATCGAGACGTGGTCCGGGTGCCGATGTCGCACGTGACGAGAATATTCCCCGCTGTAACTAACTTGGACTCGCCTATGGTGCAACCATGACATTTTTAATAGACAAAGAGCGCTCTGTCGACTACCTTACATGATAGAGTAAAGAAATAAAACTAACTCATAACCTAGTAAGCCCGTTTCATATTTCAAAACCGATTGAAACGAAACCAACACACGCAGATACTGACTCGAAAAAAAAATCTTTATTACATAAAGAAATTATAGTAAACGTCCTAATGTAGCCTTGATTTCAAAATAACTGAAGTTTTGCGTACGCGGCATCTGATTAGAGCAGGATAGACAGTTGAAAAAACAAAAGTGTTAGAGCAGGACAGAAATTTAGCATTGTGCAGCCCCCTAAGCGCTGATTCCTGAAAGCTGCTCTTTTATGATCATAAATTACAATAATAATAAGTCAAACTTTGGATGTGACGTCATCTCTGAGACAGTGGCGTATTTTAATATTTAGCGCCCTGGCCCTGTAAGGTTTCCGCCCCATAAAATAACGATAAAAAAGCAAAAATGTTTTATTATAAAATAAAGTGAAATCCAACAGTGTGTTGATGTGTGCTAAAAATTGTGAATAATTAATAAAAAAACTAAAAAAGCCATACAAAGAAAAAAAAAACACAATTTATTAAATATTAAAATTTTTGCGATGGCCAAATTGGTTACAAAATTCTTTAATGACACTGTCATAATTAACGGATTTTGTCAAGTCTGCTTCTATAGGTATTAAGAATAGCTAATTCTTAATTACTTGCGCCGGAGCGCCCCTCACAGCTTGCCACCCCGGACCATGGCCCTTTTGGCCCTAGGGTAAATACGCCACTGCTCTGAGACTATAATATATTCTGAGTTTTATTTAATATTACCTGAACGACAGATTTTTATAAACTATTAGTTGTTTTGTAGAGGGCTAAATGAGGAAAATTTCAAGGTGTTTATCATTAACCCTGTAACTCACGGGAGTAGAGCAGAAACCATTTTACTATTATTTCTTCTATGTTCAAGCCTATTTACGGTGCCATAAATTACGTTAATTATCATACATTATCATATATTATCATATCCAAACATGCCTCGTTCTGAACCAGCTAATATAAACAAACAGCCCGGTTAATTCCATTTTGATGCCATTATAGACATTAATATTGAAACGCATCAAAATTACGGATAAAATGTATATTTGTATTTTTGAGAAATGAGCCTCACGGTTTGTTACCATTTAAATAGAATGACCCATATATTTCAGGGGGAAGAGTTGTTTCAGCTGGTGGAAGGAGAAAGAAAGAAATAAAGAAAGAAAATGAAATTTATTCGTCACAAATAAAAACACGGAAAATTCTAAGAATAAAAATAACTTAAAAAACTAAACTTACAAAAAAACATACTACAAAATGTGACGAAAAGGGACAGACTCAGCATCTGCTGTAAGCTGTCGAGCAGCAACACAGCGGTCACACCCCCGACACTTCATACTGAGTCAGAGAATATAAAGTATGACTGAGTGCTCAAGTTATTTACCTACACTCTCACGCGCGCACTGGCTTGTCCGCACACGCTTATGTGTGTGCGTGAGCTGGTCTAGGGCTGGCAGCAAGCGTGTGAGCGTCGTCGATCGAGAGGGACAATATTTATAGTCAGCAACTTATATGATTCTCTTCCTAAATTTTAGCGTGGTTAATCCCTAGGTCCAGTTCTGGTTCCCACTGAATTATGTTGTATTAAAAATATATATATCGTCACGACCTGAATGCCCGAGAGGGTGTCAGAGGTGTTCCGTCCGAGTGTGAAGTTTGAAATACAAGTCACAGTACACACTCGGTACACCCGCGTTTCACCTACAAATATTACGTCACAACGTGATGGGAGGTGAGCCCTATCGCCGTACTTCGGGCACAAATACACGATTATTAGGACACATAGGTTTCCTCACGATGTTTTGCTTTACCGTTCAGAAAGTAGGAAGTACTTACCTATAAGCAAATACGATGCACATTATGTAAATTCCGAAAAACTCATTGGTGCAATTCACCGCGAATTGAGAGAGGCCAGTGTGAGCCGTTGCGTTTTGTCCTGAGAATGCAATTCAGGCTCCGTTGCCAGATTGAGGCATTTTCAGCGGAAGCTCATTCAGCCTTAGAATCTGGGGGCATGGCAGTGCCCCCGCCAAGACGAGCCAAAAGAAACAGGAAACTACGTACCTATTCTCGAAGCGTTTTGTCGTATTTTCGAAGCTTCATAGCTTCGGTCTAAGTAATATTAGAGAGCCCAAATTGTACGATAAGGTTAATTTAGTAGACTTATGAAACACGCAAGGTTTCATTTGTCTAGCTTTTACACTTCGGATTTTATTAATACTTAAAATACGTCGATTTGGTCACTCACTCTTTCACTCAGGATCATGCATGAATCATGATCATCAAAACCTCTAAGGTGCGTCCTTAAGTCCTAGAAAGCTGAAATTTGGTATGCATCCTAGGATTTGCACACAAGCAAAGGAAAAATGTGAAAATCTGCCAATTTTACTCTCAAACCTTTATGGAGGGTGCAGGGGCTCTACCGCGTAATTCTCATTTGTATCAACTTCAAGCAAATGCATGCGAAATCCATCGCGTGCAAAAGAGATGGCATGTTAGGCGGGTGTCGTCGCACGCACGACAAATTTCAATCTCAAGTTGATGTTGATGAAAATGAGAATTACGCGGTAGACCCGCTGGTCTGTGAATAAAATTTCCTTACAGAAAAAAATTAAATCCCACCAAAAATATTTCATGTAAAGTAGGTTGCCAAGACTTGGACAGCGCCATCTGGAAGAAAGCTAAGAAATAAGTAAAAAAACAACAAGAGAAACGCTCATTGATATTGGTTAGGATTGCTTGTAGCAAGTGGACTTTAAATAAAAGAGCAAATAAAAGAGCTAATTATTAGCATAACAAATATTTATTTATTCGTACTTACTACTTATATATAATATTTATTTACCATAAAATTCCGAATTCGTATAGATATTCCTTTTTGTTGATACAAATATCTACTTTGCGTACAAGAGAAACGATTAAGTATACATATGTATAAAATAGCTCATTATTAACTTAATCTTAACAATAAATAACATAGACTGACGAATACTTATTAAATATGAAAAAAGCGTAAAAACATTGCGTAAAACTGCAGACAATATTTACAAATATCAACATTTAAAAACTATTTATTCCTTGCTTATCTATGAACACATATCTATTTAAACATTTACTTTTGAATGTTTTTTATACAATAATACAGATCTTTATGGTTGTGGTAGTGCATGCACACGCAATTTTTCTGGTGTGCGTAACCTCAGAAGCGCTTACAAAACGCGCAACACACACAAAACACGCGTATCTGCACACGTCACTACTACGAGTACAACCATAGCCAAGTAGATATAACATCTGTTATCATATTATCATACATGCGGGCTAAGTAAACTCAACAACACACCTGTGAAAAGTTGATCCTAAAACACGCTTCACATTCTCGGCGAGAGTTCTCGCCGTTATCGAGGCGAGACGAGAGCAGGCGATCTAAAAAGGCCGACTTGGGTGAATCATAAAATGATTTGATAGTAGGATAGAGTCGACTCTATCCTACGATCAAATCATTTAATCAAAATATCCTACTATCAAATCATTTAATCATTTAATTTTTAATCAGTATTTTCACGCGTGCAAAAGAGACGGCATTAGAACAGAATCATAATGTGATTTATGCAAAACGGCCTTTTTAGAGAACCAGCTCTCCACATTCTCGGCTGGCTCAGTCCTACGCGGGCGCTTGTACAGTGGAGTGGAGACCACATCAAGCTTGCAGTACGAAATTAGCCCATACAGAGAAGAAGATAAGATACAAAGTACAATGTGTCTTACTCGATGCGGTCTCCACTGTAAGAAATGGATGTCTTGAAAACATCTGCCCCTCTTTCATGATGCGCTGTGCTACAGTTACAATTTACCAGTTAATCCGTGAAAGAAAACGTTATTAAGAGCGGTTTCGCAGCCGGATTGTGAAAAATCCGCCTTTTTAGGGTTCTGTAGTCAATAACAAGGAACCCTTATAGTTTCGCCATGTCCGTCTGTCTGTCTGTCTGTCCGCGGCTTAGCTTGGATACTATTGGTACTAGAAAGCTGTAATTTGGCATGGGTATACATATTTATCACGCCGATAAAGTGGTATAGTAAAATTTTGAAAAATATTATTATTTAGGGTACCTCCCCTACACGTAAAGTGGGGATGATTATTTTTTTTCTCGTCTATCCCCCAGTGTGGGGTGTCGTTGGATAGGTAATTTAAAAAAATTAGGGGTGTGAAAAAAATAATTTTTCGATCCAGCGTTCCGTTTGCGAATTATTAAACTTAAAAGTGTTAATTTTTGTTAGAGCCAAGTGTCTCCCCCCCTGCCGGCGAAACGGTTGTATTTGGAGATGTGAAAAAAATCACGGCAGTAGTATATATAACGAAATTAAAAAGAAAACTATCACATCTAAGTAGGCTTTACAAGTTAACGATTACAGATCGCGCCAAACTTTTTGTCCCCTCTAAACACGGGGCGATTCGCATCAGCAGGAACAAAATGTATGGGCCGTTCTTAGGAAGAGCAACTTCCGAGCGGACTAGAAATTTGGCGCGATCTGTATTATTATATATAATGGTACGGAACCCTTCATGCGCGATTCCGACTCGCACTTGGCCGGTTTTTTCTAATTAATCGAAACAGAACACTTGGGTCCAAAATTCACTCAATAGTTAGGTATTCTACAAAACCTTATTAGGTACCTGTGTATTGTGCATGCTCCCATTGCAAAGATTCCATTGATTTCTGTAAATTAGAATTTCAAAAACTATGAATTTAAAAATTTTGAAGTTATTATTTACTGTAACCAATGGAAATTTTGTGGTGGCAACATACACAATAATAAGTGGAATAAGGATTGTGAAAAACTCGCCTGTTTCTAATTAATCGAAACAGAACACTTATATTCAAAATTTACTCAATAGTTATTCAACATTACCTTATTACTTATGTATTTTGTCATCGCAAAGTTTCCATTGGTTTCTGTAGATTATAATTTCAAAATTGGATGGATCTGAGCCTAGAACAAGAACGCCAGATTTTTGAGGCTTTATTAGAAGAAATTAGGACTCAGCTTTGTGGAAAAAAAATCGTTAAGTAATCTTTTATTAAGGGAACTTTTACTAACTACTAAAAAAATATTTAAATTAAATTAAATTAATGATTTTTTATTTAATTAAAAGAATATTTACAAATAAAAATACATAATGATGTATAAAGGTATAATAATATACTTTTCTCTTAAGAAAATATATTTCAACCCTAGTTTTTTTGGTTTTCAAGTGTTCCCTAGCAGAACGCGGTTATGGAATTGCCTTATTTTTTTTTTCATAATATATAATAATACAAATATAAAGTGAATCTACTAAAATCCAAATATTTTATAAAATTTTACATAAAATATAACTGCGAATATTTTGAGATAAACTGTAAACATTGCAGACACAAACAAAAGGAATAGGTAAAACAAAAGTATACCAAAATTATTTTTTATAAATTTGAATGAAAATAATTTTGCGCGAACTCATCTACATAGTAGAACGTCCGGGTTCCGACCAAAGTGACATGATATGAAAGGGCAAGCCAAAAACGCTCGGAATATGAGACTTGGTATTACTCGATTATTAAATGTGGAAGAAAGGTAAGATAAGAGGTGTGCTAGGTTCACAGCATCTGCTGCATCGGGGATTTATATAGTCTCTACTATTTATTTATTTAATATATTTGTTAAAGTTTGAAGACTGCCACTGGACACCCGTATATAAAGCGCTAGTCTGTAACTCTAAGTCTAAAAAAGTAACTGATCATTTTATTTTTAATAAGTTTTAATTTTTAAATACTCTCACTTGTAAATAAAAGAAAAGCCAAACGATCATTGAATAAAATTGCCCGCGTATGGATTAAACTTTATATCTCTTCAGCTGAATCTTCAAAGTATTTTTAAACTTTCAATAATGGAAATCCCGGAAGTTTCTCGATTAATTTAATTCTGAACTTTGAACAATTAAGTAACTTACTATCCGTCTATCTACGAGTACTCTTCTAAGTAATTACTTTGTACAAGGTTTTTCTTACAAGTTTCATCATCTTTTTATCCTACTCAGAATATTATTATAAATATGAAACTTTGTTTGTTACCTTTTAATTCTTAAACTAATTAAGATTGCAATGAAACCTGCAGCGGATTGCTTTATGGTCAAAAAGAAGGAAACTGCCAGTTCGTTACAGAGAGAATTGCAATTTCCTCCTTCATGCAAACAATATGCTTTATTAGGGTTTGAGTTCCGGTAGATACTCACATACGTGCCAGGCCCAAGGCATATCATGAAGTACAGAGCCACAAACTTATCTGTTCCAGTGGGCCAAACTAAAATAGTTTCTATGTTCACTTTGTGACAGTCTTCGCTACCGGAACGGATAAGTTTGAGGCTCTGTAGCAACATTCTGTAATTTCGTTCAAGGTTCACCGTGTATTGTTTTGCCTGCCGCTTGATCCTCACGGGCATGGGGTAGTAGTCAAAAAACAATGATATTTGTAGGTAAAAATCGTCGTTGTAAAGAGGGTGTACAAGTTCAGTGACAGTCCATAATCGTTACGATATATGCTCAGAAAATCAAACATCATGCGCTACTGATTATACTTCCATAGAAAATATTTAGAAACAACGTAAAAAAAATCACTTTCCCATATAAATATGAAATTTATTTAATTTATTATTGTTTTTTACATTATATTGTACTTATTATTATATTATTGCAATAAACACCACATAAACCTTTTCAGGTACAATGCCTAGGTACTCGTCATTTTCTATTGAAAAGTGTTATTTTTTTCGCATTGTTTCAAATGCTATTCTATGGAAGTGGTTCAGTATAATTAGTACAGCGTGTGGTATAATTTTTCCAAGTACGTAATTAATACACTCGGTATATTTGAAACAAGTGTCTCGTGAAATCCACAAACGTAATTCGTTGATTAAACTGTCACACTTTGGTCTAGGAACAGAAATATGTAGCCATAGAGGATCCCCTCTATGAATGTAGCCAAAATTTAGTTTATTTAATGACAATGCCGACTTTCACGAATAAATTAATTTTAATAGCCGCGCAACGAAAATTTCATGTGAAAATAATTTAGAATGTTTATTAAATGCAGGAAAATACTTCAAATAATATCAGTCATTTAACCAATTAGCTTGCGTATTACATAAACAAGTAAATCTTTATATATATCAATTTGTTCACCGATCTAAATGTATAAATCTGGCTGACTGAGTGACTGATCAATCAACGTCTAGACCAAACAACGACGAGACCTAGGAACGTGAAATTGAAATTGTAGCTTCCTTGCTAGACGTAGAAGGGACGGAGAAACGGGATCCACGCTAGAAACGCTACGGGGTGTCCTCTAGTGTAAGATAAAAATGAATATATTCAAGAGAACACGTTGCATTTTAAAGGAAATATTATAAATGCATTGCACTCAGGGACTGAGGGATACATTGCATTGCACTAAGAGTTACCTCTAGGTTTTACATTGTATACAAAATCATGGTTTCCTCGACATAAGATGCTAAATTTACATTTAGAGGAAATGTTGTAACACCACTGGTTTCTCTTGCACGAGCCTTCCTCAAGGGATTGACGTCTTTGCCCTGAAACATCAGAGAAGTTAGTCAAACGAATACGCCTTACATCATCGCCAGACAAACTTTCAAGTCAAGTTATCGCTGAAATGGCGCAGAAAGCTTTTTACGACATTTAAGGATACATCCGTACTGTCACCAAGCAGTTTGAGTTATACAGATAGTTAATAGTAGTTTATGCTACTAGGGCAAAAAGGAATAAATTACGAGGACGATTTAAAACACGAGCGTAGCGAGTGTTTTAAACGTAACCGAGTAATTTATTGCTTTTACGCCCGTGTATCATACTACGTTTTTCAATGCATAGTGTGAGGAAATGAAAACAAATATAATCTTCTGAACTTTAAATTATGATTGGATCAATAGGATTGTATCCAGAGCCGTTAAACAGTGGAAAAAAAGTACAACATCTATGGTACACAGGAAAGGCTGCAGGTTAGCCAACCATTGCAAACAAATTAAAAAAAAATAGTAATAATAAAGCCCTAGGGAAAAATAATCGACTTTCTGTTCGGTTTTGATGCATAAAAAGTGGGCCTTTACGAGCACATGCATTGAAAAAATATTTCTGTGGTTACCACAACATACATTTAAGTTTAGGTATAAACAGTATCTAACGAAAAAGCAAATGGACACTGGACATTTGAAACATCCTTGGAAAGCCTACAATAGGGACTATACACCCTACTAACATGCTACTAATAATTCTATATCTATATATATTAATTACCTTTTTTTATTCTTTTTGTCTTGTTACGCATTTTTGGTTTTTGTTTTTATTTTCTTTAATTTAATTATAGGCCATTTCTGCCAATTGTTATTGATTTTTTCAATTTAGTTAATAAAATTGTTAACGACTCGTAAATACATTATCATGCAATTGTAATGGAGGTAGCTGAAAACCAGCGCCAACCAAAGCATGTTTTAGATGGCACATAGCTGAGCTACATCCTTTTGTCGTGTTGTTATTTTTATCTATAGATTACTCCCTACTTAAGTAAACCTTTTTCTACTGTGTTAGCTATAAGTTTCTTTTTTGTAAACGCGCCAATAAATTTATATTCTTTCTTTCTTTCTTTTATTAGAATAATATTTTATACAAAAATATTT
The DNA here is from genome assembly GCA_934047225.1 of Ypsolopha sequella. Taxonomy (NCBI): domain Eukaryota; kingdom Metazoa; phylum Arthropoda; class Insecta; order Lepidoptera; family Ypsolophidae; genus Ypsolopha; species Ypsolopha sequella. The sequence goes on along the minus strand of OW204002.1, from coordinate 11,412,466 downwards.
ATTTTCAGACACATTGGTTAACACATATAACTTGAATTTTAGTGGCTTTCAGAATAGACGATGGGTAGTCTGTTCGTAGTTTTTTCGTTTATGATATCTATGTTACCATCGCTTAAATTTTATCGATTCTGAAGACTTGATAATTTAAAAGAAGGAGGCCCCAAAATATTTAATTTTGGCTTCTCATAAAGATCGACCTTTTGGCTTGAACAAGTTTAGGATAGATGGATTAAGATATACTTTTATTTTTTTTTTTTTTACTATCGTAAATTCTTGCTGTCTTGTGTTTTCTTATCCCTTAACTAGAGTAGATATAATTATACGTTTTACCTATCATTTGAATCGTATAAACATTGCTGCATATATTAAATAAACTTTTATTTAGTTCATACACATTTATTATTTTATGAAATATATTTTTAAAAAATTAAATTTGACTTTTAAAAAGTGTATTATGTGTATCTACTTTACAAATTAAACTATATGAATTTGAATTTGAAGGTGGAAAAAACATATTTTTTCGGACTTGCCAAAAATAGAAATATAGAAAGAAAGAAACACATTTATTTCGGCAACAGCCACATTACAATATACATACAATATTTCTGCTTACATCTATTTTAATTAAAATTACATTAAAACTATACGATAGGCTGTTGCTGAAAAAGGCAACTGACTCAGCGATGTGCTGAAGGTGTAGTCCCTCAGCGCTGATTTTCAGTCAGTGCCTGCTGGATATAGGAGTGCTAACTGTTTTCACTAGGTACCTATATATAAATCAAAGTCACCTTTTATTTATTAAGGTAAACATAAATACGTCCACAAAATTAGCAGCGAGCATTGCACAAAATAAAGGAAAGAATAAATAATTATGGAAATCAAATAATTGAAATTAATCAACTTACGTGTTCTGTCCATCGGAATGTGAAGCAGTCGGTGGGGGCCATTTGTACAGATGTGACCTCCAGATAAGCTGGCCGAAGGTCATTCTGAACTGCCTTGACATCGAGCAATACAGCACGAAGTTTATAGCACCATTCAGCAAAGCTAGCGCATCCATCAACTCTCCGAACAAATCGTAGCAACGCTTGAAGAAGCATCTTCCTAGCAACCCACTTAGCAGACCCATGATCCCTTGAGGAAGCTCCGTTGCCAAAAACAGCAGCAGCACCGCTACAAGCATCTTTGTAGTTCTATCCGTCCTCTTATCTGCTTTATACTGCCTTTTTATCATCTTATTGCTCGTTGGGCAAGCGTTGTATACTCTTATTTTCCTTTGATGCTGATTGGCACTATACACCTCTCTTATCAGCCAAATACTTATCACGGTCAGTATTAAACAAGGAAGGAGTTTCACTATGACTCCGTGGACCCAAAAGTTTATCTGGTAGAGTTGCCCTTCTTCGTCCGAGTCTACATGGTAGAGAATCATTGGTCCCGTTGGCTCTAAGACTATGGCTGTGTGTATGTCGAATACCTGTTGATATAAGTAAGAAAGTTATAATGAAAAGGCACTCAGAAACAGCAGTAAAATGAAAATAAATCCTTTTGTACCATCGAAAGCTTTGCAGATAAATATTTTCTTGTTAAGCAGGTAATGTAAAGATTCTTATTTAAGTATACGCCTCCATTAGAAAATGAATAGCCGTCCCCTTATACAGGTATAATAATTCTGATTTATGCTTTCCAGTATGATATGAAAATTTTCTTTAGCCCTAAAATTCTTACATTCTTTTCAAGTTCTGAAAGAAAAGTTACAATGTTGAAAAGAAGACAAGCCGCTTAGGATCGATTGATGTTAAACTATGCGGAAAGACTGTGGGTCTATTGTATTCCTCAGATTATTTTTATGGGACCGTTTGATGCTTTTATACGTAGTCATGCATTTATCTAAGTACGGTCACTTAAACCTCAATCTAAGCAAAAAACTAACGAATTTTCGTCCCTTATTTTACACCCTAGGGGATGATTTTCCAAAAGCACTGAAACATTTTATTCTTATTTTCAACTTAAATGTTTGAAATATAGGTACGTTTTCTTGGTTTTACCTAACGAATTTTCGGTACAAAATTTCATTCACTATTTTAACTCTTTATATAAGGAATGATTTTCCAGAAAACACTAAAGCTTTTTCTTTATTGTCATGCTTATTCTTTATTTTTAGCTAAAAGGCTTAATAGCTATTTTCATGGCTGTAACTGCAAAAATAACGATGTTTCCATAAAAACTTTCATCCCATTTTTTACTCCCTAACGAAAAATCATCAAAAACTCTGAAAAACGTCATTCTTCAAACGTCGCGTCGTCGGTTGCGCCAAACATGCTCTCGCGTTTGGACAATTTAGCTTATTAAAACAAAATATTTTTACCAAATAAATTTTGTGTTAGTAGTTAAGAAGTTGAACTACATTATAATTTTTCAGATTTGACACAAGTATCACAATCATCGAGAAAAAAAATCGGAAAGATCTGTAAAATCACGGAAAACGTAATTTGGCTTTGGAACTAGTATGATCAGTCTACTGATAAAACTACAAAAAAATGTATTTTTTTATAGAGTTAAGAAATGAAAGTATTATAATAGTAAAATATATGAATTGTATTTCCTTTCATTATTTTAAAAGAAATATTCAAACATTCTTCATTTTTCCTGTACAGAAAAATTACGCAAAAAGAATTTGAATGTTTGTGTATTTCTTTTAAAATAACGAAAGGAAAAAAATATTAAAATATTTTATGAATAAGGTACTTAGATTTCTTTACGAAAAAAAATTTTTCCATTTGGAGCAAAAAAAAATTTTTTTTTCTGTTTGCAACGTTAAATTACGTTTTTTGTGATGTTAGTGATCTATCCGATTTTTTTTCTCGATGATTGTGATACTTGTATCAAATCTGAAAAATTATACTTAATGTAGTTCAACTTCTTAACTACTTACACAAATTTTATTTGTTAAAAATATTTTGTTTTAATATGCTAAAATATCCAAACGCGAGAGATTTGTTTGGCGAAACCGACCCTTAATACCAATTTTTATTTATGAGGTGCCCGCTGGACTGACGATCTGAAGGACGTTGCGGCTGGCGGCTGGATGAGGATGACTGAGGACTGCCAAGAGTGGCGTAATATTGGGGAGGCCTATGTCCAGTAGTGGACGAATACGGGCTGATGGATGGATGGATGGACACTCACTTACCATATACGTAGGGATACAGAGGATCGGCGGCAGTAGAAAACTGCTGAGAATAGCGGTGCTGCATCTCCTCTCCGTGCACAAAATGTGGTTAAGGTCAGAATACCTGAAAGCAACCGAAAATATTGTTACAGACTTAAATTCCTTTTGCCGCGCTGAATATATTAGGTCTTTACATATGAAATTGCCGTTTTCTATAGAGAATTTGAAGGAAACTCAATTTTCAATACTAAAATTTTTTGCATTTTTTTCTTGTATGACAAATCTTAATAATGTAATTTCTTATGTGTATGAATGAGACAACATTAAGCTAACAGTAACATTAATTTAATTTTTGAAAAGTGACAGCTGTAAAAAATTATTACGAATCTTATCTTGGAAATGGATGGCATTTAGGACGAACTGTATTTCAAGATTCAATCTTTATAATCAAACTGAAAATAAAAACAAAATTTAGTACGTGGATGGAAAACCTTAAAATAAACTTTCAAACAAAAAACAAATAATTAAAATAGCTATTGTATTAAAGAAATTATGAACTCATGAATCTGTAAGAAAATTTCGGCAATTTCATATGTAACGACCTATTATAAACTAAAAATATAGCTCAAGTCAAAACTTTAGCACGAGATACCGTATCGTGATGATTTAAATCCTACATAACCCCAGAAATACAGGGTGTTAAGATGATAACCTTTTTTCCTTAAAACGGGTTGTTCTATTTTATACTGTGGTAGAGCTACATATATACCGGGTGTTAATGTGATAGCCTTTTTCCTTGAAACAGGTTGTTCTACCCATGAATATGAACAACTTTTACTATTGAACAAAGCCTGAACTCGCGAAAAAAAAATCTGCTGTTCCATAGAAAAGTACATACCTACTCAACAAAAATATATGAAACAGCTGATTCATAATATTTTCAACTAAAAAATTCACTAAAAATGACAAGAAGAATGAGAAGTTCATGAACCTCGGTTGCGTCGTCCAGTAATGGTGCCTTGAAGACCAATCAGGATAAAGGGGGCGTGGCTTAAAAACTAAGGTCGGGACTTATTTCTCGTCTCTGTTGTTGATTGGCTCTCTAGCGGTGTTATAATGAATTAGGCCAATCGCAGCGCAGAACCGCGGTTTATGTTATATTATAACATCGGATAAACAATGTAAGCACTTATAAAACAGCTTTTTATGTTGCCATTATCTTATTGCAGTATGGGAGTAGATAAAAATCTTTAATTGCGAATCTATTTGTCATTTTAATTAATATTGATTTAGATTAGTTTTTTTGTTTAATTCATAGATTTATTTTATTTATAGGATAGTTTTAACCATTTTTTTTTTGTATCATAACTAATATTATAATTATTTTCTGTATTGTATAATTACGACTGGGTTACCCCATTATAAAATTATCCAATCTTACTTAAAATAAATAAAATGATATTGGAGAGTTGTATAATGTAAGCAAAATTATTCCTTATCTCCAATATTTAAAGTACTTTCCATCCAAGGCCCATTGTGATGGGACACTCTACAAAAAAAAAAAAAAAAAAAAAAAAAAACGTGAAATTTAATTCATTTTGTTAACGAAAACTGGTGATAGTATTTGTCCATAAAAACCACTTTTACTATGGAGCCAACCCTGAAATCGTAAAAAAAAATATCAGCTGTTCTATAGAAAAGTTAAATACCTACTCGACCCAAAATATATCTTGGACTCTATTGTGATATGTTTTAATAATTGTGTCTCATTTATATATTTACCTATATAATTATACAGGATGGAAAAAATTTAAGGGCCCTGGAGGGGAACTACCTTAAATCCTTTAATTAGCTCATTTTACTGAAAGGAAACATTCTTTTATTTTTTAAAATAAACAATACTGCATTCAAAGATCTTCTAAAACTCGCTTGTCTAACCCGGGAATCGAAACAACTAAAAATTGAAAAAATACACACTCACTATTTTATTATACGAATTGGTAGGATTATTGTTCAGGATAAAATTTGTCTAATAAATATTTAGTTTACACTCATCTGTTGTACGAAGTACCCATGAAATTGAATATTTATTACAAGTTCTTTATTAACAATACATAGTACTGTTCATTTGTATCAAGTAAATGACACGTTATAATTTTCTTATCTCTCTAACATTCAAAGACATCGTATGAGTTTGCTAATGTTATACCGTGTTGAAGACTTTAATAAGAATATTGTTAAATGGTAATAATAAATATATGCACAGCCTAATTCCTTCTTGCACAAGGTGTACTGACAAAAAGTTTAAAAAGGGAACGAATTTTTTTTTGCAATGCGGGGCAACAAATTTGAAGTTCGAACGATAACTTTCAACATTTTTTAAATCGATAAAAGTATTCGTTCGAATTTCAAATTTTGTTTTTTTTTTTTTGCTTTCATTCCGTGCTGTCATTGTGTAACAATGGCGTATCATTATTACATTACAAGTGAACAGTACTAGGTATTGTTAATAAAGAACTTGTAATAAATATTCAATTTCATGGGTATCTCGTACAACAGATGAGTGTCAGACCATATGTTTATTAGACAAATTTTATCCTGATAAAATCGATAAAATCCTGATCCTACCGATTCGTGTAATAAAAAAGTGAGGGTATATTTTTTTAATTTTTAGTTTATTCGATTCCCTGGTGAGACAAGCGAATTTTAGAAGATCTTTGAATGCAGTTTTGTTTCTTTTAAAAAATAAAGGAATGTTTTCTTTCAGTAAAATGAGCTAACTAAAGGATTTAAGGTAGTTCCCCTCCAGGGCCCTTAAATTTTTTCCATTCTGTATATCATAAATTATAACATTAAATGTTTAATGTTTTATTACTTAGTAAACCTCATGCAAATATTATATAATTTATACTGTAAGGTGTGACTCCTTGATGGAACTTCATTCTAACAGTAATAAAAGTCTTCTTGTACGAGTTCAACTATTTTATTTACTTGATTATTGCGACTATTGTAATATAAACATAGTGTGTTCCTACCTAAATGTAAAAATACAAGGCTATGCTGAAAATCGGCAGTTGTCTTCTGACAGCTATGAGCCGAGCATAGACCTTTTTGCTTTGTAGTTTTAATTTTTAGTTTTAATCTTGTTAAGGCGATATGCGAAAAAAATACGGATGTTTCTTTTCTGTGTATTTCATGAAATACACGGAAAGTTTTAATAAATTTCTGGTATATGCATTTTGACTATATAATCTAGGGTTTTGAAATTGGAAAACATGTTTGGATAAATTTTCCTTGATAGAAATAATCGTTGAGATTAGGTCGTCAAACACACTTTTTCTCCTCGTTTGACGAACAGAAACCATATACAGAACTCAAACATATTTTATTAGGTGTGTTTCAACAACATCCAGAGATTTGATTTGAAATTTTGCTAGCTATTTTATTTTTTTAATAAAAATATAAAACCAACTTTTTTCGCTTTTGCCCTGTATCCGCCCCTCTCGCACTGCGCGATTTTTCGTGACAAAAATAAATTCGCATAGCCTCTTAATGTGCATGTTAGTTTTAAGAAGAAAGGAAATAAAGTATCTTTTTTGTTATTATTACTAGTTTCGTCTATTTGACATCGTCGGGCTAATTGGAATAGGTAAACAGTAAAAAGGATAGCTACTGTTTTACTGTTTCTTATACAAGAAGGCTTTTATTTGAAAGAAAGAAAGAAAGAAAATAAATTTATTGGCGCGTTTACAAAACTATAAAAAGAACTTATAGCTAACACAGTAGATAAGTTTATTTAAGTAGGAGTAATCTATAGATAAAAATAACACGACAAAAGGATGTAGCTCAGCTATGTGCCATCCAAAACATGCTTTGGTTGGCGCTGGTTTTCAGCTACCTCCGTTATAATTGCCTGATAAGGTATTAACGAGTTGTTAACAATTTTATTTACTAAATTGAAAAATCAATAAAAATTGGCAGAAATGGCTTATAACTAAATTAAAGAAAATAAAAACAAAAAAATGCGTAACAAGACAAAAACAATAAAAAAAAAAAGGTAATTAGTATATACAGATATAGACTTATTAGTAGGGTGTATAGTCTTAAGCATTGTAGGCTTTCCAAGGATGTTTCAAATGTCCAGTGTCCATTTGCTTTTTCATAAGATACTGTTTATACCTAAACTTAAATGTATGGGCTGAGCACTTTTGTCTCAAGGGGGGTGGTAAATTATTCCATATTTTTGCACTTCGGTATGAAAAACATCCTCGGAATCCTGCAAGTTTATGTTTAGGAGTATACAGTAGGTTTTGATCCTTTGATCGTGTTCTAAAACAATTAACATTTTTCAAAAATTTTAATTTTTCAAATAGGTAATTAGGACACTGTTTGTAAATAACTTTTTGGATTACGCAAGCCAAATGCAACTCCCTTCTAGCTTCCATGTTTAAAATTTTATGTGCGTTTAGATAAGGAGTGACGTGGGCGCGCCTCGGTATCTTATAACAGAACCGCGCACACGCATTTTGAACTCTCTGTATAGCATTTGCTGTTTTCCTACATATTCGATAACCATAAACCGCACTGCAATAGTTAAATGGAGACAATACCAGGAGCTCGACCAGGGTTTCTCTTATGTCTTTGGTTAGGTAATCTCTTATCCCATATAGAACTTTAAGTTTGAAAAAGGCGTACCTAATTTTTTCTTTAATATGAGACTGAAACTTTAACTCTTCATCGTAGATTAAACCAAGATTTCTAGGTTCTCTATCTAATGGTATTTTTTTATTGTCAATATGAATATTTGTGATACATATGTAGCACTTATATGTTTTAAATGACTTGTACGCGTCGTACATTATACGGGCAATTTCTGTAGAGATTTCTACAAATTTTACCTCTTCAAATAGAAACAGAAACTGAGAAGTTAATGTACCAGTATTGGTTACTTTGATGTGAGTAGAGGTTGGTCCCTTGATAACACTTTTACTGGAAGGTTTTATTGAAATAGGTCTATTTGTTCTATACTCAAGGACTAGATTATTGGGTTATTGTATACCCTAGAGGTTGAATCGAGTTTATTTACAGTTTGTAAACAGAGAGGTAATGTCCTAGTCGCCAGCATCAACGGCGGATCCAGGGGGGAGGTCATGGGCGTCATGACCCCCCCTGGGTATAGTTCAACTTTCTTTTTTCTATGTAGACACGCTAAATTTACCTAAAATTGCAAAAAAAATATTATATATTTAGACTTATTTGGAGCCTGTGACCCCCCTGGCTCGCAGGCTGAATCCGCCCTTGGCCAACATTCTAGGCACCCTTCCTCGGGACAATGGTCTCGATCCTGTATTTTATTTATAAGTTATGTTTCGTTTTTTTTAGAAATGTATGTCATATATGTATACGTATAGAGTAACGATCCTCTAAACTCCCCAAAGTAATTAGTTAAAATAAATTAAATAAAAAATCTTAGAGCATTAATAATTAATAATTTTATTATTATACACATTTTTCGCTCAACATGTAAGGGGCTGCACAATGCTAAAACTCGGTCCTGCTCTAACGCGTTTGTTTTTTAACTCTCTATCCTGCTCTAATCAGATGCCGCGCACGCAAAACTGCACTTATTTTGAAATTGCGGCTCCATTAGGATATTAGCTATAATTTCTTTATGTAATAAAGATGGCTTTTTCTCGTTAGTATCTGCGTGTGTTGGTTTCGTTTCAATCGAATTTGAAATATGGAAACAGCAGTACTAGCATGAACTTTGTATCGACTCGACATCGATGCGATAAATAAAAATGTAACTCTTATTTCATTGCAATAAGGGTTATCGTTTAGAATTTATCGATTCTATCTGTCAAATTTATCTAATCGACGCGTACGTGCTCGCATAGCAGAATCGCTTTTGTTGTTAAATTCATGCTTTTTTAAAAGTAATGTCAGTAATAGAAGATTGAAAGTATATTTATTTATAAAGTGTAATTAATAATTGTCTTGAGTCAAAAAACCCGCCATATTTTTAAAAATTTTTACGATCTACATTGACGGAACTGAATCCAATACAAAACTGATGTAATACTGTTAAATTTTAAACCTGACAGGTTTTTGTACCATCTAAAATAAAATGGATAATCAGGTCGATTCGGCGCAACACAACTTAACTTATTTGACAGGACTAACCTTATTTTGAGCGTCCTGTCTTTGTCTTTACGATACAGAAAGAAAAAGACAGAACACTTAAATTAAGTTTAGTCCTGTCAAATAAGTTAAAACGTGTTACACAGAATCGATACAAATATCTCAGTATTTATATTTTCTGTTTGAGAAAGTTGTCTCAGTGAAGTTAGTTATCTATGATTAGTTGATCACAACGCATTAAGGGTCTATAATATCTCACATTGCTTCGCATAATCCTCTGTTATGTCAAAAATACTGCAACAATCACTATAAAATAAATATCACTGTAAATTTCAGAACTAATGCTACGCCCAAAATGTAGCGAAAACTTGATTCCATTAAAATTTCTCCGTAGAAAAAAAATGCAAAGTTATCTCCAAACTATACTATAAACTGCTAGTATTTAATTATCTTTGATGCTATGATCTATGATGATAACGGCCAGAATGTTTTACATTTAAAAAATAACCATTATTTTTACCAACATAAAATGATAATTGACTTCTCTTGTCTTATATTTGATTAAATATATTATATATATATATACGAAAACACAAAATATATTTACATATTGTAAAATATATTTCGACCGCTAGTTGTGGTCGGCATCAGTTACATTTAGTATTTACAATGATATAGATATAAAAGGTAAAAATTCATAATTATAAATTATAGGTAACTAAAAGTATGATATTGAATATTTTATTTTTACTGTAATAAATGATTTTTGAGTGAAACACACGTTTTTTGAGAGCACGTGATTTTTCGGTTATCGTGAAAGCCACGGCTCAGAGCGCGCTATTTTAAACAGTAATGAAACGTTACAGATTTCAGTTCTACTTGATGCTCAATATCAGGTACTATAGACTCTTAAGGATATATTCACATACTTGATAGCAATGTAACGCCAGACAGCGAGGGAGAGAGTAAGACAGATGGAAGCAGTATGGAAGATCTGGGCAAAGTGCATGTGGAAGAGCAGGTACGCTGCCCAGCGGTACGGCATCTCTCGCTCGCCGGGGAGTATCTGAAAAAATATTTTTGGAGGTTTGATGTGGTATGTAATGTCGTACGTGATTTCTTTTCGTCCAATAGCAACGCGTTGGCTGCCTTAGGATAACAACATGGGCCAATCGTCGTCCTTTCTGCAGATGTACTTGTTTTATACATCATGCAGTAAAAAAACATTACTTAACAAATTAATCTAGACTCATTATTATTATCAATTAATTATCAATTATCAATTAATTATCAATTAATTATCAATTAATTAATTATACGAACAGAGATTTAACCACAAACGTTCGTTGGGTGTGTGAAGATATTGTTAACGTTTTTAATTAATCGGACTGGAGAAAAATAGGCTGGTGTAAACAGGGCTAATACAAATTTACTGAATTTAGGTACATATAAAAAATTCATACAAATTAATTTTACCAAAAAAAAACATACAAACATTTAGGTTACAAGATAATTTATATAAGATATATAAGTAACTTTAGTATTTAAGCCGAAAAAAGGTCACATCTATAAATATAAATAACAAATATTTTCTAAACAAATTATTTCCGATTGTATATTTAGCTATTTTTATCGAATTCTTATTAAATATGATTACCTACTTAAGGGGCTGCACTATGCTAAAATTCAGTCCTGCTCTAACGCGTTTGTTTTTCAACTTTCTATCCTGCCGAATCAGATGCCGCGCACGCAAAACTTCAGTTATTTTGAAATCGTGGCTACATTATGACATTAACCCTAATTTATTTATGTAATAAAGATGGTTTTTTTTCGTTAGTATCTGCGTGTGTTGGTTTCGTTTCATTCGGTTTTGAAACATGAAATTCGTGAAATTCATGCTTTTTTAAAAGTAATATAATTAATAGAAAATTGAAAGTATGTTCATTTATAAAGTGTCATTAATAATTACCTTGAGTCACAAAACAAGCTATATTTTATTTTATTTTTACCGTCTACATTGATGGAACTGAATCCAATACAAAACTGATGTTTAGCATTGTGGAGCCCCTTAATATGTGGTTTTTACACGTATAAATTTAGCTAATTTTACATTTAATTTTTATAAAACCAAGTTAGTTAAAAGATTGCATACTATGCAATACCACGGATTAAACACAAAGATATTCAGAGTCAAGAGTTTGATGATCATAAAAAGTACACTGCACTTGCAAATGCATAATATTTACATGAAAAAGACACCTGTTTTTCCATAAATTGGTGAAGCGGTGTCATCAAATTGTTGATGCGAAATTTTATATGAAAAAGTTTGCATTGTACTAAACAATACTTGCTCAAGTAAAAATATCCAAAATGTCTATACAAATCCCCTGTAAAATTTTTTGGTACTAAGTGTTCAGTTTTGAGACAGGTCGTAGGAGTGAAAAACAGGTGCGCGGGCGATGACGTATATCACGGTATATCCTACAACATTGGTTCTTGATTTCGTATGGGAGTGAGTAGTATCATTGCAAAACTGATGAAATCAAACAATCCAATCGTATTGAAAAAAAAAAGAAAGACGTCATTATTTATTTCTGTTTTTTTTATTTTGCAATCAAGCGAAAATATTGTAGCAATTTTGCAAAAAAATATTGTGAATTTGTGCGGTGTCGTTGTTTTTCTGAATGATAAAACCATACGACGATTTTACATATATTTACAAGGTGAGAAAGGAAATTTTATGGTGACTACAAAAAATATAACATTTAAGATTGACACAAAAATTTACACTTTTAGAACTTCTATATCTACTTCGGTAAATAATGTATAATTTAGATAAAATAGTATATTATTTTTGAAATCTTTCTCTAGGGATCTGTTAAAACAGAAACGCGATTGGAGAACTTCGGCTCGATAGAAATATTTATTGAAATGAGGTCTTTATCGACACCAATTCTCCTGGTTTCACAATTTAGAATGACATATGGACTGCAATTAAATTTTATTAGATGGGTTTTAACAGTAACAGTTTTAACAGGTTGTAACAGTTTTAACATCTAGGACCTGGTTAAACGAAATTTTGATAAAATTTTAAGTACAATTTATATTAATAAAAAACCGAATTTTCCCTACTTTTCCACGAATACGTCCCTCTCGCACTGAGGGTTTTGTCGCATATGGAGTAACAGGGGCGCTAAAACTTTTACATATCGCCTTAATACAACTTAATGTAACCTTGAGAAGATATCTGTTTTCTGGTAGAACTCAGGCGCAATCATTAGAACATTCAAGAGATTGAAATTTCTCTTTAAAAAATAGAACATGTCGTGTGTCTTTTGTTTCCTTATTGCATTACAGCAATTGATGGCAATAAGCATTAAAGAAATAACCAAACGATATCGTGATGTAAAGTCAGGCAGCGCCATCTAGTGTATGCTAATAATAAAGTAGTAAATAAGTAGTCTGTACATTACTGCTACATTACATCCTCTTGCAAAATTTAAAATTAAATGGTTTATTAATATTGGACTGGGACCAAAACTACAAGTTTTTAAATTTTCGTCTGTCTATCTATAGTCTGTTCCGTTTTATCTCGAACCACTCAACGGATTTGGATGCAATTTTCTTTAATATCATTGTAGTGACCATGGTCAACATACAGGGTATAAAGGTTGTTAATAAAATAACCACCAAAAATTTTCACGCGATCGAAGTCACGGAATAAAGCTAGTAATAAATAAAAGCCATCTCGCGAAAAGCTCCATAAAAACGCAAACACAAAATTGCGAGGTGTCTGTGGAATGCTTTAAAATATTTTAGGTCATTGACATTATCTAGATCTACAACGCATTAGACCTAAAAATCGGGAAATTTGAATCATATCTTAACAACAAACCCCTAAAATACGTAAATGACGGTTTTTTACAAAAAGTGTAGCCGAATGTGTTTTTATTGGTTTAGATAAAATCAAAAAATTAATATTAGTCGCGCATCGAAATTATTATTTGAATTAATATTAACCAACAATGTGCTTGAAAACGTCCTCAATCTTGCCAAAATCATCGCGCGAAATCGGCATTATTACAATAATAATGTTAAATTTACTGAATTCATGAAAAATTACTCACGCATCTTTAAATGGGTGTGTTTAAAAGCAAAAAGTATCTACTTGAATAAAAAACTTAAAAGGTCCGATAACAAAGTAAAAACAGTATGGAACATCATAAATACTGAAACTGGGAAAAGTAAGAAACGCGATAACGAGCTTAAATTAAGTATTAACAATGAAGTCGTTACGGGAGATAAAGAGGTTGCAAATGCCCCTGAACAATTCTTTACTGAAATTCCTTCCTTAACAACTAAAGATTTAAATTCAAGCCCTGGGCTTGCGCAGGATCTTTTAATAGATAACGTACCGCAGTGTCTTTCTGTATTTGCTTTTAAACATATTAATTCATTAACTGTAATTAAAGCATTTAAATCGCTTAACTTGAAAAAAACCGAGGACTTATGCCCTATCTGTGAAAGTTATAAGTTCTGTTATTGATTTAATAGCTCCTTATTTGGCATTAATTTTTAATAAATGTGTAGATGATGGTATCTTTCCTGACTTAATGAAGTTTAGTAAATTAATCCCCCTTTTTAAATCAGGCGACAACGGTGACCCATCAAACTATAGACCTGTGTCAGTTTTACCGGTTTTGAGTAAGGTTTTTGAAAAAATAGTTTTTAATCAATTGTTATTTCATTTTAATTTAAATAAGTTGCTTCACTGTGAACAATATGGATTCACTAGAGGGAGGTCAACCACAGATGCAGGAGTTGCTTTAGTTAAGCACATTTTTGATGCTTGGGAAGAAAAGCAGGATGCATTTGGTGTATTTTGTGACCTCTCGAAAGCCTTCGATTGCGTTAATCATGAAACACTCTTATGTAAATTAGATCACTACGGAGTGAGGGGCAAATCTTTGGCGTTAATGAAGTCGTATCTTAGTGATCGTATTCAGAAGGTAGACATTAATGGGGTAAAATCATGTGGAGCATTAGTTAAAATGGGTGTCCCGCAGGGTTCCGTATTGGGGCCCTTGCTGTTTTTAATTTACATAAATGACCTTCCCTATTTAATTAAAGACTTAACTAAGATAGTACTATTCGCAGACGACACGTCACTTATTTTTAAAGTTAATAGACGTAAAGATATCCTTGACGACGCGAATACAACTTTATCACTGGTGCTTGATTGGTTTACTGTAAATAATTTAGTTTTAAACGCAAAAAAGACAAAATGTATAAAATTCATGTTACCAAATGTAATTCAAGTGGATTGTAATTTGCTTTTGCAGGGGTCCAAGCTGGAGTTAGTTAACGAAACTAAGTTTTTGAGCATTACGGTAGACTCTCGTCTTCAGTGGGGTCCCCACATAGAAGCCCTATGTGGTAGACTTAGTTCGGCCGCATACGCTGTTAGACGCATAAGGCAAATTACTGATGTAGATACTGCTAGACTAGTCTATTTTAGTTACTTTCACAGCATTATGTCATACGGCATGCTGTTATGGGGTAGAGCCGCGGATACAGACGCAGTCTTTGTTTTGCAGAAGAGAGCAATTCGGGCTATTTATAATATGAAGCACCGGGATTCATTAAGAGAAAAGTTCAAAGAAATTAATATATTAACTGTTCCTTGTGAATATATTTACCAAGTCCTTAGATATGTAAGAAAAAATGTTGAGTCTCTCCCAAGGCTTGGTGAGCAACATTGTAAGGAAACCAGAAATAAGTATAAACTGGCTTTTTCAAAAATCAGACTCGCCAAAGTGAGTACCTCTTTCGTAGGACATGGTATAAGATTTTACAATAAACTTCCAAAAGAGGTCCTTACTTAAAGTAAGGACCTTGTCAGGAAAGAAACTTGTCAGAGAATAAGTTTAAACAGTATATTAAGCAGGGCCTACTGAAAAAGGCATATCATAAAATAAATGAATATTTGGATGATGGTGAAGCATGGTGTTATAGTGATACTGATTTTGATGATAGTAGATAATAATTTAATTAACTAATATAATTTCCTAACTTTTGATTCCTCTTAAGAGTTAACATTAATTAATTACAGACTGTAAAAGGAAATAGACTATATGAGACAGGTAGGCAAAGATATATATGTTTTTCTTTTTTCATTAACCTGAATTCCTGCTGTCTTGTATTTTCTTATCCCTTGGTTAAAGTAGATATATGTCATATATTGTATAGTATAAGTTTTATGTTGAAAAAAAAGACATGATCTTGCTAAGTTTCTTGCCCTTCTTCTTAGCAAGACTAATCGAATGCGCGGAGGTAGGCATGTATGTATATATGTAACCTATTAGTATGTAGTATATAGGATGGGATTTGGTCGGCCGCCTGGATTCGTGCTGGGGGCTCGGTTGGTGATCATTGAACCTTGTTCCTGGTCCCTGGCCGGGTCTCCGGTATGGGTTCGGGCGGTTGATTGGATTTCACCTTGTATAATAATATTTTACCTATAATTTTAATCGTATATATATTGCTACATAAATTAAATAAACATTTAATCTAAGTAGTTCATGTAGATTTATTATTTTATTACATATATTTTTATAAGATTAAAATTTGACTCGTGAAACGTGTATTATATATACCTACTTTGCAAAACAAACTTTTTAAATTTTTTGAATTTTGAGTTTTGTATTGTCTTCGCAAGTTTCGTGAAGCGTGCAAGCAAAATGAAATTGAGTTGGTCGCATCATGACGTCTCCTTTTAAATATATTTTCAATGCAAGTGCTCGTAAAGTCCCACTTTTTATGCATCAAAACCGAACAGAAATTCGATTATTTTGCCCTAGGGCTTTATTATTATTTTTTTTTTATTTATTTACAATTGTTGGCTAACCTGCAGCCTTTCCTGTGCACAATAAATGTTATACTTTTTTCCACTGTTTAACGACTCTGGATACAGCCCTTTTGAGCCAATTATAATTTAAAGTTCACAAGATTATATTTGTTTCATTTTCTCACACTATGCATTGAAAAACGTAGTATGATACACGGGCGTAAGAGCAATAAACTACTCGGTTACGTTTAAAACACTCGCTACGCTCGTGTTTTAAATCGTCCTCGTGATTTATTCCTTTGCACCCTTGTAGCATAAAGTACTATTATTTATTTTATAGGACCAAATAATAGATAGATGCCGATGCTTCCTTATTAAAAGAATTTCCCTATTAAGGGGATTACAGCTCACAGATAATTACGTTCTACTCTCATTTACAAATACTTAAGTCTCCATGACGAAGGCTCCAGCTGATTACGGACCGCGTTTCAAAAGAGGCTTTGACGTCGAATCTCTGCGATAAATGTCTTTTCTTTTGTTAGTAAAAGAATAGGGATTTTTTAAGTGGGACATCAATGACCTGGTATGAGGAACGATATTAATTTCGATAAAAATAATGAAAACCCGGTGAAGTGGGAATAGGACTCGCGCCCTTAAGCCAATGAACTTAAATAATTGGAAAAAAATTACAAACTTAAACCTACAAAAATAAGTTTGTCGAGTATTCGGGTACGTAACCCTAAAACTACATTATAAATCGGCGTTTTCGAGCTAAAGGCACATGACACGTGGACGGATGGACAGATATACAGACAGATGGACAGCAGAGGGACATTACCTCCGTCTTGCCCTTTGGGTACGGAATCTTAAAAATGTATAAACCCTACAACCTTATTTTATGAAGTTAAATCCCTTGAATTGATGGTAATTTTGTGAAAGCATTTTTCGACTATACCCGTCAAAATATTTCTGTTATAACTAGGATTTAGCTTCGCTTGGCTTCCTAAATGTATTTTCAATGCAAGTGCTCGTAAAGGCCCACTTTTTATACATCAAAACCGAACAGAAAGTCGATTATTTTGCCCTAGGGCTTTATTATTATTTTTTTATTTATTTACAATGGCTGGCTAAACTGCAGCCTCTGTGTACCATAAATGTTATACTTTTTTTCCAGTGTTTAACGGCTCTGGATACAGTCCTTTTGAGCTAATCATAATTTAAAGTTCACAAGATTATATTTGTTTTATTTCCTCACACTGCATTGAAAAACGTAGTATGGGTACACGGGCGTAAGAGCAATAAATTACTCGGTTACGTTTAAAACACTCGCTACGCTCGTGTTTTAAATCGTCCTCGTAATTTATTCCTTTTCACCCTTGTAGCATAAACTACTATTATATCATGTAAACCTAACACGCTCTTCCTCGCTCCGCTCGTCGTCGCACTTATTTTAATTTTTGGTGAAAGGTTTTCGATTTCATAAGATTTACGATTTGCCCATATTATATATATAATATATATATATATATATAATATATCTTTGAAATGTGACATTTTAGAATAGTTTATGTTTGTATTATGTCGACTATAAATTTTTATAAGACAGACAGAACAGTCACGAATACATACATATAAAGGGTGCATAGATGAATTTTCTATACAGACAGAATGTTCTTTGATATTTTTAATTTTTTATTATTTTTGTTCTAAAATAGGTTACGCTAATTTAATTAGTAATAAGGTTATGTATGTAGGCAAAGCTCCATACTAAAATCTTTAAACCCATTTATACTCATTCATATACCTATGTTTTTATATAAAAATAGGTATAACTTAAAATATGCATTCCTCATGCAGCCGAAAACTTTGCAAGGAGGAGAAATAGTCCTTCCAAGAATCCAGAAACAGAGTTGTTGAGGAACTACGTAGATTAAACCAGGGAAAAGTTTGATTGGAAATGTTTGAAGCAATTGGATTCGCCTGGTCACTCACCTTTTGACAACACATTTTTGGGTTAGTGGTAACTGAGGTTAGAAATTCACCGTGATTACGTTGTATTTGTTAGATTCTGCACTATTTGCACGATTTGAAGCAAGCATTTTATTTATAGATGTGTAAATATTATTATTGATTCAATTAGAATAATTTATCTTAGTGATATGAGTATTAGTACATAATATACACGAACTACACAATAAGCTAAATAATCTAAATTTTTGCGGCCAAAATATAATGTTTTATTCAAGGAGTAATAGTAATAGTTATTGTAATGCTCAGTATAATTTATTTATTATTTTTTATATGTGTGAAGGGTACATACTCACCAGGTACCTATAGATGGCGAAGGGCACATACTCCAGCATCACGAAGACATCAGCCACAGCGAGCCACTTCAGCAGTCGGTTGATGGGAGCCGCGGCCAGGTCTCGTCTGGTCAGGACTGCCACGTTCAGGGCATTTGCTAGACTCCCGAAGATACACACCTAGAAAGTAAAGCCTGTAAAGTGTACGTCGTATAAAATTTACGAATCCCGTCAGCGTAGATATAATCTATATATAAGAGGACATACCCAAAGCGGTCTATGTAACTAATTCCGAATACACACAAGAAGTCGCCCAAATTCTACCTAAACATCACACCTCACCCGCACAAGTCGTGTGGGCACCGTCGACGACGGCACGGACGCAGCGCGCTCCGAGACGCGGCAGCAGGGACGGGGACGCGGTGGTGACGATAGCGGGGACATTTAGTCCTCGCGAGGGTGTCGCTCAAACGCGCCGGCGCACCCCACGTAGCCTAATGAAGGTGGACCGAAAAGTCGAGTTTTTTTTTTCGAAAAATCAAAGTGAGTCTTAGCTGTAAATATATTTCGTTAGATATAATCTGTTTGAAAATACAGGAGACACGTCACACGATTCTTTTTAAATATGATGTACTTTACTAGTTAAGCCCAGTGGTAGAGTAGGAAGTCGAGTACGAGGGTTAAAAAGTACATTACTACCCAAATGTAAACGATTTCAAGATGTTACTAAAATTTGCAGCTGGGTATGTAGATGGTTAAAAGTCAAAAGGGATGATAGAAGACTACTTGGTTGAATAAATAGTTACGCAAGTTATTCTACTAATACCTAGCCTTAATGTAAACCTGGCTTAATTGATTTTTGGTGGTTTTCCCTAGTTTACAGATTATTTCTCCAATTAGATGTCAAGTTTCATCTCAAATCTGGGTCGATTGTGAGTAACAGACACTGTAACATATAACTTTAAACTCTCGCGTTTCGTACACATTATAATATATATAATCGGGTCTACCGCAACTGACAACTGTAACACTGTAACAGCTCAAAAACGGACAAATCTTCAAAGAGTTAATTATGATAAGGACAGAAAATTACTGTACTATACGGCCAAACATATGCACAAGGGTTTTCGCCAATGTTCGGCAAATGTCGTATTTCTGAGCGATCGAATGACGATATATCAACATAGAGTGGCTATAATTACTATAATTGTATGTCTACACCAATTAATTAATTAAGCCATTTGGGTGTATTATTAATATTAATATAACAGCTCATAACAACCTATAAGTATACAATTCCACGACAGATAGTCTCAAGTCAGCTAAAGAAAACTTCCAAAATGACACAGTAAATTGTTTCCGGTTCCGATTGCATACACATATTCCTAAAATGACCTCGACGCCTATTTTCTCTACATAATAATGTTTAAAAATGCAAGTGCAATGTTTAAGAGGCAGGTAGCCACCAGAGACCTTGAGTCGACCTGTGTCGGTACAAATATGGACAGGAACTACATTGAAATAACGTTCAATGCAATACGACGTCGCTTGGTCTCCAGATAGCACAAAATAAGAGAAAATAATACTTTACACATGGAAGCGGTCGACAGAAAAGAAATCCAACAGTAATTTTAATAAACAATACTTTCATTGTATTTGAGTCCAAGAACTATATAAATACGATTAGCGGTTTCAAATACCTAACCAATTTTAGTCTAAAAACAGCTTGACTTGAGACAATATTTTCGTGCTGTTTCTTATACGCGAGAATAATTTCCAACAAAAAAGTTGTTTATAGTTAGTTATACATAACACAATGCAATTTTATTTTTATTTTAAACAGACCGTCATTATCAATAGGAATCATTTTGGGAACAGGCGCCTTATTTATGATTCGGTTGTTTCCAAGAGCACGATAACTGGCGAAGATTTCCATGAACATGATAATCCTCGACAGGAGATAATCAGTTTATTTACATTTTTTACACTGAAGCAAACAACGGACAGGAAGTGTTGCATTCATTCGTCCTTTTTATCCTATTATTATTTGCTTTTCTAGTAGATAAGGTAATGTTTGAAAAAGTTACCAGACTTTAAGCACTTATGTATATCAAAATTCAGTCGGAACATGTCACAAACGAACGCATTTCGTCAATACAGGAAGGTATAATAATCTATTCGGAAAACACTTCATTAGATATCCCAAATGTTCTTTTTTTCTGGTAACGCTGATTCATGTTAGTACCTATTATGAGAAGGAATAATCGTATGCACCTGTAATTTAATTATTAGTATTTATAAATGCATAAGTGAATGTCATTTATTATATAATATTCAATATACGAGCAGTTTAATTCCGAAAATAAGAATAAAACATAAAGAAGTAAAACAATTGTAAAAAATGCTGTTTTAAATTGTGCATTAAATTTGAAGCTGTTGATTCATAAACCTAACTTATACTGAAATATTGGCGTCAATTGCAACACACCAATATCTTTTTCACTTTTAAATTCCTAACAAGAAAAACAAAGTTAAGTTGTGCACTTTGTACCGAATGACTGACGTTTTACCTTAAGGTGGTAACAGAGGATCTCGGTCCAAAACGCATATTTTATTATTGTTTGCCAAATTTTGAATAAAAAGTATGCAATAAATGCGTTTTATGGCGATTTGCGCAAATTGCTGATCAATAATAATTATGTGTTCACAAGCAACGCTGATGTTATTTTATGCATTACATTATGATTGCATTACATAACAACAGTAAACACGCTTTAAAGTTTGTAAATGTAGTGCAATTAAAATGTAGTATATAAAATGACATAATTTATTTATGAACACCTAATTATTACTAAGCAATTTGCGCAAATCGCCATAAAACGCATTAATTACAAACTTTTTATTCAAAAATATGGAAAACAATAATAAAATGTGCATTTTGGACCGAGATCCTCTGTTACCACCTTAAGGCTAGCTAGACAGTGTACCGCTATTTGAAATTTTAGCTCTTAGCGTTTTATTTTAAATGCTACATACCATAAAACCCCATTTTTTAACTGTACATTTAAATCTGTCAAAATCCTCATTTGCCATAGACCAATTTGTTTTTCAATTTTAACACTACCGAACGACGGTGGTGATCTGGCCAGCATTTTTTATTTATTTTAATAATTTTAAAATTGTGCATGTAGGTATTTAGCTTGTAATTTACTGTATTTGTTTTTATATGTATAGTCTAATTTTTAATGTTATTTAGGTTTTATTTTGGGTCAAAAATTAATGTTTCTTATTATTGATAGTAGAATGTTGATAAATAAACAAATTAGAAGACAAGGAAAACAAAGTTAAGTTGTGCACTTTGTATCGAGCAACTAATGTTTACCTTAAGGGTTTACACTTAGGCTAGTTAGAAGTAGAGTAACTATAGCGTACTATTTATCCGACTACTTTACCACATGTGTTATCTACTGTACTCTCTCAGCTACTATCTTTAATAATATTTTGTAACTGTATTAAGCTAGTAATATTTTTATCCTTGCTACTCTACCCGTGTAAACTAGGCATTAGTGTGTGAAACTCGAAGTGTAGCGTCATAACTTAAAAAGCCGGCGCGCCATTGTGGCGCCTCCTGATATATGAGGTAGTCATCTTAGCAGACTAAGTTACAAGCTTACAAGATCCATTTTTCATTTCCCTTAGTCCACCCGTCTATTTAACGACATTATTAATGAGACCTCGAGTACAAAAAAACATTGCTTCCACGCTTTTAAACACACCTGCTCACACACAAACACTAACAAACACATCTCTAATTTATTTTCGTTTTTCTCGAATTGCATGCATTTTTTCCCTGTTGTTTTTAGTCTTATATATTTGTTTTGTGTAAATACCTGTTTTTTCGCATAATTTCGCTCTGCTCTACACCAACAGAGCCGGGAGATGCTAAAAACCAGCGCTGGGAACCTTCTGCAGGGTAACCAGTACCTTAGCTGAGCTCTCTCCCTTTGTCAAATATGTTCTTTTGTATATATTCGTGTTAATTTAATGTATTTTTGTCCCAAACAAGTGTTGTTTTGTTGTCTTTTCGTTTCATATTTTTTTGACAATAAATTTTGATGTATCGTTTTCTTATTCTTATTCTTTTTTTTTGATAATATTTACAACCGTGCCTCGATGATTTTTGATAAGGTTGTACCGGCATTTTTATCGTCAGTACATGGAAAGGCCCAAAATTACAAAGCGTGTTTTTCTCGGATCCGAAATGGATCGCTAAGTATGAAAAATGAGCATTTAAAGTGATAGGACAACATTGGGGGGGGGGAGGTTACACTCGTGTTTCGGGCGTTAATGACGTTATCCATTATCCCTTTTCAGGATTTGCGGAAAACGTAGCTACTCGTATGTTATTGTCTGCTGCCAATTGATTAATTATTGGTTTTCACTTGCATGGTGTGATGATAACACGAAGATAAAAGTAGCTATTTTTATAGTACTTAAAACTATATACCTATTATATCTATATATTGTCACGACATGAATCCCCGAGGGGGTTTCAGAAGTATTCCGAGTGTCAACTGTGAAATGCAAGTCATAGTCCACACTCGGTACACCTGCGTTTCACCGACGATTATTATCCTAACGTGATGGGTGGTAAGCCCGATCGCCGTACTTCGGGCACCAATACACGCTTTTCTGGTTATGCAGGTTTCCTTACGATGTTTTCCTTCACCGTTCAGCAAGTGGTAAGCAAGAACGAATACTTTCATTTCAGAGTTCACACTCGGAACACCTCTGATACCCTCTCGGGAGTTCATGTCGTGACGATATAACGGCCAAAATAAAATACAACTTTTCGATAACAGCCATGTATTTTGGCCGTTATAATTATATCTTAATATTTTGTAACAAATACGGATAAATCGATCCTTGATACGCTCTTATAATTCATAAAGGTACAAAACGTCTGAAAAACAAGCTTGACTGTACTGACGCCATTTATTAACGGTAATTTTTTTTACAGTTCTTATACGTAGTTACTTGTATATTTATATTTGAATTCGGGATACGTTATTTTATTGAAGTGAAGAAAAACCACAATATTAACCGAGAAAGTATTCTATGAACTCTTTGCCATGAATATTAACTTAATCTTTCCTTTGAAAAGAGTTTCAGTCTTCTGAGATTATATTTCTCCTCATTTCATAATATTATTTTATATTCCAAGTTTTTTGCTTATGGCAAGTATCAAACTTCATTGTTAAATATACCGTTCATTGTAAAAGATACCGTGTTGTCATACAAACAAACATACAAACAAACATATAAACTTACAATCAAACTGATAAACCCATGGATGCTGTTATACGCCAAGACAACATCTCTGAAACCGCCTTCACAATAATCACAAGCAGCCTCCGAGGATTTGGTCAAATTTAGTTTACTCCTGAGTCCATCCACCAGCTTCACCAACGTCCCAAAGTCCAGAGGTTCGTGGCTGACATTCTTCGAAGACGACTGCTCCTTCAAAGCCGACAGGAACTGCGTCAGATCTAAATTTGTCCTTGTACTGTTGGATACATCTTCCGTAGCCATTAACATCTCTTCGAATAAGTTGGATAGTGTTTGAGTTATATTTGAGGAGTTGTTTTCATCTGCAGCCATTTTGTTTTCGCGTTTTGAATAGCATTGAGGCCCGGAATCATTACATAAAGCAATCTACTCGAAAGTTGAAAAGTTCGTCGTTGGTTTGTTGTTGTTTTCTCTGAAACAAGGAAATAAACCTTTTATTACAATATTTCTGGAAATTCATTATTGTTATTGGAAAGATCAAATTTCAAATTTGATATTAAAATTGAATTTGGCTTTATAATAATATAATAGATTTATTTTTTTAGCTGTTTTTTTAAACTTTGTATACGAGTTAGAAAATTAAGTTGGTTTTCCCTTTTAGTCAGAAAGGTTTATCGGGAATGTTTTCGCGTAGATAATTGAATGGGTTACCTGGAAAACGGTATAAGCAACATATTGTGCCATGTCATCTTTTTGATGGAAAATCTTTCTACTTGTGTCCATGGACAAATTGGTTTAATAAGCATAATTCTCAGATTTTTTATAATGTCAACATCATAACCGAAAGTTTGCTAGTTAGGCGAAAAACGTTGTAAGATGGCGTAGCGAGGTGATCATTTCGTGAGTCCTGGTGCTACAAAACATGTAAATAAGGGAGAAAAATTGAAGATTAATACTCGTATTTAGGAGTGGCGAGATGTGGTGAATGAGATGCTGAGGAATACCGGAAAGGAATATCCGAGCAGAATAGGTTATACCATAGCTGCGAAATTGCCCCCTATTCTGGTAAGTGGTAAAACGTTTTAACAAAGATTGTGTGACAGCCAACAATATCTCAACTATTATTGCAACCAACGTTAGATACAACGTTTTTCCATAAATTTAGGAATATTTTTGTTTATTTTTCAGTGCTGAATTGCTTATTTTGTTATTGTTTTCTTATTTGAGGTTCATTATTATAAAAACATAATTATCAAATATTGTGTAATATATTTAACAATAAATAACTGAAATAACATTAAAAATGTACTTTTTCTAAAAATTACATTTTGTTGCTTAAAACCATTTCCAGGTGACCCATTCAATTATCATTGCACTGAGCAGTAATCATTTTAGTGCAACAAGTGAAAATGGGACTAAGAGTTAAACATTTTCATTAGTGGTCTCAAAACCGCTGCTCGCAGGCAAAAAATGCTTATAATAAAATCGGACAAGACATCAATGAAACTACAAAAGTTAACCAATATTACTATTTTGTGACCAGATACGAATGTAACATTATCGTTAAATCAATGAATGAATACACACTCTATTGTACACGGTTAAATAAAAAAATGTAGTACAGAGTTTTGAACACACAATATTGGACAAGGGCAGACTTATCACGTAAAGCGATTACTTCCAGCCAACATTTGCTTGGTGAAAAAAGTATTATTGTGGAAGTGGGATACCAAATTTATAAAATAAAAGAAACAAAGTGAATATACTATAAATAACGAGCAGCTTGATCGTCGCGGGATCCAGCGGGATTCTTCTTGAATAAGACGACGTGTTATACTTTGAGTCCTTGTTTTATTTATTCTTTTTATATCAAATCCCTCGGTTAACATAGACGTAAATTAAGGTAGGGGAGCTCTGAGCTTCGTAGAACACTCGCTTGTCGTGTTGGACGTGCTTTATTTCGATAGGACTCCAGAAGGAATCTTTATGGTGAGTCATTTTCACTTCGATGGGACTCTAGAAGTAATCTTGCTCGTGTTTTGTTTGAAAGATCTTTTATACCGAAACTGTATTTATTTTTGGAAAACACGAAATAAATCAGTCAATAGGACGTATGTCGATCCATAAAGGTTATCGATTGCCAACTAAACACGAACAAATAACCTAACTATAAGACCTAACCTTACCTAAACCTAACATATTGCCTAGCTACCTCTTACCTAAATAAACTTACACAATATATTTTTATTCATCGTTATGACGATCTTTATAATATATATAATATAGACAAAAGCTTTTCCAAGGTGCGGCATAACGATAATTGGCGTTTTAAAGGCACTATTATTATGGAGGAGCGGTTGTCCTTATCACCAGAGTAGGCATTCACAATAGAGAGAGAAAGAGAAATTAAAGATGTAATATGCGATTTTTTCGCATCGACGTTTTGCTACGGCGTAGCAACTACTACGATAACAAAGTTTTTCCTGATTATATGAATTCTATTTGTGCTTTTAAATTTGTTTCTGATTTGTTTCTAGCTGATAATGCACTGTAATAATAATTAAAGTTTTCCCTCTTCGTAGACCCACCACGCCATCGTAGTCCGAACGTATATTTACGTGTCAGGGGTAGGCAATGTTGCAAAAGATTTTTAATAAAAAAAATTGAGAGAATATACGTCATTTTTGGACATATTATTTTCATATATAAAAGAAATATTTTTTCATGATTTTTTTAAGAATTGTCCGATGTGGCGTCACTTGAGAATTTTAGAAATTATACTGATTGTGACTCTGTCTGTGTACTCATCTGTTATCTGTTAATTATTATATTATATTATATACTTTATTTTTTGTGATTGTCTACTGTGCTACTTTTTTTCTTTTTCTTATATATATCTATGTGTGGAAACTTTGCTGGTTTATGTTGTTTTATGTGTGTGCTTTTTTATATTTTGTATGTAACTGCTTGTTTCCCTAATAAAAAGATAGTAAATAATAAAATAAATAATAAATTTGTCTTGATAGCAAAGGACACATTTCTAAACAGCCATTTCTCAAGTGACGTCACACGAAGGCAAATGAAAGTTACAGCTTTTTCGTAAAAATATTCATCATCATGAGGTATTTTAGACCACGAGTTCTAAAATACGACTTATTAAACCTAAATATCGAAATGGTTTACGAATTAACACTACATAACATAATTAAATCTAAGCAAACCTAGCCCAAAGTTTTACGAATTGTTCAATATAGTCTACATTTTACCAAAACGAAGATCTTTGGACGAAATGCTCCAAAAGATTAATATATTACCTGGGCTAAATGATATACTTTTTCACCACTTGAAAAAAATTATCTACATAATGCCTAGTCACCACAAGCTCTGTACTTTGATATTCGTTAATCTGAGATATATAACAAAAGCAGAAAAAGTAGAAATTGAAGAAAAAGAAGTTGATTGGCCTTACATCATGGCAACACCCCATTGGTCTAGACTCTTTTCATATATAGGTACATTGATAACAGCAGCAGTAGCCTGGAAGATGTACCAGTGGAAAATGAAAACTTCACCACCCCCGAAGAAATTAAACGAGGACGTTTCTGGAAGCCGTAAAGTGCAAAAATTCAAAATTCAAAAAGTTCATTTTGCAAAGTAGGTATATATAATACACGTTCATGAACCTAATATATACATCCATGTACACGTTTCACAAGTCAAATTTTAATCTTATAAAAAATATATGTAAGTAATAAAATAATAAATGTACATGAACTACTTAGGTTAAATGTTTATTTAATTTATGTAGCAATATATATACGATTAAAATTATAGGTAAAATATTATTATACAAGGTGAAATCCAATCAACCGCCCGAACCCATACCGATTCGGGCGGTTGATTGGACCGCCCGAACCCATACCGGTTCGGGCGGTTGATTGGAGTGCACCTCCATCTTAAGGTTAAACGTCAGTCGCTAAGCGCAAAGTGCAAGACTTAACTTTGTTTTTCTTCTTTAGAATTAAAAAATTTAAAAACCTTTTGGTATGTGGCGATTGACCCCAATAATTCAGTATTAGTGAGGTGTATAAAGCATGCATTTGAAATTTAATGCAGGATTAGTCATGATCTTGCCCAAACAATGTTAAAACAGCATTTTACGTTGGTTTTGAGAAGACCATGACCAATTGTGTATACAATTTCAAACCCTTGCTTTATAAATCTCACTAATACTGAACTATTGGCGTCAATTGCCATACACCAAAATTTTTAAATTTTTTTTGTTTCTTAAGATGAAAACCAAAGTTAAGTTATGCACTTGGTGCTATGCGAACGACGTTTAACCTTAAGGAGGGAGGAGTTAGCAACGCCAGCGCCTCACGACTCACCGACGCAGCACTGCACGTGTTGCCTTAATACCTGGAAACCACTGTTAGACATAACTAGTCAGAATTGTTTTCCGCTTTATGCTTGTTAACAAAAGTCTTGTACCAGCCTTCTTAACTGAATTACATATTTGATTAATAAATAATTATCTTTTCAAAAACCTTCTCCACGTTCGCCTACATGTAAATATTGTCTTTTGGAAAATATCTATCTATCTATATATACAGGCTGTCCCAAAAGTCAACGCTTTCCCGTGAAGCGCTGATAGGCCAGCTCAAGACTGAACGGAATATCAAAATATTACCTCAGTAAAAAGTCGATAGTTTTCAAGTTGTTGGTTCTTTTATGAATTGGTGAAATTTGGCAAACCAGTTTTTCGAGAGCCAAAGCTACCCAATTCTAAATTCTAAGGATAACATTTTTGTTGCTCAACTCTGAATAGTCTTGCTATTGATAAGGTCAAAAATAAAACTAGAAATTCAGGAAGAAAAAATATTCTTTGCCCGATTCATGAGCAATTTTTTATAATTAGCTAACCTCGACACCTCACCCTGAAAAAAATTGTACTATGCTAGTCAAACTATTTATTATTTGAAGTAATGGCTCAGTTGTCAAATTACACGACATTCATAAAAGTACCAAGAACTCGAAAACTATCGACTTTTTACTGAGGTCATATTTTGATATTATAGTCAGTCATGAGCTGGCCTGTCAGCCCTCTAAGGGATAACGTTGACTTTTGGGACATCCTTTATAGCAATATAGTTGGTTATAAAAACAACATTTAATCTCCAGAGCCTCGTCCAAGAGCAGGGTAAAGTTGAGTTTTGGATGCCCAAAAGCTTACTCGTTCTTTATTTTTTTATTTCTTTATTGTACACACAGAAATATAAACATAAACAAAATTACAGTGAAAAAAGATGCACATTGGCTAATTTATCTCTAAACAGGTAGACTTCTGGCAGCAAAACCATCATAATACGAAAAGTAACATAAACGAAATAATCATACACGTGTTCATTGCACCGTGGTTATAGATATTTCGTCCAAAAGTCCTTGGAGTTAATTGATTTGTGTTAGAATACAAGTATATAATAACTACCTATATATTAATAACGATAATTATTACTATTAGATTAATTACAAACATCAGCACTCAAAGGCATTATAACCAATTTATTAATCGTATTATTACACCGATCCTTCGGTTAACAGGTTATTACTGAAAACAAATAACGTATGTAACACTTGATATTAATTGCTTTATAAAATGATATTGTGTTAAGTTGATAACATATTAATAAATATATTTGTTAGAAGGTGGGAAGTTTTGAAAATAATCCTTTAAAAATAAACCGTAACGTAATCCGTGTGAAAATGTGAATATCAAAATTTTTGAATGTCGAATATGACGCACCCTGTCGTTTTGGCTAATTGAAACTCTGCATACTTTGGTCCTTAAGGCGATATGCGAAAAAAATACGGGTGTTTCTTTTCTGTGTATTTCATGAAATACACGAAAAATTTTAATAAATTTCTGGTATATGTATTTTGACTATATAATCTAAGGTTTTGAA
Source organism: Ypsolopha sequella (assembly GCA_934047225.1). Classification (NCBI taxonomy): domain Eukaryota; kingdom Metazoa; phylum Arthropoda; class Insecta; order Lepidoptera; family Ypsolophidae; genus Ypsolopha; species Ypsolopha sequella. The sequence goes on along the minus strand of OW204002.1, from coordinate 11,382,751 downwards.
ATTGGAAAACATGTTTGGATGAATTTTCCTCGATAGAAATAATTGTTGAAATGAGGTCTTCAAACACACTTTTTCTCCTCGTTTGACGAATATGAACCATATACATAACTCAAACATATTTTATTAGGTGTGTTTCAACAATATCTAGACTCTTGATATTTTAAATTTTGCTAGCTATTTTAGTTTTTTTACTAGAAATATAAAACCAACTTTTTTCCCTTTTGCCCTGAATCCGCCCCTCTCGCACTGCGCGATTTTTCGCTTGGAGTGACAGTGACAAAAATAAAATTCGCATAGCCTCTTAATCTAAGATAGCATCACCAGTGTTTTCATATAATATTCATCATTATATAACTATAAGTACGCTTTTCGTCTAACTACAAAAACATAAAAAAAAATGTTTTTCACCGATTTCTCGTCAAATACGGTATAAAATACAGAACTAATCACATATGCAGATATGGTTTATAAAAATGAAGAGTACTAGCTGAATGTTTTTTCTTCAATTAATTATAATTTATTTTTAACTAATTTTTTATTGATCTAGAGCCCGCTATGAGACAAACAGGTTGGTATTTGTTTTTCTTTTTATATTTTATTTAATATTAAGTTAGTTTTATAAAAAAAAAATTATTTATATGTTATTTAAGTTCCTCTAGAAGTAAAATAAAACATTTGTTTACCTATATTTTAAGTTATTTTTTATTTCTATACAATTTGTTACTTATTTTAATATGATTGAATTAGCATATTAAAATTACAATTTAAACTCCAATATTTTAAAGATTATTTGGAAATTATCATGTCAAAATTGTATATGAACTTGCGTGGATATATTACGTAAATTTCAAAAGTACATACTGGGTGTTAAGATGAAGTATAGAAACTGGTGATAGTACTCGTTCATACGAACAACTCTTGCTATGGAGCCAACCCTCGAATCACGAAAATAAAATCAGCTGTTCCACAGAAAAGTTACATGAACAAAATGTAAGAGACAACTGTTTTTTTTTCTCGATTTCTCAATTTCTTTTCACGAAAAGTAGTTTGTGTGGGTGAGTTTTATCTCCAGTTTCCGGCTTCCGCAACTGTGTACTATATTACATACTAATAATAATAAAATAACATATAAAATTACTATGTGATACCTACATAAAATAACGTATTTAGCTAGTTTCTGGCAGTTTTGTGTTATAATATGTAGCTATCTTTATATCTATCACACCTATATCTCAAAATCCATTGACCTATAGACATAGTGACATAAATAACCCAAAAAAATTAAACCACGAAAGAAGCCGTGCTCAAAGCCAAGAACACTATTCTCAGAATCCGTGTTATATCCCGCAATCTAAACATAGTATGACATGACAGCTCAATTAACGGTTGTTTATCTGTGTCTACTAACTCTACATGCTACGTAAGAGCCTTTTGACATCTCTGGGTCTCTTGCTTGTCGTCAGCCAGTATAGGGAAAAGAAATGGATGACTTGAAATTTTACTAAATACAAAAACATATTTTCATCACACCGAAAAACGACAATTCCCGTAGCTTAATTACTAGATATTTTTTTTGTTCCGAGAATATACGCCATTTTAGGACATAATTTGCATTATTTTAGTATATAAATTAACCATTATTTTTGATTTTTTTAAGAATTGTCGGATATGACGTCACTTGAGAATTTTAGACATTATACTGATTATGATGTGTGATTGATCTGCCATCCGTCTGTCAAATCAGTCGGAAGCAAATTATTATAAATTTATCTTGATAGCAAAGGACACATTTCTAAACAGCTATTTCTCAAGTGACGTCACATGAAGATAAATGGAAGTTTCAGCTTTTTTGTAACAATGTTCATCATCATGAGGTTTTTAAGACCACAAGTTCATACGGCTTATTAAACCAAAATCTCGAAATGGTTTTTGAATAAACATCCCTTTACATAATTTAATCTGAGCGAATTGGCTTTAGGAGATAGCGGGAGCCAAAGTCAATTTTATTCCCATGGGAGTTTGCGCTTTCTCTATTCTGATTGGTCCGCGTTCGTGCTTCTGATCGAACGCATAATTTGTAAAGAAGTTACTGGCCGGCCGGTTAGGCTTCAGCGGCAATGCACGCTGAAAAAAAAACAGCCATTCTTCTTTCTTGTCATTTATTTTTTCTTAGAAATTTGCTGTCACTGTTGGGTATATTGAATATGACTACCTATAATATGCTGTTATTGCAAACAATAATTAAAAATGAGTGACGGTGATAACATATTAACTTCTGCAAACATATTAAATGACGCTGCTATTGTGATGCAACAATTATTAGCACAAAATACCAGGTACTCATAGCTTTTTATTTTTCTCATAGGTAGTGATGAAAAATAGTATGTATCACTCGGGCGGCGTATTTTAAGGCTTCTACCAACGCCAACGACCTTGAACTAAGTAACTTTGTAATCATTTTTATACGGTAACTATAGCATTTTTCAACAGAAGAAACATACATAGTAATCTGCATGATACAAATAGTGATGTAGTTTTTCCTGAATTTCATTATAATATACGGAAGTGAAGCAAGGAAATTCTAAGTTTACCCTAATTTCTCGATTTGTTGTTCACTTGTAATAACATAACTGCTGCAGTTCTTATCGAAAAAGTCTTCTCGACAAAATTATATAAAATGATATGGTTTAATCCAAAAAATTACGTGAGTTTGGTAATTTATAACTGAAGACATTTTTTTTTATCCGCGAAAGAAAACATTTTGTGGGGATAGATCTGTTAATTAGAGGGTACAAGTTGAAACTTTGGTGACAGAAAATATAGTTAGTTCCCTTTAATTTTATCATTAGAGTGCATTACAAACTAGAAATCAATCAGATACAAATTTCAAGTAAACAAATATTATGAAAAAAATCCTCAGGCCAGGATTCCACCATGTGACCTTTTGCTGACAACGCAAGCGCGCTACTACCACGCCACCGAAGTTTCATTCCATTTTAGCACCACGGACAAACCTTCGTGGATTTAGTAGTGTTATTATTAGCTCTTTATTTATATATTTTGAATTTGCGGTTATATTAATAATTTGCAATATTCCGCTAAACACTCTTACCATGCTATTCAAAATGCAGACTCAAGCACCGCCCGCCCTCCCGCATAAAACATGCACAAGCAAAGCAAGCAGTAGGAGCACAAAATAAAGCAATATTAAATAACAAACAAGAAAACTTATCGACACGTTTTTCGCCTCTAAACGAGGCATCGGGATATGTTGTCCGCCCGACCACTCGACAGCAAAACCACGATGGACTTCCGCAAAGTAACGCCTTTTTCAATATTTGTTTTTTCTTTATATAAGGTTAAATAATATTAGTTGGCGAAACTCAAAACATAGGTAGTACTAGTCTATATGAACAACTGTTTGTATGGGAGCTAAGGGAAATTCTTAAATTTGTTTTCACCTTTCTATACTGCACCAGTCAGCTTATCGGGGCAATTTGTATGGGAGGAAGAGAAAAAAGTTGCGAATTTCGCTTAGCTCCCATACAAATAGTTGTTCATATAGACTAGTACTACCTATGTTTTGAGTTTTGCCAACTAATATTATTTAACCATATATATTTTTCCGAACAAACAAAAAAATCAAGTTACTTATCTATTAATATTAACATCCTATACAAAAAGCAGGCATGTATAAACTTTGTTTTCAATTCTTTTAAAACAGTATATGAGGTTGCTTAAAACTTAAGTATGATCTTTATGTTAAGAAAACATATCTTAGAGTTATGAAAGTGCTTTTCTACTTTTCTTTAGTGCTATATTTTAAAATCTGGAGGAGAGCCAGCTTATGCTTTAAGCTGGCTTTGCAATAATTTTCAGATATAAGATTAAGATATAACTTTTGATTTATTTCTGCAAATTAATTTTACTTTTAAGTTTAATCAATGAGCTAAATTGGTTTCATTGTTACTGTGGTTTCTTGAGTTTGCGTCGACAAACATATTGTCTTATCTTATAATAGGTAGATACGTTTTGGACTTGGAAAACATCTGTGTTTATTTGCAGTCATTTTCTCTCATTCTGACGTTTATTATTTTATGTTTACATACTGAATTAACGACCTCCTTTCCTTTAACTGGATTCCGTATGAAAAGGGTAAAAAGGCATCAATTTCTCCCCAGCTGATTTAGTTTGTGCTGCATGAGTTTTTGTGGCTTATATGACTTCATAGAAAAAAGTAGTTTGAGTAACAACCGACCTCTTTGTTGAAACCTCCTATCAAAGAAGCTAGAAATTTCAATGGATTTTATATAACTAATAACCACAGAACATATTAATAAGGAATAGAAATGCCATTAAAGCCGTGACTGCGATGCACCGCTGTGATCAATACGTCAGGGCATAATCCACGGGCCTCTAATTTCTCAACCGAACGCGTTAGAACAAACATATTGAAAAATGGTGTATTGCGGCGTGGAAAATTGTTCTAACTCTTCAAATAACGCAAATAAGACAAAAAGGAATTTCATTTCACTCGTAAGTACTTTAAACATGTATTTACTGTGATATTTACAGAATATACCTTGCGGTAAATAAAATTTCAACCTTACCATGAAATATTTATCGTTGTAGCGAGTAGAGTTTAAATTAGACAATATGTTGTCCATTGCAGAGTGTCATACAATGAGTTAGAATATTAACGCCGCAATGTATATATATATATTTTAACATTATCAACCCGGACCTAACTGTGTCATAGTACGGCCGCTGGTCATAGCTTTTTACACATATGTATAATAGTTTGGTACAGTGACATGACGTGTTTGGTATTTTACATCTAAGCTTTATAGAAATATGGTGTTAATTTGGCTGTATGAAGACGGGTGAATCTATGTGTGCGCTGCGTATGTTTACTAACTATGTAATACCAACGTATTCCAAAAAGCGGCGACAGCGGTGATCGTATAAATTGTATGTCACGCTATCCTCGTGCTTATAACAGTAACTCTGAACAATAACTATTCTATTACTCATTAAATGTCAGGACACTCCCAACACCACAAAAAAACGCATTAACTTACAGTTAATCGAAGTTAGTCGAAGTAAACAGGCTAGGTTTAGGGACACTATAAACTTACTTTAAATTTAATGGAAATAATAATAAAAAAATTATTAGAGTACATTGCAAACTAGAAATCAATCAGAAACAAGTTTTAAAATGACAAATATTTTGAAAAAAATTCTCGGGCCAGGTTGGGCTACCAACTGCGCTACCGAGGTTGATATCTGGAATGACGAATTTTGCCACCATACTGTACATCGAATTTTTAGTAACTGCTTGATATACCAGCTTGTAATGCACATACTGAACGCTCACGGAGGCGTTAAAATCTAGATTATTGTTAAAACCCATCTAATAAAATATGTTGAATTCTGTACATGAAGCCTATTTGTCAAACGAAGAGAAAAAGTGTGTTTGAAGACCTCATTTCATTAATTAGTTCAGTGGACAGTGGGCAAACTTGTATGGGAGTTGGTCCAAGATTAAGACGTAGGTATGTTAAATATAAGGACATAATGTAGTCCTCAAGCAAGCAGAAGCCCATCAATATAAAAATTTAAAATAAAATAAAATGTATTCGTTAAGGTTTTTACATTTGCAAAAACTTTCGTCGGGGTCCCGTGTTAATTACAAGAACTGAAGTAGAGCTTGTAAAACATAATTGCTCATAAAATTTATTGAAAAAGGCGTTACTTTGCGGAACTCGTTACAAGCAAAGCAAGCAGTACGAGCACAAAATAAAGCAATCTTAAATAACAAGCAAGAAAACTTATCGACACGTGTTTCGCCACTAAACGAGGCATCCTCGGGATGTATAGTCCGCCCGACCGCTCGACAGCAAATCCAATTATCGATAAGTTTTCTTGCTTGTTATTTAAGATTGCTTTATTTTGTGCTCGTACTGCTTGCTTTGCTTGTGCATGTTTTATGCGGGAGGGCGGGCGGTGCTTGAGTCTGCATTTTGAATAGCATGGTAAGAGTGTTTAGCGGTATATTGCAAACAATTAATATATCCACAAATTCATAATTGGTCATATCTCTTAATCTCTTTATTTTGATGGAGTTCTGCTCTCCATTATGTCCTTTGATTTAAAATATGTCTTGATTTTGGCGGCACTTGGACCAAATACTAAAAAAGGTATTGTACGGAATTTAATAGGACTTTCGTTGTTTAACTTGACGTATTTGGAGAAATTGTATTGGGCTTTAAATTATCACGATAGGGACTACATATTTACCCAGAACTACATTATGATGTCGGTGCTCAGCGCCGACTAAAATGCGGAAAGTTGGTTAATTTCATATTAAATAATCAAGATCGATTTCGTAGCGGGATTAACCTAGACTTGATATTCCAGGCTTTTATACCGAAAAATCACCCAGTTTTATAGAACACCACACAAAAACCTACTCAACGCTAGAAAAGCCATGTGCATATGGCTAGTCAGGAATAAATACTAATAAAACAAAATACACAACTATATCAAGTTTCTAAATACACATTTTTCCCTTGTAACAGACATATTTACTTCCAAGTATGTTTGTCTATTTGGAGAAGGAGGGGTTTCCGGGAAAAAGAGGAAGTTGATATACTGAAATACAAAGCATAATTTATCGTGACGACATCTATCCCTGAAGGGGTGTCAGGGGAGATTCCTGTGTTGACTTTCACTAGACCAGACAACGCGGGTCGGGACACGCACTTTTCACCATCGATTTTAACGTCCTAACGTAAAAGGAGGTGACCTTTATCCACAGACTACTTACCCATTAGACACCACATCAACCACGGACAAGTATGCATGTATGTAAAATTCTGTATTACACAAAAATATACAATGCACAAAGGCAAACTTAATTAGCATTGGCTACCAGTTAACCTTTGGTGATGTGGAGATTACAAGGGTAGTGCCAAATAAGTTAATTAATTAATTAAATTATAATTGTGAATGAAATAAAATTTAATGAAATAAAGTGAGATTTTTTTCCGCCACTATCGTGCTTTTGTGGGGTAATGCGGGGATGGTACTAAGTAAGGAAATAGAGTTAAGACAGTATGAAATGACATTTGTACAGTAGTGAAATTGCACTGATGTGTGTGTCTTCCTTACGACGTCTAATGCCTCAGTGGTATGTGCCCTTATCGACGTATTTCGGGCACAGATTGCTCTTATGCCCGCTTGACTGACGATCTGAAGGACTTTGCGAGTGGCGGCTAGAGGAGGATGACTGAGGACCGCCAAGAGTGTCGTAATATGGGGGAGGCCTATGTCCAGCAATGGACGAATACAGGCTGATAGATTGCGCTTATGCAGGTTTACCTCACTGCTTTCCTTCACGGTCAGCAAGTGGTAAATAAACAAATACACATTTGAACTTATAAATTCTTTTAGTCTCATTTATTCGCCTACCAAATTTCATGACGTTCCGAACAATGATACTCGGGTTATCGTCAGGCAAACATACATACATACATACATACAAACGCCGAAATGTTCAAGCAAACTTGGAGAACCGAGTATGTGGCGTGACTCGTCTTTCTGAACAATTATCCCGCAAAACAAAAAAATCCAAGGTCGTCACTCCCAAACCAAGCTTGGACATGACTATAAGCCTGCCCCACGAACACTATATTATGTGTAGAATTTTGAGTGGTTTTGGAAACTAAAACTGGTGACATACTCGTCGCCAACTTTTATATATTGTTGAATTCTATCACACAGCTTTTTATCCCCGTTGTTTACATTTAGGGTCCCTTTACTGTTGTGTGGATTTGGGCCCGCCCGCACCATAGACAGGACAGGGTTGCCAACTTTTCCAACCGTCATAACCGGATAACAAATTTTTTATAGTCATTATACTAAAATTGAAAAAAGAAACTCGTAAAGTATCAATCAAAGGGTTTATTAACAAAGATACACATGTATTAACATAAAAACTTGGTAAAAAAAATATAGGTGTAGGAAAATGTTTTTTTCTTATAATTGTACTTGCTCTCGCTTTTAACATTTTTGACAAGTAATTTTCCTGCATCTGCTCATAGAAATTTTTCAACTGTTGGTAGAGTTTCACTCATTTTGGCAGTTATTGAATCACTATCACACGCACAGTCAGTTAATACACTACTACTACTAAATTAATTACTTGAATTTACGTGAAAAGAAAGTCTTCAAATCACATCAAGATAAAACGAGCGTTACTCCGGAATACAGATGACATACTAAACGAACTGTTGACGCGCGGTGAGGGTTGCCTAGCTTTTCCAGCATTCTATCTGACCGGACAAATTGCGTCCGGTCGGAAGTTAGGGACCTGACCCCAACAATTCATTCGGAAACCGGATTATTGGGAACCCTGACCATAGACGAGTACGACATGATATGTACCTTTACAGTAGTACAATTTATTATGCTTGTATTATTGCTCTAAGGCTTTAGAAATACAAGGAAACGCCAGGGACACTTAAAATAATATTTCGGTTGGTTTCTGAGAATGACACCTAGTTAGTAGGTGTCATTCCCAGAATAATTAATTTATAATTAGACTGCGCTTCAAAGCGCCTTTATTCTATTATGAGTAAAACATAAATAATAATATGCAATGATTCCAGACCAAATATACGGGGACATTAATTTAATTTATGCAACCAAATTCATACTGGAGGTTTGGTAAGTGATCTCAGTGATCAGTATCGCAGATCGAATACAATTTTTGCAAATTTCGCAAAGTGAAATGTTGACCTCCCATAGTAATTTGAATCGAGGCTGAGCTTGCGTTTGTAGGGAACACGAAAAATATATACAAGGTGAATTTGTGAACATCGTCCAAATTCATACTTGAGCCTTGGTAAGTGATCAGCATCATGAACCAATAACGATTTTTGTAAAATTCATAAAATTAAATTTCGGCTCCCCATAGTGATTCACTCAGAACTGGGAGTGAATTACTATGGGAAGTCGAAATTTCATTATACGAATTTCACAGAAATTGTTATCGATTCATGACGCTGAATACTTATAAATAATATATCCAGTATAAATTTGGACGATGATGGAAAAGTCACCTTGTATATGCGAATTTCACATCAAGGTACATAGATACTGAGCACTTACAGAGTCTTCAATATCAATTTGGCTATTTTAAGCCATTTATATTGAAGAGAAGAAAGTTAGCATCAGCACAAACTCATGTGAGTTTATTAAATATAAATAATAATAAATAAAAATAAAAATAAATGTCGCCTTGATTTACGTAAAAATAAATATCGAAAATCATTTCCAATTTGAAAGCTCAAAAAGGTTATGAATTCGGCTCCTCTTTACGTTTATATATGTATTTATGAAATTCAATATCACTTTCTAGCGTTTTTCTAAACTAGTTCAGGGCCAATTCTCAGCAAGTACATAAAATAATTCAAAGTGAGCCGCCGCCGCCAGGTGTTCCACTACTTGAGCTTGCGAGTGGGTTCTGACATGGTTCTGACTTCTGACTCATGTTCATCCTTTATACTACAAAGTATTAGAACATGGGCCTCTTGTAGTTTTTTGACACCAGCTATATACACCGGCTATATACACCGGCTTTACCGCGAGAGTGGTTAACCTGTCGGCTTGCCGAGGGACGAATTCGTCCAACATAACCAAATGGATGGACGGTCAACGGAGTTTCACCTTTTTACCCTTTGATTACGGAACCCTAAAAAGAACGGGGTTGGATTTAGTATCGTTTGGCAGTTGTATGGGGGTGAAGGTGGTTAAAGCTGGTAGAGGTGGGGTCCCCGATTATAACGCTACCACACTTATTAAAAAGTAATGCACATTTTTCGAGAAATTAATAAAAATTGTTTCTTTCCTCAAATCAGGTAAAAGGCGAAAACGAAACGTTAAAATGGGCGTTTGACAACCAAATCTGTTCTAGTTTATTGTTTGTGGTGTAAAATATTGTGCAATATCGATGAAACGGAACGCAACAAAAAAAAACTGCGTCATGTGTTACTGTCATTCGTAATTCGTTTATTGGTAATTTTGGATTGAATAAATAAAATATTTATGAATATTTTGTTGTTTTATTTGTTTTTACCTAGAAATCCTGCTCAAAAGGAGGTTAGTATACCCCCACTTCATGGTTAAAATAGGTTAAATCTGTTTCAAAACCGAATCAGAGCACCCCGACTCTATACAGTCTTGTGGCTACTACCCCTAGAGTGTATATAAAAAGCCGAAGGCGCGAAGGGAGGGCAGCCTCCGCCCGCAGTAATAAAGCTTAGGCACCTGTGTGAGCCGTAGCGGCTGAGGCTGGTCGCCGAAGGCGACCAACAAGCCGATATGTTCAAATGGTTCAAAAATTGACTTCTGCACTGATAGGTTCAAGGTTTCTGGTAGGTTCAAAGTTAAAAGAAAGGAGGTTTCTGCACTCCCCCCTTATAAGGAAGTTCTTCCGTCTCTCTTCACCTTTACTTTAAAAATATAACCTGAATTTGTTGCTTATAACCTCAAAAAAGTAAAAAATTTAATATAAAAAAACGGTGCATTACCTTTTAATGGGGGGTACCAGGGGGTAGTGGCCACCCCCCTTCATCCCTCCCTGACCCCCTCCCCCTCCTGCGCCTGCCAAACGATACTAAATTTTTACCAATATATTAGAACCTTTTACAAATGCACATATAGATATACATATATGATATGTTACGGTGAGAGTAATTAATTACAAATTATTAATAATGTTCGGTAGTTATTCATACATACCAACTCAAACAGTGAAAGTAATTCATCGGTTGATATTAAACGTTTTCATATGTGGTAAAAGTAATGAATTTTGCATCTAAGTACCATAACGGAACGACGCGACCCGACGTGACGAAGGCAGCGATATATTTTTTAAATTATTACGTCGTTGATTGGACGACATTTAAACAGTTTCGTTTGTTTGTTTTATTCGAATACTGGTACGAGGTTTTTTTTTTCAATTTTATTTTACTTGAAATTAGTTTTTGGTTGTTTTCTAGTTTATAATAAAAAAAGAACAGTTAATGAAGCTCATCAGACTTCATTACTTTCACCTAAATTCTTAATAATAGACGGTAAGAGTGATTAATCTAAAGGAATTTATCACATACACCAAATGATGTGCTAGGTATTAACACTCACCGATAATTATTATAAAATAACCTAATTTATTACTTTCATCGTAACAGATACACTTCTAATGACATCCGAGACCTTAAAAAAACGCTGAAAAAGTTGTTATTGCTTTATCCGGACTATACATGTGAATAACATAAAATCATTGTTTGCTATATTTTATCTCAAAGAGCTAAATGCGTTACGTTTGTTTTATGAATCCCTGCTTAGAAAAAAGTATTTACATAAACACTATGTTGGATAATAAATGAGGCAATAAATTTTATTAAGCGTAGAAACAAACGAAATCAACAACTTACTAGTTTTTTTGTGCAAATGGTGGAATGTTTCTTTGAAATAACAGATGGAAAAATATAATATAGTTTGCATTTCAGTGAGTGCATTTTATTGATCACATTTACAAAGTTATTTTATTATCGTAATAAGTTTACTGGTACGAATTAACATTATACCGTTGCAGTATAGAAACGCAGAAAGAAAAGTAAATCTGGATGTGAGGAGCTCTGAACCGAGAATCGAACCCGGGGCCTCTCACTCGCCGGGCGATTGCTCTAACCTCTGAGCTATCCAGGTCTCAACACAACTCGTGAATTTACCGATGTGCTTTCCCATACTGCAATGATATCTATAGATACCCACTTTATAGTGAGCCACTTTGGCGCCTTCGATTCCCGGTTCAGAGCTCCTCACATCCAGATTTACTTTTCTTTCTGCGTTTTCCCATACTGCAATGGTATAATGTTAATTTATATCTCCTTGCGATGGATAAATCGCCAAGTGTTCAAACATAGAAATTTATTTCTGTCATAGGTTACTGGTACGATTTTATAAAAGGTGTTTGTTTCATTGCTGACGCTTAGAAAAAGAGTCATTATTCATGCAAAACGAGGGCTGAAAGTGCAACGTTTCAACTAAGAAACTCGAAACTAAGTTTCTGGCAATCCTCACTTTATTAATTATATGAAGTTGAAACGAAAATTTATACAGTTCGTCTTCGTTATTTCAAAAATAAAGCGTTACGCGTTTCTAATTGATTACTTGTACTAAGATATTACTTTTTGTTTCTATAGGCTTTAAGTTCGTATGATTTATTATTTGCTTCAAGTTCATTTAAGTACTGTGTGCTACAAAAACGTTTACGTATGTTTGGAAAGAGAAGAATGAAAAAAAAAATTCCTGTCATTTGAAAAAAAAAACGCATTTTGTTTCAAATTTTAATTGACGTCCTTTTTAATTAAATTTTCTTACTAAATCTGTCTTATTTTTACGTTTCTCGCAATGAAAATAAAAAGCAGAGTGTTGAACTCGGATAAAACCTTAAACTTCACACTACACCACGTGCCTAAACAACTTGTGTAAAAGCACAGATTATTATAACAAAAGTTTCGTTTCCAGCCCTCGGCTACCGAGCGTGTATATAAAGATTTAAAAGTACATATAAAAGTACAATTAAAACCTATTAAACTACGAGTAATTTTTTAATCGTCGAAATAACAGTTCCCGACATAAAATCGTAAAACACAACACAATTACAAGCAGAAACACGAAAAATAAACATACTAATTTTACAACCCTATTCCATACCCGTACGTACCTGTAAACTGTTTATATTCAGACATCAATCTCGCTGAAAGTTCAAAAGTTTGCACTGAAATTTTTGCATGTCACTGAAAACGATACTTTTTGTTACTTGCTCGTCACTATACAGTATTTCTTACTATATTTTAGTTACGAGAAACTTATAAACAAGTCGTCGGAATTCTGAGACCGGGCGATATTTTGTACAGCGCAGGCTCGAAATCTTCCAAGCGCGGTCGCGCGTTCGGGCGTTGAGTCCCGACTGAGTATTACCGCAAATTCTCTACGAAACAAAAACTGTCCATGATTAATACAGCTATGCTGTCAACTTCCTATTTTATCCTTGTACATGTGTCGTGACCATATCATAGAATTGACCATTTCATGATCTGGTTGGGCAGATCGTAAAGTATGAAATCAAAAATCTCTCACCAAAAGTAAAAAATAGGTGCGACGACGAGCGAAGCGAAGCGGAGCAAGGAGGAGCGTGTTAGGTTTACATGTAAATACATTTGGAGAGCCGAACGAAGCGAAGCGGAGCGAGGCGACCCTCCCAATTTTAACAGAAATACGATATAGCCAACCAGATCATGAAATGGTCAATTCTTCGATATGGTCACGACATATGTACTTCTTCCCGTTATTTCTACGAGTAAACATTATTCGTGAAGCTTTTTCAAACGAAAGTAACATGAATTAATTGCTATTCAAAAAATAATAATCAATTTATGGCTAAGTGCACGAAGCCATGAAGGAATGACGTCAAAAGGCGAATTCCACTGCAAATTCCCTAGGGTACTTCTTAAAGGACATCCTTAGATGAGTTCATCCCAAAATAAAGTAAATCCAACCTCGTTTACACGCGTGGCTCTAGGGAATAGGAACACGATAGCCAACGCAATGAGGCGGCAGAATGTGGCGCTGCAAAAATAATCAACTGATAGTGGTACTTCAGAATTCGGATATTGGATCTTTCAATTCATAAATTAATAAACACAAAGATAATAATTGTTATATTTTGGCTTTTTATTTATTTATAACTTGAAGGGAAATAGAAATGGTAAAAATGATTCATTTGACAATATATTTTGGCCTGTTCAATGAGGCCAATTGAATTGAAAATATCCAATACGACTAAACTAAATATGTAACAAAGATTGTTGACGGCAGCAGCGTCCTCGGTATGAAACAGTGTAGCAGTGTGTGTGGTGATTAGTATGTAGCTGTGTAATAGGGTGTGTGTGTGTGTGTGTGTGTGTGTAATTCTTCCTCATTGTATTCGTGACTGTCGTACTATCAGTTCATAAAAAGAAAAAGCTGAAAAATGACTACCATTCGCTTTCTTAATAAGAAAATAATATATATTTATTTATTTTATTATATTATACGTATAGTTATGGTAAGCATTTTTGCATATAATAATATAAGTAAGAACATAATTATTTTATTATATATTCTTTTTATATTTAGGCCAACTTTTTTTTTGTACTCTTATTAAAATTTTAATTGTATCCTCAATAGTTTGCTGTAAGAAATCTCTTATTAGAGATAATCTAACCCATATGTACATACCTTTTACTGTTACTGTTTGTGTTCGTGTTTCTAGGTACAATAAATAATAAAGATCTAGGGTGAACCCTAGGGTAAAAAGGTATTATAAAGGGTTTGTTATAATGTAACAAGTATCTTCAATGCTGTGGTGCCTTGAGAAATGTTCGACAATCACTTGTAGACTGAGATGTCTTTGAAAGTCGATTAAAACAACGACTTTGAACTTCGTTTATAGCTTTAAATCTCTCATTCAGTTTTAACATAAAATTTAATTTTAACCGGACGTCAGAATTTTACAGTTTACACGTGTACCTCCTACCATCTACTACTTGTTCAAAAATACATTTTCTTAAGGCGCTACATGCTGCTAAAGTGCTGCCGCTTTCAAAAGAAATAATTTATTACTTACTAGAATAAATATTGAAAATCTCCGAGATATATATATAGAACTATTCTTAAATAGCATAGATTTCATAAAGACAACGTCTTTGATGAGCTAAAATTTTAATGTTTGCTAAAAGCGGGTACTTTTGACATAATTTAAAATTTTGACTATAAAAGACGCTGTTTTTGCAAAATTTCTGCTGCTGAAAAGCTGTATCTAGGTATTTACTTAAGCAGATTTTCAATAATGAGCCCGTTTAAAAAGTTAAAAACAGTAGTAAAATAATATTTTCGATATCTCAAAAAACGACGAAGTTATTGGCAAAGAAAGTGAGCTTAACTGTATGTCACGTGACGTCATCTGACACGGTTTAATACTAAAATTGATAAATATCACTATCGCTAACTTCGGTAGTAATAGGAATTTTTCAAACATTTATAATGTTTTGTGCTTTGCTGTAACTAATTAATCAGTTACTATAAAAACTATACTGATATTTAACTACAGGAAACGTGTCTGTTGTTCTACATATAGTAAGTAAGAAATTATTTTTTTCTAAAAAGCTCTTTAGCAACATACATAAACAACGATGAGGAAATATGAGGCAAATAGAAATGAAATGACTGACTTTGGATGATTTTGTTGCAATAATCACAAAACCCTCACCTAAAAAAACTCACCTGTTCTCTTAATGTTTATACTTCATAAATACGTACTTTTTTGAAGTCGGTTAACAATAGTGAAGCGTCATAGCGTCCATTTCTACTTGATACAAAATTAGTTACTCAATCTCGGGTCACCCATACCCTTAAGAAAGTTAATGTAGTTATTAATAGTATTAAGAACAAATCTTCGGTGTGGGCTCTGCGGATAATTACATAAATATTGGCTTGTACAAGTTGATCGATGAAAATTTCATAATTTGTTTCGTGAAACAAAAAGCCCGCAATAATTAGACACCCGAAATTTTCGCAAAAATGGTTACTGCTACAGCCTATAATTATGTCAATCTAGGACCTACTCCGTAAGAAAGTGAAAATTTCTTGTCGATACATCAAAGTAACAAACCAATAAACCATAAAACTTTTATATATATAAAATTTTTATATAGGTATATTAGGATAAGAAAAAGGATACGATAAGATAGAATAGGATAGATAGGAGGTAAAATGGGATAGGATAGGATAGGATAGGATTGTAAGTTAAAACTTTTAGGGTTTTAAAACTTCACAAAGTATAAAACGATTCAAAAACGCCTCTTAACGTTTTGTTAAGTGTTGTTCTATCCCTCTCTTTGTACAATTTAATGCAGTGTTTCCCAGTCCATGGTCCGCGGACCGGTGCCAGTCCGCAGAGATTTCCTGAAGGTCCGCGGAAAATATTCTGTGCAGTCGCCACTACCAAATTATAAAAACAAAACAAATAAACAGAATGGATGTCAATGCAACGCTTCGTCTTTCCAAAACCAAACTACAACCGCAGCTATTAAATATTTTGGCACCGAAACAGCCAAATATTTCAAATTAATTTTTCCTTAAAAAGTAAAAATTGTTCTATCTTTTCACCTTTCTGTTACATCTTGTATATATTTTTTGTATTTTCAGCTAATAGTTCAAGTAATGAAGCACTTCACAATAAACAGATAATGGTTTTATTTCCTACCGGTCTCTGAAATGTTTTTCGTTTCTTTACCGGTCCGTAGGTAGAAAAGACTGGGAAACACTGGTTTAGTATACACGCATACTCGTAGCTAGAGAAAGAGAACGTTTATTTGCTATATCAACATTCCCTTTCGGCGGCTTCACGTAGAAATTAAATGAGATAGGGTTGATATTTACTCACGAACCCTTATCTTGTCAAGAATATATCATGCATAATGGGCGGGTCTTCACAAAGTAATCGTACTCTACTTGAAAATACAGTAATTTAGATTACACTCAAATTTTCCGTAATGTATTTTTAGTACACTTGATGCTAGTGCGATAAATGGACGATATTTCATGTCACGACAGATTATTGCTGCTCTTTGTAAAACGTTTGACTGCGAAACGTAAATATAGGATCCATAGACAAGACCAACCTTACTGACGAAACGTGAATTTGCGAAAAATCTGCAATTTTCTTTTTTGTAAATTCAGAGTTGATCCCGAAATAACTCACATGTTTATTTAAACAATACACACACAGCCGTGTTCTCTACGCACACAGCACCACTACACTGCCCTACTAAGCGCAAAAGCGGTATCTCAAAAAAAATCGAAAATTTGATTTTTATGCCATATATATATATATATATATATATATATATATATATATATATATTTACTTTAACAGAGAAGTGAGATGGAGGTTTTCTTTGGATTAATAGTTTGAGATAACATACATATTATTCAGTTTTTATTTACGAGTGACATTAAATAGAGATGACAAGACACTCGTGATAAAAAAAGTTGGTAGACTAGCAACAACCCCAAGAAGATTTCATTCTAGTGCCATCCAACCTTATTAATATATATATATATGGCATAAAAATCAAATTTTCGATTTTTTTTGATAGCGCTATATATATATATATATATATATATTCAAAACATGTGAAAAAAGCCTTAAGAAAGATTTCCCTATCTCAGTTTTACCTTAAATCACTAAGGGTATGGTGGTTTCAAAATGTTGGCATTGTGCTACCGATTACTTGAAAATACTGAAAAGTCAACTAAGCGCGAAAGTAGGCATCGTGCTACGAAATCATTAGAGGTATATCAATATTACGAAGGCAACTAGCCGTATATGTATAACGCGTGAACTTGCCGCTATGACGCTTAGTATTTGAATGGTTCCTTGATCCGCAAATAATTTGAAAATATGAGATACGGCTGCAGCGGCAAATCAAATTGGCCCTTTTGGTTTGAATGATCGGGTTTCTAATACATTTTATAGTGATTTTTTCTTGCTGTTGACAAATTCGTGTCATAACTTGTTTATTTTCTTTGCAAAGAAAGTTTGCAGACCGCGGCGGGGGGAGATGCTGCCCATTCACCTCAGCCCCAACTGCATTTAACTCGCGCGCTAACTGAACATAGCAGGGATAATATACGAGTAGATAACATGGCATGACACAAAGTCGATTAAAATATTAAATATTCATAATTTACTCTCTATGTTTTTGGTGTCTATGTTTTTTTTACTTTCTCTGCAAACAAGCTTTCACCTTACAGTGTAACTGACCAATTTCGGTCCAGGAGGTCTAGCACGCACCATGGCTACAGAGTCTTTTCATCATACTTTTTCTCTCGCAGATTGAAAAACACAGCGTGGGAGCACTAGACACTGCGATATTTTTATTGCCGCTACAACGATACTTTTAAAATTTCGCGGTTCAAGCGAGTGATGTAACCGCGCATTTTATTCGTCTTTTTCGTTGAGAAGCACAAGATAACTAATTATCTCATTGTAAGTCTGTAATTTCTTATATTAATTAAAAGAATATGTCAAACCTAGCTTGTGTTTTTATTTTACCTTCACTAATTCACTAAGCGTGTCGGTATCGGTATCACCGATATTTTTATAAGAGTATCGGTATCGTATCGGCAAAAATGCGTATCGATGCATCTTTAATAGACACTGTATCTTTGGCACGTGCTAGCTAAACTGAAATTATTCCAGCTACATAGGAACCACCCCAATTTGAAGTTTTCATATTGATTTCGAGTTCGAATTCAAGTTGCCATCTCCTAGTACCGAACGTTTGGCCAGAGAATATAGTTTGGTCAGTTCAGGGCGTGCTCGTTTGTCTGTTCGACCATGAGTGATCCAGTACGAAGCTCCAACTAGTTCCCAATATGGTTTGTATATTCTGGGGTATGTCTGGGAAAACATCTTTGTTGTTTTTCCCTTCCCAGACAAAGTATGCTTGGATTATTTATTTATTTATTTACATATTACAGCTATTATTACAGGTAATCCTAATACAATAGTGTACGAAGTCAACTAACTTAATAATAATAATATAAACAACATATATAACAACTAGTACATAACAACTAGTACATAAATTTTTCAGTAACATAAAATCCACATAGTAGCCCTTACGAACTCGCTCAGAGAACAGCGGTTAAGGTCAATTTTCTCCGCGACCAGATTTAGTTTGCGCATGGTGCGTGTCAAAGGTGCTTTTCCGAGCAAATTGGTCCTCCCGTGGGGTACCGCGAAAAGAAGCGGCATCCTGCGCTTGTGTACATAGTCATCCGGTACACACAATTTCACCCCCTCCAGTATGCTCGGATTGGCAAGTTTACCTCGAAATATCTTAAAAATGTATAGTGCGAGGGACATATTTCTTCTAGTTTCCAGCTTGTTGTATTCAACCATAGCGAAATCCATCGCCTTAGATACTCGTGATTGCGTTACCAACTAGATAAGACGTTCACAAAAAGATGTTTTGATATAATTAATATTACAGATGTTCACAAAAAGCGATCTGCGATTGTCAAGTTTTTTTTTTTGTTTCTTAGCAACGGCTACTATTTTAAGCGCCACTTTTTGCCAGTTCAAGTTAGATTCTAACATGGTTAGTACTTCAGACTTTCAGACGCTGTTTGTTCATCACGCACGGTACAATTAAAGTTTTTTGGTCTCGCTTTCGTTACTCCATAATAGATCTTTTACTCTATGCTACATCTATGGTCCAGTCAAATAAGTTATGTCGTGTTTTCTGAGGTCGTGTTACACGGAATCGACACAAGTGTGAGTTAATGGATGTTTTCGTATCCATTAATTAATTTAATGTCAATATTCGTTTGGTTTGAAAGGCATTTGTTTAGTTTAGAAGAAGCGGCCTATAACGGAGTCTACATAATAGCTGCCATAAAGTACAACCACGGGACGGCAATTCTGGCACTATTTTTCACTCGAAAAATCAATCATTCGATTTTTTTTAGAGCGAGATAGTAGATACCATGCGATTTAAATTTGAATGACTATAATTCGTCAGATGGTGAAAAATTGTAAGGAATACGTACCACAGGTTTTCAATTAAAAAGTCAATACATAGAAAGTCTATTTTTATATCATCCGAAATCTGCCTTCGCAATTTTTTTCCACGTGCCAGAAAAGCCACCCAGATCATCAAACTTTTCGGTAGAACCTCCTTGCTTGACTGACTTCGAAAAGGGCGTTCTTGGTGCAGTGATGAGCGTGCGAACACGTTAGGAATCATTTAAAATAAAAATAAAAAATTTAGTCACAAAAAGTGTTTTATTATAATTGCATTACAGTTAACTATTTTTAAATAGACAAAAATAAAAAATATCTGTATCTTGAAAACTACTAAACTTTGCATAATAGCAAATTCAGTCAAAAATCTTCAAAATCACTGAACCCTGAAAATATTTACATCGATATCCCAAAAAGCCAGTAAAAAAATAAGATTTAGCAATATTTTTGTTGTTTTTGTTATCTAATACTAGATTAGTATATAATACTTTGATAAGTAATAAATAACCGTTGTAATTTGGGAATTAAAGGCTTTATTATTGGCCGGAGCCAATTCGGTCGTTCTTACACTCAAATATGCTGTTTTTGTCTGCTTTTTGAAATAAATAGATCAAATTAAGTAATTTTGCTAGTTTTGTAATTTATTTTTAGATGGTTTATAACAGGTCTATTGAGTATAGCGGGATTTTTTGTATCTAAATCTTTTGGTAACATGTAAGTGATTCCTGCTAGCCTAACATGGTCTGGTGTGCTGGTTCTGTAGATAGTACTAAAGGGTCTCTAATATTATTAATTATTTTATCAAATTAATTATTTTTTATTCCGTTTTAAATATTTCAATTATTCAATATTATTTCAGTTATTAAATTATTATTATTCATTATTTTTTTAGTCCATTGTAAGTACTAGGTAAAATTCTTAATTATTATTTTTTTTTTTACCCCTACCTGCCATTGTGTTTTGTTCATATGTTTTAAAATGACGCAAACTGAAAATTAAAAAGGAGCAAGCTCAGCAAATGCTACAAGTTGCTTCAACTTGTAGCATTTGCCGAGCTTGCTCCTTTTTGCCATTTTATATTGTGTTGTACTGTGTCTTCTTTTTTTATATGTTCTGTGGCAAATAGACTCATTTCACTTTCACTTTCACTTTCCTTAAATGAGTTTGTATGAGTTAATTGATAGGGTGGTCTATATCTAAGTTGTACTGTGCAAAATCAACAGCTACAACATCTTGCTCTGCTCTTCTCTTTGTACTTCTTCTACAGTATCGAGTATTTGTGTCAATATGTTGCTAAAAGAGTTTTGTATTTCTTGTCTTATTTCTTGAAGTCGTATGTTATTAGTTTATTAAGTAGAATTGCCTCTTTTTGGTCAGCTATTCTTTGTTTTGTTATATGGTACCTATAGGTGTGGGTAACGTTCAGTGAAAAGTGCGTGTAACGTTCTGTTTGATTTCGGTTATAGACCGTGGGCGTACAGTCTGTAAACCTCTGTATCGAGTAACAATATAAGATGTGACCAATTCGTAGTAAAATGTAGAAGAAAAAACTACATAAAAATAAACAGGGTTGGCTGAGCGTTAACAAAAGATTTTTTTCTTATGCAGCATTTGTATATGCTGTCTATTGAATTTTGTATTAATTTGTGTTTTGAAGACAATTCGTCCGATAATGGTGTCGATTCGGCGCAACACAACTGACAAAACTAACCTTATTTTGAGCGTCCCGTCTTTGTCTTTTCGATACAGAAAGAAAAGGACAGAACACTTAAATTAAGTTTAGTCCTGTCAATTAAGTCAAGTTGTGTTGCGCCGAATCGGTGTTAGTATCGTTTATTACGTCTTGTTTGTATTTTCTCGCTAGTGAGGTGAAAAGTTGTATTTGTCACCCGAGAGCAAAGTAATTTGTTCTTTGTCTTTGAATCCCTCACTACGATCAGGGTTCTAATCTAACTTAGAAAATAATAATCCTTTCCCTGCTTGTCATTTACACTCACCATTCGCAACAAAAATGAATTTTGCTCTCTTGTTGCACAAATAACTTTCGTTGTTTAACTTGCTATGCGAATTCAAATAGCTATGGGAAACAAAATATTTTTCATCTAACTCTCCTTGAACAAAGTTTCATGTAGAGTCACCTTTAGATTTTATTCATGCATTTAGATGAAACGAGCAATCAAATTGAGGTCAAGTGTCTCACATTTAGAATCGATTATTTCGATTGTTCTGTTCCATCTACCGCTTACTTAATAAAGTTCTCTACTTAATTAATTAAGTCTATTATAGTAGTTTGTTCGCCCGTGTATCATACTACGTTTTTCAATGCATAGTGTGAGGAAATAAAACAAATATAATCTTGTGAACTTTAAATCAAGATTGGCTCAAAAGGATTGTATCCAGAGCCGCTAAATAGTGGAAAAAAAAGTATAACATATAAGGTACACAGGAAAGGCTGCAGGTTAGCCAACCATTGTAAATAAATAGAAAAAAAATAATAATAAAGCCCTAGGGCAAAATAATCGACTTTCTGTTCGGTTTTGATGCATAAAAAGTGGGCCTTTACGAGCACTTGCATTGAAAAAGTATTTAAGTATTTAAGATTTCCCATACATACATATACATACTCGTAAATACCTCGCTCATACTTTATAATTATTTGTAAACTTACTAGTGCAATGGATGTAGGTGAAAATCAGCGCTATCTAAAATCTTTTTTTTTTTGGTAGCACTTATCAGGGTAATTCGATTACTTATTTTTTTTTGTTACATATTTTTTACAATGTACATCCTTAATATCATTGTTTTTTGTCGTGTTTTTTTTTTATCTTGATAATAAAGCTTTTTTTTTTTATTTACCCTTAGTATGGTCCTCTTAACTTAACCTGCTTCTTAGTTGAAAACCTATTCAATTGAAATTATTCATGTTTATTTTAACAACTTAAAACTAAGTTTCATTATTAAAGTTTTAAAAACACCTGATATAGTCATCGAAATTATTTCGATGGATATAGTAATAAAACTATCAGCATGTTAAAAACGCTACAAAAAACAGTACCGCAACCAAAATAAATTAGTACTTCAAAACTTTTAATAGGTTGTATTCTTATTATTAAAGTACATGGGTAGATAAATAAATTTTTTGTTAATCTTGTAAGCACTTTTCCATTTTGTTATGTAATCATAATACTTGGAGTTTTCAAAGCGATATGTTTTCTAACATGTAATTTTAATTATAATAAAATATATTATACAATTACCTATATAATTAAAATGTACAGAGTACCGCGTAGATAGAGAAATTTGGTCAGACGAATCGATTCATTGATTTTGAAGAAAATAAAACTGCAAATCTTTTTTAAAAATGATTTTTAGTCAGGAATCGAATGGAATGAATGGCATCAATCGATAGATAATATTGCTAATGAGGACAAAAAAAATCTTTTCAATGCATGTGCTCGTAAAGGCCCACTTTTTATGCATCAAAACCGAACAAAAAGTCGATTATTTTGCCCTAGGGCTTTATTATTATTATTTTTTTTAATTTGTTTACAATGGTTGGCTAACCTGCAGCCTTTCCTGTGTACCATAGACGTTATACTTTTTTTTCCACTGTTTAACGGCTCTGGATACAGTCCTTTTGAGCCAATTATAATTTAAAGTTCACAAGATTACATTTGTTTTCATTTCCTCACACTATGCATTGAAAAATGTAGTATGATACACGGGCGTAAAAGCAATAAATTACTCGGTTACGATTAAAACACTCGCTACGCTCGTGTTTTAAATCGTCCTCGTAATTTATTCCTTTGCGCCCTTGTAGCATAAACTACTATTATACACGTGTATGATTACTTTGTTTCATGAAACTTTGTCCTTCGATGATGTTGCAGAAAGAAATTTCTTTTCATAGATAAGCTCGCTAATGTGCATATATTTTCACTGAAATTTCTATAAACGAAAGTTTCTATAAACAAAAGGATGTAAGTGACAACACACACTGGGTGTTAAAGCGATATGTAAAAGTTTTAGCGTCCCTGTTACTCCATATGCGAAAAAACCCTCAGTGCGAGAGGGACGGATTCGTGGAAAAGAAGCACAAAAACGGTTTTTTATTAATATAAAATGTACTAAAGTTGCTATAAAAATTTCGTTTAACCAGGTCCTAGATACCGTTAAAACCCATCTAATTAAATATGATTGCAGTCCATATGTCATTCTAAATTGTCAAACCAGGAGAATTGGTGTCGAAAAGGACCTCATTTCAATAAATATTTCTATCGAGCCGAATTTCTCCAATCGCGTTTCTGTTTTAACAGATCCCTAGAAAAAGAATCCAAAAATAATATACTATTTTATCAAAATAGTACATTATTTACTGAAGTAGATATGCATGAAGTAGCGCCTTAAGATGATGTTGCGGAAGCCGGAAACTGACAATTGTACCCGTCCATACAAACAACTTCTTGTGTAAAAATTCTGAAAAAATGTATCCGTTGTTCCATACGTTTTGATCGAGTAGAAATGTAACTTTTCTACGGAACAGCAGTATTTTTTTGCGATTTGAGGTTTGGGTCCATAATAAAAGTTGTTCGTAAGGACGAGTACTATCGCCAGTTTCGGCTTCCGCAATATCATTTTAAGAACAGACCAACTTAGTAGTGGGCGTGCCGATTTCGTTGTGGGCGCAAAATTGAAAACTTGTTTCAGGAGAAACCACATTTTGGCAAGACTGTGGATGTGGACGTTTTTAAATATTATTTTTGGTTATCTAAACAACATGTTCGATGTTTGACTCGTATTCATTTTGTGGTTTTATCTGAAACAATAAAAGCACATTCGTTTACTCTACACTTTTCGCAAAAACCGTTAAATTTATGTATTTAAGGTTTTTTTTTTAATATTACTCAAATTTTACGATTTTTAGTCCGACTTAAACATAGATCTAGATAATGTTAATGGACTCAGCCTTAAATATTAAAATAACATCCCATAGGCGTGTTGACAGCGTTTGTATGGAGGTTTGTACGTGACGACACCTCTTAACACCCAATAGATACAATTTATCTTTTTAACAAATTTTTACTTCAACGAGGGCCCAGAAGATGTTATAAATATTATCACGTAGAAAGTATATTTGTTCAATTTTGAAAAAAAACTGTATAATCTATTAAGCCTGGAAATATTGCCAATGCCCTTGAGCATATGACCTCTAAACGAGATCTCTTAAAACAAAGGAAAGAGAGCAAGAATTCGCTGGCCGCGCTAAGGGCGCAGAGCAGCGGTGAAAAAGCGACAAATTACAATAAAAAAAAAATTATCACCATGTTGAAACTAAGTAAAAAATTAACGTTTGTAGGTAATAACGATATCTTTTTTTACGTAATCTGTGATTTCAAACGCACATGCCGTTTCCGAGCGAATTTTGTGTTAAGAATGAAATTTATTTGGAGATTAAGGTATATTTTTAATCATTTATAAACATACGATCGGTAATGAAGATTAATTACATAATTTTTTTAATTACATATTTTTTTACATCGGTTTTTATACATATTATAAAAAATATTCTAAAAACAATTGAGATGCGAAGTGAATAAACGATCGCAAATTAAACCGATTTTTACGATGAATCGATTATATTTGTGAACAATATTTTATCGATTTTACATTGTTAATCAATCAAATCAATCAAAAATATTTATTTCAGACCAGTTTAGTCCATATTTAGACAATACAATAATTACAATAATTATAAGGCATTACAAATACTAACAATAATAATAATAATAATAATTTTAATTTGGAGCGCCCAAACCTGCAGCTCCGGACATATGGCAGTACACCCAATGTCCCATAAATGGACAGTCCTCTCTATTCGCGAGAGTGTTTAGGATGCTGTTGAGACTGCAATTGACCCTTTCTCTTAGTGAGGCTATGCGTTTACGAACGAGAGCATGAAAACCATCAGTTCCAGCCTCCGCAAACATGCCTGACGCGCTACAAAATCTGGGCAGTCTCAACATCACCCTAAACGCGTTATTATATTGCACACGCAGAGCATTGAAGGTCCTCTGCGTATATTTGATCCACAGGTTGCCCGTGTAAAGTGACTGACAGTATGCTTTAAACAGCGTTATTTTAACTGGTTTCGTACATCTTGCAAACCTGCGGGCCAGCATGTTGCAACGAACCGCCAACGCCCTGCGCTCTCTTTCTATATCAACGTCATCGTTGAGGTTCTCGGTAACCCAGTGACCCAGGTATTTAAACTGCGTTACCCTTTGAAGAGGACAATGATCAAGTGTGATGGACGGTAAGCAGGTGTGTGTTTTCTTTCCTGCCTTGAAAACAAGCAGCTCGCTTTTTTTAGCATTATACCTGAGCCCATGGGCCTTCGCATAGGATTCACATATACCTATAAGCTTTTTCAATGCTACAATAGATGGCGCCAACAGGACCATATCGTCGGCATAACTTATATTGTTGATAATCTGTCCATCAATTGAGCATCCCACATTGGCTTTACATAGCTGTGCTATCAAGTCGTCGACGTACAGATTGAACAGCTTAGGCGAAGATAATCCACCTTGTCTGACCCCACAATTCAATTTGTACGGCTCCGACATTGCGTCTCTCCACCTGACATTGTTAATCTGGTTTCCGTACCAGTACCCAAGAAGATTGATGGTAGTGAGAGGTACATTAGAGTCTTTTAACTTACTCCATAACAGTGGATAGGAAACAAGATCAAAGGCTTTACTAAGATCTAGAAAGCACGCATAAACTGGTGTCTTTCTGTCTGTATAATAGCGGACAGTTTGCTTTAGACACAGAATAGCACTTTCCGTCGATAAGTTAGGTCTAAAACCGAACTGGCCATCTTGAAAATGGAGATGCTTCGCTAAGTGTCTATCGAGCAAACTATCTAGTACCTTAGCTATTATAGTGGCCAGAGATATTGGTCTATAGTTGTTAATATCCGCATTATCGCCCGTTTTGGTTTTAACAATAGGCACAATAATAGTCCTCATCAACTCCGTGGGCAGGTAGGAGTGACCAAGACAAAGATTAAAAAACATGGACAGAACACGAGGGAGGTGCACGCCCGCATGTTGCAGATGCTCGATGCTGAGGCTATCGTGTCCAGGAGACTTACCCCTCGTCATGTTCTTTATTACGCTAGCAACTTCTTTAGCACTAAATCTAACCTGCGGTTCTTGGCCAGACTCCTCAGCATCGAACATCGGCTGCGGCTCGTTTAAGGGGGACTCTACCCGAAAATGATGTTTAAATAGGTTGGCTATTCTACTCGGTTCTGTCTCACCTTCAACACTCACAGGAAGAGCGGACCTGGGGTTCAGTTTGTTAGTCTGCTTCCAAAATCTACTGAAGTCCTTTACTTTATGATATGTAGCAATAATATCCATTTGAATTTGCTCCTGGTTTTGCTGACACCATTTTAATTTTGCTTTAAACGTTTTTCGAGTATTGCACATATAATCATAAATGCTTCCCGCTCCAGGCCTACCGTGAAGCACCCACATCCGAAAACCAAGCCGAGCCTCACAATGAGCAATTTTAACATGTTTGTTCCAGCCCGTGACATAAGGTCTTTTGTTACATTTTCTGGTATTGGAACATGCCACTGACGCCTCAGTTAATACACAGATAATATCAGCATACATTTTATCCAATATTTTACTATGGTCACTAATGTTACAAACCTTATCACAACAATGAGCGAACTCAGATGGAAAATCAATGTTTTTCAACTTTTCGTTGCAATGATTTTTATACATTTCCATTTGAGTGGGCTCTCTTACTTTCCATAGGACTTTGTTAACCTTATCGTAATATACTAATGTTTTTGGTGTCACAATCTTTATATTACACTCGATTTGTAAAGGTAAGTGGTCGGACCAGTATACGTCGTACAACACTTTCGATCCTACGACAGTTTTCCAAGCCGCACTCGTAACAATGCAGTGATCGAGCCACCGCCTGCAGTTATCATGAGCTTCACTTACGTAAGTATAGGTGTCACTAGGTAACAAGTCCATATCGGCACATTTCCAGTATTGATCCCGACAGACATTTTTCAATTCCGAATCAAAACGTTCACCAGGATGGGCATTAAAATCACCGAGCACAAAAACTGAGTCCACGTTACAACTTTCTATGACCGCACTAATCTCACCGAGACATTCATTAAACTCGGTCAGGTTTTTCAGTTCTTCACTGCTCTCACTAACCTCCCTATCATTAGGCATGTAGATAGAAAAAATCAACAATGAGCGGTCAGCTATTTGCATTTTAATTGCCGCGAGACGCACACTGTTACACGGAATTACCACAACAGACGTAAACAAACTTTTTTTCCAAAGTAAGGCTACCCCGCCGTAGGGTCTTCCACGCAGGATACCGGTTGAGGTATTAACAGCAGAAGTTCCCGTAAACTCAAAATCCTTGTCAACGGTGCCTAGCACAGGTATATCATGTGGCAAGAGCCAGGTCTCTTGGAGTGCGATGACGTCACCTACTTGACAAAGATTTCGTATATTCTCCATTGATCGTTTTAGACCTCTACAGTTAAAACTGATAAGCTTACATGTGCGAGATAGTAATAATGTATTAGTTGTATTATACATTGTGATTGTGTAATTTTGAGCTACTTAATTTATCATTATCTTCCTTCTTCTCAAAGAAACGCCTAAATGATATTCCATTTGGCCAAAAATCGTCATTTAAGAATATTTTCAGCTTATTCAATGGGACATACACTTTATAAGCATCGTAAGTTTTTCTTATACGCATGTTAACTTTATATAATGTGACGTTCACCTGGGTTTTGCTTTTAATATAATCCGAAATGTCTTCGCCGGTCGTCCTCTTATCAACATTATAAATGAAAAGCGGAATCTTTACGTCGGCCGCTTTAAATTTGCTCTCAGGCTGCACCGACGCTTTTCCCGTCTTACCGATAAAACGATTTTGTAACCGCCTATTTTGAACAGTAATCCATTCTGCGTTCGGTAGTTCTTTTTTCCATTCACCAGGCTGTTGTACTACATCCGAAATCCTTTTATCTTCGTTGCTGTTTCGCGCTGTACAGGTTTCCGCCAGGTATAAATCATTAGCAAGCTCCTGCGTGTGAGTCACAGCGCTAACGACCGATACTCGATCCACCGAAACCGCAGTGTCAATCTCCGCGCGCCTCTGCACTAAACTAGTCCTCGCCGTCGAAACTGCGGTGGTGAGAGGGGCCTCAGTGACCTTGCCTAGAGTGTCCGTTTCCGTGGGTTTGTTAAAAGACGACAATTCACTGTCTTCGGATACACTCGTGCTTGCGACCGGCTGACCGAACTGCTCTCCGTTCGTATGTCCACGGGACGGTTCGCTGTCCCTTTCGCTATTGCTACCCAAACCAATGCGAGAGGGAGATGGCAAATTCAAAATTCTGTATTGGTAAGCGGACGCTATTGTTTCCTCTGCAGGTAGGTGACACATACCGGTCGGTCCACTGTCCATTCCATGCTCCAATGCAAAAGCGCCCCTATTATTGTTTACATTAGGGTTAAAATCACAGTTATCAATGGAGGTCAATTTTAAATTTTCGATTTCCAGTCTAACTCCCTGTATATCTTCATATGTGGCATAATTTTGCTTAATTGTTTTAATTTCATTTTGCAATAGAAGTATGTCTTTGAGAAGTCTCGTTACATCTACATGATCAAACGTTATCGGGGGTAGTTTTGATAACTCTTTAGCCACGAAAATCGGAATAATCTCAGGATCACTGACCTTTAACGCTATTATAATCTCCTCAATGTCCTTCTGCGGCTTGCCGTCCCTTTTCCTTGTATTTTTTAATTTCGTACACAAAGGAAGCGCTTCAAAAAGCAACGTCTTAGCTTTAAATATATCCTCCTCGGTGAACGCCGTTGCACAAATACGCATCAAACTCTCTTCATCCATAATTTGAATTTTATTTTGCAAAAATGCCAACAATTCACAAATCACTACATTGCAATTTTTACATTTCACAGCTTTCGACGTCATTGTCAATAAAATACGCGCAGGGGTCGTAGACCCCAACCGATCGGTTCCACGGCTAACGTAACACTTAAATTAATTAAAACATAGGTGAATTTTTATTAGTTGCTCAATTTCTATATTAATTTTATTTATAAATTATGCTGTTACTTTTTGGAAAATTATCGACTGTAATTGTTTGTGCGTAAAATACATCGAAACTGACAAAAATAAAATAGTTTGTATGGTTTATTTTTGTCAGTTTATATGTTGTTTGTATGTTTTAACTTTTATAAATGCTGTAATCAACACAAACTCCTATGACCATCATGTGACTAATCCTACGCTCCAAGCGGCGGAATTAACGTGAGAAGACACGTCAAAAGAAGCCAGATAAAACGGCTTTGATCTGATTTGGTTCCAAATTTGTCTGTTTCACACTAACCATATTAAGTATTTTCTTTGTACATAAATCATTCTAAGATAGGTACGTAATACATATTATAATTTTTTATTGAAATCACCGTCCGACGTAAGTACCGAAAAAAAATATTATTTTAGGATATTTGTACATAATTTATATAAAATACGATTACTTAGGTATTTTCAAATATGCATTTTTTTTTTTTTTTTTTTTAGAATTTAGCCGATATGTAGTCATTATTATTCATTTACATTTATATTCTATGAATTTTTCTTAAGTTTTTAATGTCAGGCTATTTAACCATGTTATTTTAAGTTTTTTTTTTTCTTTTATACGAATCTTTGTAGCTTTTTATTATTATTTAGGTGAATTTTTCTCAAATTTATACTTTTGTGTCCTATGTCGCAGGCTGACAACCAGCCACAATGTTCAGTAGCCCGCAGCTGGACAAATACATCACTGGATGATCTTTTACCGTGTCCAGAGTGTTCCCAAGGACGCGTATTTAAAGGAAAAAGAGGTTTAAAAATTCATATAGCGAAAAGCCATAAACCAGTAAACAATTTATCTCAACCACCAACCGTACCACCAAACCTGCCACTACCACCTAACCCCACCACTCTCAGCAATACAGACGAATTTTGTAAAAATCTTTCAAACTTGAGAAAAATATATCCTTTCGTTAAAAGAATTCCACGAGGCGCACGCGCAAGTGTAGCCCAAAAATTGAATGAAATTATAAAAACAGTAGTAAAAGAAAACTCGACGCGTTCTTGGGAAGCTCTTTTCACCTTCCCCTACAATTTTCTACACGCCAAGAACTCCGATCGCAAAAGCAGCTCCCTTACCCAAATTATTAAAAACAACTGTACACTCTGTGAAGAGAATGTACCGACTGACTCTCATACAAAATATCATTGTAACAATACCTATAGAAAAGTTGAAATTAAAGTCAGTGATGGAGATCTCAAGGGAGCTGCGCAACTTCTCTTCTCCAGTGATGTAATAGCACCCGTTTCACAAGAGACTCTGTTGGCACTTGAGGCTAAACACCCGGCCCCTTCAGCGACATTACAGCTCCCACCAGCTCCACAACCCGGCGATGCCAGCATTCAGGCCACCAGCAAGGACGTTATGTGTGCCGTGATGTCTTTCAGAAGTGGTTCAGCCGGCGGCGTCGACGGCCTGAGCCCTCAACATTACAAAGACCTCCTTTGTGGGTCTGCCGGCGTCGCTGGTGAAGCACTTCTGAGCAGCATCACGGACCTAGCTAACCTGATGCTATCCGGAAAAGTAAATAAGGATTTTACGTCAATACTTTATGGAGCCAATCTTTGCGCCCTAATTAAGAAAGACGGTGGCATACGGCCCATATCGGTGGGAGCCACACTACGCCGCATGGTGTCTAAAATCTGCTGCCGATATATCCTCCCTAAATTAACCGATCACTTTCAACCTATACAGCTTGGTTTCGGCTCTAAAGGAGGATGTGAGGCAGCGGTTCACGCCATGCGGACCTACCTGAAAGAAAATAAAGGAGAGGTCGTCCTGAAGGTGGACGTTCAAAATGCTTTTAACTCCGTCGACAGAGGCGCCCTGCTGACTGAAGTGAAAGAAATTACTCCAGAAATTTTCAGTTACCTTTGGCAATGTTATAATTACCCTTCCAAATTATTTTATCAAGATTACCTTCTCCATTCGGCTGTTGGTTGCCAGCAGGGCGACCCGCTCGGGCCAGCCATATTCAGCCTCGCCATTCACAAAATAATCAGTTCTTTAGAATCAAAATTAAACATCTGGTATTTGGACGACGGTTCACTTGGAGGTGAGGTAGATACTGTTCTCAATGACCTGGAAAGTCTTATACAAAAATTTAAAAAAATTGGCCTCCATCTAAATTTCAGTAAGTGTGAACTATTTTTTTCAGATAAAATAAATGAGTCAAACAAACACATAATACAAAATAAATTTAATTCATTGGCACCAAATATTAAAATTATAAACAAACAATCGCTTCACCTCCTAGGAGCCCCAGTTTTAGAAGACGCAATACCCACTTTTCTGTCAGAAAAATCCGAAAAATTTTCCGAAACACTTCCACATCTTTTAAAAATAAATAGCCACATGGCTTTCCAAATCCTCCGTTTCTGTCTTTTCGTACCAAAATTCATTTATTTTTTAAGATGCAGCCCAATTTTTAAATTCCAGTCGCTCCTTTCTATTATTGACAAAAGTATCTTGGAAACTCTAGTAAAAATTCTAAATTTACCAATTTCGGACCGTGCATGGGATCATGCATCTCTTCCCATACGATTTGGAGGTCTTGGCATTCGAAAAGTGGCGAGCGTTGCCCTGCCCGCGTTCTTGTCTTCTATTCACGGCATAGAGACCTTGTATAATAAAATTCTGCACCCCTCATCCGGTGTTCTTGAGGTCTCGTGCCGTGGGGAAGCCAAGCAGGCGTGGGCATTGGCTTGCCCGGGTGAGGATCTCCCTGAGAACCCTTGTGTTCAGAGGCAATGGGACGAGCCGTGTTGTAAAATTCAACAAAGACATCTTTTAGAGACCAGCAATAGTGCTGAGGATCAGGCTCGTCTCCGTGCCTCTTTTGAACACGAGTCGGGTTTCTGGCTGCGGGCTCTACCTTCCAGCAGTATAGGAACGCTGCTGGATGATATTTCATTCCGCGTTGCTGTTGGGCTGCGACTTGGACTACAGCTTAACGAGCCACATCGTTGCTCTTGCGGTGCTGACGTTGGCCGTTTGGGGCTCCACGGGCTCTCATGCCGACGAAGCGCTGGCCGCCATTCCCGGCATGCGGCTCTCAACGATGTTATCCGTCGGGCCCTTACGTCAGCGAGCGTGCCATCGGCCTTAGAACCACCAGGATTGGCACGCGATGACGGAAAGCGGCCCGACGGAATGACATTAGTACCTTGGAAGCATGGGAGGCCGCTGGTGTGGGACGCAACATGTGTCGATACACTAGCGCCCTCCCATGTCAAACAAAGCAGTAGAGCCGCTGGCTCGGTGGCGGCTGCCGCTGAAGACCTCAAGCGGCGCAGGTATGCTGTTCTCGGAAACAATTACCTATTTGCGCCGTTTGGGGTCGAAACGTTGGGTTCGTGGGGTCCCGAGGCGCGTAGTCTTTTCAAAGAAATTTCTGCGCGCCTGGTCAGCGTCACAGGTGACCCACGGGCTGGCACATTCCTCGGGCAGCGATTAAGCTTAGCGATCCAGCGTGGGAATGTCGCCAGCATACTGGGCACCTTGCCGCAGAGCAGCGATTTGGACGAAGTTTTTTATTTATAATATAGTTTATTTTTTAAGGTGTTTTAGTTTATTTTTAAGGATATTTTTAGTTTAGTTTAGATGTATTTATTTTATCTTTAATGTTATTTAAGTTAATTGTGATTTAAGTAATATAATTATAATTACGAGATTTTATCAATATCATTATTACAATGTCTTTTTATTGTAAATGTATTTTTATCGATTGCTCATTATTCGTAAATTATTGGAAAACTATACACATTTACAACATTTACATACACAAAAAGATGCACATTGGCGAGCTTATCTCTAAACAGAGATTTCTGACAGCAAAACCATCACAATAGGAAAAAGTAACATAAACGGAGTAATCATACACGTGTACACAGAGAAGAAGAATATACAAATAATTATACAAGTTTAATAACAAAATAAAAATTTATATCAATACTTACTATAAATACAATATATAAAATCTTAATCAAATACTCAATAAACATTTATGTACCCAAAAATGAAATACGTTGATGACGTTATAGTGGAGTAAATGGATTCGAAAAAACCCCATTTTTTTTGGTATCGCCTTAAGATAAAGATGGTCCTTGTAATTTTAGACTATTGACATAAAAAAAAATGTGTACTACAATTTTTGTCAAAGTTTATAGTGTATAGAATTATTAATTGTATCTTGATGAATAAAAAAGTTGTTTGCGTGGAATGTATTGTTTTGGAGGTGTCAGAACTCATCGTATAAAAACTGAACTATATGGTACCGGTCATTGCCTGAGACTTTTCCCAAATCCTGTGCTAGCTTGTGTGATGCTCGTATTTACAAACAAGAACATAAACCATGTGTAGTGTGTAGAAGCTACATAAATATACAAAAGTGTTTATCAAACCTGGAATACATTAATGGCTACAATATACCGGTATCTGTAAATTCTGAATATGGTACACACATACGTCCGAGCCTGGCACATTCACAAGTATGTCTATGATCCATACCATATCCACTCACCTTATTCGTCCAAGCCACTCACACACTTACAAACCGCCATTGCTATGGTTCAGTTGTTGCTTAGCGGCGACTCCGGCCGCCTTTTTTTTCTACGTCCATGCTCATGCCAGTGCTAATTTTTTGATTAAAAATTATTTGAAAATTGGTCCAAAAAGATCACTGCAAGTGGGCCTGTTTGCAAGGAAACTATCTGCCTCAAGTGCGTTGTTGTGTTCTGTGGTGTCGGCTCGATAACTTCGGAGATCTTTCTGTCTGTGGTATTTCGCTTTTATAAATCTGTAGCTAAAGAAAACAGAAGAAAAGAGAAGAAGCTTTTTTTAACCCTATTAATTCTCATTTTGACTAAAACATTGATCGCAGTCCAGATCATGACCGGATCCATCTTACAGATGATTGTTTCATTAAAATGAGCATAACCTGAGTGAAAAGACATTGGGATTGAAAATATTTGCCCGCTTTGTCTGTACTATCAGCATAGACCATACACACTCCCGACATTTACGTCACGGTATATATGGGATTAGAGCGATTGACAATATACACACACAACAGCCAATCTTAACTTATTTGACTGGACCAAACCTAATTTAAGCGTTTTGTCCTTGTCTTTTCAATAAAAAAAGAAAAAGGTGAACGCCTAAAATAAGGTTAGTCCTGTCAAATAAGTTAAGTCGCGCTACGCCGAATCGACACCATTGACTGCTATTCACTGATAAATAATACTAGTATGATACCTATTACTGCTATTATTTTTAATGCTATCTGTATTTTCATGTGCAAATACAGGCGAAGATAGTGTGTAAGTGAGAGGTGGATACTTCTCGTCTCCATTTCTATTCCCAATGTCTTTTGATTCGGGTTATACCTGCCTCTAGAAAATTACCATGATTAAGGTGACTTTTTGATCATCGTCCAAATTCATACTGGAGGCTTGGTAATTGATCAGCATCATGAATTGATGAAAATTTTTGTGAAATTCGTATAATGAAATTTCGACTCCCCATAGTAATTCACTCCCAGTCCTGAGTGAATCACTATGGGGAGTCGGAATTTCATTTTATGAATTTTACAAAAATCGTTATTGGTTCATGATGCTGATCACTTACCAAGGCTCAAGTATGAATTTGGACAATGTTCACAAATTCACCTTGTATATATTTCTTACAAACTTTGTTTTTTGTAAAAATTAAAGCTTTGTCCCATTGTATGTTCTCAGAAGTAGACGTTTTGATTTTGGTTTGTAAATTGCCAACAATTTTTTTAGCGTAGCCTTGTAACATGACGTTAGGTGTTCAGGTATAGTTAATATAAGCTTCTTGTATTAAACAATGTCACATATTAACAAAGTATATTTGTCGACGGCACATCGTAAAATCGGGCATTTCATGATCTGCCCAAGCATATCGTATTTCTGCTAAAACTAGGAGGGTCGCCTCGCTCGGCTCCCCAAATTTATTTACATGTAAACCTAACACACTCGATCACTCCTCGATCCGTTCGTCGTCACACCTGTAGTGCGATTGTGTAAGGAAATAATCATGAAATCGTCTATCGCTATTGCTTTAAAGGTAACGTGATTGGCTAGAAATGACGTGACTCATCACT
The DNA here is from genome assembly GCA_934047225.1 of Ypsolopha sequella. Lineage (NCBI taxonomy): Eukaryota > Metazoa > Arthropoda > Insecta > Lepidoptera > Ypsolophidae > Ypsolopha > Ypsolopha sequella. Next base: position 11,346,691 of record OW204002.1, on the reverse strand, counting down.
TCTAGCCAATCACGCGTACTTTTGAAAGCAATAGCGATTGATGTTGAAGTTAGACAGTAAGGCATCTGTTTTTGACTTTTTGTGAAAGATTTTCGATTTCATACTTTACGATCTGCCCAATTCTACGATCTGCCCAACTCTACTATCTGCCCAACTCTACTATCTGCCCACGACATATCGATGCGCTGACGTTACATATTATAAAAATCTCATTGCCTACTCGACCAGCAGGATTTGAAGCTAAATCTACAGATCGGCGGGCGTCCTACCAATATCCGGTTGAGCGTTATTTCATTTGCGTCCCACTGAGTACAAAACTAAATTACGCCTAATGGAGTTATTCTTTAGCTTGAAGTATTGCAAAGCTACACCATATGAGACAAGTAGACAAGTTTATATAATTTTTCCTCATGACATGAATTTCTCTTGTATTTTTTATCACTTCACATAAGAAAGCATAATTAGCAAGACTAATCGAATGGGTGGAGTTAGGCACAATATTTATTTAATTATTATTATTTAATTAATTTGCATTCATTTATTTTTATATCAACTCTGTTGTATTTATTGCCTTACATTTATTATTTATTACCATATTGTTATTTTGTTAAGTATATACTATTATTAAATTTAGTAAGCCAAACTTATACATATTTTTAAATAGTATTTCCCTTTATCATATTTAGATAAAATTGATTTTTTTTTTTATTGACAAGAAACTTAAATAAAATAAATAATAGTTAAAAAACAACCTTTTAAACAAGCTAGAGCGCCTTCAGAACTTGTGCATACGTTTCATCTTCGGCCTTCGCAAATATGACCATGTCTCTGAATTTCGCACACAATTAAAATGGCTCCCGATTCGTTTTCGTAGAAATACTCATGTATTTTCTCTTCTCTTTACTGTTCTTAACAATGCTTCTTCACTTATTTATCTACGGGAACGTTTTAGTTTCTTTTCTAATCAAGGCAGATTGCAACGCCCTGTCAACCAGAAAAATTTATGTATACCTTCACATCAAACTGGTTTTTACTCTGACTCTTTTTCAGTGCACGCTGCTCGATTATGGAATCGTCTACCTGTATCCGTTCAAAACTGTCGTGCTCTGAATACATACCTTTAAAACTAAACTAAAAGCTCACTACTTTAGTGAACTAGACCCCTAATACTCATCTATCATTTATTCATTTGATTAACATTTCATCCACAATTATCTTTTTTATTATTATATATGTGTAAATGTATGTATTTTTAAAATAATATTTATTATATTATTTATGTTATATTTTTGTGTATGTTTATGTACTTTTATTTATTATAGTATTATAGTTTATTATAGTGTAAGGAATCCCCCATTAATAAGTCTATGTAGTTTACTCTTAAAGTTTGATTTCGTGACATTTACACGCTCCTCTTTATTTTTTTTCTGTTTTCTTTTTCACCCAAAGGTTGCCTGGAAGATATTGCTATTAGCAATAAGTGCCGCCTTTGTACACTGTCAATTTTTTTTAAATGTTTTTTTTCATGTTTTTGTGTAAATGTACATTAAGTGTAATAAATAAATAAATAAATAAAAAAAAACAGTAACTACAAAGAAAATTAAATTAAATAGCCTAAGTTAAATAACAAATATTATTTAGATCGCTGCCGCAGGGGATGGTCCCCAGCAGACTGGTGGCGATACCCCATTGGATTGCAAAACTAATCCGCTGTCCTAGGTAGGTTCCAGCCCACCAATCACCAGAACCGTCGACCAGGCGCAAGGATATTTCTTGAAAAAGTCAAGTCTTTCTCTCTACATGAGCCTACAGCATGAGCAACGCCAGACTTTTAAGGATTCGTTTGAAGTAATTCGGACTCTCTTTGTATTGAAAAAAAAAATGTTTTGATTTATTGATCTTTTATCTAGGAATTCCGATTCTACTTATAAACAATGTATTAGGATCTATACTTTTGTCAAAAAATAAATGTTATCCACCCTCTTTTTTTTTGTTTTCAAACGTTCGTTTCAAGAACGCGGTAAAGAGATCAACTTGTATTTTATTTTCATAAAATAGGTTATAGAAATATGAAGGGATTCTACTTAAATCCAACAATTTTTTCCTTACAAAATATTTCGGTATTAACTAAAAATACAGCAATTGGTTGTTTCGCGTCGTTATCATTACGCGTCCAAGAAAAAGAGGCCAATGAGCTACAACATCGCCTCTATCAAATGCGAATAAGGTCTTTGCCATTGGGCTTTTTGTGCGAGACGGGTAATAAAAAAAGTTGCTAGGGTAGGCCATCCTCTTAAACCCGACCTGTAATAAGTGTATATAATGTATCCATATTACATAAATAAATGAATAATTTCATTATGTTTCATTTGATTTCACCTATTTCTCAGGAAACGCTTTTTTGTTATGATTTTTATTGATACATGCACGGAAAACCACAGTTCTTATAGATATAAAAGTAGAAAGAAAAAAAACAGCCAAGTGCGAGTCGGACTCGCGCATGAAGGGTTCCGTACCATCTGTATATATAAAATTCAAAGTCCTGACTGACTGACTGACTGATTGACTGACTGACTGACTGACTTATATATCAACGCACAGCCTAAACCGCTGGTCCTAGAGACTTGAAATTTTGCATATAGTTACTTTATATAGTGTAGACATCCAATAAGAAAGGATTTTTCAAAATTCATCCCCTAAGGGGGTGAAACGGGGGTCCAAAGTTTGTATGGGGAAACAAGATTAGTTAGGCTATTTTATTCGAGACTTCACAGGAGTACTCCTATCTATAAATGAGTAAACATGTGTTTCAGGTTTTTTCACAAAGTCTGAAAATAAACGTGGGTATCGTTTGTATGGTTTATCGGGTCGCTGATAACGAAAACAACAACAATTTTAAAATCCATCGTAGTGGACATGAAAAAGGCATTTCCAGAATTCAACCCCTAAAAAAGGGAAATGGGGTGACAAAGTCTGAAAACCAATATGGGTATCGTTTATATGGTTTATCGGGTCGCTGATTACGAAAACAACAACGATTTCTAAATCCAACGTAGTGGACGTGAAATACCATCATCCCCTGTTGGGGTGCGATGGGGTTGAAATGTTGAAATGTGTAAATATCAATATGGATGGTTTTTATGGTTTTATGGGACGTTAATTACGAAAATGGCATCGATTTTGAAATTTAATATAGTGGAAATGAAAATTCTTGAAAGTATGTGTGCCAGAGCAAATCGGCTGTAACAGACGGACAGACAGACAGCCACACAAGTGATCCTATTAGGGTTTAATTTTTTCCTTTTGTGGTATCTATCTATCTATCTATATATCTATCTATCTATATATCTATCTATCTATCTATCTATCTATCAATATCTATCAATATCCCAGCAAAATATCTTTGGAATGGAAGGTGGCACGGGGTGCCAAAAAAAGTTTTTTTTTATGTCAAAACTTTGACGGCCTGTTTTTCCCAAACGGCTAGAGTTAGACCCACGTTGATGGGTGTCTAGGAAAAGATCTCGACGAGATCTACCTGCCGAAAGTGTCAAAACTTTACAGGCCCGTATCTCCCAAACGTCTGATGCTAGACCCATGTTCATGGTACTCTTAGAAAAGGGCTCGGCAAGATCTAGAAGACGCAAAAAAAAATCTAAAAATAAATTTGCCAAACTTTTGATCGGCCATATCTCCCGAACGAATAATCGTAGGGAGTTCGGGTTTTAACTATTGTGATCGGTCAAGCTGGGGCTATATAACCAAAAAAAAAAATTTTACAGGTTTTGACAGTTTCCGATTATAATATTCCGATTTGCATGAAACTCAAGGGGCATTCGGGGTCGCCAATTACGCTGTCGTATTCAAATTTGACATTTTTTGACAACTGATAGGGATTGACATGATTTGACACTCTTTTGGAAAAACTTTGATCGGTGAGTCCCCGTGTTTGGCATTCTGGTGAGGCTGAAAAACGAGCATGTGAGGACGGAGAACGCACCCGCGAGGCCGAAGGCCGAGCAGAGCGCGTTCGTAGTCTGAGCATGCAAGTTTTTCGGTCGAGCACTACACCTTGACTCGCAGAGGGAGCGAGAGCACTTATAATGTTTGTTTCTGAAAAAAAAAAAAACATGTCTGTTGTATGGGAACCCCCTTAAATATTTATTTTATTCTGTTTTTTAGTATTTGTTTTTATAGCGGCAACAGAAATACATCATCTGAGAAAATTTTAACTCTCTAACTATCACGGTTCATGAGATACAGCCTGGTGACAGACGGACAGACAGACGAACAGCGGAGTCTTAGTAATAGGGTCCCGTTGGTTACCCTTTGGGTACGGAACCCTAAAAAGTGCTTTGTGCAATAAACTCGGAATTCTTTGTTGAATGTATGAGAAAAATTCAGAGAACATGTGCGAGAACAATGAGTTATAAATTTGACACTTGTTTCATTTTCACTTTGTCTGCTAACTTTTCCCGAGGCTTTACGTGGAAGTTAGTTCTGTATCCTTATTTACTTTATATACCAGAAACAACAACTCAAATTATATTTTCAGTACGTGCAAGCAAAGCAACTGTCGCGATCTCAGAACAATGAGGGCACAGAACAAATAATAACGATAAACCTCTAACACCATTCCTCTGGCCGGAAACACTCTAACACCCCTTCGTAAGTATATTGTTTGTATATCTATTTAGTATCAATAAAATTTTTTAAATCCCTAAGTGATTATAAAAAGGTCAGTGACACTCAAACCCATTTCTTAAGAAATTATAAACATTTAGTTTTGCCTCACCCAAATTATGGTGTATTTCAACAAAATATGAATTACTCAGGACTGAAAATTTTCAACATACTTAATAAAACTATAAAAGACAGTAATAATGTTAACGAATTTTCAAGAAAACTTAGAACGTATCTACTGGATAGACCTTTTTATAATTTGTCCGAGTATTATGCATGTAGGGAATATTTTTTTAGTTATTAAAGTAAGTATAAGTTAATAATTTGATAATTTGTAATCTCTTAATTTAATCAATTGATTTATTATTCATTAATTTAATTTATTTTTAAGTTCTAAATAATATTATTATTTTTTTTTTTTTTTGATGTATTTCAATTTATCTTATTAATATTTTATTTTCCAATAATTAGTTTTAGTTTCTGTGTTATTTTTATTTACCAATTTATTTTGCATGCCTTAGTACATAACTTTTGTATGGCTTTATTGCAAATAAATGATCTTATCTTATCTTATCTTATCTTATCTTATGGCGTGACAATATGTTGATTTTTTGTTGTTGTCGCTTTTAAAATTAATGAATTGTTGACCCGATGATGTGTAATAAGAAACTGGTATAAATTTTTGTGGAAAGAAAGTACAGGAGTTTGTTTACAACTTGTTAAAGATGGTATTCCACCAAGAACCATCAATCGTATCCATCAAACAATATTAATCGTAATGCAATATTGTTACAAAGTTACTCATTAAATAAATATAAGCTTTAACAAGGCTTACAGTGAAATAGACTTGATTAAGTGGACTTCGTTACAAATTGCAGAGAAGGGCGTAAGGGGGAAAACTTTCTGCCGTTTTTTGGATGTAATAGGTTTCTGTACTACTAATGAAAGTAGTTGGTAGAGCTGATGCTGGGCTCAACTGTGGAGGTAACACCATCTTACTTGGAGACCCTAATTTGGGGAAGAGTAAGAGGACAGCTCACAGGCAAAAACCAGGAGGCCCACCATTTGTGGGACCATTGGATGGTGGTATATCCATCCCTAATAGCCGGGCCTTATATGGAACATACTGGTGACGGGTTAGCGGCGTCACTGGTGCGAGGGTTCCGGCACTGCGCTCACCAATCCGCCTGCCCAGCGTGTGTGAGTATGGGCAATTCTTCCAGGATGACCGCCGGGAGTGGCAAAGTCCTGGAAAGGCTTATGTCCCGCAGTGGACGAACTAGGCTGATGGATGGATGATGGATGGAATGAAAGTAATCTTGTTATGTTTAGTAACCCTGCTTTTCTAGTAAATGTAAAATTTAAAAATTGAGACAAAATATTTTCTTGTAGTTTTTAGACTTTTTAGCCAGATTAATTTTAATTACAAAAATCAAGTCAGTACCTATGAAACTACAGCTGCCATGATAAACAAAGGTATGATACGAATAAAATTAAATAATTTGCTTTATTTTTATGAGTAAAAAAACCATGTCAACATTTTTCTGATATCAAAAAATTATCTATATAACTATTTTTAGTCGGAAAAGGTTCCGCCATATCTACAACCAGATATTTACACCACGACGACGTCCCATTCACATTTAAAATATTTTTGAGAGGGGGGCCACCAGCAACACGCAAAAGGATCCCTGTCAGACAACTGCAAAAAGAAAACAAAACTCAGAAAATCATGCAGAGGAAAAAAAACAAGTTATACCTACATACAAAATATATAGGTACATCCAGGTTTGAGCACTCCCAAAGGTACCAAACATAGTGCTAGAATAAGTACAAGCACAGACTAAGTGGTCTGTGAGTAGAAGGCACCATGAACTTTTTGATTTAAAAAATATTGTACCGAGTATTGCCTGCGCCGGATCTTGTTTCCTGCACGTCAACCTGACATAAGCGACATGGAAATAGAGTAATTGGGCTGCAGCAGTTTAAACATAAACGAAGTCTTGTTCTTTTTTTAGGTTACCGTACTATCACTCTGCTGCCTGTCTGTCTGTTTGTCGTTGGAGTTACAGTTACAGACCAGAAATTTGAATATATTTAGTAGATTTATTGATCCAAAACCATCGAAAGTTTTATTTTTTATTTAATTTCAACTATAACATTCATAAAAATCTGTATATATATATATATAATAAAACTCCAAAACCATTAGAAATTCAATATTATTATTTTTCAATGGGTCCAATATACGAAAAAGGAGCCGATTTATAATTAAAAAATTCCGATTTATAACGTAAGCTGTGTCCAAAACAAACAAACAAAAAGTCAATTGGTCATAATGTATGGAACCCTGATAGAGCGACGCCCGACTCGCACCTGGCCGATTTATTTTAAATAGCGAAATATTTTATGAGAAAAAAAGTTTCCAATTATATAAGCTTGCCCTTAAATAGTAATAACAATCATGATGATTGTTTTGTCTTCGCTTCGCTTGTGTTTGCTTATGTCGCTTCATCATTTCTTAGTAGCTTTTACATGATTACATTTGTAGCGGAATTAGGAACAATATTTCACCCATGACTACTATACCAGATTTAAGGTTAAACGTCAGTCGCTTGGTACAAAGTGCAAAACTTAACTTTGTTTTTCTTGTTAAGAAGGTAAAAGTGATAAACCAGAACAATGTGTAAACAGTTTGAACATAGGTGTTAGGGTAAGTACTACGATATAATCCTGTTTGAAGCAATACCGCATTCAGTGTCCTTTTGAAATACAACGTGGCGTTTCGACGCGATAAAGTGCCTAATAAACAATGTTACACGATTATCAGATAAGATACAGGGCTATATTACTTACGATGTTTTTTTAGATGGTACCATAGTAAGTTTTGTATTGGTTCTAAAGAATAGCTTTCCACACTCTTATTCTATTCAGTAATTGGTCTTTAAATATAATATGTATACCCAATTTATTAAATTTTATAACGAAAGCTTTTACCATATTTTATTTGCACACACAAAGAATTACATATTCAGAAAAATATTTACAAAAATCACACTTGTTATCTCTAAAATATAGTATATCTCTAAAAAGAGATTTCTTACAGCAAACCATTACTTTATAGGATTAAAAACAAATCAAAAGGAGTAATCATACAAACGTGTACAAAGACACATATAATACATAATACAAATACATATTAATATAATATTTAATATATAAATACATTAAAATAATACTTTTAATGACTGACAAATTTTTTGCTAAAATTTTAATTTACGGTTAATACTCTAATAAATATGTAGGTAATGTAATTAAACTATGGTACCTTTGGTGACCCAAGAGCTGGAGCTTACCTTGGTCAGAGGATCAGCTTAGCGATCCAACGAGGTAACGCTGCCAGCGTCTTGGGTACTCTCCCCAACGGCGACGATTTACTTAAAATTTTATATTTAATATAGGATTTATACTTTTTGTTTAATTTTAGAATGTACAAATTTGTTAGTAGGTAACTTTAATAAAGATTAATTTTATTTTTATGATTTCTTTGAATCTGTTATTTATGAATAAATTTTAACTATTCAGAAATAGTTTATAAAAGCATTGGATGCAGCCACATAAGGAAACTTTGGGAAGTTCAAACACTGAAAAATTTTTTTTTATTAATATCACAAATCTATTAATACAAAATAATATTTTTTTATTAATACAAAATAATAATATACCAATATATTTATCAGGTGGTAGAGCTGATGCCGGGTTCAACTGTGGAGGTACCACCATCTTACTTGGAGACTCCCTCGCAGTAATTCGGGGAGAGTAAGAAGACAGCTCACAGGCAAAAAACCAGGAGGCCCACCATGCGTGGGCCCGATGGATGGTGGTATATCCATCCCTAATAGCCGGGCCTTATATGGAACATACTGGTGACGGGTTAGCGGCGTCACTGGTGCGAGGGTTCCGGCACCGCGCTCACCAACCCGCCTGCCCAGCGTGTGTGAGTATGGGCAAGTCTTCCAAGGTGACCGCCGGAGTGGCAAAGTCCTGGAAAGGCTTATGTCCAGCAGTGGACGAACTAGGCTGATGGATGGATGAATATACCAACTAATAATAAAGTAGCGAAAAATCGTGTCTGTTCACGAACTTTACTTTTGTATGTATGTTATAAATTTAATATTTCCTGTGTTTCTGTTGGTTTAAAGTTTTATTCTGAGAAAAAATTTCTGACAGCAGATGATAATGATAAGTGATACTGAGCAACAAAAAAGACAAACTATATTTACCAGCAAAACCAAGAAAAGCTTAAAACTACAATTTTAATATTACAGACGCATGTAAATAAAATTATGTCATTCACTATTTTTGATTTCATAATCGGGATTTTAAATAATGACTACGAGTATATACAAAAACTATTAAAATAAAACATAATAAAAGTATATATAATAATATAAAATAATAATTAGTATATAAATTTATTTTTATTTAGTTTAGATCTAAATTATTTTACTTAAAAGTTTGTAATAAAAAAATACACTTGAGTAAAATAAAAAATAAAAAATAAAAGTATACCATCATAAACAATATAAACGCGCAGAAATTTAAGTAGTTTTGAAAACGAGCATTATACTTGTCCCTACGCTTGAACTTTTACTATATGGTACCAAACATGAAATCGCAAATAATAATATAATAATAATAATTCATTTATTTCGGCCACCATAAAGCCATATAACACACACAGTATCTACAATAGTGTTAGTAAGAAAAATAAAACTGCTTAACCTATTGTTAGTAACATAAACCTATATTTACATATTTTTATTTTTCAGTACATGAACCATCGTACAATTCATGTACAAAACAATAGTCATCTGTTCCAAAGTTAAATTTATGAAACAGCTTAATTAATTAATAAACCATTTTAATTTCATGATGTATGTATGTATGTTGTTTAAGATAAATAATGTATTTTTAGTAAAGACAGCAGCCAAGTCAGTCCACAGGATCGGGTTGAAAATGTATAGAAGTGAGAATTTATGTCAGCGATTACTGCCACTTTTATGGGCCATGAATCCCAGATATTCCGGGATAACAATGCTCAGCTTCCGGGATACTTCAGTCCTGAAATACTCCTAGAGTCTCTTATCTTAAAAATAGAGGAGCATTTGACAAGCTTAGATTTCTGATTGTTACTAAAATATTTTTTATAAAATACCGTTTAAGGGCTTTTTATTTTTTTTTTATATTGTATTTTACACAAATATGAACACTTAATTAAATGGTTTTAGGCGCTTTATTTCGACCCCTCAGTGGGGTCGTCATCATTTGCCTGATGTCGACCCCAATGAGGGGTCAAAATATAGCGCCTAAAACCATTTAATTAAGTGTTTATATTTATGTAAATTTCTGATAGTTCAAATTTTTATTTACTGAACAATAGAACCTTAGACTGACTGGAGAAAGCGGGTCCTTTTGTTGCTAGTGGATTACAAATTTGCTGTTTTAACGTTACTTTAGGTAACTTGTATACCAGGTCGAAAATGTTGTTGTCATTTTGAACACCTAAATAAGGAGTCATCCCTATGGTCGAGCTTAAATACCTAAGCCAACCGGGTCCAAAGTTTAAATACTTAAGACGACGACGTAGGAAGTAAAAAAGGAGTTTTTGAAACAGTGTAATTCCTAAATTACAATAGGGTTCTTAAAAAAATACAAAGTATAAACAGCCCAAAACGCAAGAGAGAAAAGTTCACTCCATCGCAAAAAAATTCGAAGTGAAGGCTGTTTTTTCAGTCCTAACCGTTTAGTCTGTCTAAAGTTATAAAGTAAAAATAACAATGAGGACTATTTAAAAGATCAATTTTTTAATTATCACTTTATTACCAATTACTTATACAATAGGAGAGCGTTTTTTTTTTCAAAACGCTATTGTGCCAATAAATATTAAATTTTATTCATTAAAAGACAGCGATATCTAATCTCCTCTCGATTTACTACACTACTTGGAACGCACTTTATCAGATATGTTAATTTCGTTCGTTATGCGATGGAGCTATTGCACCTTAAGAAACACGAGTAAAAATCAAATATACAAAAAAAAAATGAAACAATATAAAGTACTTGCCCGTCCATTCCAAAGTTTTATTATCACAATGTACAACGGAGTCTCACCATAAAGGTTCCTTTTGTACCTTTTACGTACTACGGAACCCTAAAAATTAAAACTATTCAAATGTTCAATGACGTAGCATTTAAAAACTGTCACGCTACAAGTGCTACGTCGTAGCCATAACGTAGCATATGTTCGTTAGCACGTATAAACTCTGTGACGGCACCACAATAGATTTCAGTTCATGCTTGTACTTGTACCGGGTGTCAATAGACGATTATATTGAGTTTAAACGCATGTATTTACCAGTGGTAATACAAACAAACATTATGACCTGTATTAGGTAACTAATTCGGTTATTCTAATGCAAAATTTACAGTTAGGTATTAAAAGATGTTAGAAAAATTTAAAACATATTATTAAAGGTACATATTTCACTGGAAATAATGATTATGTAAATAAACTATAGTAGTTTTTGCTTACAGGTATTTTTTTTTTAGTTATCCAAAAATCAAAGCCTGAGTTTTACAAAGCACGGGAATTCAGATTACAGGCTAAAAAGACCATTGTCCATTGTTCCAAATCCATTGTTCTGTGGATACGCCATAAAAAGGTTTCGTCCAAGAATTAAATAACCCATAAATTACGAAACCTTCAATCACCAAAATGACGTCATACCGAAAAATAATGTCCACATAAATTAATCGCTTAAAACCGGTTGAAAATTTGAGTTGTCGTATACCGCAAAATTAACAGTTTAAACCGCATTTGTATTTTCTTTCAAATCACACCCGCGAGACGCGCAGCGTTTCTCGTCTCACCGCACTGAATCGTCCATATATCGGTACCGAAACAGGAAAACGGTGAAATAATGTTACAGAATTCCAAAAGATTCCATAAGGGCTACCGCTTTTAATTTCGGTGATTTTATGGGTTATCGGTACCGCTTTCAATCCCTGGTTTCGTTAATGTTCCCTCAATTTGATACAGCACAAATTTTAAACCTGTTACCTCATGTAAAATTTTCCTTGTTTTTGCATCTACATATTCAGACATTTAGACTTTATTTATTATTTAAAATATTATTACATGACAGTCATACAACCAAATCGTTACAATATTGAATATTTTTTTTTTTAAGCACTGACTAACCTTCTTTCTTCTAGCATTATCTTCCACACACTCATCACGCATCCTATCCTGTCCAAGAACACATCATGCAGGGAGCAGGGAACAGAGCATGTCGAGTGCCCGCGGGACGGGCGAGGTTTGCTTAACGGGACACCTGACGCTAGAACATCAACAACACCAGGTTTTCAAGGGTTCATTGGAAAAAACTAGGTCTCTCCTCATATTGAAGAAATATATTTGATTCATCTTTTATCTTTTATCTAGGGATTCCACCTATAAACAATGTAATAAGATTTTGTCAAAAAAAATGTTTTCCACCCTCTTATTTTTTTTGGTTTTCAAACGTTCGTTTCAAAAACGTGGTTAAGAGATCAACTTGTTTTTTTTTTATAAAATAGGCAATAGAAATATGAAGGGATTTTATCTAAATCCAATATTTTATTCCCTACAAAATATGTCAGTATAAGCTCGAAACACACCTATTTGTTGTTTCGCTGCGTGATCACTAGTATTACCCGTCCAAGAAAAAGAGGCCAAAGAGCCAACAATCGCCTCTATGAAAAGCAAATAAGGTCTTTGCCATTAGACTTATTGTGACAGACGGGTAATAAAAAAAGGGCATGCCATCCTCTTAATTTCGGTGTGATAGACCACGTGAGATAGACGGACAGAGAAGAAACACCAAAGCTTGGTTTTTCGACGAAAGCCTGAAAATATCTATCGATATTTATTCATGTACCTACCATAAAGTCAAATATGTAAGTATCTTTTATTGTCAGACATACAAATACACCCATTTGAATACGGACCAAATTGAAATGGAAGAGCTTAAGTAGGCACCACTGACCTCCAGCAATACAAGTACGCTGGACTACCTGTTGACGACGTTCTAATTTCATTATCGCCATTTTGCTGCTGATAGCAACAGTGATCGACGTGAGAGTACTCTGAGCTAATGTTAGAGATAAGACAATGACGTTATCTGCTGTACTAAGTGTTAATTTTAATTTCCGGCACGATCGGCGGAGGCGCTTTGAATCGGCACAAAAAAGAACTATCATTTTGTATGGCACAGCATATCCAGCGTACTTGTAAGTATTACTGGAGGTCTGTGGTAGGACCTATACAATATATAGCTACAATATAAGAAGCTTATAGGTTATACACTTCTTGATACAGTATTATTGGTTAAGAGTAAAGAACTTATTTGTATTTCTTGTCACGAACCAAACTTCTTGCTAAAATGCTTTGAAAAGTAGTGTTTGATGTTGGAAATATCATATCATAACATAAGACACACAATAATATTATACACACAAAGAGTACATTGTGTATGTGGAATTTACCAATTTATTTATTTTACTTCCGAGAGTAAACATTTTGGCTTCGCTCAACGATCTGTCATCGAGACCATGATGGAAAGAGGGTAGGTACCATAGACTTAATTAATCAAAGAGAAGTATCATGTTTCTACGACATGATGAATAATCACAACGCTTGTACTCGTTTCACAATATATCAACTTATTTTTACCCAACCGGTTTCCGTTCTACACCATCATCAAGGGTTTAAAGACTAATTCGATGTTATTCCGTGCAATAAGTAATAGTAAATGATAATAATATTATGTCTCTTTTATAAGATTTTTAATGTAAATTTAGTTTACTGATGCCGGGCTCGGTGGGGCCCGAAATATATCTTAAGCAAAATTTTTATTTTTACCTTTTTATTGTTAACATTCAGTAAACTCAAACTACATACAATGATAATAAATTATAGAAAACCATTTTTTTACGATTTAATTTTGTAGAAATGACGCAAGTAGCCACTGCAGTAGGGAAATAGTTTTCAAACGCTGTACAAATTTAAATTTATATTCAGTAGGTAGGTTATTGTTGTTTCTGGAAAATAACAGAAAAGATAATTTATAGTTTAACAAAATTTGAAATAGTTGAGCATGACTTGGTTATTCTTTTCGGTGTTAATAGTACGTTAAATCCGAACGCTGAAAAGAAGGGTATTGTCTGACGAGGAGAGTTAGGAGGCCGAGGCTTGCCTGGATCGCCTGGATTCGTGTTGGGGGCTCGGTTGGTGTTCATTGAACCTTGCTCCTGGTCCCTGGCCTGATTTCACCTTGTATAATATATATTTTACCTATCATTTTAATCGTATATAGGTATATTGCTACATAAATTAAATAAACCTTTAATCTAGTTCATGTACATTTATTATTTTATTACATATATTTTTATTAGATTAAATTTGACGTGTAAAAAGTGTATTATATATACCTACTTTGCAAAATAATCAATTTGAATTTGAATTGAATTTGCGATCTTGCTTTTCTCAAACAAATTTTGTTACTCAATTTTTTGGCCCACTTTACAGCGTTTGTCTACGTTCCAGTATTCCATCCGGTATTTGACGGACCGATAAGCTGCGCATGTTTTTAGAACTGCAAATACAAAATACCGGATGGAATACCGGACCGTGAACTAAGTCAGTAAGAGTCAACATCCGAAAAGGGGTTAATCTAAACCAAAATATAAAACAAATAAAATAAAATAAATGGGTATTTTTTTTATCTTAAATAAATGCTCCACCTGAGGGTATTTGTAAGGGACGCGATCGCAGTGCCTTTCGTTAACCGCACGTAAAAATTATCGTATTTATGATAAGACGTTGCAATTGCATTCGTTAGAAAGTTAATGGAATAGGGAATATAGTAAAACGAGGACATCATTATGAAAAAATTTACTATTACTTACTGAAAAAAAAAAAAAAACGGAATAGTAAAAATAAAACTTTTAGGATATTATTTGTATGGTAATGGTAGTAGATAATGGTTTATTTCTGATTTGGTATCATTATTATCATTGGTTTGGTGATTTTATTTCATTGCATTACTCGCAACTTTTGAAGTTATGACATATTTTATACATAGTGTCCCTGGTAGAAAACAAAAATTTCAAAATGTCAATATAGATAAAAGACATTTTCTAAAAAAAAATCCTTTTTGTTGTTGATAAAATATGTTCTATTTCCACCCCCTTTCGGATGTGCACTCTAACTTAGAAGGGACACACTGAAACGGACTTTGGTTGATAGGTATAGCCAAATTCATACTGGCGACTCGGTAAGTTGTCAGGACCAGGGTGCAATGATCCTTTTTCAAAATACGAAAAATGTTATTTATGCCTCTATACTTTTTTAAGAACAACCCCCAACTCAATTAGGAAGTCTAAATTTAATTTTGCATTTTCTGCAGAAAGGGTCATTGAACCTTGTTTCTAACCATTTACTGAGTCTCCAGTATGTGTAAGGAAATTGTGTAAGAAAATCGTAATAATTTGACAGCATTCGTCTAAGAGTTTGACAATACAAAATGGTACGTCATACGTTTCTTACACAATTCCAGGGTCGATGCTCTAAAATGCGTGTATTTCTGTCCGAAGAACAGTGATAACGCAATCAAGTTGCAACGTGAAAATTGCCTGTGAAAAGAATGTATTACGTATTTAGGTGATATATCGTCCGTGCAAAGGTCCCCGTTACTTCAGGCGGAAAACCCACAGTGCCAGAGGGACGAAATCGGTGGAAAATTACAAAAAGTCGGTTTTAAATTAATACAAAATCAACTAGAATAGCTATGAAAATTTCTAAAACCAGTAATTTAGGTACTGTTAAAACCCACTAAATACATATTTTTGAAGTCTGTATGCTATCCCAATTTGTCAGAATATCAAAAAAAGTGTAAATTTAGACCTTATTTCCATAATTATTTATATCGAGTGAAATTCCTCTAATCGCGTTTCTGATAGTCCAAAATCTAGAAAAAGGTCCCAAAATTGTTATACTTATTTATTTAACTTGGGACTTCTTTTGAACAGCAGATAAATCACTTTAAATAGTGTCAATTTTGACGATATACCCGCTAAAAGTGGGCCAGCAACTTTCCCAGATAGTCGGCATACACAATCCAATATACGTACAACACAACACAATGTACGCCATACATGGAACTAGGTTGTATTTCTGTTTGTCCCGATGTCGGTGAGCTCAGGTCAATAGTCCATGAGTCAAGTGTCTAACAGCACTTCTGGCGGGTAAATAACATGTCTGTTTAGTGCTCCTTACGCGAAGCTACAAATAGGCACGTACCCAGAATTATTTGTTTAGCTCAGTGCTTGATCGCGCGCGACGCGACTTAGATGAATCTCAAGTGCGAGGAGCGTGACACGATATTTTTGCGATTAAACAGTATGTCACGCTCTTGTCACACTGTGCTACGGGTGCAGGTCCAGGCAAATGATCAAAGTATCATGCGGATACGGAAGGTTTCTCGGAAATGAAAAGTAAATCAATTTGCACAAATTAATTTGGAAATTTCGTAGACAGAAAAGCATTTGTGGCGCTGTATTTAGCAATTGTCATTTTTGTGTTGAATCTATAACATTTTCGCTGGAACCCCAGCACCTGTAGGTCAGTGTTTAATCTCACGCGACGCGACTTAGTTGAATCACAAGTGCGAAGAGCGTGACACGATGTTTTTGCGATTAAACAGTATGTCACGCACTTGTGATTCAACTAAGTCGCGTCGCGCGCGATCAAACTACTGTGCTAAGGTTGCTGGACCCCCCTGGGTACGTCGTTAGGTACATAACATAGATATCAAGACGGTGATATCGAATTTGATACAAACCCTATCAGAAAATAAACATTTTTATTTTCGTAGGCTATTATTATTAGTACAAAAGGAACCTTTATGGTGAGACTTCGTTGTCCGTCCGTCCGTATGTCACAGCCTCATAACTTTAGCACCGTTAATGATAAAGACTTGAAATTTAGCACAAAAATAACATTAATTTGCCCACATATCACGGTGTAAAAAAACATATGAAACCACTCGCACCAGTGACGCTGCGGCCCGTCACCGTCTGTTTTATATAAGGGCTAGCAATATTAGCGATGGATATACCCATCCCAGGCATGGTGGGCCGACTGGTTGTGCTTCTTTGAGAGCTGTCGTCTTACTCTCCCCCGAATAAGGTCGTACGATGTTGGGACCTCCACAGTCAAGCCGCTTAAGCTCTAACACCTGCTTTACTATAACACCTTTAACCTTCGATATATACAGATTCAAATTCAATTCAAATTTATTTATTTACAGTTTAAAAACAAAGATTGACGTTCTCTAGTCCCCACAGTAGGATTCCCTGGGTGGTGGGGACTAGCTTCCTTTACTCGTCTCATAAATTTGGTGTTCCATGCTGCATTATACAAAATCAAAAACACAGATCTTAGCTATAATAAATTACTCAGTTACCATTAATTACATTAAATTTAAAATTATAATAAATTGATTAAAATATGAATTTACATCTAATATGAATTATGTTACTGAATTAAAATTAAATTAAAATTAAGTTAAAAATGTCAATCAAATTATAAATTAATCACAGAATTAAGATAAAAAAAAAATATATATTAAGATACAAAATTAGGATTACAAAATAAAAATAAAAATAAAGTAATAATTAAAATTAAATTAAATTACAGTTTGAAAAATTTAAAATTAAGATTTTGAAGCTCACCCTGATACAATTTATTTGGAATAGGATAGGTATTGAAAGAGGGTGTATGTGTGTTACAGTGTGTACAGGATTCCGTTGAAAGTAAATTTTATGAGTATTTGACGTAAACACATACAGGTATGGAGTAAACCTGTCTGTCTTGAAATATGTAGTTTACTGAATCCGTGCCATAACGCACTATTTGTTGATAAGCAATTTTGACATGTGTGTATTTTGAAATTTACATCTATGTATATGTAAGGAACCCATCTGGTATATAATGGTATAGCGTAATATTGGGAGAATGAATTTTTCCTTAGTTTTGACTATAGAGAAGAAGTATATAAAATTAATTAACTAATATAGTACTGACTTGTAGATAGATACAGAATTACATACATTCCATTTCAGGTCAGTCCAAAATTTCCGATTGAACCAACAAAAACCTAAGATTTAGGATTTATATTATAATAATTCTGAAAACTTGGTTTTGTATGAGACTTTAGTATATTATTTGCTGTATATATATTTTTTTTACTGTATATATATACGATGTTTACAAATTCATACTTGAGCCTTGATAAGTGATCAGCATCATAAGCCAATAACGATTTTTTAAAATTCATAAAATTTAATTTCGACTTCCCATAGTGATTCACTCAGGACTGGGAGTGAATTACTATGAGAAGTCGAAATTTCATTATACAAATTTCACAGAAATTGTTATCGATTCATGATGCTGATCACTCACCAAGGCTCCAGTATGAATTTGGACGATGATCAAAAAGTCACCTTGTATATAATATACCTAATATACATATTACATATATTTAATAAACTATTAAATTTTAATAATTATTGATTTTAATGTATAACATGAATTATCCTTGCAATAAAAATTGCACTCCTGTTGGACAACTTTATGAGCAAATAATAATAATACAAAATATATACAAATTAATATATTACTTAAACTTTAATTTACCTATATTTAGACTTACTAATGAATCTTTAAGTGAAAACCTGTTATTGGCCTTGTATCAAACTATTGTGATCTAATTTGTGTAATCGCTGTTGGTTTTCCAAATAAACGATTAAAAAAAAATATATATATATATATATTATTATTAGTATCACCGTCTTTGTACACCTTTGGTGCTCTTGTACGGCTTACTATCTTTGTGGTATTAATGAAGGGTCGGTTGCGCCAAACATGCTCTGGCGTTTGGACAATTTAACATATTTTTACAATATATTTTTAACAAATAAAATTTGTGTAAGTTGTTAAAAAGTTTAACTACACTACAGTTTTTCAGATTTGACACGAGTATCACAATCATCGAGAAAAAAAATCGGAAAGATCACTAAAGTCACAAAAACCGAATTTGGCGTTGCAAACAGAAAAAAAAGTACTAAGTAAACAGAAAATTTATTTAATTTTCAGTATAAATATAATGGTGTATTTTCATTCATGTAATTCCATTAAAAATATAATGTAAAATAATAAAAGTTTTACTACTAATACCTTGTAAGCAACTCGTACTCCTTCCCTAGTCTGCCCGAGGTGCTGTTATATGTGAAATTGCTGTTTTTTTTTTCGAAGAAAACTCAATTTTCAGTACTAACATTTTTGAATTTTTTTTAGGAATGAAAAATCCAAATTATGTTATTTCTTATGTGTATGGATGAGACAACATTAAGCTAACAGCAACACTAATAAAATTATCGAAAAGTGTCAGCTGTACAAAATTATTACGAATCTTATCATGGAAATCAATGGAATTTGGTATAGAATGTCATTGATGGATAGGAATGGCATTTAGTATGAACTGTTTTTGAAGATTTAATTTTTATAATCAAACTGAAAATAAGAACAAAATTTAATATGTAGATGTAAAACCTTGAAACCAAATATCAAAAAAAATTGCTATTGATTACAGGAATTATGAACTCATGAATCTGTAAGAAAATTTCTGCAATTTCATAGGTAAAGACCTATTAAAACATGCATGCAATACAAATTACTAAGTCTAATGTAGATTAAACAGTTAATTTGAGTTACAGAAATACGAGTTTTTTAACCGCCTTAGTTAAATACCTATATAACAGTCCTACACTAAAATTAGGTTCGATATTTGAAAGTTAAATTCACAGATCTGGAGCAGCATGCAGTCTAATTCTGAGCTTGTTTTTGGTGTATTTTGGTATGATGGTTTTTACTTCTGGCGTAGGCGTAAGCTGAAAAGCAAAAGGGACTACACACATAGTCACGTCTCGGCTGCCTGCTTTCTGCAACAGCTTGTATTTTAGCAGTCTCTTATATTTTCTCGTGTTACGCGGAACTCCTGTAACCGCTCTACGGAACCCCAGGGTTCTGCGGTACACCTTTTAAGAACCCCTGCCCTAAGGAATACACTTGACAAATAAGAATACCACGCGGGTAAAAGTCGCGTGGTAGTAAATACCATTTTTATTTAGTTTAGTTTGTAATATATTTATTTTGAGGTCTTTAGTTTGTTAAGTCTTCGTTTGTTATTTAAGTTTTATCATAATAATTTATATTTTAATTAAATTGTGTTATATCTATGACTTCTTATTACGATCCCCTCGAAGTAATTCGGGGGAGAGTAAGAGGACAGCTCAAGGCAAAAAAACCAGGAGGCTCACCATGCCTGGGACCGATGGATGGCGGTATATCCATCCCTAATAGCCAGGCCTTATATGGAACAAACTGGTGACGAGCAGCGGCGTCACTGATGCGAGGATTCCGGCACCGCGCTCCCCAACCCGCCTGCCCAGCGTGTGTTAGTATTGGCAATTCTTCCAGGATGACCGCCGGGAGTGGCAACGTCCTGGAAAGGCTTATGTCCAGCAGTGGACGAACTAGGCTGATGGATGAATGGATGTTTACAAAACAACACAACATTATTATATAGTAGAGCTATTAGAGCTTCAACATTTTGCATTGCAGCCGTTGTAAAAATTATATAGTCGTAGTAGAGTTATTAGAGCTTCAACATTTTGCATTGCAGCCGATGTCAAAATTATCCTTTCAATTATCCCTTGATCTAGGGACCTCTGTGGTGGAATAGGCAACCGCCCGGTGCGGGAATGTGTCAATTTAGGCAGAAAAGGTAAGAGCCCTTGATTCTTGGGGGACGAGCAAATGACCTCACGCCTTTATGTATAAACATTTTGGCGCGGAGGCTTAGGGACCCAGCCTCGCACTTTAACCTGCTGAGATGAAACTAGGTACGATTCAAGTAGGGTTCTTTTTAGGGTTCCGTACCCAAAGGGCAAAACGGAGTCCTATTAATGTCACTCCGCTGTCGGTCTGTCTGTCTGTCTGTTCGTATGTCACGGGTCTCTAGAGACCTTAAATTTTGATATGTTGTGTAAAATTTTGACCCAAAACCGAATATTAAAATGAAATTATTTTTCAGCGGGGCTTTCTTTATACACGTAAATGGAACCGAAAAAATATTTTTTTTCTTTCCCCAAAATTTCGGGTGTTCTTTGTCTAGAGCTCATTAAGTAGAGTGTAAATGTATTTTTTATTTTTTTTATCTTCGAAAATAAAGAAATGAGAGCCTAACAAAGTTGTCATATTTAGACTATTATTATGTTACGGGGTCTATCTCAAAGACAAAAGTATGTAAGAGTTTGTAATTTCTGTATATTATGTACCATACTGAAAACGCCGATTTATGATGTAGTTTTAAGGTATTTTACGTCCCCGATGCTCAACCAACTTAATTTTGCAGTTTTGTTTCATACAATTTGTGGCTAGTTAAGTTTGTAATTTCTGTTCAAATTATTTAAGTATATTAACCTATTAAAATGGCACGGAACCGTCACGGCGCGAGTCCTACTCGCACTTGACCAGTTTTATATTTTTTATTTATGTTTATTGATAAAATTATACATTTTATATTCTTTGTAGTTAGTGTATATTTAAAGTATTATTTATAATTTAGTATTATTTATGTTATTTAAGTTTCTTGTTTACACAAATATATAAATGTATAGTGATGAAAATTAATTAATTACTCATAATATATTAATAATATAAGAATCAAAAGAAATCATATTACATTTACAATAATACAGAACTGACTTAAACCACAAAGGTTTATCGGCAGATAGTGAGTTATACATTGACACATTTTAAATAAGTGGCATTAGCTTACTATTTATTTTACAGACAGTAAAGCCACTATATGCTAGAAAGTACTTTTTAAGTTTTATGATAAAATTATTTTTATTGAAATACCATTTTTGCAACTCTCTGGGAAGGCTATTTATAATTTTTTGGTAGGATAAATTCCCAATGCCTAGTGGCTAGTGACGAACACGTCTACAGGTAAAAAAAAAAAGAAATTTTATTGTTAAAAAATTTATTATGTATTGTATACCTACTTTACAAAGTAAACTATTTGAATATGAATTTCATTTAAGAAGTGGTGCTTCCAGGCAGGTCATGAAGGAAGGGGTAGGAAAAAAAACAGAGAACAGGGGTGAGGGTAGAAAAAAAAATATCTAAGAAGAAATATAACGTCACGAAGTGAATCCCTAAGGGGGTATCAGACGTGTTCTAAGTGTAAACTATGAAATGCAAGTCACAGTCCATACTTGGTACGCCCGCGTTTCACCGACGATTATTGCGTCTCCATGTGATAGGCGGTGAGCCCTATCGCCGTACTTCGGGCACAAATACACGCATTTTAGGGCATGCAGGTTTCCTTATGATGTTATCCTTCACCGTTCAGCAAGTTGTAAGTAAGAACAAATACTATGCCCATAAATTCTAAAAAACTCATTGGTGCATTCCCGACGGGGGATCGAACCTGGATCTCAAGATTGAGAAGCCAGCGTTCTACCCCTGAGCTACCGCCGGTGTTAAAGATATGTACTTCAAACAGCATAGCAATGCCGAATAATTTGTAAGGTTGCGTGTAGAATCTTACCTTCCATACTATTTCACCCTAGCTAATCAGCACCATCTGTAGAGAAACCTATATTTATTTAGAAAAAAGTTAAATTGTTAACAAGTGTCACTTTTACTTTTTTTAATTTATTTCATATACCTAACTTATCTGTCAATATGTAGTTGCATTCGACTGATGACGGCCCCATATCGTGAGCCGAAATATATCGAGTAAAAACCTACTTTTATAGTTTTACTATTAATAAATAAAGAAAAGAAATGATTTTTTTCAAAGAAATATAGGAATGCAGAAGAGAGCGTCCATACAAATACGTATTCTTCAGTATCAATATTAAATAGTGAGAAGTTTTTAGTTACAATAACTCACGATATTATAAGTATCAAAGCCAAGCAAACTCGGTGTAAATAATGTCTTTGCCGGACCCAGTTTAATGTACACAAGTTCAGCTAAATCGGCAAAAACACAGGATTTCCCGACCGATATCTGATACGAGGGTTCCACTTGGAATTGCAAATGTTGTCATATCACCACCCACTGCATAAATAAACTACTGAGGAAAATTGCCTTCCCTTGTCTATGGTCTACAAACTAAATATTTATTTTATTAGCTTTTTCCGTGACTTCGTCCGCGCTGACCACCTATATAATAGGTTTTTACAAAAGAAAATGCCGTTTTTGAGAATTTGAAGGAAACTCAATTTTCAGTACTAACATTTTAGCATTTTTTTCAAGAATGACAAATTCAACTTATGTTATTTCTTTCGTATATAAATGAGACAACATTAAGCTAACAGCAACATTAATTTAATTTTTGAAAAGTGTCAGCTGTAAAAAATTATTACGAATCTTATCATGGAAATGGATGGCATTTAGAACGAACTGTTTTTGAAGATTTAATTTTTATAATCAAACTGAAAATAACAACAAAACTTTATGCGTAGATATAAAAACTTAAAATCAACTTTCAAACAATAAAAAAAAACATTGAAATAGCTTTTGAATTACACGAATTATGAACTCATGAATCTGTAAGAAAATTTCAGCAATTTCATAGGTAAAGACCTATGATGTGACTGTATATATGTGACCGGCCGAACCCGAGTCTAGGACAAACTAATTTAACCTTTGGCCTAGGCTAGTGGTTGTGTGTGAGTTGTCATGACCACAAAGGTAATATAATACCTTTGTCTAATAACCTTGTTCAGTAACTACACCACACTATACTTGAAATGAAACACTGGACAATATACTCTCTAACTCTTTTATTCAGACTATGGCAGAGGCCTATACATTCTGGGAAGGAACAAACGATTCCGCGATGCAGATTATTGATATCGCCATCTATCGAAACATTTTTATACTAATTACTTAGGCATTTGAACAACCTAACCTACCAGCTCTTTTATGCGCCTAAGGATTTCCAAAAGACTGGTTTGGTCTAGGCCACTCGCGTACAAAGGGTTCCGTACCACCACACAATACGGTGACGGAACGGTTATGCTAAATAACAACAATATAGATTCCATAGCAGACGAAAAAAACAAGCTGCTAAAAAGGTACCGCCTGACAAACGATTCGCAGCTCCCACTGAATATGTACGCAATCCTAATATCTTAACCGCTATATTTTTCCTGTAATCTTTATGTAATCACTTATTACCGTGTTTCTTTTAATTTTTTTACCAGCCTCTCATTTCGGAAATAAGGTACATGGACATAGTAACGTTAAAATAGGCAGCTTTTACGACTTTTTTTGTATGGGGTTTTGATTTTTATTATATTTTATTATTCGCTGTGATAGAGGTCAAGTATTGTGTGAAAATTTCGACTGCCTATCTATAACGGCTGAAGCTGCAGACCCATGTGACAGACGGACTGACAGAAAGACAGCAGAGGCTTAGTTACAAGGTCCTGTTTGGTACCCTTTTAGTACCCTAAAAACTTATCATTGTAAAGTTCTCTTGACGATTTTTAAAATTCAGGATAGGTAGAAAGTGGTAAAGAATTTCGCAATCATCCTTGCTATTTTTAGGTCAATTACAAAGATCCGAATTTGTTTTTGTAATTTGATACACGTATTGCTATGTAACTAATACAAGTAATTAATCTTGCAATTCTTGCCCACGACAGAGTAGTGGGTATGGAATAGAAAAGACTTCAGCCACAACAACAAAAGACTGCAACTAAGATGTAATAGGAAAATATCTGGGATAACCACTTTTCACAGACGATGTAATGTTAAACCGTTCTGTGTTCGGTAAAAAACGTTGAATTATGCTTAGGAACTAAGGGGGTAGAACGCTGGCCTCTCAATCTTGAGAACCAGGTTCGATCCCCGGTTGGGCATGCACTAATGAGTTTTTCGGAATTTATGTGCATAGTATTTATTCTTACTTACCCCTTACTGAATAGTGAAGGAAAACACCGTCAGGAAACCTGCATACCCTAAAAGTACGGTGAAGTACGGCGATGGGACTTACCCCCATCACGTTGAGACGTAATAATCGTCGGTGAAACACGGGTGTACCGAGTGTGGACTGTGACTCTGACATGAGGGGATTCATGTCGAGATGACTAACATAATCGTGCCGTCAGTATTTCATATTATAATCAGTGAAATACATAAAAACGCCACAAAGCTCACTTTTTATGAATAAATCGTAAAACTGGAGCCAAAATAACGTTATTAATAATCTCTACAATTTTCCAGTGATTTATTTACTCCACGTGGAAGGTGATTACTTATTTTTAGTGTTTCTGTCAAGGTTTGTAATCTTCTCACAGTACGGCAGCTGTTTATTTTCTGTTTGGTATCAATCCACCACATGACTCTGCCTTTTGACCAGAATTTCTACTCTTCCACAAGAAGACATGATAACGTTTGCACTACTATACACGCCCGCACTGCCTTCTTGCAAAGACAACATATCTTCCTAGCTGACTATTTATATAATAAGCTGAATAAAAAACTTAATATATACCCCAAGATAATGCGTAGTTTTAAAACGGCAGTGCGTAGTTTTCTCTTGGAGCATGACTATGAAATGACCGAAAATCTTTTATCAATTGATAAATGATAGGTATTACCGTTTTCAGCGCTCATCTTCATACAATATTTATTTATTTTTTTGTTTTTCATTTGTTATATTACCTTTACATATTAGATACATAAACATAGATAATAATATATACTTCTCCACACATCACTCCAAATACACTCTCCATGATAAGTTCAACCTATGTATTTTATCCTTGTATAACTACTAAAATAAGTTCTTTTCTCTGATATTAATTATGTTTTTCGCTGTGTATTTGTAATTTGTTTTCTTAACGAATAGTTTAACAGTAATATTTTTATTGATAGGATCATAATTTTTTGCATGCTACATAGATTAGGTTTGACTTTCTTAAATTGTTAAATAGCCATAAAAATTATTAGTCTGTTTTTTGTCGAATTGCCCATACATAAATAGCATTTAGTCCGATGGAAGGCGCTGGAAGCCAAACCACAAGCTAATCCTCGATTAGCTTAGCTTGGTTTCTAACGTTGACCAATACTTATATTTACCTTAAGATAGAAACTAATTATGTATTTTTGTAAAGCTTGATGTACGTTTTGAATAAAGATTATTATTATTATTATTATTATTATTAAGGTTTGTCTAAATCATATTTATACTTCTTCTTTTCATGTCAATGGTTTCTTTACAAAATCCTGGACCAGTACGCGGCCACATCCACAGCATTTGCCGAGGCCTTCCATAGGTCATCCCACATACAGGTGTTTGGGCGAACTGGGCACGAGAACAAATGAGGCATGTTCTGCGAAGGATCACCGCACTCGCACTGGGTGTGGGATACGCTTATCATGCCCCGTCTGCTGAGGGTCTCTTTACAGCGCCCAACCTGCGCTCGAAGTCGGTTGAGAGACTTCCAGGTTGGCCACGGCAGCTTATTTCCTGCAGGGAGAGATTCTTTTGGGGTGATAAAGTTGTCCGGGGATGCGTGTTTTTCTTGCTACAGTTTAATTCGAAAGGGGTGGATGACAGGGTCTCGTGTAGCGCAAAATTTTTTACGGTATATTTATACAAATTTACACTGAATGTTTTTGTACTACCAAATAAGGGTTTCGTTCTTCAAAAAAAATGAAGCTGTGTTTGAACAGCTGGAGGCATCAATACAATACTATGAAGGGGCCTTAGTTGAGCCCCAATACAGAGTGTGCAACAATAACAATGGGGTCTACTTTTATAAAGGCCACCAGTTGGCGCCACTGGCACGTAAGGTATATGTCAAAGGTTTGTTAGGTTAGATTTACATAGAAGTTCGATTTTTTGTTTTGCTTATCCATATAATATTTTTTTTTTCTTTCTTAAATGCGAATAAACAATGCCGCAATGATGTGCAGTTCCATTATGTTCCAAAACGAAAGGAGGACATAAGTTTTGTTTTAGTCCCTCTTTTCTTTAGCTTTAATCTTAATTCATTTACTTTCATTGCACCGTACCTTGAATAATAAACCAGAAACTATGAATTTATGTCGACTAATACACAAATAACTAATAAAAAGCCATAGCTTTCGCCGTTTCGCGGGCATTTGACGTTTCTCTATACCTGTCGCCTCAGTGGCGCCACCTGACGTCGATAGTAGCCCTCATTAACTAGCTTTTATATACAATCAAGTATATTTTTATAAAATAACGGAAACAATCGACACAACGTTTTTTCGCAAGACAATTAGTAAGTCACATCTACAACATGTCATTATATTCTTTTTACAAATTGTGCTGCAGGTTGATGAAAACATAAAATCAAAACGACAGGCTTTTGACAGGCTTGAGTGTCGGACCAAAGAATCCAAAATCAAAAGGAAAGAGACTAATTATTGTATACAAAGGAAGTAAAGATGGTTTTGGTCAGAGTTGATCTCTGAAGCCAAGAAAGGCATCGGTGACTACCACGAGTCTATCACGCAGAAAATTTCGAGAAACATGGATCCAAGAAGTTATGAATTAGCCACAAAACGCAATGATGTCATCACATTGTCACACACAAATCACGCAGTGATGGATAACGCTCCATACCATTCTCGCAAAATAGAGAAAATCCCAACTTCAAACTGGAGAAAAGCAGATATTCAAAGTTGGCTGGCCAGCAAAGGAATTACTGTCGGTGAAAGCGAACCAGGAATGCACGTCTTGACAAAAGAAAAGTTAATTAATAGTACATTATTGCAAAGGCAGCGAAATAGGCAATTGCAGGTCGAGTATGAGTTTAAAGGCCGAGCCGCAGGCGAGGACTTCAATGATACGAGTCAGGCAATTGCCATTTCGGCCGAGGCATATATAGTGCTTTTCTTTAAAAAATGCAAGGAAATAAAAAAGGGCCTTTTACATAATAAATTTTCATATACTTTCATATATTTTTCTTTTGATTTCGCTGGAAGCAGGTTTTTCATCGCTAATTTAGCTTCCGATCTTAAATCTGGTGGAGTGCAGTCAATGTCCATTTCATTTTCATTTCCAGAATCATCAGAACTCATTTTAATTTATTATTAACCAAATAACAACGAACTCCGCTTTACCGCCAATTTTTTTTTTTTTTACTCTTTGTGCCGAAAGGTAAACGCATCTGTGGCTATACAGCCACGAGAACGCAATGTGTACGATAGATGAAAGAGTTCTAAATTCAAACAGCACACCGTTTCATACAACATTGCCGGTGCGCTCTTCGTTCCAAATTCAAAGAATGCGCCGGGAAGTGATTTTGGTTTTTCAGTCTACGTAAATATGATACTTCGCGTGTTCTTTATTCAAAAGTAATGATAATATTTCCGCGTATGTTTAAGAAAAAGTAATTATCAAGCATATATATAATATTGAACCCGATTGAATTAATATGGGCTAATGCTCGCAACAATACAACTTTTAAATCGCCACTAACTAACTAACCCCCGGTTTCTGAAAGGCCAATCAAAGTTAACAGTAGATTAAAAAAACTTTAACCGCAAATAACGGTGAAAATAAAGCATATATGAAGTCTGAATAGTGATGAATCAATAATTAACTTAGTTAATTTTTGATTTCAATGTAAAATTCCCACTTTTTCTGGCCTAATCCGCAGATAATTATTTTTTAATCTACTGTTAATATTGATTGGCCTTTCAGAAATCGGGGGTAATGTCTAAATAAAGTGTCATTGTTATCGTGTAAATTGGTATAAATTTATTTATCCCGAACCCAGCTCGTAACAATATTATATATACCTATATGGTACTCACTAAAATGAATGAATTCATTGTTTTAGTTAATTAATTTATTGTTCTTGAAGTATTTGTAAAATAAATACACAGATAACGAAAAAAAAAAAGTTTATTTGACCATTAAGAACAATTCCTGTTACACTTTGGTATGCGTTAGAAATTTTAATATAATTTATTTGTATCATTAAGAAGCCTTACGTTAACGGTTGTTTAGTATAAAATGATAATAATTATAATCTATGGACAAGGGCGGATCTAGGTCTTTATCTAAATCTAGGTGATCGCCAACTTTAGCCCCTTTTCCTATTCCACCCCTCCTGTTTATCCGCTCCTGTCTAAAGGTTTACTCAGTAATCTACACATTTTAAAGATAACTTTCATGCTTTATATAATAAAAACAGTTTTTTTTTCGTCAAATTGTAAACTTGCCTACCATACCTACCTCGTGACAATTTTACGTGAACTGAGCAAATTGTAAGAAACCTTTTATTTTTATGTTTTTATTTAAGCCTTTGAGGCATAAAATAATCTCTATATTAATATATTATTTTTATTTACGCCATTTTTTTACCTTATTCAGACAAATCCCTGCTTTGATATTGTTACACGTTAATAGAAGATTTCCCTTGCTTTCATGGAATTATTATAAGAGATTATTGTGAGCAACACAGTTTTCCTCTTCAGAAGCTGTTTATTTCATATTTTATTGTGCAACAATGTTACTCCATCAAAACTAACGTTCAGTATAAAATAATATTTTATTTTGGTTGTCCACTACATATTGTGGACGTAATAAGTAACACAATACAAAGACTGAAGCCAAGATATTACATCATAGCGGTTTCTTTATTTTATGCAAGTTTTTCTTGGTCCAGTTTGGAATTCCAGGCTTTATTAAGTCCAGTTTTATGATCGCTCCACAAAAGCGTTCACCAAATACAAAACATTTATTAAAAAAATTCTTATAAAACATTTTCACCAATATGATTAATTCTTGCGATTGTCGGCACTTGGTAACATTTTGATAAAAACACTTTTACTGTTTCACAATATCACTATATGGTAACTCCAACCGGGCGTGAGGGTTGGAGTTACCGTACAGTAGGGTTGCCAGATGGGAAAACCAAAATATCTGGGCAAAATTTCAAAAAGTCAGGATTTTGGTACTATGGTCGGGACAAATAAATATTACGAAGCAAAATTTTTTTAATAATTCAGACCTTTTAAGTTAGGTATCCGGTTTGCCTTAGAGTGTTGAATATTGAAGCCTGAATTTTAAAAATCTTCATTTGGGCGGAAGGTTACTTACTAACCAAAAGTAAATTCAGTGAAAAAAATAGTTTCCTTGTATTTTTATTTATTTTATAATCTGTACTTGTATTTGTGTTTAATATGTACGAGTACAATAAATAACACTTATAAAGCAAGTAAGCCATAATAAAATAATATAAATTTTTTCAATGCATGTGCTCGTAAAGGCCCACTTTTTATGCATCAAAACCGAACAAAAAGTCGATTATTTTGCCCTAGGGCTTTATTATTATTTTTTTTAATTTATTTACAATGGTTGGCTAACCTGCAGCCTTTCCTGTGTACCATAGATGTTATACTTTTTTTTCCACTGTTTAACGGCTCTGGATACAGTCCTTTTGAGCCAATTATGATTTAAAGTTCACAAGATTATATTTATTTTCATTTCCTCACACTATGCATTGAAAAACGTAGTATGATACACGGGCGTAAAAGCAATAAATTACTCGGTTACTTTTAAAACACTCGCTACGCTCGTGTTTTAAATCGTCCTCGTAATTTATTCCTTTTCGCCCTAGTAGCATAAACTACTATTAAGATTACAGGATACAGGGACAAAACATGGAATATGTCACGGAAATAAAACTTTTCAGTAAAAAGGGTTTCTTGGAAAAACAACCACGGTCACGTTAAGTAAATTTTACACATATTAGTTAAAATTGTCATAATTATAATATTTAATTATAATTTATTACTGAAAGTGACTTTGGTTGTTTTTCCAAAAAAATACGGAAAAATAACCAAGGTCACTTTAAGTAATATCCATATGACTAATTGTGTAAGACTTTATTAATTAATTAAGTGTAAAATTTACACAAAGTGACCTTGGTTGTTTTTTCAAGAACCTCTTCTATAGGGCGTTTCATAAAAAAGTTTCTTTGCCGTGATGTCGGTAGCAATAATAATAGACATACAATTTTGTTAAATCCAATAATCTCGTTTAGGCGTCGTCGTTGAAAGACAAGGGAGCCAACATCCCGGTACAGGGATAATTTATGAAACGCACTTGACTATTTCAATTTATTTGACAGGATGGACATTTCATGTTACGTTCCTTTACACAAAAGGACGTCCCGATATTTTAACCAGTAAGGGATATTATAGTTAAAGTGATAACTGAAATAATTGTTCCCTGCAAGGTAGAATTATGAAATTTTCACCATGAATAGAACGTCCTAAGACAATAATTTTCAGATGTGGAGGGAAGACAGATTCGATTCGGGGGCACCTGGGGTGAGGGTGAAGGGGGTCAAAAGAGGCTTTTCGATCATTATTTTTGTGCTGATCAGTAAATGCTACTAGAGCACGTGGGATGTCGTTTTCGTATGAAACAGACACTAGAAATTCATTTTTGCTATATAACAGGTATGTTTTCATTAAAAAAAACTGTTATTTAATGAAAAGTTTGAAAAAAAAAGGAAAAAAGGGCGTATTTTTTTAATAAAAATCGTCATATCTTTCTAAAAACATAATTAATTAAAACTAAAAAAAATAGTATATGAAAGCATATTTAATCTAGTTTACAAAAATATACATTTCTTAGATACTTGTTATACAACAACTATTACAAAAAAATAATTTACACGTTGTACTAAAGCAGCGCAACAAACATTATAGAGAACAATGAAAGAGGAAAACGTACTGTGCCAACCGTAAATATTAAGATAAAGGCAAGATAATGAAATTTGTTTGTTGATGTTTATCGGTTTAATTTGTAATGTTTTTTTTTTTTTCATAAATAGTGTAATGATAACAATAATACTAAAAAATGAAATTTTAGTACAATGTTATTAAATAATTTTTATCAAAAGTTAACTTTACAATCACAGGCGCAGAAACAAAGTGCGGTACACTTCATTGCAGCTTTGCTGCATTTACAACGTCCAGTACACCCTTTTTTGCAGCTGCATCTAATTAACTCTGAACATGAAGCTGCTGCTTCGGGGAGAGTTGTCCATAGAGGTTGCCACTCGGCTGCGTCCTGTGTCCATCCCCATTGCGATGGATCTGGCAAATTAGGAGCATTCACTAGTGCTTCAGACCAAATAAATTCTTGATAACAGGCGCGCTTTATATGTTCAAGCAGTGCTGCTTTTGTCGGCGGTATATTTTGTCGATGCATCAATAGAAGATGGTTGGATATCGTGGTCTGCTTTCTTTGCTGATGTAAGTCAAGCTATTATTCCACCTCCAATAATTCAATGGGCATTTCCAGACCCCTACGGGGAAGATAACTTTGTCATCATGTTCGGGAGATTACATATTGAAATGGTTATACTTAAGGTGCTAGGAGACTGGTTGGAAAACAGTGGCTGGACCAATATCCTGGTACAAGCTGACATTACAAATCCCGGTACAGCAAATTCCTTCATAAAAGTAAGTCGTGTCACCAAAACACGTCATGCCCACCAACTTACAGCTGCGAGTCTTCATATTCTTCTCCGAGAAGCCTATACTGAGGAATGTGATAATACTGATGTCCAACAACACTACGATAAAGCAAAATTGCGGATTAATGGTCAGTCCAATCGCACTTCTAGAGCTTTTCACTGAAGCATTAGTTTGTTCATGACAATGACACTGATGTAAAGCAATAGCAGAAAACTTGTTGCTGGTTTTGTGGGCCACAAACTTTCCAGACTGGAATTCAATTACGATATTTGGATGTTTTTCAGCAAGAGTTGTCATATCACGTATGTACTGATAGCCATATTGAGTAGCGTGTATGATCTAGGGCAAAGATCCAAGGTATCATGAGTGTTAATGACTCCACATATAACTGGATGTTGCCTTCGCGTAGTGCCCTGATGTACTGTAACAAAAGCAGCTCTAAACATAGAGTCTTCAACCAATAATCAAAATGAACACAGGCTTTCGCTCTATCGTAGTGTTGTTGGACATCAGTATTATCACATTCCTCAGTATAGGCTTCTCGGAGAAGAATATGAAGACTCGCAGCTGTAAGTTGGTGGGCATGACGAGTTTTGGTGACATGACTTACTTTTATGAAGGAATTTGCTGTACCGGGACTTGTAATGTCAGCTTGTATCAGGATATTGGTCCAGCCACTGTTTTCCAACCAGTCTCCTAGCACCTTAAGTATAACCATTTCAATATGTAATCCCCGGAACATGATGACAAAATTATCTTCCCCGTAGGAGTCTGGAAATGTCCATTGAATTATTGGAGGTGGAATAATAGCTTGACTTACATCAGCAAAGAAAGCAGACCACGATATCCAACCATCTTCTATTGATGTATCGACAAAATATACCACCGACAAATGCAGCACTGCTTGAACATATAAAGCGCGCCTGTTATCAAGAATTTATTTGGTCTGAAGCACTAGTGAATGCTCCTAATTTGCCAGATCCATCGCAATGGGGATGGACACAGGACGCAGCCGAGTGGCAACCTCTATGGACAACTCTCCCCGAAGCAGCAGCTTCATGTTCAGAGTTAATTAGATGCAGCTGCAAAAAAGGGTGTACTGGACGTTGTAAATGCAGCAAAGCTGCAATGAAGTGTACCGCACTTTGTTTCTGCGCCTGTGATTGTAAAGTTAACTTTTGATAAAAATTATTTAATACCATTGTACTAAAATTTCATTTTTTAGTATTATTGTTATCATTACACTATTTATGAAAAAAAAAAAAAATTACAAATTAAACCGATAAACAACAACAAACAAATTTCATTCTCTTGCCTTTATCTTAATATTTAAGGTTGGCACAGTACTTTTTCCTCTTTCATTGTTCTCTATAATGTTTGTTGCGCTGCTTTAGCACAACGTATAAATTATTTTTTTGTAATAGTTTTTGTATGACAAGTATCTAAGAATTGTATATTTTTATAAACTAGGTTAAATATGCTTTCATATAGTATTTTTTTTAGTTTTAATTATTTATGTTTTTAGAAAGATATGACGATTTTTATTAAAAAAATACGCCCTTTTTTCCTTTTTTTTTTAAACTTTTCATTAAATAACAGTTTTTTTTAATGAAAACATACCTGTTATATAGCAAAAATGAATTTCTAGTGTCTGTTTTATACGAAAACGACATCCCACGTGCTCTAGTAGCATTTACTGATCAGCACAAAAATAATGATCGAAAAGCCTCTTTTGACCCCCTTCACCCCCACCCCAGGTGCCCCCAAATCGAATCTGTCTTCCCTCCACATCTGAAAATTATTGTCTTAAGACGTTCTACTCATGGTGAAAATTTCATAATTCTACCTTGCAGGGAACAATTTTTTACCCGTTTGTATGGGCTTTCACTTTAACTATTAGAAAGTTCTCATTTGTGGAGGACTCTCACAGTTTATGCACGTTTTGTTTACAGCAGATAAAATACGCGGGAAATTCTAAGTGTTGCCATTTTTTACTTAATTTCGGTTTTTCAGTGGAATTTTTCATGTTTTGCCTTTGTAATTGATTTTTTTATTTTCTCTGAACTTCACAAGCAAATATAAAGCGCAGGCGCAGCTGTAAAACAAGGTATAGGATCGCAGCATTAGTTCCGATATTGCCCACGACCAATCCACGCGCCAAAAGTGCCCTGTTGCACTGTAAGACATTTTGATTTGTCACTCTGCTATTATACTGCCATAATTAATTGTAATTATTCAATTACATACACTAAATATATTCCATTTTAAAACGTATTGTTACATAAATCCACCCTAAG
The DNA here is from genome assembly GCA_934047225.1 of Ypsolopha sequella. Taxonomy (NCBI): domain Eukaryota; kingdom Metazoa; phylum Arthropoda; class Insecta; order Lepidoptera; family Ypsolophidae; genus Ypsolopha; species Ypsolopha sequella. The sequence goes on along the minus strand of OW204002.1, from coordinate 11,311,983 downwards.
TCTTCAATTTTTATAAGATTTTATAATTTATCATTGAAAACAAAAAAGTAGCTAAAAACGGTGAACGATTTTGTATAAAATCTCACTACCATCCTTTCAATATTTTAAGTTCAATATTTGCAGCCTTTACGTAATTAAACTTTATATTTAAACTTATCCTTAAATCAATAATATTATTTACAAAACATCGCCACCTAACAAAGAACGTAACAACAGACAGGTACTATCGAGAAAGTTGCGCTGACCCATTTCATTACTATCACCATTGAGCGAAAACTCAGTGGAATCACCTCCGACACTCAGTACAAGCGGACTGATCTAATTATAGTTCACGAAATATAATTTGCATCAATTTGGATTATCGGATTTAACTTTGGATAACAATTGAACAATAGAGACACGTGATCAATAAGTCACGACTCACGGTCACGACTATCCATGAACTGTGAACAGCTAATGTTGATACTTTTAGTTCAACTCAACTTCTTACTCTTTAAAGTAACTAAAAGAGTTAGTTTTATAAGTTAGTTTTAATTTTATTTGCAACTACCCACGCAGGTTTATGTGCGAAATTGTGAAAAAATATTAAAACTTTAAAACATATACTAATGGGTTCAGGTTTGATGAACAGCAGGCCCCGTAGCACAGTGTTTAATCGCGCGCAACGCGACTTAATTGAACACAAATGCAAGGAGCGTGACGTACTGTTTAATCACGAAAACATCGTGCGATTAAACACTATGCTAAGAGTGCAGTACTCATTAGAATGTACCAAAACCTTTTACTCCGTTTACATTTTTGTGAAAGAAGGCGTTCTGATTTAATGAACGTATTAATGAATTAAGCGAAGTTCTCCGAGTCTACTTGAACAATCCGGCGTTTGTATGTATGAATGTTTGTCCGACGATAACTCGAGTGTCGTTGATTGAAACGTCATGAAATTTGATAGACGAGTAAATGAGAAAAAAAGAATTTTTCACTTCGAAAAGGATCAAAATCAGTCATGGGATTGCTTAGATATGGAGTTGTAAGAGGGGGTCCGCGAGTTCACAGTTCGGGGCGAACTACTAGTAACACAAATAGATAAGCCGTCCCTCATCGTGCAAATTATATTTCTTAAACTAGCCCTACTACTACTACATGAGCATCACCCTGTTCACACACGTTTGAGTGTGTGCGTGCCCGCAGCGAGCGGGTGGCAGCCAAGGAGTGCGTACCCCAATCGTACTTCCAATTTGCGGGTAACGTAAAACTGGCGGGGGCTGAGGTTCTTTCGTGGAACTGAGAACAGTCGCTAGTTCCTCATACATAAGTGGTCTGTAACTCTGTATGTGAGCTGGCTCTGGGTGTGGGCGCACACCGGTTCCTCATCATGGCTCCAAAGGTGGTCCGGAACTGACGCGACATGGAGCAGTACAGCACAAAGTTTATAGCTCCGTTGAGAAGTGCAAGGGCATCCATCAGCTCGCCAAACAGGTCGTAGCATTGCTTGAAGAAGCAACGCCCTAGGAGACCGCTGAGCAGACCTGTATGAACGAGAAAAATATACTATCAGTCTACAATGGAAACATTACCTACCGCGCCTAATGGAAAGCGTTGATGTGACCTAGGAGACGTACCGTCGGCAATTGACGAATGGCTATAGCAAGGCGATAGCATAAAACGATAGTGCCTGACAATTAATTCGGCACCCTCTGAATATGGAACCCTTATGTTTTATTATTTGTTGTTTTTCTTTAGAGTATGTACAATAATCTGACTAAATTTGAAAGATGTATGTTTTGCATTACAGACTATAAGAGCTGAAACAAAAAACGTTTAAATGCTACTTTTCCGAGGTTCTATTCCTATCCTAGTATAATTTACGGGATTACAGACACGTACAAATGTTGGTCGTCTGCGTACAGGTGGTACTTGCAATTTTGAATATTCTTTATTATATCTCTACTATACAAAATAAAAAGTAGAGGTCCAAGTATGTGCCTTGTGGTACACCACAATCTACCGTACTCGTTTGAGACCTTAAAAGTTGTTAATATCCTCTCGTGGCACTTGCTGTTGACGGTAGAAATTACAAAATTCTTTATTATATAGTGCAACCGAAAATTAGAAATGCTGATTATCCAGTATTTATCCCAAGATTAATAATTTTAAGCAATCTATTACTTAATTAAATCATAATGAGCCCGTGTCCTACATTAACAATTTTATGAAAATTAATTGCATTTAAAAAGGCTAAAAATAGTAGTAGAAAAATTATTGTTTCGATATCTAAAAAAAAATACAAAGTTTTTGGCAATTAAAGTGAGCTAAACGGCATGCGACGTGACGTCATCTGACACGATTCCGTACTAAAATTGATAAATATCGCTATCGCTAACTTCGAAAATAATAGGAATATTTCAAAAAGTTGTGTGCTTTGTTAATTAATCAGTTACTATAAAAATTATACTGATATTACAAGACACGCGTCCATTATCAAAGTGCCTACTTTACTATTTGTTTTTTTTTTTACTACGGTTGAACTAAACATTTTCAAAGATTTGGAATGTTTTATAGAATTTCCAATATTTTAAAAGCATACCAAAAATTGACAAACCAAAACCATATTGAGTGCCTTAGCGCGGAATACGGATATCTTAAAAAATTACGGTCCTACTAAGTCTTATGGGAGGGCCAGCTAAAAAAACAATAAATTTCTACAAAGCCTAGGTTCACCGTTTAATACAACGAATGACCGTAGGTTACCGAATAGCTACAATTTACATCATTGACCTAAATCACCTTTGGCGGTCCAATCTGTGTAAACAAAAGCGCTTACAAATCGTTCCGAATCAGTTGTGGTGAGGATCTACTCTAGGAAATTTATCCCCAAGGGAAATCCCACAGCCTTTACCCTAAGCCTGCTAAGACTATTACATCGTAGTTCAAGAACAATGTGTTTTGAAGGCCATTACACCAACTGTAATCCTGCGTAAGGCAGCTAATAGGCGGAAGTTACCTTTCTACGCGAATTTATCCCGTTTCTATGGGAAGTTTGGACATACAATTAGGTATCTGTGTTTGCCATAAAAAGGTCTAGGAGGTCTTCTTTCCTTCATAAGCGTTTTATTCTATTTATAGAATAGCTTTAAATAAAATTATGTTATAAAAGAACAACGTTGGCTAGAAGGATCAATGAAATCATTTTTCTAGTCGTTTTCTAAATATTTAAAGAGTTTGTAAAACTGTCCAATTTCAGAGAAATTAATATCGTTGTTTTCACTTTTGTATATTTAGTACAATTTCTTAGTTATTGTATAATGGCAGCGTCCCATATTTGGGCGACCGCCACCAAGGCAGGTGCGGTGGCTGTTACGGCAGAAACACTCAAGCGTGGCAAGTATAAAGCTCTGGGTTATACATTTATGCCATTTGGAGTAGACCCTCGGCCCAAATTTCGTCGCGCCTGGTCGACGCTTCGGGTGACCGAAGGCCTGGGGCCTATTTGGGAAAAAGAATAAGCCTGGCCATCCAGCGTGGCAACGTCTGGGTACCCTTTCCAGTGACGGCGACGATTTGGCCAGCATTTTTTACCTTAAGTCAATATTTCAGTTGAGCTTAGATGTACCTATATTTGTTTTAGTATTTTTTATTTTTATTTTAATGTTATAAGTTAATTTTATTGTTTACAACTGTTTTATATTAGTAAAACTGCTTTTGTTGTTATAATTACCTTATTGTAGTACAATAATAGTATTTTGTGTAACTCTAACGTAATGGGAGACATTAGGACACGAGTGCTTGTTACCAAACGAACAAAGCGAGTTTCATAATAGACTGCACAAGTGTACTAATCTCTAATTATGTTCAGTTGCACACAACGCTTTATTTATGACCATCAAAAATATTTACAGAAGCGAGTTTTTCTGTACTCGTCGTCGCTTGTGATTTATCGTGATATATTGTGATAAACTTCGCGAATCACTGTTTTATTTATTTATTGTTGTAATGTTGTAAATCAATGTTGTAATTACCTAGTAGATAAAATCTTTTTTGGTATATACGAAGTTAGCTGTTTGGGTACAAGTGGGGGAATAAATACTAAAATAATTAATCTACATAATCTCTTAAAAGGGAAACGTCGGTTCGTTAGTTTGCTATGACTAATCTCTAGGTTGAACCGATGAGATTTTTTTTTCTCTGTTTTCTAACTTTGAGTATCTTGAAATTACATAAGCTATGAAATGTCCCTTATTTTTGATTCATTCTGTAAAAATCCAGGATTTATGTTATTGAATGAGTGGAGTCTGCATTGATGGCTTGCTATACGGATCGAAAAGATTATTGTTCACGATTTATTTCTCGTTTCCACGCGAATGAAGTCGAGGGCATTCGCTAGTTGAAAAATACTTTTTATGACTAAAATATAATTAATATCATAGACTAACTTAGTCTATGTTAATATTAGAGGTAGCATTGCTACTGATCGATCGAACAAAGCTATCTAGTTCATTGAATAAAATGAAAGTTCTGGCAAACCAAAGAGTTTGCCAGAACTTTCATTTTATTATATCAGTCCACAGCTTTTGGACTTTAATTTTCTCCCTGATTTTCTATCAAGGATTTGTTTGACGGTTGAATTCAACATTTTAACTTTTTATAGCAAAACGATAATTTACTTGTTTTAACGAGGGCACAAGAATTTTAAAGGCAAGTTAGTTTCAGAACAAGGTTTATATTTGTCTATGTAAGTCATTTTGGTCGTTGCATTGGATTGTAATGGGCTGGCACACTACCTGATAGAAAAATCTATGAGATTTGGATGAAGTGCGCTGGCCTAGTAAATATCAATTAAATCTTCGGGTATAAGTATCCCGATAAGTGGACCCCTGTTTAGTTGTTCTACATCTCATCTGTGCTGATGATATAATCTCTACGAAAAGAAATATTAGTATACCAATTGTCACGGCTTCTTTTTAACAGGTCAAGGTTACTAATTGAAAAGGTTACTGATATAAATTGATGCCACGGCAGCCAGCAAGGACTTCCTAGGGGGGGTTCGGCCTCTGCTATAGGGATTCTAATAATCGTGACATAGCGGGAAAGTTAAGATTAATAAAAGCATATTAACAGGACATGAAATGTTTATTTATACCAAGGCTTAATACCTAAGGCCCTATTACTAAAACCTGAGCTATCTTACGGTACCTAAATTTGGGTCTACCTGTATACGATGACAGACTTCTTGGCAGCGGTTGGTTTTCCGTCTTCCACGGCTGTCGGATGGAACCACTGCAGTCACACGACGTACCGTTACACAATATCTCTTGGGAAATCGTTTCTGCCCTAACAAACAATATACATTTCCAGAGTATGACTCTGATTTATGAAGAATATTAAAACTTCATAAAGAAAAGCCTCTCAAGCCCTTTTGTACCTTTGGAAGGCTTTACAAATATCATGAATATCTTGACTTTATAATTTTCAGTATGAATTTCACGCTTGATATATACTTTTAGAAATATTAGACAGCTTATTAAAAAAAAATTATCACAGCAACACCTAAAATATGTTAAGTTCGTAAAACATAATTACCGTGAAGGCATTATGAAGCAATTTGATGTAGCGATGACGTTAATAGGCCGTCGTGGAAATAGCGTTTCGATGTTCTCTCCTGTACCTTAGATATTAATCAAATTCAAGAAATTATTTTTAATGCGTTAAGTAAATTAAACTTTAGAAAAATAATTAATCTAACAGATTTTTGTGTGAGTTACTATTTATTGTTTCGCGAAAAAGTTGTGATGTTTCAACTTTATAATAAGGTCACCTCTAAGGCGCAAGCCCCACACAAGTGACGTGTGGCGGTACCGCGTGGCGCGGACCAACAATCAAAGCAATGAAAAATAAACCTAATAGTTATACAGTATAGGGCCGTTTTTATCCAAAAGAGGAGTGTGCATACGTGCTTCCAGGCGACGTCACCTGGAAGTGCGGACGCACGATCCTCTTTCGGCAAAAACGACCCTAAGCATTCTAACTATTGGGTTGCTTTGATTTTCCGCCCGCCTCACGCGCCACCACCACGTCACTTCTGTGGGGCTTGCGCCTAAAACAAAATCAAAAGCGCTACACTAATAAAAATAAAATAATTTCTTTCATGATATCTAAGTACGTTATTTTTATAAATAACTTAAATGCATAGAGGACATGAAAAGCAAAATAAGCGCTATTGTGCACTGATCCGATCCAGTGTTGGGTGTTAGAATCAAATACCTACGTTCATCCATAAGGCAACCTCCGTCACACGATAGAAAGAAAGAAGAAAGAAAGAAAGAAAAGAGCTTTATTTCAAACACCACAGAAAACAAAACAAAAAAGAAAACAAATTAAAAACGAAATAGCCATATTCTGTGGTTATGAAAAAGGAGTCCACTTCCAGCTCAGCTTAATGCCACAGCCGAAGCTTCTGCTGGATCCTACTAAAATTAAAACTAATAACTATAACATAATAATATCAAACTTAAAATAAAATAAAAAGCGTAAAGCATAAAATACATAAAAATGATAAGAAAAATAAGTAAATTGTAGTTGTTTAATAAGTAAATATGTAAATCTGAAATAAATAAACTAATAATAGATACACTTAGGAACGCTTCTTAGCACAAGGAAAAAACAACAAACACCTCTATACTCACCAAGAATCCCCTGAGGAAATTCCGTCAGTAAAAACAGGAGTAGCACCGCAACCAGCATCTTGGTCGTCCTGTCAGTGCGGCGCTGAGCTTTTGACTTCTTCGTGCATTTTCTTGTGAACACATTCCCGTTGCTACTGACTACCGCATTCGCTGGACACGCATTGTATCCTTTTAAGGCCTTCTTCCGACTATTCGCCCGATAAAGGGCCCGGATAAGCCACGCACTGATCACAGTCAAGATCAGGCATGGTAACAGCTTGATTAGAACCGCGTGCACCCAGAAGTTAATCTGGTAAAGGCTTCCGTCGTAATCCGAGTCAACGAAGTAAACCTTCGTCGGTATCTTGCCGGGACTATCTTGGGCGAAATCCTTGTGGATCGTAAAGACCTGAAAGGACAAACAATTGCGTCAGCTTAAAGGTTGTAGACGCGAATAAATTACTCGACATTCGTGTTTTACGTTTGTCAAAACCAAAGACATTATACAGAGAACTAGACTGTGCACTATTCAATGTTTGTTCAACTAAATTAGATTTTATTGTCTTACAAATAAGGCAATATACAATTAAATGGCAATATACAATTAAATGGCAATATATAATTATTTTATAAATAGCACTGTATAATTATTTTATAAATGGCACTATATTACTATTTTATAAATAGCACTATATAATTGTTTTATAAATGGCACCGTATAATTATTTTATAAATGGCACTATATAATTATTTTATAAATAGCACTATATAATTGTTTTATAAATGGCACTTTATAATTATTACATAATTATTATTAGTTTCATTTTATTGTTCAATGGACTGTAACGGTTTTGAACCGTGACAATTCCCATAGCTTAATTCCTAAAATATTTTAGTTTTTTTTTTTTTTCAGAGAATATACGCCATTTTAGATCATAGTTTTTATTATTATGGTATATAATTTGATATTTTGTCATGATTTTTAAAAGAATTTTCAGATATGACGTCACTTAGGGTATTTTAAGCATTATATTAGACACTGATTGTGGATCTTGCCTGGCTTATAAAAAAGTGGTCTGTCTCTGTCTGTCATCTGTCATCAATCTGTCAAATCAGTCGGAAGCAAATTATTATAAATTCATCTTGATAGCAAAGGACACATTTCTAAACAGTCTTTTCTCGAGTGACGTCACATGAAATCAAATAGAAGTTGCACCTTTTTCATGAGGTTTTTTAGACTACAAGTTCTAAAATAAGGCTTATTCAACCTAAATCTGGAAATTGTTTCCGAATTAACACACCGTAGCATAATTTAATCTAAACGGTGTCGAAGCAAACTTGGATCGTAGCACCCGTAGCAATTGCTACACCACTTCGTAGCGGCTACGGAAGCATTAGGTACGAATAGTAACCGAGAGATCGGAATTAGGTAGTGCGATTTTTTTATTTGCAGCTAAATGTTGTTATTAATATACCTCTAGATACAATCAGGGAATTTCATTGAACAAATACAATCAGTGAATTTCATTCAACGGATACAATCAGTGAATTTCATTCAACGGATACAATCAGTGAATTTCATTCAACGGATACAATCAGTGAATTTCATTCAACGGATACAATCAGTGAATTTCATTCAACGGATACAATCAGTGACTTTCATTCAACGGATACAATCAGTGAATTTCATTCAACGGATACAATCAGTGAATTTCATTCAACGGATACAATCAGTGAATTTCATTCAACGGATACAATCAGTGAATTTCATTCAACGGATACAATCAGTGAATTTCATTCAACGGATACAATCAGTGACTTTCATACAACGGATACAATCAGTGAATTTCATTCAACGGATACAATCAGTGACTTTCATTCAACGGATACAATCAGTGACTTTCATTCAACGGATACAATCAGTGAATTTCATTCAACGGATACAATCAGTGAATTTCATTCAACGGATACAATCAGTGAATTTCATTCAACGGATACAATCAGTGAATTTCATTCAACGGATACAATCAGTGAATTTCATTCAACGGATACAATCAGTGAATTTCATTCAACGGATACAATCAGTGAATTTCATTCAACGGATACAATCAGTGAATTTCATTCAACGGATACAATCAGTGAATTTCATTCAACGGATACAATCAGTGAATTTCATTCAACGGATACAATCAGTGAATCTCATTCACGTGACAGAATGTTTTCAATATAATATTACTTTAAAAATCATTCCATCAGAGATTACAAATTCCTTATAATTTGACGACTTGTATAAAAACGTATTTATTTAAATCTCTTTATATTACCTTTTTTATTCAAATGTCACTCCTTCTCTTTTTTAATATAGTAGCACACACCATCGATAAAATTAATTTAATAAATAATATTCATTAATATAGATCAGCCGATTAATCAACATAGCACAAGTACATAAATCACACTACCTAATTCTGATCTCTGGGTTCTGTGGGAAATATTTACATGGAGGAATTTTCAATAATTTTCAAGTTCAAGTAACCAGTTTAGGGTTTGGTAAAGAAATAGAAAATGATATATATATTTTTTTAATATCTGTTTGTAACACACACAACTTTAGTAACACGAAAAAAAACTGAAATGTCATTAATTTTAGATTGTATTTTAGAGTTACCTAGCCTTAAGCTATAGGAACCCTTATCAATACATCATATATGTATTCATTAGTGGCGTGCACAGAACTTTTTGCTGGAAAAGCAAGCAATTGGTCAAGAACAACATTAAAAAAAATATGAAAAAATTTAAATATCACTTTGAAAAAAAAATTTTTGTATGACGCCAGGGTAGACAATGTCTACCCTAAAGTCGAGTCCAGAATTAGGCGAACTAACTTGACAGCCGAAAATGTTGCCAGACATAGGAAAAAATAAATAGTGATATGTTTATGTCGACACAAATATGTCGATATAACCTTGTGCCTTCTATAAATCTGATGCTATTTATATTTTATCAAGTAATTGTCGTCGAAACTTTCACAGTCATACATACTTGCCAAATAGGGACGAACTACAGCAATTTATATGATATAATATGATCTGAAGGATGTATTGTTTAAAGCGGATATTTACGATACTAACTCCTCAAATTAGGAATAAAATACAAAAATAATGATGATTACTTTATTACAACAGGCCATTGTGATCCTTTTAGGTGGTTTCTGTCGGGCTACTTAGTACGGTACATTTCATGTACCATACATATAGCATTCATCCCTTTCTTTCTGGCAAATATGAAAGTGCAATAGAGACAAACGCTATTATATCGTCGCTGATAAATCCAAATCCGTTATGTGTTCGATTTTAATAAATTTAAGTAATAAATTTTTATTATTATTATTTTGCTTAGTAAAATTATTAGTTTGATTCCAAACACAATAATAATGATTAACTAGACTTTTTAAACATCGATATAAACAGCACTAGCCAAACTGTGGCAACATTAGTGTACAATGAACTGTCAAGTTAGTTCGCCTAATTCTGGACTCGACTATAGAGTGAAAATTTCCTATACAAACTTTTTTTTTTCAAAGTGATATTTAAATTTTTTCATATTATTTTTATTGTTGTTCTTGACCAATTGCTTGCTTTTCCAGCAAAAAGTTCTGTGCACGCCACTTTCACCCCTTACATCTTAAAATTCAAATAATCTTATAAGTAAAAAACAATGACTGTAGGGAAAAAAATTGTACTCTTGAGAGAATTTATTAGATTCTATTTATACAAAGTAAAAGAAACAATTCCTGATTTACGAAGCTTCCTGTATTTTATCGTTAGTTTGCGTGATCGCTAAGTGCTGATTGAATAACAAGAGTTCTAATCAATAAGGCTTGGGCGTGAAATTGAATTTCTTTCGTAGCAGAAAATACCTACGTATAAATATTTAATTTTAGTTTTAAAAAACACCAAAATTTAAGTATTCTACTTTGATTTCTTTGCAAACAAAACATAAATATGATTGAAGTAAAACAAAAACCATCAGACTCCTGCTAAGGGCTCCAGGAAATAAAAAATGTGATATAACTTGACACCGAATAAAAATAATCTACTAGAATAGTAAAAATAGGAAGTGTTTGTAAGTTTCCAATTCAAATTCAAATAGTTTATTTTGCAAAGTAGGTATACATATATAATACACATTTTACAAATCAAATTTAATGTTGTAAAAATATATGTAACAAAATAATAAATGTACATGAACTTTGAAACTAAAGTTACTCTCGCACAATCTCTACTTTTGCCGATCATCAACTACGCTGATGTCTGTTTTTTACTCAGAATAAGGAATACAAATAGAAACCTGGCTAAAATAATACGCGGAGAAAGACACCTATCCTTGATTTTCTTACGACATTTTAGTGCGTTAGAGAGAGATGGATATGTATTAGTTTTTTCTTAATTAGGTAGGTTGTCACTAGTTCGTTGCTTTGCTAGTGATGTAACAATGTCGATTTTTGACTACGATAAATAAACCAAATCGAAATGAACCGCGACCAATCTCCTTACCACACATCATATCGTATTAAAGTGTGAAAAAAAGAGAATGCAGGAGGCACCGACCTTTCTGGTGACATCCTCTTGCTTTGGAAGGAGGCCAAGAAAATTAATAGCAAAGTGGTCTCTGTCTACCCCAGTGGGACACATGTTACATTGTGTAAATAAGGAATTAATAAAAGGATATCTTTCGTTTAGCATAATATTTTTTATTAAGTACAATTTACTATATCGTAGGCAGGTAGGTACATAAGTTAAGTCCAAAATTGTGCTTGTTTCTAGTACAAAAAATGCTGTAGCTTGTATCAGTGATACAACCGTAAACTATTTAAGTGTATACTTTTTAAGTCGCCTCTTAACTCAATCAAATAGATGTTCGTTGATGTCGCGTCTTTGTTCAATCAAGGAGGAAGGAATTAATCGCAACAATAGAAATCATAATAATCATAGACTTATAGGATTCGTAATAATAATATTATGTCAATGATGAGCGATGACAGCGCAATTACTACAGAGGTAATTTAATTTTTTTTTATTTCTATCAAATAAACATCAACTTATCTTGAATAATAACTAATAATAAATAATGAACGATTAAAATACCTAATAACCTGTCATAAGAAATCAAATTATGCGCAGTTCAAGTCAATAAGCATTCCCAAAATTCATTTCACGATAGAACTACCCTGTCAAAGTACTTTTATTGTCAACCACTAAGTACGAAAATGTCTTGATCTGCGGAATTTCTTCGTGAAGTCGATCACGGCAGTAACGTGAACGAACAGGCCTTTCAGAACGATTTGCGAATATAGAAGTATGCACTTTTCTAAACCACAGACATCCATAGGTACTGGTTCTGTTGCCTAAAATTGAAAAATTATCGAGTTAATATACTATAGTATAGTACAAGCACGTACCTACAAACAAGATTGATAATGCAATTATACATAATTATTTACAGGTTACCAATGTGTCTGTATCTGGTAAATATAACGTTGGTAAGGCATCTGCTTTTAAAAGTCTCCATTTTCAATTTTCGTTTGGTCCAAAAGAATCCGACGTGAAGTGTTTCGAACAAATATGACTGCTTTTTTTAATTGAACAATTTGGTCAAATTATTCGTCTAAGCCATTCACTTTTTAATTCTTCCCTTTTTGGAAATCTGTAACAAAAAAATATAGCGATATTTATTCGGCATTATTTTTCTTTTAACTCGCGCTGCAATGAGGGATTTTCTTTTCTTTTTTTTTTTCTCTTCCCTAGTCGCTGGATAGATGGCGCTGAACTTGGTAAGTTACTGCAAGGAACGGAACGTCACATAATTTTTTGATTATTGCACTTGGATGTAATTTTGAGATCGTAAAACGAAACGTACATAAAAAAGTAATTAATGTCATTGTCACATCACATCACAATGACATTTTGAAAATAAATAAATAATAACAACAAGGAAAAAGAAAAAAATAATTAGCAGTCTTTTTATGAGTTTTCTACGCCAGAAAGAAAATGTCCCAAGAGAAAAAGAAGAGAAGTCTGTGCCTTGTGGATTTGTATAAAAATGGAGGCATACATCTTTTTCCTAAAGATGAAAGTCGTAAAGCGCAATGAGTACAAGCCATGGTACATTTTAAACCTGGACGGACCATAACAAAGCATTCGCACATAATATGCTCAGCACACTTTTTGGCTTTGGCATCTATCAACGTAGTCAGTTCAACACCATCTACAGAGTTCTTGGAAACTATGTTTTGTTTTTAATACTCAAAAAGAAAACCTCTCATTAATCTATTATCCTTTATGCACGGCTGCCGCGGGAACCAATGATCGATAGTTTGCCACACGGACTTTAGTACATCACTATACGAAAAAACATAACCTCTCATAGTCGGCAGAAAATCTATATAAAACAGGCAAATATCGGTGTAGAATTGAACACGAGTATGATTTACAAGAACTACTATTATTGTTACTGAGTTTAAGGTATGATCCTGCAACTTATTAACATAAAAACTATCAGAACTCACCGATGAAATGATATTGCTTCATTGTTGTTTTCTTTTCTTCCTGTATGCGATTTACATCCTTCAATCGCACAAGACATTTTATTACAATGTTAAAAAAAACAATCAACACAAACAATAATAAATCACACTTTCACGAATTTTGAGAGGAAGAGCACCAAAATATTTAATTTCTCTCGGTGAAGCTGTAAACTTTCGCAAAATGCAATAGACATTTCGATGCAACCAAATTAAGATGTGATGCACGCAACGAACGATATTACAACACAACGATACAATGATGAGACATATTTAATTTGATGGTATTATAATATTTAAAATACATCCAAATTACATCCATCTGACATTTGTTTGGTTCAATCTAGTGACACACCAGGAAAAAATATAAAGTAAGTGCGGTCCGCTGTTTCATTCACTCGTACACAGGAGTAATTTACGTTAGATGAGTACAATGGCTAATGCCCAGTTCTTATTTTAGTCAGGCTTCTATTTGTATTCCTTATTCTGAGGTTTTTTAGATGCCAGTCAGGAGCTGCTTGGTAAACTTGAACGTTTACAAAATCTGGGAATCAGGTTTATCTATGGACTAAGAAAATATGATCATGTATCTCAGTACCGTGAACAATTAAAATGGCTTCCCATTAAACAGCTTCAGTATGTTCATATCCTCTGTTGCCTTTTCAACATTTTAAAGAGTCCCACTTCTCCTCCATACCTCCGCGATCGTTATGAGTATATTTTCCTTAGAGACAAGCAAGTCAGGTCTCATACAGTCTCACTTTTAAAAACACCTTCTCATAACACCGGGGCGTATGGAAACTCTTTCACTGTTAAGTCCATCAAACTGTGGAACTCCCTTCCTCACACTATCAGGGATAGCCCCTCCATTGGTGTATTCAAAAGGAAAATAAAAGAGCACTATCTTCGACAACTTATCGTGTAGGTGTATGTATATATATCATTTATTGTGTATTTATTTACTGAATATGTATTGTTATATTTATTTATACTATGTAGGCATGTAAATTTTATGTAGTTTGTTATTATTTTAACTAATTAGGTATCTACTATTAATTTAATCTTGTTTCTGTATAAATATTATTAATAATATCTTATTTATTTCAAATATCCTTATCACCCTTGGTTTGCTGGAAGAAATCTCATTATTGAGATAAGCACGCCATTGTACATAACTTTTATTACATAATTTAGAATTAAGTTTTCTGTGTGCAACAAGAATAAATATAAATATATGAACTAAAAGGTTTATTTAATTTATGTAGCAATATATATACGATTAAAATGATAGGTAAAATATATATTATACAAGAAGAAATCCAATCAACCGCCTGAAACCATACCGGAGACCCGGCCAGGGACCAGAAACAAGGTTCAATGATCACCAACCGAGCCCCAGCACGAATCCAGGCGGGAGACCTGTATGTAGTCATACTAATAGGTTTTTGAGTTTATAAGTGGGAGGTAATCTCCCGAACCATTGATCCGATTTTGAAAATTCTAATATAGGAAGCTCCATGTAATGCATCTGTAACGTCCAGTATAGATCCATTACATCTAGCCTAAGCTACATTGTCCTTGAGTGCTATAGATAGACTATTGTTTGTTCCCTGAAGACGGCAGTTCTCTAAGGACATATAACCATTAATTACATCCACGCAGTTAATCTCTGGTACTACTGAACCGATTTTAAAAACTCTTTTACTATTATAATGGCTAGTCTCTTTATTTGGCAATAGGTTAGAGTTCTTTCCCTGGGGACGGGCAACTCCCTAGGTTATTTGCGTTGCATGCTGTCATTTTCTCAGGAGTTCCACTACCTATCTCTGAAGACCTTAATCAGATCATTGACAAACATGAAATGGGACCTACCCAGAAACACACTCTTCCAAAAAAAAAAATCTTGTAGATTCATAAATGACGGAGTAACATAAATAGTTATAAAGTAACATAACCAAAAAAATATATACAATACATATATACTATATAAAGTCGAATTGAGAACCTCCTCCTTTTTTGAAGACGGTAGTTCTTTCAACTTGGGGCCTAACATTCACACACAGCACGCCGCGGCGCTAGTGTTGGATTCAGACCCTCGGAAAATTATTGTCTATTATATTATTTTTTTTTTATTTACTTAAATAATTTAATGAAATAGCCTATTTGTTAGTGCAATTTTTTAAAATATTTACTTAAATATTCTTAACGCACAGAAATTCCCAAAATTGTGGGGTAAATGTTAAAAAGCAAAACGTCTCAACCAATAACACAAGTCGGTCGGCGTGAAGACAAAATTATGGTATTTTTACGTAGTATATAATATATAGTATATAATGATCTGATTAAGGTCTTCACAGATAGGTAGTTCCATTACGATACTACATACCACATGTCATGAAAATATGGTACAAATAGTATAATTATACTACGAAATCCAACCCCGGCCGCGCTCACGTCTAGCACAGATTACTTATTACTTTGATTCTAGCCGCCCACACTTTGCTGGGACGGGCACGTGGGGTTGGTTGTGAGAGGGTGTGTGTGTGTGTGTTAAGGTGATATACCGTGCTAGCAAAGGTCCCCGTTACTCCAGGCAGAAAGACCCGCAGTGCGAAAGGGACGGAATCGGGGAAAATTGTCAAAAAGTCGGTTTTAAATTAATTCAAAATTAACTAAAATAGCTACAAAAAATTCCATAACCAG
The DNA here is from genome assembly GCA_934047225.1 of Ypsolopha sequella. Taxonomy (NCBI): domain Eukaryota; kingdom Metazoa; phylum Arthropoda; class Insecta; order Lepidoptera; family Ypsolophidae; genus Ypsolopha; species Ypsolopha sequella. The sequence continues at coordinate 11,296,038 of OW204002.1, read as the reverse complement.
TAATTTAGGTATAGTTAAAACCCATCTAAATAAATATTTTTCAAGTCTGTATGCTATCCTAATTTGTCAGAATATCAAAAAAAGTGTAAATTTAGACCTGATTTCAATAATTATTTCTATCGAATGAAATTCCTCCTATCGCGTTTCTGATAGACCAAAATCTAGTAAAACGTCCCAAAATTGTTAAACTAATTTATTTTACTTGGAACTTCATTAAAAGAGCAGATAAATAACTTCAAAAAGTGTCAATTTTCACGGTATAGCCCCTTAATATTATAAGCTTAAAATGCACTAACCGCATACGAAGGTAGACAGAGTATTGGAGGCAGCACGAAACTTGCTATGATGGCTATCGTGCAGCGTCGATCTGTGCAGTAAGCTGAACTGTGTGATGGGTACCTGCATTACAAAAAGAACTTTCAGTGCGCACGCTAACATTTGGATTCTCATTGCCGGCTTTCATTATAATCACGCAGCGAAATCAAAGATTTCAAAAGTTTAGATGAGCCCTGGCACCTAAAATCTATTGGATTGTTTTTGAATGCGTGCGTTAACATAATGCCCACTCGCGCACACTAACGAGTGCGCAATCTGTCTACCTACGTTCAGCAAACTAATCAGACCACTAAAGTTGTTAAAATGATTAACTTTAAGTGCACTTAAGGCGTCCAACTATCACTGTGTTCAGATGACCACTGATTCCAAATGTTTGAGCGTCACCAATTTAAACGTGGAAACATTTTGTTGCTATCATAGTACGGTAAGGGCTTATCTTTACTTTTGAAATCTTTGAGCGAAACAACAAATTGGAGGGTTTTTAGCTAACACTGAAATATGTTGTAGGCAAAAAATGATAAAAAAAAGCACAGATAATATAACAGTAATAGTATTTTCTTTGTTGCTGAATTTGACGCAAGCAAATGAAAAGTTACTATTTAGAATTATTATTGTTTATTTTATTTAAAGTTTTTGGATTTAATTATTTATATTTTAAGTTTATTATTAATTTATAAGTAGGTATATTAGGTTAATTTAACTTTGAATATATATTTTTTTTATTTAAATAAATGAAAAGAAATTTTGGAAACTATTACGAATACGCGTTAAGGATGGTCGTTATAACTTGACCAACTCAGTTATGGGCGTGGCCAAATGTCATGTTGTTTAATTTCGCTATAAGGTGCACGCTCCATGAAACTTGCGAGGGCAATACAATCGTGCCGATTTCGTCGCTGGCAAATTCGCAAAATTGAAAACTTTTTTCAGGAGAAACCACATTTTGTCAAGACTGTGGACGTTTTTAAACATTATTTTTGTTTTTTTTTAATCTAGATAACAATTTAGATGTCTGACTCGTATTAATTTTAACTTAATTTTAAAAACTGTTAAATTTACGTATTTTAGAAGTTTATTATTTAGTTATTACTCAAATTATACGGTTTTTATTTCGACTTAAACATAGATCTAGATAATGCGTTTATTATTATTATTTCTAATGTAAATTAATATGTATTTTGTAAAAATTTAGTTTATAAGGCGAGATAAATTAATCATTTGCATGCTGTGATTTCTTTAATAAGTTAGAAGTTAAGCATTTAATTAAGTTTGAATTGTGTTTGTATTTACGGCTTACTAACAACTAGAAATCCTAATAAAGAAAATCTAAAATCTAAAATGTTAATGGACTCAGCCTAAAATATTATACTAATAACATTCCATAGACACCCCACAATGTGGTGACAGCGTTTGTATGGAGGTTTGCGCGTTACGACGCCTCTTAAATGGTATTCTCGGACTCGACCAAATGCTATAAATTGAAATTTAATAAATTAATCAAATGACTTTTAAACAAGCGAGTTATTAAGGGAGATTAAACACTTTGTAAACTAGTAACTATTACGAGTATTTTGATGAATCTTTTCTGTATCTATTCTAGCTACCTTTATCAAAAAGGGCAATAAAAATAGTCATAAATATTAAATGTATTGAGACACTTCCATCGATGCAGCGGGCCTATTGTGTATCTCTAGTTGCCTTCTTTACTGGGTGCCTATCATCAAAAACATAGATATACCATCGAATTCCGATTTCCTAAGGATATGTTCGCACTTCAAGTGACGACACAGATTGTTAATAGTTCAATACACACTAAAGGCAATTTTGAAATTTCAGTTTTTATCTATGTTTTTGATGATAGGCACCTAGTACAGTTGGCAACTAAAGATACAGGATAGGGGGGCAGATTTGCTATTAATTTTTTCGCCAGCCATAAATTGATCATAGATTGTAGCACATTAGCACAGCCGGTCAGACACCATGCTTAGCTAACTTCCATCAAATAATGACTTACTTGATAGCAATATATCTCCAAATAGCCAGTGAGAGTGTGAGAAAGATGGCGGCCGTGTGCATGATCTGAGTAAAATGCATGTGGAACAGCATATATACCGCCCAGGAATATGGCCGTTCTATTTGTCCCGGAAAAAGCTGGAAAAGAAAAGATTATATTAATCGCTGTTGTTGTCGGGTATAAATAGGAATTTAATATCATAATTATTATCTTATAGGTAGAAAAACGTTCGGTTTTAGGGTTTCTTAATTGCTCATCCGTAGAAAAGTTGAAAAGAATCGGTGCCAGCACGCTCCCCTGCAGTAGATCATACTTCTGGCAGCGTTTTTTGCTTTTTAAGGTTCCGTAGTACCTAAAAGGTACAGGAGACTCTGTCGTCCGTCCGTCCGTATGTCACAGCCTCATAACTTTAGAGCCGTCAAAGATAAAGACTCTATAAGACTGCGTAGATATAAAGTAGGAGAGTGCACGCGTCAACCTCAATGAAGCGTAACAAACTGTTTCAAGAAATCTCGAAAGTACACTTCTCCACTGGGAACAGAAGTTCCACGGGTAGCATAAAATATTTTGTTTTACACTTTTTAAATATTTTTATACACAGAGACTACAGATTTCCATCTGCTACAATCCGGACACACCTCTTCTGCCTCTTATACTTTTGACGTTGCCGTTTGTTGCCAATTCGTATAGATTAAATTACGTTAAATGGTGTTATTTCGAAAACCATTTCGTGATTTTGGTTTCATAAGCCGTATTTTAGAACTTGTGGTCTAAAATATCTAATGATGATGAATATTATTACGAAAAAGCTGCTACTTCCATTTGCCTTCGTTTGTCGCCACTTGAGACATGGCTGTTTGGAAATGTGTCCTTTGCTATCAAGATAAATTTATAATAATTTGCTTCCGACTAATTTGATAGATGAATGACATATGAATAGATAGAAACAGGCCACTTTTTTATAAGCAATCACACATAACATTCAGTATAATGTCTAAAACTCTCAAGTGACGTCATATCTGACAATTGTTTAAAAAATCATTAAAAAAGTAATGGTTAATTTATACACCAAAATAATGAAAACCATGTCCTAAAATGGCGCATATTCTCTAAAAAAATATTTTAGAAACCAAGCAATGGGAATTTGCTTTTCTAAGTCTACTTTTAAATATTTATAAGTGAGCCAGACATACATGAAAATGAATGAGGTTTTCTCTACGCCTGATCTACAAAACCCACAGAAATTAAAAAACCAAATGAACGACCGATATTTTTATTTTTTTTATTAAGTTTAAGTCAACCCAACCTTTTTTATTTCCCTGTGTATTTCCCCATATTATTATTTATTACATAAAAGTATTACATAGATTATGTTAGTATAGATAGATTTAGTTACTTATATTACATTAAAACCGACCTGTAATAAGTGTATGTTATACCTATGTTCGTTACATAAATAAATACATTTCATTTCATTGATCGGGATAGACAAGTTATTGAATTACTCTTATAAAACAGTCACGTTGGTATTTCAGTAGCACCTCTATCACATTTCAAGTAATTCCGACAGATCTAGTGAATCAGCAGTAATGCAATTCGCTGGAATCGATAATTGTATTTCTTTTACAGTTTTTACGTAACGATAAGTTTGATTTTTGTTTTTAATGTCTACGCAAATGATTTCTTTATTCATTATTAGTAACTTAAAATTAGGATAGTACACTTTTCTCAAAAAGGGCCATTTTAATCAATCCAAAGGCCAAGTTAATCAGTCACATCTTTTAGTTATAGACTGGTTCACTGCTCGACTGTTGATAATTCTAGCGGCACGTAGGGTAACATTTGGGAAAATGAAGTATGTCTGATGTTTGCATTATGTTAAAAATGTCTAACCCTCCCAGATATTTGAGTTGGCACGTTGTGTCATAAGGTAAGGCTTCGGCACACCAAACGCTGGTGGTGCGCGGCGCGGAACCGGCGGCGCGGAGCAGAAGTATCGTGGGAGACGGCACAATGAACGCGGGTTCTTATGTACAGTGGGGACCACATCAAGCTATACACTTGCAGTACGACATTAGCCCCTACAGAGAAGAATATAAGATAGGTACAAAGTCTAATGTGTCTTACTTGATGCGATCTCCACTGTACTATTAAATGTAATATGATTTAATAATAGTTTATGCTACAAGGGCGCAAAGGAATAAATTACGAGGATGATTTAAAACACGAGCGTAGCGAGTGTTTTAAACGTAACCGAGTAATTTATTGCGTTTACACCCGTGTATCATACTACGTTTTTCAATGCATAGTGTGAGGAAATGAAAACAAATATAATCTTGTGAACTTTAAATTATGATTAGCTCAAAAGGATTGTATCCAGAGCCGTTAAACAGTGGAAAAAAAAGTATAACATCTATGGTACACAGGAAAGGCTGCAGGTTAGCCAACCATTGCAAACAAATAAAAAAAAAATTATAAAGCCCTAGGGCAAAATAATCGACTTTCTGTTCGGTTTTGATGCATAAAAAGTGGGCCTTTACGAGCACTTGCATTGAAAAATTATTTAAATAGTGATGAAAAATATACCCAGGGACATAATTAGAGGTACGCAAAAAAATAGTGAAGTTACTCGAATTTTTCATGTATTTCTAGGAAATAAATAATTTCTTTGTCTTGAGGATCCGTGTAAATATCAAATGACTTAAAATTGTTTAACTTGGTCAACCGGTTTAATAAAAATAATATAGATAGTAGTCTACATCGTCTCAGAAAAACGCAAAAGCTTTAAGTTTGCTTGATAGAAAAAATCAAGAAGTTACCTCCAAATTTAATTTTTTTCGAGTGTTAAAAGGCCTTCCTTAAAGAAAAAAAGCCTTGAAATTTGTATAAAAAACAGTGAAAAAATGACCCCGTTGGTCAGTCTCAGAATATATTTTTATAATTTCATCTAGAAGCCAAGTTATTAACTAAACAATAACTCAGTTTATTGTGAGCTCGTGTTTCTTGGTGGTCGTAACAGCCTAGGCTGAGAGCTCGCTATTTTAAACTAAAATTAAACGTCATAGAGTTCAGTTCCGATTGTTGCAAAATGAGTTGCTGAATCTGACTTTACATATTTCTGACTTTAAGAATAAGTTAATTTTTGCATTACGTTTTCCAAAAATACTCTTCATCCTAACTTAATGAAAGTTTTTGACTTACAAATTACTTATGTAGTAATGGGCAAAGTTTCTTTAACATTTTTTGAAGTTTCAATTCTTTCAGGGGTTGATCCAGAGTTCTAGCTGAGTCGTTTAAAATTTTTATTTGTAATTAATAATAAATATTCTTATCATAAGTTTTTATTAAGGAGTAAACTTATTTTGTCTTATTTATAGGATTAATTCTGGGGCAATTTTGAAAACGTGTTTTCACTAGTGAGGGTGTGTTTGACAAGCATTTTATTTTACTTGATAGCAAAAGAACTAAGAAATCACAAAACTGTAAAACGTAATATTAAAAAACCCAAGTCACTAAAAACTTGAATCGAACCTTTCCTCTAAAAACCTGATGAAACAGACATATTTATGAGGTTGTATATTGATATACATACGTCACACAGTCGAGTCACTCGCAGTAATATTGTAAAAATACAATAACTCTAGCAAAATTATAAGGAATCGATTTATTGCAATTGTATATTTTTCACAATGTTACTAAAAAAGTTTAGCGTTATTATATAGGTAGGTATAATTTTAATTTCACTAGACACAAAGAGAGAAATTGTTTGCAAGAGAGTATTGTTTTGTGGAAACGACGGTTTTCAACAAAAAGGCCAAACATAGGTGCGACGACGAGCGAAGAGAGGAGTGTGTTAGGTTTCTTGGGTCATAAATTCACGAGCAGAGCGAAGCCGAGGCACACACTGGCTAAGTACTGTGATGCGCACACCGTGTACTCGGGATCTCGTGAGGATTTTATAATAATTATACTAATTTTATTATTTTTGACTTCTTGTATATTTTCTTTTTTCATTTCATATATCCTATTTATCAATTGTGCATTAAGGGAGGGGAGCTCCAAATTTGGTAGAGCACTCGCTTGTTATATTTCTTCAATAATTTATGGATGGAGAAGCACATCCGCACTAATCGGACTCTCTGAGGAATCTTGCTCGTGTTTTGTCTGGAAGATCTTTTATACTCGATCTGTATTTATTTTTGGAAAACACGAAATAATTCAGTCAATGCGACGTATGTCGATCCATAAAGGTTATCGATTGCCAACTAAACACGAACAAATAGTCCTTTAACCTACCTATAAAACCTAGCCTTACCTAAACCTAACATATTGCCTAGCTATATGTTACAATTGTTACAGTACTTACAAATAGTAAAGGGCAACATTGACCAAATACTTACAGATAGCGAAGGGCACAAACTGACCAAGTACTTATAGATGGCGAAAGGCACATACGGACCAAGTACTTATAGATGGCGAAAGACACACATTGACCAAGTACTTATAGATGGCGAAAGGCACACACTGACCAAGTACTTATAGATGGCGAAGGGCACATATGGACCAAGTACTTATAGATGGCGATGTCACACACTGACCGAAGGTCACAAAATCACCAGGTATCTATAGACGGCGAAGGGTACATACTCACCAGGTACCTATAGATGGCAAAGGGCACATACTCCAGCATCACGAAGACATCAGCCACAGCAAGCCACTTCAGCAGTCGGTTGATGGGAGCCGCAGCCAGGTCTCGCCTGGTCAGGACTGCCACGTTCAGGGCATTCGCTAAGCTGCCGAACAGGCAAACCTGGGAAGGCATACTAGTTGTTAAGGTTTTTTTATTTTTATTACTGGGATCTGATGAAATTTAAGTATCTCAAAATGAACACAATTTAAACGGATGTATGTTTTGGATTGATATCTTCTTCTTCACAAATAAATCTCTTTTGATATAGTGTCTATATTTTAGGTTATTATTTTTATTTTAGGTCAACTTTAGTTAAGTTTTTGAATGTTATTTAAGTTTTTAGTTAAGTGTATATACATTACTAATTTGGCAAATGTTCATAACGTTACAAAATAGAATTTTGTGCCGTGTGTGACTTCGTTCGTTTCATACTACAACTGTCACAATATCTAATTATGTTCAGTTGCACACAATACTTTATCTACGACATGAGATTATTTATCTGAAATGAAATATATTATATTTATTTATGTAATGTAGGTATATCAGATACATTAATTACGGGTCGGTTTTAATGTAATATAATTAAATAATCTATGTCTAATAGTTTCATATAATAAATAATAATATGGGGAAATACACAAAGAATAATAAAGGTTAGGTTTACTTAAATTGAATAAAATAAAAATCTTAGGAATAAGGAATAAATATATGCAATACATATAATATATATACGAGGGGCATGCCAAAAGAAGTTAGATACTCTTTACTCCTTTGGTTGACACTGGCAAGTTATACATCACCTTATAGGCTGGTTGTTTGTTGATATATCTGAAAATAGTACACACATCATTTCTTTTTTTTTTATTTGGATGAGCATCATTTTTCCGAGAATCTGGCGGGAATTTGCTTGCAGCAATGGAACTCAGTCGAAGTGATTGTCGCGCTATGATTTATTATGACTATAAAAAAGTTTTAAGCCTCAAGAATGTTTTGAACTTTTGGCTACTACTTTTGGTGAGTCTGGTTGCTCACGAACAACAGTATTTAATTGGTTTGCTGAATTTAAAAGAGGACGGGGATGTCTCAAAGATGAAGCGAAGACAGGTTGGCTGTTAACCGCGGTCACAGAAGAAAACGTTCGTGCAGTCGAAAAACTTATTCGCGAAAACCAACGAATGATGTATGTAGAGCTGGAGCGAGAACAGGGGATTGGATCAGCAGCAATGCAAACCATAATTCACGACCACCTTTCTCTCCGTAAATGTTGTTTGAGATGGGTGCCGCACAAACTTACCGATGAGCAGAAAGACCGTCGGTTGGATTGGTGCCTATTCATTATAGATAAATTCGACGGTGGCGAGAAAAAAAATGTGTATGATATACTGACTGGTGATGAAACATGGCTTTATAACTATGATCCCGAAACAAAGTGACATTCGACTGTATGGTGCTTTGAAGATGAGCCAACTCCAACGAAATGTCGCCGTGCACGAACCACACAGAAACAAATGGTCGATTCGTTTTTCAGCAAAACGGATCATATTGCTACTGTAGTGCTAGACAATCAAAGAACGATGAACTCCGAATGGTGTGTGACAGTTTGTGCTCCAACAGTAATATCAGCTTGGTGTGACAAGCGACCGAAGTCAGGAATCCGACGCCTTCTCAGGCACCACGACAATATGCGGCCTTGCACACGTCTGCCAAAACACTTGACTTTTTCGACTCAAAAAATGCGTCAATCCTCCCTCACGCACCATATTCCCCTGACCTAGCACCTTGTGATTTTACCTGTTTACAAAAATCAAAGAAAAACTAAAGGGGAAGAAGTTTGAAAGCAAAGAAGATGCACTGGCTGCCTATATTTTAGAGATTTCTGAGATGTCTAAAGAAGAGTGGTCATCGGTATTTTCCAATTGGTTCAGACGTATGGAAAAGTGTATACGTGCTCAGGGTGAATACTTCGAAAAGATCGATACTTGTAATAAAGAATAAATTTTATAATTTTTGAGTATCTAATTTCTTTTGGCATGCCCCTCGTATGCCTAACTTCGCCCATTTAATTATCTTATCCCGGCTTTTCCAGATCACCAGCAGTAATAGGAGCCTTAAATTAAGGGTCCATAAAATGTCAAATGCACAACTTCAAATGATCATTTCACATTATGTAACTTGTCAGTCGGTTCATCTTAGAAAAAACGCAAAAGTTTTAAGGGTCGAATCTCCGGATTTGTAACAAAATATTAAGAAATACAATTATTGTATAGTATTCTCAATGCATTTAAAATTTGAATTTGCCACCCAGAGGCGTCACCTATCGGCGTAAGAGAATCACGGACACATAAACACGGTGGTTGGACACGCATGAAGCGACTTGTGCGGTTTCTGTTATTTTTTCGGACTAATACATAAAATAAAAAATAAAATAAAATAAAAAGATTTTTATTCAACAGAACACAACACAAAACACATAATACTTAAAGACTATTTAGGATTAGACAGGTTCTGTTGAAAAGGTCGGTGACTCAGCTTTTGTCCCTTAAGCCAGAAGCAAAGGGACGCTGTTATTCTGTCACTGCCTGTTCATCCATAAGGATACTTAAAACAATAAACAAAAATTAACACAACTATGATTAAAACACATAAAAAACAATAGCCATTTTTAGGACCTTGGAACATATTTAATACATAGTGCTTATTTAGGGACATTGTTACTCAGACTAAAGTACCCCTGGTACCAGGTGCCAGGAAGTGCAGGAGATACGGAAGAATCAAGCCAGGATCTCAAGGATACATAAACCGGGAGTTCATCCATCCTCGCATTCAGGTATGTGAATCCTGTTTGATTTGTACAGCTACTTTGGGATTGTTTTATTTAGGTACTTCGTGGATATATAATCTAAACAATTATAACGACCAAAATACAACTTTAAACAATAGTTTTCTATATGCATGAACATATTTCTAAGTATATTAAGTAACTTCAAAATAATTGGATCTTCCATAAGTGTGATTATTAGATTATTTAAGGAATTTACGGCTGGTATCACGACTATGGAAAAGCTTATTGTTTTATAGCTATTGTAATAAATATCATTAAAAATATTTTTATGCATATAGCAAACTTTTGTTAGTAGTTGTCTTAGCTAAAGGATGTATTTTAGCCGTTACAATAATTTTTTAATAATTGGTTACAAACCTGGATAAATCGACCCTTAAATTCGCTTGATAGAAAAAATTACGAAGTTACCTCTAAAGTTCATGTGTGTTATAGGGCCTTCCTTAAATCATAAATTTGTATTAAAAATAAGTGAACCAATCACCTCGTCGGTCAGTCTTAGAATATTTTAATAATTTCATCTAGAAGCAGAGTTATGAAAGTTTTTCGTGAGCGCGTGTTTTTTGGTGGTTGTAACAGCCACGGCTGAGAGCGCGCTATTTTAAACTAAAATGAAACGTCATAGAGTTCAGTTCTGATTGATGCAAAATGAGGTGCTCAATTTGGGCCTTTCGTTATTCAATGAACGTTTTATTTAATTCATATGGTCAGATCATTATCACATTTTAAATACAAGTGAAATATTTGTTACAATAAAGAATAATACACTATTATTATATTATCTGTGATAATCTGATAATATTACTGCTGGTGATCTGGAAAAGTCGGGATAAGATAATCAAATGGGCGAAGTTAGGCATATATATATTATATGTATTGCATATGTTTATTGCTAAGATTTTAAATTCAAATTCAAATTCAAATAGTTTATTTTGCAAAGCAGGTATACATATATACACTTTTTACACGTCAAATTTAATCTAATAAAGAAAATATATGTAATAAAATAATAAATGTACATGAACTAAATTAAAGGTTTATTTAATTTATGTAGCAATATATTTACGATTAAAATGATAGATAAAATATATATTATACAAGGTAAAATCCAATCAGCCGCCCGAACCCATACCGGAGACCCGGCCAGGGACCAGGAACAAGGTTCAATGATCACCAACCGAGCCCCCAGCACGAATCCAGGCGGCCGACCAAATCCCATCCTATATACTACATACTAATAGGTTACATATATAAATACATGCCTACCTCCGCCCATTCGATTAGTCTTGCTAAGAAGAAGGGCAAAAAACTTAGCAAGATCATGTCTTTTTTTTTCAACATAAAACTTATACTATACAATATATGACTTATATCTACTTTAACTTCTACTTTTTATTTTATTCAATTTAAGTAAACCTAACCTTTATTATTCTTTGTGTATTTCCCCATATTATTATGTATTACATGAAACTATTAGACAAAGATTATTTAATTGTATTTCATTAAAACCGACCCGTAATTAATGTACATTACCTAAATAAACATAATATATTTCATTTCAGATAAATAAATTTCATGCCAACACGATATTTTTGATGGTCGTAGATAAAGTATTGTCTGCAACTGAACATAATTAGATATTGTGACAGTTGTAGTATGAAACGAACGATGTCACACACGGCACAAAATTGTATTTTGTAACGTTATGAAGGTTTGCCAAATTAGTATTGTATATACACTTAATTAATAACTTAAATAACATTCAAAAACTTAACTAAAGATGACCTAAAATAAAAATAATAACCCAAACTCTAGACACTTGCTGATCTGAAAACATAATTGAGTTAACATCGCTTAATAGAAAAAATCGCAATTTAAGCTCCTCAAATTGAGAATAAATGTATTTAACCTCCTGATGAAGCCCAGGATATTTTTGTTTTCATTATTAAATTCATAGTGTTCATATGAACAAATCGATACATACTAGGAAAAATAAAAATTCGGAAATACGGAAGCTGGATATTTTCTCCATGGAATAATCATATTAATTGGTTAATTGGCTTGGCATACGCAAAATATAAAATTTGTGAAGATGTGATGATTTGTTTTGTTTATGTATTATATAAGGTGACTTTTTGATGATCGTCCAAATTCATAATGGAAGCTTGGTAAGTGATCAGCATCATGAATCGATAACAACGTTTGTGAAATTCGTATAATGAAATTTCGATTTCCTATAGTAATTCACTCCCAATTCTGAGTGAATCACTATGGGGAGACGAAATTTAATTTTATTAATTTTACAAAAATCGTTATTGGTGCATGACGCTGATCACTTACCAAGGCTCAAGTATGAATTTGGACGATGTTCACAAATTTACCTTGTATATACGACGCGACGCCAATCCCCAGGAGGTTAAAGCACAGTTGTTGAATTCTATTACAAATACTTTGAGAATTGAAACTTTTCCTGCATTTTCTTTATGCCCACATAACCAAACATTTTTGTAGACAATTTTAATTTATTTCTCAATATTTTATCATAAATTTCAGATAAACTTCGCACTAATTTTGCGTGCCTGGCGAGCGTTCTAATATAGAATTTCTGACAAATTTCTTGAGTTCAAAATCATTCAATCTTGAGTCCCATGAGCAAAGCCTTAATACCGCTTTGGGGAACTACATGTTGTTATACAAACGGATTAGAATTATTTACGGTCCAATATCTTTTCAACGAAAGCTACCAAAATGTTCGCTCAAGTAAATATTTTCTTATTTCTTATGAAATCGGATTTTCGTAATCTTTTGTGAATATTATCTCGGGGAAGTTATTGAGATGAATATATAACATAATAACTTGAATTTGAGTTCATTTTTGAATAGCTTTTTGTGATATTATGTTTATCTTCTCCCTTAACAACATCAAAAGATGTTTTGACCGATTAACACCGCAGTTCTGCCCTGTTTATCATAACACCGCTAGAGAACCAATCACAAGCGATGAAGAGAAATACGCCCGCTTTTCCCGTTCTCTCTTCTGATATGGTCTCGCATGTACAGTGGAGACCGCATCAAGTAAGACACATTGGACTTTGTACCTATCTCATATTCTTTTCTGTAGGGGCTAATGTCGTACTGCAAGTGTATAGCTTGATGTGGTCTCCACTGTACTACATGTAGACGGAGAGCTAGCGACCAAATCGGTCATGTGGCTTCAGCTGTATTGAAACTCCGTTAGCTACTTCCCTGAAAAACCTTTTCCGATAATCTTCGTGCTGGCAGGCCGCGGGCGGTGGGTACGGGTGTAGTGGGGTGGGAAAAAAAAAGAAAACAAATGTGGGCTTAGCGACTTTAATTTTTTTTTCAAACAGTTGCTCTGTACTCCTTGTGCACCCAATAAAAGTTTAAATCGGTCGGGTGGTGGGAAGGGGTTGCCAGCGTTAATTAAAAGTAGCAAAATAATAATAATTTTCATGTGGACTCAGATATCAGCCGGCGAACGCGTCAGCGCGCTCACGGCTCACGGCTGCTTGGTACTTTTAACTAACGCTGGCAACCCCTTCCCACCACCCGATCGATTTAAAATTTTTTTGGGTGCACAGGAAGTACAGAGCAACTCTTTGAAAAAAAAATTAAAGTCGCTGAGCCCACATTTTTTTTTCTTTTTTTTCCCCACCCCACTACACCCGCACCCACCGCCCGCGGCCTGCCAGCACGAAGATTATCGGAAAAGGTTGTTCAGGGAAGTAGCTAACGGAGTTTCAATACAGCTGAAGCCAGATGACCGATTTGGTCGCTAGCTCTTAGACTAATGGGCTCAGGTAGCAACACCGTATCATGACAAGTATTCTTGACGACCGTTATTTTTCTCATTTTTCGGGAAATTGTTGGTTGATAATAATAATTATAAATAATAATTATAATAATTATAAATAATAATTATAAATAATAATTATAATAATTATAAATAATAATTATAATAATTATAAATAATGAAGACGATATTTTTGATGGTCGCAGATAACGTATTAATCATAAATATAGTAACTTATAGATTTATAAAGCCAAGGAAACACGATGTTACCAAAATCGAGTGTCCAACAAATCTTTTCATACGTAAGAAAATCTATAAAATGCAAGGTTTTTTAAAAAAAATGCACTTCATTAACTTATACAATCATCATTTTCAACTATATACCCGATTTATGCAATTTTTTGCAGATTTAGATGGATAAATATGTACATCAAACTTTGTTTAGCATATCCGTTGTTACCTGTGAAATAGATGTTTCCCTTCGCAAATTTCGGTACAGAACAAGATACCAATTCTATGGAATGCTAGAATGTTCCGTTTTTAACTATTTAATTTCAATATTTTGTAAAATTTTGATATTGCCGCTTTTTGCTCTGAGCCAGGGCGGGAAACTTTACAACATTTGACGTTTAAAATTCCATACAGCCAAAGTCGAGCCCTTTATCAGTCTAGCTACAGAAAAAAAGTATTATATGTCTATGGTATTAAGGCGCTACGAAAAAAAAATTACACTTTAAGAACTTGCATATCTATTTCAGTAAATAATGTATTATTTTGATAAAATTGTATATTATTTTTGGATTATTTTTCTAGGGATCTGTTAAAACAGAAACGGGATTAGTGAAATTCGGCTCGATAGAAATATTTATTGAAATGACTTCTCTTTCGACACCAAATCTCCTGGTTTGACAATTTAGAATGACATATGGACTGCAATTATAATTTATTAGATGGGTTTTAACGGTGTCTAGGACCTGGTTAAACGAAATTTTGATAGCAACTTTAGTTCATTTTATATTAATAAAAAACCGACTTTTTGCTACTTTTCCACGAATCCATCCCTCTCGCACTGAGGGTTTTTTCGCATATGGAGTAACAGGGACGCTAAAACTTTTACATATCGCCTTAATAGACTGCACGAGACTACGCTTGTATTTGATATTTGACAACAGCCGATTAGCAAAATAAAGAATTTATTTACATAATTAAGTTTTTGAAAGCTGTATTTACTTTGTTTACTTACGCAAAACTTTTCAAACTATTTTCTGTATTTTCAGTGAGAAATAAATAAAAAGTAAGTAACTATATTATTACAAAAACTGAAACTCATGGCCCGGGTTTAATGACAGTTATTATGGCATATTATCATAATATAAACTGGCTTTTGCCCGCGACTTCGTTGACCTCCACATAACTGATACCTGCAGCACAATCTAATTACCCCATAAACTAATAGTCAGCAAAATGTTGTCAACGGCTACGTTCAATTTGATTGTAGGACGACACCCACCTAACATGCTATTACTTTTATACGCATTGAATTTGTTATATGCTATCCTTCTGTCAGTGTAAGGGCCGCTCCACATTCTCAGCTTTTCTCTCACCATGAAGTGGACAAAGCTATATGATTAAAGGAGATATACTTTATTGCGTTTCTCCTTACTCGTATAGCTTTGTCCCTTCAGTCGTTTAAAAAACCCTAATGTAAAAAATATCCATTGAGTGTTGCTGATGACTTAAACTACTGTATGGATTTTGATAAAAGAGCTCTCGGACGATTCATGATAATCCAAAATGCCTTGCGCTATACACAGTAAAATTTACTATGTAAAAAGTATCCATTGAATGTTGCTAATAAACTAAACTACTTAATATGTCAAGTGAAGTGTTTCTCCAATATCTTGTACGCTCTAACTAATACAACTTGTACAATTATTAAGTTGATATCTAGGCTGTAATTCCACTCATACAAAATGAGTTCTATTATAATTATTCTATTATTCTATTCTAATATTTCTTTGATTTACGATTATCGACTAGTAGCCAACGATTATTGATATCGTTGCTCGTAGCTTGGATAGATAATAGTTATTTAAGATACACGGGCGGAAAGTAAGGTTTTATACGAATAAGTGCCAAATTGAAAACACGAGCGCAGCGAGTGTTATCATTGGCACGCATTCGGATAAAAACCTTTTACGCTCAAGTATCTTACAACATTTTTCAATGCATTTTGCGAGGAAATACAACAAAAAAATAAGTATAATAAAGAATGGTGTTTATCATCATTCAATTATTGCTAGAGCGCGCATACTTATAAATAATTGTTTTTTTTGGACAGCAAAACCTCCTTGCATTTTTGTATTTTTTTAAATTTTATGACTTGCACCATGCACCACAGAGTGAAAAACTTAAAAACGCGGGAAATAAAGGATTTCAGTACTGTTTTATTTCACGCGTGAAATAAAGAGTCGGTTTCCGCATAATTTTGTTACACAAAAAAGTAAACTTTACGAGCAACTGCATTGAAAAAGCTTTTATTTAGTCTTTTGGCAAATAAGAACTAATTTATGCTTCACTGAAAATATAGAAAATCCATGTTGGATCAGTCTCAACTATATCTCAACTATATCATCTTAGAGTAGGTATACATAAATAAATATTCACCATTGGCCAGGGCTATAGGTCTACCAGAATCTCATGGCAAATGGGGAAATAAAATTTTGTGGTGTGCAATACTGGGGAAATTGGATTAAACGATCTTGATACTGTTTAATTTTTATTTAGGTCTAGTATTAATAAACATGAAGTATATTAGTTAGAGTACGATATTTTCTGTCACCTAAATTTAGATTTGTCACTTATCTGCAATACTCTAATTATAATATTTATTGCCAAGAAACATGTTAGTCATCTTAATAATAAAAACGGTCTCTAAGTATGAATCATCAAATTAATGTGAATATTTATGTTAAATCATAGTTTGTTGATTTGATCACTTTTTTCTTTAGCCTCAATATAACGTATGTCCTCAAAAAACATCAAAATGATAGTTCTGTCACCAAATAAATAGATCCGTTCCTTAATTCTATGAAAAAATGCGTAAAAAATTCGTTGGGCAGGTCGTAAAGTATGAAATCGAAAATCTTACACCAAAAGTCAAAAAATAGATACGACAACGAGCGGAGCGAGAAGGAGCTTGTTAGGTTTCTATATTTTAAATACATTTGGGGAGCCGAGCGAAGCGGAACGTTTTTTGGTGATTAAATTTTGGTAACACTTCTATTACTTTGAAACCTAATAAGGTATTTGATGATTGATATTATTTCAAAGTGATTCTTAATTAATATTAAGGTAAGCGTTTGGATATTATTTGGTGATTAAATTTAGGTGAGAGGTCTACTATTTTAGGAATAAATATTATTTATTAAGTCATCTAAAATCCTTTAATTAGGTAATTGATAAAATCATACCCTATTAGTTATGTGTTTGAAAGAATTAAAAATAAAAAAATCATAAATCACTTTGTTTACTAATTTATTTTATAGTATAAAATAAAAGGATATAGAATTCAATTAAAACCCCTATAAAGAAGTCACAATTAAGTATCTAAGAAAAATAAAACTAAAAGTATCAAAACATCTCACTCCAACTTACAGGTCAACTCTACCACGCGCTTTAAAATAGATGATTGAGTTTGATTAACACCTTCTTCTTCCTTTATTTTACGATAAACATTGAAAACAATATTTCTCGCTTGAGATCGAAGTGGCTTTTTCGACATTATCACAAAAACAACCAATTGTAAGAAGATAATCACAAAATCTCAGCAGCTTTCGTTCTTTGATTTGACAGGTGACACTGTGACATTGCCATATAAAAATCTATTTTTTGTTTATTTTTTAAATGCCATGAGATTCTGGTACACCTATATACAGATCTTCAATGGTGTGGCACTTCTTACTGACATAATGAATTGTTTTATGACAGAATTCACAAAAGTATTCCTGACTTTGACGAGAAATTAAGATTAGTTGATAATTGCAAATGTACTAGATTTCTTATTATGTAATTATTTTTCATTGCTTACTGTAACAGTTTGAAATTTGTTACTTAAATAAATAAAAACATTGTAAGATATATTTATACTGTAAGAGTATAGTATAGTAGACCGTAAAAATGTTTCATTGATCGCACTGGCTGAGGTAAACTATTTATTGGTATCGATTCGGCATAATACGTCTTAAGGCTGCGCCGAGCGTAGAACGATTAGACACCTCGCTTGTTCTCTCGTGGTCGATTTTTATCGTGGTACATTTGATTGAATTTAATAGAAAAAATCATATTTAATTTACCAGACAAAATTTTAAGAATGTGAAACGTCCCAATTGTGTTTTATAACGTTTGTGATTGTCTTAAATTGCGGTTGAGACAAAATTCAACAGTTAAGTTATTGAAATGACCAAAACCCCAATACCTTTTTTTTATTTTAGGGCTACTTTAGATAGATTTGTTTCTTATACCATAATTTATTTTTAATATTCGCTGCGGCGGAAGTGTAGATACATTCGCTGTAATGATAAATATATATTTCATTTATTTATCATTGAAATATTATCCAAAAAATCAATTTAACAGTGACAGTCGTTTTAGATTATTCTGCTCGGCACCCTCTTAACTTATTTTGACAGGACTAACCTTATTTTAAGCGTCCTGTCTTTTTCTTTCTTTATCGAAAAGACAAGGACAGAACGCTTAAATTTAGTTTAGTCCTGTCAAATAAGTTAAAAGTGCTTCACCGAATCGCTACCATTGTGTAATTAAGATCTTATATTAATTCCTTTGATAATGCCATAAAGGCGAAACCGGTCAGGAAGTATTTAATAAATTTGTGGGATAGTACAAGTGCTTTTCTGTTCAATATGTAAAAATGGTCTCTAATTTTTATCTTGATTTTTAATCTCCTAGTTGAGGCAGATTCATATTTACCCCTTCTAATTTGACAAGACGCGATCTCCCTCTAAATCTATCGTGTTTCTATTTATATTAAAAATCGACAAAAGCCCGATCCACATGAGATAAAATGAAAATAAAGAAAGAACTTCAACTCACCAATAAACTGACGTAACCATGGATACTGTTATAAGCCAATACGAAATCCCTGATATCGCCCGAGCAATATGCCGACTTGTCACATTCCTTCACTACAGATATGTTATATCTTGTCCTCCAATCCTCCAGCGCTCGCAGCACATCTTCAATATTCCGACTTTGATTACCACCTCTTTGCTGGAATTTCAACAGAGAGATAAACCTTGGATCTTCAAAGAAATTGTAGGTGCTGTTCGGGTTCATCTCTACTGAGGAGACAAAGTTATTACTCGTCGAGCCATTGTCAGCCAACATTGTGTGAGCATCAAACGATCCTTTATCCAGCACTTTATGATGTCGATTACATATTTCTCATTTAACCGTTGACGGGAATTGGCCTGTTATTTTGATGTTGCGGCTGGATTTTGGGCGCATTTCTCTGTGGACAATGGAGATTTCATTATGATACTGATATTTATTTAGATGTTTAGTCTAGCAGTAGAAAATTCTCAGTGTCCATATAGCTGTTGGCGACGAACTAAAATTTTATGGAAATCTATCTCGGTATATCCCTTCCTAGGATTATGGCCCCACGACACGGAGGTTGTGTGTGATTTTGAGTATACTACACGTACTTAGCTCACTACGATAATCGCAATATAATTGGCTAGTAATTATCATGCCATTCCGATTCCAGCCAATCATAGACTTGAGACGGCCCGAAAAGAATGGACCTAGTCGTAGTCTGTATGTTATTGTATTAAAGTCGAAAATGTAAAAATCATTATACGTGGTAATGTGTCAATCGTTATTTCGTTTTTAGAGTTTTTGGTTTTAAATTTAAATAGTTACGCATAAAAACTGATGTCATGACTCTTGCAGTGATTGCTGGAGTTGCCTATGCACCATTTCACGGTGAAACCTATGAATAATAAGGGTGCAACCTGGCATTTTGTTGTGCTCACCTACGAATAACAATTCTTATTTAAATGCAGCGCAAGACTGATCAACGTAATACACATAAATATAAGCCTTGCCCACCTGAGCACATAAATGGTGGCGTCAATTATTAAGCGAGTTTATGCTTCCATAAAATTTTAGTTCGTAGGCTGTTGGTAGTACAACATTATCTCAACATTATGCTAATTAAATTAGTTTTTAAAATTGTCGCGGTAATAATCAAACAATGTAATGTATTCACAAGCTTTTTTCATTTTTTGACATTTTCAACATTTTTTTTTCATGTGACATTCTCTGACGACTGCTGTTATTCGAAAAATTCGGGTGCACATAATAATTTAATGGGAATTCTGCAATTTCATTAATAGCATCATTTTCATATGTCTGTATTATTTCATAGGATAAATATTATTTTAAAGCCTTTTTAATATAAATGAACAAGTATGAACTATTATCGATATTATTAATAATTATTAATAATATCGATAATAGTTCATACTTTTTCATTCGACTGACGACGACCACAAGTTGGTCTACAGCAGCCCAAACCGCTGGAACTTGATATTTGGCCTTTCTAAGTGTGTGTTTTCACCTGTCTATAGACATTATAGATATTTTATTGTAGACATTATAGAAAGGTGAAAACGCACACTAAAATATAATTTTGAAAAATTCGCGCATCAAGATGTTCAAAAAGGGGGTCAAAATTTTACCAAAAAACAAACGGTTAGCTTTATGTTTATTAACGCTTTTGCCGATTTGTGCATAAAACTAAAAAACTCAACTTTAATTTATGTTCAACTAAAGAACGAGCAAAATTAATTTTCCACATGAAGAAGCATAATCGTGTATCAAAACAGATTTTTAGTCATACTCGGTGGCAGTTCAAGAACAGACTGTGGTACCATTTGTGGTGGTGCCTGTCGATTATAAATTACACAGTGATGTTACATCGTAACGTCAGCAATGTGAGCGATCAGTAAACAACTATACTCCAAGCCATTTCAGACTAAAATGAACTTTACTACAATCACCTCAAAACTCATATTTCTAAATGATGAACTGTAACATACTGCGTGACCAGTGTGTTATGTTGTGAAACCAAAAACAACTGACGCAGTATAAAAGATAAATAACACTGTTTATATTTTACGAGTCCGTTTTGAGGAAAAGTTACAGACTTCATACATCTGTTATTATCTTTTAAGCCGAATTTTATAGTGTTTCTGGTATTCAAACGGGGGCCATAAAAACCTCGCTGTCTGTTGTTCATTCATTCATCAAAATTTAACTTGTGGCTATTTTTAATTCAGAGAGCTTATATAGGTACACATGTGAGTACATACAGTCGTAACTTTTAAGAATATACGAGCAATTAAAATAATAAAAAAAACCATAAGCAGTCATAATTTAGAAAAGAAGTTCATTGCATCCAGACAAGATCAAAAGATCTCAACTTATTATGTATCCCTAAACATAAACTTTCTGGTTTTAGAGGATGTTTCACTTATAGAAGTGCTAAGATTTGGAAATTTGCCTCCACCAATAAGAAATAAACTTATAACAGACAAAACGTTTAAACTTAAATATAAGGAAAAACTACTTAAGCAACAAAAGAAATTTGAAAACTTGAAATGTCCTGGAAAGTACATGTTTTTACGCTGGATATGCTTGTTGTCTGTATTACCTTACTTTGTTAATAGCTAGATGCATAATTACATACACTTGGTCTTTGTATTTATTGTTTTGGTCATTAATTGCTATAATTTTGGTCTAAAAATTGTGTTATTGTTTTTTTTTTGTTTTACTCAACTTATTTATGAGTGCTATCTGCTGCGTGCACAATTATCTCTTATTTTTATGTATAATACAAAAAACTTATATCAAATATAAAAAACCATTCGTGGCATGGGAATAGCTGAAAATCAGCGTTATCTGAAAATTGTTTCAGATGGCATATAGCTGAGTCTATTTCCATTTTCGGGTAATTGTTTTAAAAATAATATAGTTGTAGTACACCCCACCGCGGGTTTACTTGTATTGTATAATTTGTAAATAGCAAGTAAGCTCGACCGATTGATTACCCGAAATAAATATTTTTTCTTTCTTCTTTCTTTCTTTCTTTCTTTCATAGGGACTTCCGAAGTGAAAACTTTTCTGTCGAATAGCATGTCGTCGGCACGTGCCATAAGGATCGTATGGCGCGTGGATTGGTTGTTTCCAAAATCTGAACTAACCCTGCTACCATACTCTTTGCTTCACAGCTTCGCCTCCCTGTCACTGTGATCCACGCGCCATCAGATCCTTGAGACAAAATAGTATATTTCGTGACGAGTATTTTTTTTACGTTTTATTTGTTATTTAAAATCTAAAATTGTAAAGCCTTTTTGCACACCTGCCTCTGTAACTTTCTTGTACTTTCTGTCGGGTTGACTGGGAGAAAATGCTTCTAGCATTAAGTCCACCTGTTGTACATTAAACTGTGTTTTGTGCAATACAGAATTAAGAAAGAAAGAGTATAAAATGGTGGATTTTCTTACCCGAGGAATAAAGCCTTCAGCTCACGTCGAAAGCTTACATTCCGAGGGTAAGAAAACCCATTTTAACTCGTTGCGAACGATACTTTTTCTACTACCTGATTTATGTATTTAAATATTAAATTTTTCCTTTCAAATTTAATGTATTTTATGATTTTGCAAAGCGCGGCGCGGTTTTTACCTTTTTTTTTAGGCTTCGGCTGGCGGCTTTTATTTATGGCTAGTATAATTTTGTGAAAAAAGCTCAGACTCTGAGGAAAAAAGAGTGTCAAACGCGATATAATCGATTATGTCGTGAATCGGAGCGCAGGGAATTTCGGTTGAAAAGACAAACTAAGGACGTCAAAAAGAACCTAATTTGGCATGAAATGAAGACAAACGTCAAAAAGCATCTAATTTTGCAATAAATGAAATTTCAATATGATATTTCAAACTGACCTGATAGTCATTCCGCAACGGGGCCCGGAAAGTTCGATTTTCAAAACTAATTTTGAGTATTAAATGGAACTTTTTCATAAAGGTAGTAGAAAAAAAATTTTTAAGTTCGAACGTGAGCCAAATTGGTCATAGGGTTGCCGAGATATGGGGTCGGTGGTCTGTGAGTTCACAGTTCGGGGCTAACTACTTGTCTACAAGTCTACTTGAATAATCCAGCAATTGTTTTTCCGATAGTAAAAATAAAATTAAAATACGTTTATTCATTACAATTTTTTTAACATTAACAGTATTAACGTCAGGGCCCCGTGGTAGTTACAGGAACTGAAGTACAGGAACCCCGCTCTTTCTCTAGGAGTTACATTAACTTACTTAAATAAACAAGAATATATTTATGTAATATTATTACAACTTAAGGGTCCGTTTCGCCAAACATGCTCTCGCGTTTGGACAATTTAACATATTAAAACAAAATATTTTTAAGAAATAAAATTTGTGTAGGTAGTTAAGGAGTTGAACTACATTATAATTTTTCAGATTTCACACAAGTATCACAAGCATCGGGAAAAAAAATCGGAAAGATCACTAAAATCACGAAAAATTTAATTTGGCGTTACAAACAGAAAAAAAAAATTTTTTTTTGTTCCAAATTTAAATTTTGTTTTTTTTACGTAAAGAGTTCAAAGTGCCTTATTCATATAAAATATTAATATTTTTCCTTTCGTTATTTAAAAAGAAATACACAAACTTCCAAATTCTTTTTGCGTAATTTTTCTGTACAGGAAAAATGTAGAATGATTGAGTATTTCTTTTAAAATAACGAAAGGAAATAAAAAATAATAAAAATCTGTAAAGGCTACTTTCATTTCTTTGCTCTATAAAAAAATATTTTAGTTTGTAGCTAGATCAGTAGACTGATCATACTAGTTTCAAAGCCAAATTACGTTTTCCGTGATTTTACTGATCTTTCCGATTTTTTTTCTCAATGATTGTGATGCTTGTGTCAAATCTGAAAAATTATAATGTAGTTCAACCCATTTACTACCTACACAAATTTTATTTGTTAAAAAGATTTTGTTTTAATATGCTTAAGTGTCCAAACGCGAGAGCATGTTTGGCGAAACGGACCCTTAACTTAATACAACTTAATATAACTTAGCTACAATTAAATGTGTAGAAACTAATACAAAACCAAACTATTACAATTCCAGAGTATGTGAGGTGATGTGAGAGTGTATTTGTGTGGATGTGTGAGAGAATTATGTGAGAGTGTGAGTATGTGAAGGTGTGTCTGTATGAGAGGGTGTATTTGTGTATGTGTGAGTGTAGGAGAAGGGGGTATGTTTGTCTTATGAATACGGGTAATTATGAAGTGCGCCATCCTCCTTAGCCCTACGACGAAGGTCTTGGGATCAATGTGTATTACATACTAATAAAGAGCAGAACATTTTCAAGAAGTACGTTATTATGTAACTTGTTATATTATGTAACTTGATATTAAACATGAAATAGTAAAGTCACAATCGTGAGTCTGTTCACTCGAGTTTTTAGTTGGGTTAACTATGATGGAAGAAACCTAATCAATACGATGTCTTTTTTAAATATCTTAGCCAATCCACTAAAATGTTTATGTCTGAGAGCCTCAAGTTCGCAATTGCCGCATTTGTTTCATTTAGAAACATTGACGTCAAAGTTTAGGAATCATTGTAACTATGTAAAATGTAAAACTTTTTGCGATAACAAAACCAGATAAATATTGTTATCATATCAAATAACAACTTGTTACTTCTACAAGTTGTTACCTGTAGAAGTAAATACTTCTAAAAGCTCAGTAATATAACGATTGGTCTCGTAACTTGTTGTCTTCGTGCTATGAGAGGAGTTCTTATACATTGTTTTAACTTCAGATACCAAAACTGCACTCCTTGCTTATCACGGATATGTTATGTCACTGCTACGATACGGACTTATTCTTTGGGGAAATGCGAGAGAAATAAATAGTGCTTTTATAGTACAGAAAAAAAGTATACGCGCAATTTTCAATTTGGAACCCATGTGTCATGTAAACCATATTTTATAAGAAACAAACTGCTGTCCCTGCCAAGTCTATATATTTATGAAATGGCATGTTTCACGAAATCACATACAAATTTATTCCTAAAGTATAGTGATAGATACAATTTTAATACTAGATACCCAAACAAACCAATAACTCCAAAATACAGAACGGAATTTTGCCAAAGAACCACATATTTTATGCAAATAAAGATTTTTAATAAGTTACCAGACAGTCTCAAAGAAAAGCCCTACAATTTATTTAAGAAACTGTTAACTATTTAATTATTTAACACAGCAATGTTTCTATGACATTAAAGATTTTTTGAATTTAAGTACTGTTGTAAATTTATATAGCAAATTTATAGTTACTTAGAAATTAGTGATGTTATTATAGAAACTTTATGAATAGATATTATAAAATGTATACCTAATCTAAAATTTGTATGCCTGAATAAGGTAAACTGTGCTGAACAAATTTTGAGTACCTCACCATCTTTATGTATACCACAATTTATGCAAATAAATTTTTCTTTCTTTCTTTCTTTCTTTCTTTTATTGTGCTTTTGTTACTCATTTTTTCTGTGTGTAAGATTAGTAAAAAAGAGGTTTGAAGAAGTTTTTAGTATGGAGCCTGGCTCCCTACCGTCCGCTATTTGGATTTTGTTTGGTTTTGTTCGCCAGCCTCGAATGATTCTTATAAAAATAATAAATAACTACAGACAGTTTCTTTGACAGTAACTCGTTAAGTGTCACATTTCTAAAGTATACGCAACCAAAATTGTACTGGTAGCACCAGAAATAAAACATTTTTAGAACGTGGAGCGCATCGTGCTCGCAACTAAATTCGCACCCCTATTAAAAATACTGTGTTTGTCCTTCTTTCACGCAGCTACGGATAATAATAATAAAAGAACTGTTTATTTCAAGAAAAATAATGACAATAGTTTACTTAAATCTAAAGTTACAATCTATAAATCTTAAGATTATATTACTTCAGATGGTTACCTCATCTCTTATAAATATCTTACGCTGATCTTATTAATATTTTATACAATTTATTTTGTAATTTGGGTGCACATCCTCTCCATTTATGTATTTGTCGTGAATATAATACCTTTTTAATATATTCAAAGCCTGCTTATAGTGTGTTACTTCAATTTTGTCAACTATTGATTTTGGTAATTGGTTTAGTACAAAGGGTAGATTGTGCTTCCAAACTCTTTTGCCATATTCATTATTAAAGTTAGGTGTTCGAAAAGTTGTGGTGTTACATAAAATTCTTAAGTTACTAGGTCTTACATGTTTCTTTAGCTGTGTAATTTTTTGTTGATTTTCTGATATAACTGCTAATTTGGCCTTGTCATAGATATTAAGCACTTTGCAATATTGGATGGACGTGATTTTTTATATAGAGGCATAAACTATCTCTACCGGCCGGACATTGGCTACTTTTTATTCCGGGAAAATGCAAACGAAATCAACGCGGGCGATGTCGTGGGCAAAAGCTAGTCATTGATATAACCTTTTGTTTTGTCTAAGGGCTAAATACGCAATTTCAATTTTTCCCTTTGTTTTTATTTTGTTTTATTAATTTGCGCATTTTATCTGTGAATAGTGAGACTGCGATTTTTATCAACTGATATTTAAATAAAGTTTTATTTTTAACTTGTTTAGAATTTAATATAAATAATGTTATTTAAATCGTTCCTTTTTCGTTATTAATAACATTTCATTTTTAACAATAAAAAAGCCAAGTGTTAATATATGAAGAACCAAGTCAAACAAACATGTGTACAAACTTATGATCAGTCCTAATCAGATCAAAAGCGCAAATGTTTCAGTAATGTAGCGCCGGAGGCTGACTCAGCAACCCATATAGTTCCTAACTTTTAATAAGGTAAATGTAGGCACAGTATAAATATTATACTGTGCTATAGGCCCTTAGTTATAGACCCACGACGACGACGACGGCGTAAAATATTTTGAGGCCGCTCCACATTGTCGGCGAGACTCTCGCCTGCACTCGTAGCACAGTGTTTAATCGCGCGCGACGCCACTTAGTTGAAACACAAGTGCGAGGAGAGTGACACGATGTTTTGCGATTAAACAGTACGTCACGCTCCTTGCACTTGTGATTCAACTAGTGGCGTGTCTTGCGCGATTAAACACTATGCTGCGAGACCTGAAAGATACAAAGTTATACGCGTAAGGCGAAATGCAATAGAGTCTCACTACTTTACCAATTTAGCTTTGTCCCTTTCGTGGCGAGAGTCTCGCCGAGAATGTGGAGCGGCCTTAGAAATAGTTCCTCTCGTAAACCGCTATGGGCGCTGTACAATTTCTAGAGAGTATCGAGGCCTAAACTCATGGTAATAAACCTACTGAGGCGAATATTTGCTTAAACTTCATGTTGCTATTTCACTAAAACTTTACAACTCTTGGAAAGCGATCTAAAATTAATCAATCGTATCGCTGCCACCGCTAATGTGCGTTGATCAGTGAGAATGCAGATTACCTGGCTGAGTCCGTTATTTTTTTTTTTATCCAGTTTCCCCCGATTTTAATTTTTCAGGGAACTTGTTTTTTTTTAAGTTATTTATTATTATATTTATTTGCATCATTATACTTTTACATTGTTTATAATTAATCAATGAATTTTCTTTTTTTAATTTTTTTTTTTAATTTATTAACGTATATAGAAATATGTATTTATTTTCTTTCCTGGGGCACGGCTGAGTCAGTTAAAATGCAAAGAATATATTTGAGTTCTAGAAAATCTGCAGACTTCCTAGTTAATCTGCAAATTATTGACCCAAGCCTTCGGGTAAGTGATTAAAATAGGTTCTTTGTTTGAATAAAACATAATAATTTATTGTAATTTTTACTGGTACCGTTAGGTTAAAACAAATATAACGCCGCAATGCTATTTCGGAGATTTTCTGGAGATTCCTGTTTTTTTTTCTGAAGAAACTATACATTAGAGCCGCGATTTTTTTCAAGGAACCAATACTTCATCTTGTAAGGTAGTAAGTGGTATTTATTTTGTTTAGAAATTTAAATTTTTTCTCTCTTAAATAGGCCATAACCCCGAATCCTGTTTTGCACAATCTTGGAACTCCGACCCTTAAAAACCAACTCAGTGCACCCCATGCAGTCTTATGGTAACTAGTACAACCCCTAGAGTGTATAAGAAAAACCGGAGGTGCGCTTTGTTACGCAAGGGCGAAGGGGCTGTTCTTCCCGCAGCGCCGGAGCCGATGCAGTAGTAAATTTGTGTCTAAAAAGTGACTGGACGGCGATTATGGCAAGTATGAAAAAATTGGCTATGGCATATTTCGGGTGATTTTATAAGGAATTTTCTACAGAAATTATTGATTTTTCTGATATCGCAATTTTTGCGCACGCGCCAGAATCGCCTGTACTGATAGGTTTAAATGACACGGGAATAGGCGCGAGCGCGGGGGAGCTGTGAAATATCTTTGCAATTTTTTTTCCTCGAGAAAATTTTATTAAATCACGTATTTTTGTGGGTGTAGCATTATTCCTCAACTTCACCATATATTTATTTCAGAGTGATTGATGCAGTATTGTGGATATAACAGAGGATCATGCGAAGGAATGTGAGGTTTTATAGATTCTTAAGGGCTTTGACTCAAAACCTCTGACTGTACATTGAAAATGATAGCTCATCCAACTTTTATTAACGGGACACCTGACGCTAGAACATCAACAACACCAGGTTTTCAAGGGTTCATTGGAAGAAACTAGGTCTTTCCTCATATTGAAGAAAATATATTTGATTTATCGATCTTTTATCTAGAGATTCTACATATAAACAATGTATTAAGATTTATACTTTTGTCAAAAAAGTATAATAAGTATATATAAGTATAAAAAAGTATATATAAGTTTTTGTTGTTTCGCTGCGTGATCAGTAGTATTACGCGTCCAAAAAAAGAGGCCAAATAGCCAACATATAATCGCCTCTATGAAAAACAAGTAAGGCTTTGCCATTAGACTTATTGTGCTGGACGAGTAATAAAAAAAGTTGCTAGGGTATGCCATCCGCTTAAAGTGTTATAACATGCGAAAGTGCTGCCACTTAAGAAAAAAAAACATATTTTACAATAATTATTATTGAAAATCTGCTCAAGTAAATGTCTAGAAATTAACAATTTTCACATATTATAGTTTTTATAGACAACGTCTTCGATAAGCTACAATTTTCACTTTAGCTAAAAACGGCCGCTTTTGGCATAACTTAAAATTCTAGCCAAAATAAGACGTGGTTTCTGAAAACTTTGCTATATAAAAATAGTTTATTGCTATTTCTAGGATTTAAGCAGATTTTCAATAATTATTCTAGCAAGTAAAATATGTTTTCTTTTTCTTCTAAAAAACACTTTTGCATGTTGTAGCCTTAAATACACGTGTATCAGAGGCTCCGCTTTTACCTATTGTGGTTTGCAAACTATTTTCACCTCGCCCTACAACATTCATTTTGAAACAGCGATGAAACTGTCCAGTGTCCATGTCCAGAGTGTCCTGTAGATAAAATTAAATAATAGAGTGCAAACTGTGCCAATTTTCGGAAAAACCTAAATGTGCGGGTAGTTTGGCAGTGTGTTGGATTCTGATTTGTTGTGTCGAACGTCACAAATCTAAACTGTTGTTGGGTGTATTCCGTATTACCACAAAATACGGGTACGGCACCCTAAAAATATGATGGTAAATAGCAACAAAATAGATGCCATAGCAACATTAAGGCGACAAAAACAACCGTCGCGCGACCGCCATAGACACCAAACCTTCGGGGATTTTTTTAGTGTACAGTTAGTATTTTTTTGGTGTACAGTTAGTATTTTTTTGTGTGCAGTTAGTATTTTTGATAGAACGCTGTAGTAGCATTCCTAGTATTTTCTGTTGTGCGTTTGAATACAACCCAAAAACAAGCCGCTAAAATGGTAGCAAAAGATTTCAAAAGATTTCCACTTTTAAATGGGTGACGCTTACACGTTTGGAATCAGTGCTCATCTGAACACAGTGATAGTTGGACGCCTTGAGTGCACTTAAAGTTAATCATTTTAACAACTTTATTAGTCTGATCAGTTTCAGATTGCGCACTCATAAGAGTGCGCGCGTCGGCAATTCAAAAACAATGCAATAGATTTTAGGTGCCAGGGCTCATCTAAACTACTTTTGAAATCTTTGCCTGGCAAACAATTCGCGGCTCCTGCTGAATACCAAACCCTAATATCTTAACCGCTATAATTTTCCTGCAATCACCTATTATCTCTTACCTATCACCTACATATTACCAGGATTTTTTTTATATTTTTCGGTTGTCTTACCTCAGCCGTTCACAATTTTTAAGCGAACGTACATCAGACAGACACTTAATTAAAGATATACCTATACTTAATTAGACATACGTTGTATTGTATATGTATAGAGAAGCAGTGGTGTATTTTAAGATTTAGCACCCTGGGCCGTAAGGTTTGCCGCCTCATAAAATAACGATAAAAAAGAAAATATATTTCAATTATAAAATAAAATACAACAGTGTTGATTTGGGCTAAGAATGTAATTAATGAAAAAACTATAAAGGACATACAAAGCAAAAAACACAATTTATTCAATATTTACATTTAAATTAGTTACAAAATTCTTCAATGACACTGTCATAATTAACGAATTTTGTCAAGTATTAAGGTATTAAGAATAGCTAATTCTTATTGCTTGCGCCGCCCCTCGCAGCGTGCCGCCCGGGGCCATGGCCCTTTTGGCCCTAGGGTAAATACGGCACAGTAGAGAAGAAGAGATAGGCAGGATACTTATGATTATATCACCGCGATATCTGATGGACTTGTTCCTGCTTACCAACTTATGCGTTTCTTACGGAATATGTGTGGTATAACTTTAAATGAGAGAGTGAAAATATCGACATGCAGGGTCTGTGCGACCTGAAAGAATATGTGTAGTGACTAGAATAGAAAAACGAATACTTCGGTGGTTTGGACATGTAGAAAGGATGACTGAAAGTAGAGTGACGAAAGAAATTGGAAGATAAGAATCGACTGGGTCGCCCCTTGAAGGACGTATGCCGACCAAATTGGCGACATACTGAAGAAGGGTTAGAAGATAGAAGAACTTGTATAACTAGATTGATGAATGTGGAAGAGACAAAATAGATGTGTCAGGATCGTAGCAGATGGAAATCTGTAGTCTGTAGTAGTGAGTATAATGTATGTATGCATGTGTTATGCATGTATAATGTTACAAATTACGATACGCATGGGAGTTTCCAGCACGTAAGGTGACACTCGGAACATTTACCCTCCTTTCGAAGATTTGTTGGTGTTGTTGTAATATTTTTCTCAAAGTCCATAATTAAGTTGTGCCCTGTGAAGGAATTTACAATAAAGATTAGTGTCTCTCTGAATTATGCTTGGGAATACTTAAGTTATCCATACCCTTAGGATACTTGGCAAAAACATTTTTAATGCTCAAGAAATTCTTGGAAATGTATTAAATTAAAATATGGGCTTGTGTTTCTTTTTCCAAGAAAATGTGGTTATTGAACGAGCGAACAGTCTGGCGTTTGTATGTATGAATGTATGTTCTATGAGACAAAAATAATTTTCAAGTTCGAACATGAGCCAAATCGGTCAAAGGGTTGCCGAGATATGGAGGTCCGCGAGTTCACAGTTCTGGACGAACTATTAGGTAAATAAAGTTGTATTGTTGTTGGAAAAGTTCTAAACACAACTACTAGTAGTTTGCTAGGAACTGTGAACTCGCGATTCGATCTTGACCGATTGGCTCATGTTCGAAGTTAAGAATTCTTTTTGTCTCATTTACTCGCCTACCAAATTTCATGACGTTCCGATCAACGGTACTCGAGTTATTATATCGATATCGAGTTATCCACCACACAAACTGTAAAACAGCATTCGCAGGCAGGCAATTTCAAATATTATCATCTCGTTTGTACAAAAAGATAAATAATAGTAGTTTATGCTACAAGGGCGCAAAGGAATAAATTACGAGGACGATTTAAAACACGAGCGTAGCGAGTGTTTTAAGAAGATGGCATACCCTAGCAACTTTTTTTATTACCCGTCCAGCACAATAAGTCCTACGGCAAAGACTTTATTTGCTTGTCATAGAGGCGATTATATGTTGGCTGTTTGGCCTCTTTTTCTTGAACGCGTAATACTAGTGATCACGCAGCGAATCAACAAATTGGTGTGTTTTTAGCTAATACTGAAAAATTTTGTAGGGAAAAAAATATTGAATTTAGGTGATATACCTTCATATTTATATTACCTATTTTATGAAAAAAAAATCAAGTTGATCTCTTAACCGCGTTCTTGAAGCGAACATTTGATAACCAAAAAAAGAGAGGGTGCAAAACATTTTTTTTTGACAAAAGTATAAATCTTAGTACATTGTTTATACGTAACATCCCTAGAGAATAGATTAATAAACCAAATATATTTTTTTCAATACAAGGAGAGTCCGAATTTCTTCAAACGAATCCTAGATAGACTGGAGTTGGTCATGCTCTAGGCTCAGGTACAGGCGCTTTTACGCCCGTGTGTCATACTACATTTTTCAATGCATAGTGTGAGGAAATAAAACAAATATAATCTTGTGAACTTTAAACTATGATTGGCTCAAAAGGACTGTATCCAGAGCCGTTAAACAGTGAAAAAAAAAGTATAACATTTAATTTATGGTACACAGGAAAGGCTGCAGGTTAGCCAACCATTGTAAATAAATTAAAAAAATAATAATAATAAAGCCCTAGGGCAAAATAATCGACTTTCTGTTCGGTTTTGATGCATAAAAAGTAGGCCTTTACGAGCAATTGCATTGAAAAATAATAAATGTTTATCCTCTCACACTTCAAGAGTGCAAAACTAAAGTTAATTCATGGTTAAAAACCTTAGATTATGAAACGACTGAATCGCTTTTACTTACTCAATCTTGAGTTTTGTTACATTAACCAATCCTTATACAATATTCACATTTACACGCCCTTCCTCTAAGTCTGTTAATCTTTTTTATGTTTTTTAATGTTTTACTTGAGAATGCTCCTATATATGGTCACTTGATGCGCACTACGGACCAGAGGGCCCATTATGTATCTCAAGTTGCCATCTGGACTAGGTGTCTATCATCAAAAACATACATATACTATCGAATTCCGATTGTTTTAGGATATATTCGCACTTGAAGTGACGACACAGTTTGTAAGTAGTTCAGTACCCATTAATGGCAATTTTGAAATTTCAGTTTTTAGCTATGTTTTTGATGATAGGCACCTAGTCCAGTTGGTAACTAAAGATACAGAATAGAGGGGCAGGGCCTATTATGTATCTTTAGTTGCCATCTGGACTTGGTGTCTATCATCAAAAACAAAGATATACTATCGAATTCCGATTGTCTAAGGATATGTTCGCACTTGAATTGACGACACAGTTCGTAAATAGTTCAATACCGACTAAAGGCAATTTTGAAAGTTTTAGCTATGTTTTTGATGACAGGCACCGAGTCCAGTTGGCAACTAAAGATACAGAATACAGGGGGACTAAATAAAAAACACTAACTTGACCACCAGACAGACAGGACAGTCACGAATACATATGTATATATATATACAGTCTGTCTACAGACAGAATTTTTTGATATTTTTTTATTTTTTATTATTTTCGTTCAAAAGTAGATTACGCTAATTTAATTAGTCATAAGGTAAATATATTTTTCAATGCAAGTGCTCGTAAAGGCCCACTTTTTATGTATCAAAACCGAACAGAAAGTCGATTATTTTGCCTTAGGGCTTTAGTATTATTATTTTTTTATTTATTTACGAGAAGTTGGCTAACCTGCAACCTTTCCTGTGTACCATAAATGTTATACTTTTTTTTCCACTGTTTAACGGCTCTGGATAATTTTTTTTGAGCCAATCATTAACTTGCAAAATTGGAACAATGTAACTTTCAACTTTAATAATTAAATTGTTTTCTTTGATTATATTTGTTTGATTTCCTCACACTATGCATTGAAAAACGTAGTACGCTACGCTCGTGTTTTAAATCGTCCTCGTAATTTATTCCTTTTCGCCCTTGTAGCATAAACTACTATTTTATATTTCATGTCATTCTGTATTCAAATCTTTCACTCATTTGACTGACAAAGTGGGCCGAAATACCTTATGAAACCCTTTAGCTCATAGTCAATAACGTCCAAAAACCATGCAGTTCAAAAGCGAACTCAAACACAATCACTCATCTGGCATATCAATATGTAAGTCAAGGGATTATGTTCAGAACCGTGAAATTATAATTACATACCAAGCTATGATAGATAGCCCAAAAATATCATCAAAATATCTCTTCCCAGCGTCATTCGAAAATGACTCTATTGATAAAGTTATTTCTCTTAAACGGTATGCTGAATAAATAATTATGAAAAAAATATAAGTATATTCTTAGTTAAAGTATATATAAAGATCAATATTATTTAGAGTGCATTACAAACTAGAAAATATTAATCAGAAACAAATCCAAAGACAAGAAT
This sequence comes from Ypsolopha sequella, assembly GCA_934047225.1. NCBI lineage: Eukaryota > Metazoa > Arthropoda > Insecta > Lepidoptera > Ypsolophidae > Ypsolopha > Ypsolopha sequella. The sequence continues at coordinate 11,261,676 of OW204002.1, read as the reverse complement.
TTGAAAAAATTTCCCGGGCCAGGATTCGAACCTGCGACCTCTTGTTATGAAGACAAGCGCGCTACCAATTGCGCCACTGAGGTTGCTACCTAGACCGGCTAATTCTTCCATCATACTTGTCCACTGTTATTTTTGCATCTGCTTGATATACTAGCTTGTACTGCACATACAGAACACTCATTTAGAGTATTCATAGCGATGGATTTCGCAAAATAAACATAATCTATAAAGAACAGAAGTTATTCTCGCGTATAAGAAACAGCAAGAAAATATTGTTTAAAGTCAAACTGTTTTTAGACTAAAACTAAGTAAAATTGGTTATTTGTTTATAAACTATGGTATTTATATGGTTCCTGCACTAAAATAGAAGGAAAATATTGCTTGGAAAATTCTTTTTTTTTTTTACGTACATCGCGTCCACGTGAAAAGTATTATTTTCTCCTATTTTGCGCTATCCGGAGACCCAGCGACGTCGCGTCGTAATGCAGTGCGTGCTGATATGAACGTTATTTCAATTTAGTTTCTGTCGATATTTGTACCAACACAGGTCAACTTACGATCGTTGGCTACTACCTGCCTCTTAACAGCAAAAACCGCATCAGAATCCCTTTGATTATATAATCAAAGCAGAATCCGTTTAATTATCTCGTGTTAATATACATTTTTATATTTTACAAGAACAGATATATTTATCTATACAATCTTGCTGTGAGTTTTTGCCGCTTACATAGACTCACGCTTGTCTCCCAGAGGAGTATACGAGAGATTTCCATCTGCTACGATCCTGACACACCGCTTTCGCCTCTTCCACGTCCATCAATCTAGTCATACAAGCTCTTCTATTCTGGATACTTTAAAGTTTGCCCTTACTCAGTATGTTTGCCACTTTTGCCATATTTTTGTCACTTAAAAATGTATCTATATTTCTGTGCTTTTTTTTTAAATAAATGCTTTTCAATCGCGAATATGCTATTTTGAGAGTAGTTATTTAACTTGTCTGTTAACTTCCTGTTTAAACAGTGCCCTCGTCACTGTACTGGCTATATTCTCTGGTACAGGTATCACTCGCCAATATCTGACACGCGCATCAACTTGCGCCTGAAATAACAGCTCCCGCTGAAAACTTTATTGATGGATGACCTAGGACTCCACCGACTACTCGGTATCATTAATTCTCGAACTCATACTGTAATGCCGTTATCCTTCGATCAATCACCGATTACGTCACTTCGGAACGGTTACCTAACTTCTAAGTTATTATTTTAACACGGCGTTTTTTAGCGCTGAATACTTGTTTCTGACTTGACAAGATCATTTAGATATAAATCTTAAGTAAGACAAATATTTTGAAGAGAATTCTAAGGCTAGTACTCAAACCTGCGACCTCTTGCTTGCTTGCGTTTCTTGCTAGGTTCAAATCCTACTGGCACAAGCAATTTTTTCAAAATATTTGTATTATATTGTCTGTGGTCTTATTACTTGAAATTTATTTCTTTTCTTGTTTATTTCGCTATAAAACATAATTATAATTAATTTCTCGTACAACTCGACTCTTGGAGACCCCCTCGAAGTTATTCGGAGAAGAGTAAGAGGACAGCTCACAGGCAAAAAACCAAAAGGCCCACAATGCCTGGGAACGACGGATGGCGGTATATCCATCCCTAATAGCCGGGCCTTATATGGAACAGACTGGTGACAGGCAGCGGCGTCACTGGTGCGAGGGTTCCGGCACCGCGCTCACCAACCCGCCAGCCCAGCGTGTGTGAGTATGGGCAATTCTTCCAGGATGACCGCCAGGAGTGGCAAAGTCCTGGGAAGGCTTATGTCCAGCAGTGGACGAACTAGGCTGATGGATGGATGGATGGCAGCTCGACTAGCCCCTCAATAATTTATCTTTGGTTGCCAACTGAACTGGGTGCCTAACATCAAAAACATAGATAAAAGCTGAACTACTTTTTTTAAAGTAGAGCCACGGAGTGATGGCACTTATGACAGCTGCATTTAGTGATGAGGTACATTTCAAATTTCGGGTAAAAATAAAAATCCAGTGTGAAGTTACTCAACATTAGACACGTCATTCAACATTCAACATAATGATACAAAAGGAAAATGTGCCAAAACCAGTGGCGTAGCTATCGGAGGGCTATGCGGTGTAGTGCCCCGGGGCCCCCAAGAGATGTTTAAATATCTAAATCAAAAAAAAGTATTTTACTATCATTTATTTTCGTTTAGTTTAACTTCGTCATTGTTTTGTTTTTAATTAATTATTGCGTAACTTGGCGTCCTCAAACACGACCTATAAAAATGAGAAACTTAAAAAAAAATCTTTTATTCTATACGAATTATATTGCACAATAAAGCATCATTCAAATCGAAAAATAATAACCGAAACAAGTAGTACATCACTATCAACAATGAAGTATTACATTTTTTAATTCACACTTGCTCATAAATAATTACGATACTTTGTAGGCATTTAAACGTCATAGGCGCCATCACTCAGTGGCTCTACTGTAGTGGGTATCTTCAAGTACGAACATATCCTTAGACAACTTATCCTTAGATGATAGGCACCTAGTTCAGTTGGCAACTAAAAATATATATTAGGCCCGCAGGCTGCCCTAGGACGTATGCTGACCAAATTCGCGACATACTGAAGAAGGGGCATGTCAAAAGTACCCTGAATAGATGAGCTTGTTATAACTAGATTGATGGATGTGGATGAGGCGAAAGCGGTGTGTCTGGATCGTAACAGATGGAAATCTGTAGTTTCTGCCTACTCCTCTGGGAGACAGGCGTGAGTATATCTATGAATGTATGTAATCTCATTTCTGACTTAACAAATTCAAAACCACATTCAAGTTCGTCTAGTAGTTCTTCTTATAAGTGAACAACATAGTTTGAGAATTAGGATGATGACTATTAGCCAAATCAGCAACCTTTTATGAAACGTCAAAAACGATTTTTGTATTAAAAATACTTAGAAGTGACGTCATAACTTTGCACTTTGGCAGAAGGCAAATCAGTAACTTCTAAATTGTTTCATTGTATAAAAAGTTTAAATTGAACTTTGTGCAAAATCGGTGAAATAAGTAAGCATTATTTTTGAATATCAATTTTGCGAATACATGTTTTTAAATTTATTGACAACCCAGGTATTTGTAAAACTAAGTGTCAATAAATGGGCTACTCTCAATGGAATAGATAGGTAGTGACGAGTCACGATCTGGACTACAACATTTTGTTGTTAACTATTGTTGTAGCGATTATGAGAATAAAGAGGGTTATTTTAATTTTGTATGATTTTTGCTTCGCCCAACCGAAGTTGATTTCCGTAGCATGAATACCCAAATTTACTGTGTTGTTCGAAAAATCGCGAACAAATAGAAAAAAAATGATTGGAAATATATAATTTCACCCGCGTTAATTCTATCTTTGCCCCGTTTTCGGCTAGGTGAGTATTATATCAACACCCCTTATAGCCGATATGTTGCCCAGGATCATTGCAATGATAATAAAAAACCCGCATCCAAATCCTCTGAGTGTTCCTCGAGTTAAAACGGGACAGACAGACACAAAAATTCTAAAAATTGTAGTTTTGGCCTCAGTACCAATAATGCATTTCATTCAAAATTTTGCGAAAATATTCAATTTACAGACACGTTTCCTTTACTTCTTTATTATTAGCATGGATGTCGTCAGCACATCGTAGAATTGGGCATATCATGATCTGCCTGGGCATATCGTATTTATATTAAGAGCAGCGGGTCTACCACGTAATTCTTATTTTCATCAACATCAACTTGAGATTGAAATTTGACGTGCGTGCGACGACGCCCGCCTAACATGCCATCTCTTTTGCACGCGTTGAATTTCGCATGCATTTGCTTGAAGTTGATACAAATGAGAATTACGCGGTAGAGCCCCAGTTACGCAACCGGATTGTGAAAAACCCGCCTTTTTCTAATTAATCTAAACAGAACACTTAAATTCAAAATTCACTCAATAGTTATTCAACAAAACTTTATTATCCATGTATTGTGTATGTTCCCATCGCAAAGTTTCCATTGGATTCTGTAAAATTGAATTTCAAAATATTTTAATTTAAACATTTTTTTGCGGGTTTTTCAAAATCCGGCTGCGAAACCGCTCTTAAAAATAGGGGGGTTGCTTCGCTCCGCTCCGCTCCCCTTTGCTCGGCTCCCCAAATTTATTAACTTGTACCTTGCTCCGCTCGCCGCGCCGTCGCACCTTTTTTGACACTTGGTAAAAGATTTTCGATTTCATTATTTACGATTATCAATTATTAATTCTACGATCTACCCAAGACATAATAATATTGCCTCGACATGTATTTCGTAAGTGCGGCGACAGTGTACCAAGTGTGAACTTGGTAGTAAACAGTCATATTTAAATCTTCTTTTCATTTAAAAATATTGTGCCCCAACAACAAGATAGAAGCTAAATAATAAACATGATGAATAAATACACTTGCACTTGTTTCACAGTTTATAAGCTTAAGCTGCCATACTTCAAGCACAAATAATACATTATAATTTTATGAAAAGAAAAATTTGGTGGGAGGACTTTAGCCTGGACCTTCTGACTTAGATTCCCCGTCCTACCGACTGAGCTACCGCCGTAAACAGATTGACGATATTTGTAATAGGTTAATGTTTTGTTAAGCTGACATTGACCTTCCCCAGAGACAAGGTCAACTAAAGCAACGTCAATTGTCGTCAAATACGTTCGGGCGTTTATATTTTGTTAGTGACGGATTTCGAATTCGAAATTCGAATATTTACCGGATACCACGAGCGTCGCTCGTCGAGCGACCTGCTTAGGTACTTAATTTGGAATTTTAAGGTGTCAATAGTAATATTAAATAATTATTTAAATATATTTTTTTAAAACGGACTAAAACTTGTAAAAAAATTCTCCTAATACTATTTATTGTAAGATTTAAAAGGAAAAACGTGGGGCGTATGCAATCGATAATTGATTCATGAAAAGTTCACCTAAGTCACTAACAATTTATTGCACGGCAAGTGATATGAACATACGCGAGTATACAGTCTCCCTGTAAAGTCTCCAGAAACAAAGTGCAAATTATTGTATTGTCATCCAAATTACATCCACCTGCAAAGTTTCAAAACGATACGACCATTAGATGTAGGTTAAAATCGACTTCCTAGATTTGTTTTCATACTTGATTTGTCAGTTAGTTAACAAATGAGGCTAATAAAGGCGTGTTGATTATATAATAATAATAAATAAAAACAAACTCAAAGGCAATTCAACTCCATCAAAATGAATGACAAGGATGCAGTATTTAATGTGGAATGGGCTTGGATGAATGAACCAGGGAATGGGGCATGTTCGCTCCGACGGAGTCAAGATCGGCTCCAGTCGATTAAAATCTTTCTTTGAGACTGAAACTTACCAGTATGTCTGGACTTGTCCTAAGCAATATGTGTAAAAAAAGAGAATAACTTCTCATTTAATATAATTAATCTTTTTTTCTGATTTAATATAATTAAATGAGAAAAAAAGGAACAATGAAAAAGAAAAAAAATATGCAACACAACATATTATTACAAACCGGATATTCGTTATTTATTAATACTTCGGTTACTAATTTGACATAGCCCTTCATCACTAGAGTGAATGTAAGTATGTAAATGAGAGAATTGCCACGAATGGTTGCGGTGGTGGTGCGACGCGACGGTATGGCGCCCCACGCGGATGTTACAGCTCTCAAACGCTTCTATTGTTTCAATATTTGCTATTTAAATAGTCATTTTTTGTTTTATTAGATATACAAAAATATTCACGACTTATATCCGCAAAAGGTGTCTGTGTTTCCGAGTAAGGAGTCAGTAAACGCCCTCTTTGTACTAACATTTTTTATGTCCCAACGTAATAGGGGGCTGAACCCTTTATCCTATATATTTATACAAATTAAAATATCTTTCAGGCACAAATTTTACACGCTTTTTAAGGCATGCGAGTATACCATAGCGTTTCACTTCCACTTTCAGCAGGTTATACAACGTGTAACAGAAAGGTGTTACCATATTTGAAGAGCTTATTCAGTCCGTGGTATAGAACAACTTTTACTATCCCGTTCGGCCGAAATGTACGGAAGGGCAGATTTTTTTTTTTATATTTCATGGTTGGCTCCATAGTAAAACTTGTTCTATACACTTGACTAAATAAGCACTTCAAATGTGGTTACAACTTTCTGTTACTCATTATATATGGTGACTTTTGTTTGTATAGCCCAATGCATACTAGAGACTCTGTGGGACCGAGGTTCAATGAATCTTTTTGTGAAAGACGCAAAATAAAATTTAGGCTTCCTATAAGAATTCTTCATATTATATACTAGTTGTTCGTATATTAGTAATAATTTTTTTTTTATAATTTTTTATTTGGTAATTTTTCAACCACTTACCGAGTCTACAGTATGAATTTGGTTATATAAATAAAAGATGGATGGAGAAAATTTGTTGGACATAGAAAATTACCAATGAGGGCGTGAGAAACATCATTAATGTATTTGAAAACAGAAGAGGGAAGATGTTCGGACACCTTGGGCATGATCCTCTAATAAAAATCATCGTCGAAGAGAAAATAGAGAGGAAAAGGAGAAGAGGCAGACCTAGTATTAAGTAAGCAGAATCTTTCTACTAAAGCCCAAAGTTTCGGAAAAATATGCTACTAATCGTCAAATCCTGGAGAACGTTTGGTATCTGTATATCGTTCATTTATAGTTCGTTCACTATAACATCCGGACAAAATAAATATTAACAACAATAACTTCAATTTTAAAACCACAAGTTTTCAACCATCTTTAAAATGAAGCAGTTTTAAATTAAATTCGATTTTATTAATTTATATTTTGAACACTTGAAGAACTTTTAAGTTTATAATTGAGGTAAATTTGAACTGTAGGCAAGCAAAATGTTTTAAACGAACAGTGTCAAATACAAATAAAACTAAAAATAAAATTAAAAAGACGTTTATTTGTCCAGTGAAGTTGTTTTTTTATTTTCAGTAAATGCTTGCAAGTTTCTTTTCTTTCGAAAAGACATTTGAGAAAGATTTTCACAAAGCACTCACTTATAACTTGCCTATTAACAATATTTTGCTTTCATTCTGCAACGTGAATGCATTTTCGGTAACACAATATATTCACACTAGGCGAAATTGGAGACCAAATTCTAAGAGAGAATGGCTGCAAAATGCCCAATTATTTAACCTAGTTGCGACTGGATGCGGTCGTGAACTATTTAGGGACCGAGTACGAGTCCGACACTGTGTGACCACTTTGCAAGAAAAGTTTTCGTCGTGCAGTAAAAGAACAATTTTCTATTATTCTTTTTTTTTTGCTGTGAATATTTTTCGTAGTGTTTTTCTGCGGTGACAGGGATCTTTTGCGTTTTGCTGGCGGCTGGTTTTCATAATATCCTCCCCTATTTTTAGGGTTCCGTAGTACCTAAAAGATACGGTTCCGTAGTACCTAAAAGATACGGTTCCGTAGTACCTAAAAGGTACGGTTCCGTAGTACCTAACAGGTACAAAAGGAACCTTATGGTGAGACTCCGTTGTCCGTCCGTGCGTATGTCACAGCCTCATAACTTTAGCACCGTTAAAGATAATTTGGCAAAAAAATAGCATTGTGCCCACATATTAGGGTGTAAAAAAAAATATGAAAAATTTGAAATTGTTCAAAATATTTCCAAAACAAAAGTGAGAAAAATAAAAAAATCATAGCCTAAAAATACAATATGGGTATTAAATTGTAGGTATTAAAAAGTTGATTCTAAAAATATAAATACTTTTAATATATTTACTGACACTGGTTTCGATAAATCTTTAAAAAACCCCAAAAATATGTATGCCCCCCCCCCCCTTATCTTCGAAACTGGTAAACCGAAAAATATGAAAAAAATGTCAATTATAGATCATAACTGTCCAATTACAGGAAAACTATAGCGATTAAAAAAATTCAGCACTAATGAGAAATACAAAAAAAGAAGTAAAATAAATAAAAAAAATATGTTGTAAAAATACAATATGGGTTAAAATTACAGATATTAAAAAGCTGATTGTAAAAATATATACTTTTACTATACTTACTGGCACTGGTTTTGAGAGATCTTTAAAAAACCACAAAAATATGTATGTCCCTTATCTCCAAAACTGGTGGACCAAAAAATATGAAAAAAATCATGTTAATATGTGTTTACGTAAAGATTACAGGAAAAATAATGCGGTCGAGAAATTCATTGAAAAAAATTACAAAATTAAATTTATCATCCACAATACGGAATCCTAGGTACGCGAGTCTGACTTGCACTTGGCCGGTTTGTGTAGTCGGATCCTTTTTATATTCTGTGTGGTGTTGGTTGTTGGTGTAGTAGGACCCTTTTTATATTCTGTGTGGTGTTGGTTGTTGGTGTAGTCGGATCCTTTTTATATTCTGTGAGGTGTTGGTTGTTGGTGTAGACGGATCCTTTTTATATTCTGTGAGGTGTTGGTTGTTGGTGTAGTCGGATCCTTTTTATATTCTATGCGGTGTTAGTTGTTGGTGTAGTCGGATCCTTTTTATATTCTGTGCGGTGTTGGTTGTTGGTGTAGACGGATCCTTTTTATATTCTGTGATGTGTTGGTTGTTGGTGTAGTCGGATCCTTTTTATATTCTATGCGGTGTTGGTTGTTGGTGTAGTCGGATCCTTTTTATATTCTGTGAGGTGTTGGTTGTTGGTGTAGTCGGATCCTTTTTATATTCTGTGAGGTGTTGGTTGTTGATGTAGTCGGACCCTTTTTATATTCTGTGCGGTGTTGGTTGTTGGTGTAGTCGGATCCTTTTTATATTCTGTGTGGTGTTGGTTGTTGGTGTAGTAGGACCCTTTTTATATTCTGTGTGGTGTTGGTTGTTGGTGTAGTCGGACCCTTTTTATATTATGTGAGGTGTTGGTTGTTGGTGTAGTCGGACCACTTTTTATATTCTGTGCGGTGTTGGTTGTTGGTGTAGTCAGATTCTTTTTATATTCTGTGCGGTATTGGTTGTTGGTGTAGTCGGATCCTTTTTATATTCTATGCGGTGTTGGTTGTTGGTGTAGTCGGATCTTTTTTTTATTTTGTGCGGTGTTGGTTGTTGGTGTAGTCGGATCTTTTTTTTATTCTGTGCGGTGTTGGTTGTTGGTGTAGTCGGATCTTTTTTATATTCTGTGCGGTGTTGGTTGTTGGTGTAGTCGGATCCTTTTCAGACTTTTTGACGTCAGAAAAATATATACTTATTATTTTTACTTAACAATAACTTCACTTCATCATTATCATTAACTTTGACATAAGGTTCTGACGTCTTTCCTACATAAAGGAAAGGAGGCAGTGAAGCATTTCTAACCAAAACCTTCAAAATGATTGATCCTACCGGGCGGCCGACAAACCGCATTTACTCATAGGTACGTCAATCAATTAATTGGTTTTGTCCAAACTGAATTGAAAAGCTATCCAAACATTACAATAAACAGTTCTATTTTCGGATATGGAACAATGACGATCTGTCTCATGTCATGAGCATTCTTAACTTACAAACAATGGGTTTTATAGTGCAAAGTTTGTCGGAAATGTTGACTTCTCCATTCTTTTGTTGTCTTAAACGTGGACGTAAAAAGGCGGACGGAGTCGCCACCAAGCAACTACTGAAGCAAAGCAATGGCGGCGGTTTGTAAGTGTGTGAGTGAACTTAGGTACTATTGATTACTATTGATTGTTCTTAAGGTCTGTTTGTGTTTGTTATTTTTTATATTTACTATTTGTGTTGTGACTGTTTGTTACCTGAATAAAAAGAAATAAAAATAAATAAAATTACTATAATGTAGATGTGTGCGTTCTGGGCTCGCGAGTACAAGCGTGTAGGCTTACTATGGGTGCTTCAGTTGTTGGTTAGGGAAACTCCAACTTAAATTGGTCCGTTACTTTTTAATTAAAATTTATAAAATGCCTAGCTGATTTATCTATTTATTTATTTTATTTTATTTTTGATCGGCCTGCTGTTTTGCCTTTTGCTCTGTTCGGCCTAAATAAGCTTGGCATTTTATAAATTTCCTAGGAATTGTGCTAAATTCCTGTTTATTTTATTTATTTATGTAGATTGCCGGTAACATATAACAATTCCGTAATTTTTACTATCAAAATAATACGAGTATTATATGGAACAGACTCCACACCTACAAACTTTCTCAGTTTTTCCAACTTTAGGTATATTTCAACCTAATTATTATACTTATCCCTGACTTTAACACAAAAAAAATGTTTTTTTTTTTATCCATTTACTCCACTATAACGTCATCTACGTATTTTATTTTTTGATAAATGTTTATTGAGTATTTGATTAAGATTCTCACTGAAGGAAAACGCGATTGGATGAAATTTTCTCGATAGAATTTAATTCCGAAAAGACCTCTAAATTGTTTAATTTTTCCTGTAATTCCGAAATCCTAACTAATTTCATTGTGAAATTGCATTCAAAATGTGGATATTATGTATTTGTAAAGTCTCCTTAAAAATCTTTTTGAAAAAATTGCTTAGTACAATTTATATTAATAAAAAACCGACTTTTTGCTACTTTTTCACGAATCCGTCCCACTCGCACTGAGGGTTTTTTCGCATATGGAGTAATAGGGACGCTAAAACTTTTACGTAGCGCCTTTATTACCATTGAACAATGGTCGTATAATGCCATAAGTCACAATTTGCTTTATATGTTTTTTTTTTTTTAGATATAAATATACTGATAAAATAGGATAATACAAATATAAGGTAATCTCAAGATATATTTCGGGTTCGACCTGGACCCGGCATCAGTTAAGTTTTAATTAAAATAAATATCATCATCATCATCATTATCATCATCGTCATCATCATCATCATCATCATCATCATCATCATCATCATCATCATCATCATCATCATCATCATATACAAGGTGTAACAGAAAGGTGTAACCATATTTGAAGAGCTTATTCAGTCAATGGTATCGAAACTATTGCATAGAAAAATGCAATGCCGCTCGGCCGAAATGTACGGAAGGGCAGTTTTTTTTTTATATTTCAGTGTTGGCTCCATAGTAAAAGTTGTTCTATACCATTGACTGGATAAGCTCTTCAAATATGGTTACACCTTTCTGTTACACGCTGTGTATATGTATATATGATAATATATCATCATATAAGATAATATTAAGACAGATTGTAAATAGTCTAGGTTTTCTATGTCATTATGTCATGTGCTTTTCTATCATATATATCAATGTCTATTTATTTTAATTAAAACTCAACTGATGCCGGGTCCAGATCGGACCCGAAATATATCTTGAGATTACCTTTTATTTGTATTATCCTATTTATCAGTATATTTAAGCCGTTATAGTGTATTTAATTTTAAAAAATTTGCTTTAAAGTTTTTATTCAAAAATAAGAATAACAATAATACATTTTGCGCTTGGGATTGCGAACAACTAGACAGTAAGTAAATTTTTTCAATTCAAGTGCTCGTAAAGGCCCACTTTTTATGCATCAAAACCGAACAGGAAGTCGATTATTTTCCCTAGAAATTTATTATTTTATTTATTTACAATGGTTAGCTAAGCTGCAGCCTTTCCTGTGTACCATAAATGTTGTACTTTTTTTCCACTGTTTAACGGCTCTGGATACAGTCCTTTTGAGCCAATCATAATTTAAAGTTCACAAGATTATATTTGTTTTATTTCCGCACACTATGCATTGAAAAACGTAGTATGATCATGGACGAAATACTAGAGGACTGACAACCGCCATACTTTGAAGCGTAATTCGATTTTTAGTTTCAAATTTGTAGCTAGATAGAGCTACTGGTTCAAAACAATCGAATTCAATCGGATTCACGGCTCAAGTGGGGATTACTTTCTTTCTTAGTAAAGGTAGGCTCGTAGTGGTTCCAATTAATTTCGGAAAGATGGCGGTATAAGCGCGCGCGCCCTTTAGTTCGCGCTCAGCCGCCGCACCGCTGCCTATTCTTTCAAAATTACTAAATGTAAATGTTATTTAATTAATTTAATTTTAAGATTTTGTTTAAATCAATTTGATTTCCTAAGAACAAACAACTTGCTCACCGCGACAGTGCCCGTTTTATCGTACCTCTCTTTCGGTAATCAGATACTTGAGAGTGAATGAAACTAACATCGCTCGCACGCGCCTTCTCAATGGCGATAGGCATAACTGACATTGAATGTTATTTAGACGAAATAACGTCTTAATTTGATTGAATACATTTTTGCTACATCTACTTATATACCTATGATAATGTAATGTAATAATACACCTACGAACATCGTCTTTTCGGATGGTTCCTGCCTGATGAACTTTTCTTAGCGACAAGCGAATGACAGTGTGTTTTTCTAGTTGTTTATGAGAGGTCAGCTGTGCTTGTGTTTGTGCTCGAACTTTTGATTCAGAGGGAAAAATATCGACACTTTTAGAACGTGCATATCTACTTCAGTAAATAATGTATTATTTTGATAAAATAGTATATTATTTTTGAATTCTTTTTCTAGGGATCTGTTAGAACAGAAACGCGATTGGAGAAATTCGGCTCGATAGAAATATTTATTGAAATGAGGTCTTTTTCGACACTAATTCTCCTGGTTTGACAATTTGGAATGACATATGGACTGCAGTTATATTTTATTAGATGGATTATAACAGTATCTAAGACCTAGCTAAACGAAATTTTGATAGCAACTTTAGTACATTTTATATTAATAAAAAACCGACTTTTTGCTACTTTTCCACGAATCCGTCCCTCTCGCACAGAGGATTTTTTCGCATATGGAGTAACAGGGACGCTAAAACTTTTACATATCGCCTTAAGGGTCGCTTGCGCCAAGCATGCTTTCGTGTTTGGACAATTTAACAAAATAAAATAAAATATTTTTAACAAATAAAATTTGTGTAAGTACTTAGTTAAGAAGTTGAACTTATGTACATTTATAATGTTTCAGATTTAACACAAGTATCACAATCATCGAGAAAAAAAATCGGAAAGATCACTAAAATCACGGAAAACGTAATTTGGCTTTGGAACTAGTATGATGAGTCTACTATTCTAACAACAAAATAAAATATTTTTTTATAGAGTAAAGAAATGAAAGTAGCCTTTACAGATTTTTTTCATCTTGTATTTCCTTTTGTTATTATAAAGAAATACTCCAACATTCAACATTTTTGCTATACAAAAAAATTACGCAAGAAGAATTTTAAAGTTTGTGTATTTCTTTTTAAATAAGGAAAGGAAAAAAAATTATATGAATAAGGTACTTTGATCTTATCACGCAAAAAAAAAAATTCAATATGGATCAAAAAAAATATTTTTTTTCTGTTTGCAACGCCAAATTACGTTTTTCGTGATTTTAGTGATCTTACCGATTTTTTTTCTCGATGATTATGATACTTGTGTCAAATCTGAAAAATTATAATGTAGTTCAACTTCAAATTTTATTTGTTAAAAATATTTTGTTTTAATATGTTAAATTGTCCAAACGCGAGAGCATGTTTGGTGCAACCGACCCTTAAGAGGATAGTTTCTGCAAAACCATAATTTATTCTCCCTGGTTTGAAGAATCTAGCCATACTACATAAAAAAGAAAAAATATGTATTTCTTTCGGGAATATAATACACACACATATCAAAACAGAATCCTAAGAAGTCATTTGAATATTGAGAAATAAAGTGCCCAAGATGGCTCTAAAAAAAGTTTTCATGTCGAGGTTTAAATTTATTAAAGTAAAAACCCGTTCATATTATTTATGGAATAAATTCTGTATAAACTTTATTAAACTCTTAACGGGACAGATATTTATTTTATAGCAACTTTGCTTTTTTTTAAATAATAAAATTTTGACTTTTTTCAAGAATCCGTCCCTCTCACACTGCGGGTCTTTCCGCACGGAGTAACAGGATAGTATGCAAGCGGAACCTATCCTCTTAATTTCCGACCGTGTAAAATGAGTTACACAAAGTGCGCCTACTGTAAATGTAATAAAACAAGTAGAGAACTATCGATGTTGCCGCCTACTTCTTTGGATTCGGAACTCAGATAAGAACGTAATTTTTGTCAGAATTCAAAAACAGATGTCGGTAGGTACTAAGTTCGACGCGGCTCAACCAATTTGGTAGTTTACTTTATTCCCGAAGTAATCCCATGTACCTCAACTGGGTGAAGATCACAGTATAAAAAAATCGGTCAAGTGCAAGTCAGACTCGCGTACCTAGGGTTCCGTATTGTGGATGATAAATTGAATTTTGTAATTTTTTTTTCGTGAAATTCTCAACCATTTTATTTTCCTGTAATCTTTACGTAAACACATATTACCATGACTTTTTTCATATTTTTCGGTCCACCAGTTTTGGAGATAAGGGGAGGGATAATATTTTTATGGCTTTTCAAGGATTTCTCGGAAAAGGTGCAATAAAATATAGCCATACTATATATTTTTATAATTAGCATTTTAATACCTTTAATTTGATACTCGTATTGTATTATATAGTATATATTTTTTTTAATATATTTTTCTTCTTTTTTTATATTTCTCATTTGTGCTCAACTTTTTTCAAGTGCTAGTTTTCCTGTAATTAGTCAGTTATGAGCTATAATTGACATTTTTTTTATATTTTTCGATTTACCAATTTCGGAGATAAGGGGACGACATACATATTTTTGTGGTTTTTTAAAGATTTCTCGAAACTAGTGCCAGTAAATATAGTAAAAGTATATATTTTTACAATAAGCTTTTTAATATAATAAAAAGCTATTCATATAGATATTTAGATATTCAAATAGTTATTCAACAAAACCTTATTACCTATGTATTGTGTATGTTCCCATCGCAAAGTTTCCATTGGTTTCTATAAATTGGAACCTCAAAATTTTTGAAATTCTAAAATTCTGATTTACTTATGACTTCAAATATTCTGATTACAAACGGAAACTTTACGATGGCAACATACACAATACATAGGTAATAAGGTTTTGTTGAATAACTATTGAGTGAATTTTGAATTGACGCGTTTTGTTTCGACTAATTAGAAAAGTGCGGGTTTTTCACAATCCGGCTGCGAAACCGCTCTTAGTAACCCACTTCGCTCTAGTACTGTAATTTTCAATTTGGAAGCCGTTCCAAAAAACATCCGGGAGAGTAATTTTTACCCTGACATCAAGATAGCGTATGGTAAATGTATAAAGTGTGAAAGGGACAGACTCTTGTGAGGTAAATTTATATTAACTAGTTTTGGAACATAACCTAGCTTTTCTTTTATCTTATCTTTATCCCATTCTCTTTGCGCGCGCATTTATACCTGCGATGCGACACTTCACGTGCACATGCATTTGTATTGTCTACTACACTTATGTGTGTGCGATGTTTCGCTCGTAAACAACATGAAATAGTAAAAGCGCCATCTCTGATTACTCGTGGATATTACGATGAATTATACTACGCCCTCTGCCTAAGTACCAAGCATCCATTGTATGTTAAGCTAGCGGGCGAGATAGTAGTGACATCTAGGAATAATACAGGATTTTGGCTTTCTAGCAGAGTACGTTTTTTTGTATAGGGTTGTCTGTCTTCTCGTATTGTTTGTCTATGGTATGATATAGTGCGCGCCAATCTTTTAGTCGCCTCTGATTGAGTTACGAGTGCAAGCTTGCGCAGGTACAGTCAAGGAAACAATAATATCAACGGTTCATAATTAAATGTTTACTATAAGTGGGAAGGTGTACTTGTTGTACCTACCTATTTCATTATTTATTTATTATTTTAGTGCGATCCTAACTATATTAATAGAACGCATTAATATAAACACCATTTTCCTACAGTGTCACCTTAAAACGCTATAACGTCCGCGAGGCATAACAACAACTATAAACTTTAACAAACTAAATCAACAAAACAACAAATAAAGGCAACAAAAACAATAACAAACAGATTCAACGATAAACTTAACGAATCATAGAATTTTTTCCTCGTAGGTACATTTCATGCAACGCGCGCGTGTGTAGTGTACGGACGTAGCACTAACACTAACGCATAGTGTTGACTTGACACCTGCTAATTGGCGAGCGGGGTGTGGTGCGGCACGCAGGCGGGTGTGCTCCGCGCTCTCGCTCCTGTAACGTCCCCCTGACACCGTAAAACGGCTATTGCGTCGATTCTTGCGGCTATCTTCAGAGGCGACTAAAAGATTGGCGCGCACTGTACACGGGCGTAAGAGCAATATATTACTCGGTTACGTTTAAAACACTATTATCGCGATTTCGAATCCTAAGTAACGATTTATTGTTACCTCATGTATCCATCTTACCAAATTACTGCATTTTTCAAAAATTTTTGAACTACTACGGGGTTAATAATAGATGATATGGAATTCAAAAAAAAAAAATTTTTGTTTATTTATCATTTTAAATTCATCGGTTTTTGTAGAATTTATTAACCAACCTCACATCGACATATCGATAATGCACAAATCGCATTACCACAGTATAAGCAAAGACAGTAGGGAAATTACCTGGAAGCCCTCCGATTCGAGCCTCACACACACAGACGCGTGCTCTACACGCCGTCTAAGCAGAAAAGAAGCGTCAATCGCTGGGGTCGCGGCGCCGCGCCGCGCTTGCCTTGCCAGTACGCGCAGACGTAAGCAGGCAATAGGACGCGACCTTTTGTAAACTCTGTGCCGACCTGATCACGATGTCGCAAAGATATTGTTGCGCATTTGGATGTCTAAATTCATCACGAAAAAAAAAAATCGCCTATTTTAGACTTCCGGCTGATGTCCAAAGGTAAGACTAAAAAATATCACTTAAGAGTAATACCTACTTACATTATAAATAAAATTTGTGAAATTGTCGCGTTCTTTTTATGTATGTTCATACTGTCTGTTACCAGGGCAAAATAAAGAGTTAATAGATTTAAGTACGCTTGTCAGAACAAAAAGCAGGTTTCTTTGAATTTGACTTCTTTGTCGGTTGTCGCCGCCGCCCGCCACGCCACCGCAAGCAAGTCTAGCCAACCAATCGGTGGAGCGGCGCACGGTACTTTCAATCAAACGGCAGAGTCTTATCGTATCTCGAAAAACCCAAGTTATGATATGAGTGAGCGACAGCCCTAACGCTTCGGTGGCGCGTAGGTATTTAACTCAGGAATTCGGTTCAAATTCCCTACTGTCTTTGCTTATACTGTGGCATTACTATACGCTACCTTGAATAATTCTTACCGGAAGCGGAAGCTTAGTGGCAGCGAAATTGGTTTCTGAACGGACCGACACATTTCCGATAATCAGAAATAAAGCAGTTCATTCGGGACTTATTGGATAATAATTCATTATTTTTGGCTCAGTCAAGAATAAAAATCATTATTCCTTATTCTGCCTTTCTTACAGCATCATTTTCAATCATTTGAAATTCTATAATAATTTAGGCAAGTGCGAGTCGGACTCGCACACAAATGGTTCCGTACCATCATACAATACGGGTACGGAACCCTAAAAATTGTATGGTAAGTAACAACAATATTAATGCCATAACAACACAAAGGCAACAAAAACAAGCCGCTTAAATGGTAGCGCTTATTAAAAAATTCGCGGCTTCCGCTGAGTACTTAACCCTAACATCTTAACCGCTATATTTTTGATTTAATCTTTACGTAATCAAATCATCTATTATCATGATTTTTTTGATATTTTGGGTCCTCTTGTTTCGGATATATGAAGGGACATCATACCGTTAGAAAATGCTACTTTTTTTAGGTTTTTTTGTATGGGGACCACCCCATGTTTGAGACAACAGGGGATCTAAAAACGCCGACTTGGGTGAATAATAAAATAATTTGAAAGTAGGATGGAGTCAGAGTTTTTTCACGCGTGCAAAAGAGACGGCATTAGAACGGAATCATAATATTATGATTCATCCAAAGCGGCCTTTTTACAGGACCAGATTAATTTTTCTCGATTTCTCGATATTTTTTCACGGAAAGTTGTTCGTATGGTCGAGTACTATCGCCAGTTTTCGGCTTCCGCAACTTTATCTTAACATCCATAACAGGTTAGGCGATAGGTAAAAGCTATTTTTTTTTATTAGATTTAATGCATTTGCATACCAATGAGATGACAAATCTCTTTATACGGCATCAAAATCTGGTCTTCTTATCTTTAAAGTAATTTTCTATTATTATAAAATATATGTCGCAGGTAAATTGTCAAAGCCGTGAAATTATAATTTCACTAGGTTAGGTTTGGTTAGATTATAAAAAACCTACCGTGAAATTATAAATTCACGGCTCTGACAATTTACCTGTGACATTTATTATATATCATAATCGTAATAATCGTGCCGATACTGCCAAAACCTGATAAGTGCACTTAAAATAAAAATAAGTTAAGTATACCATAACAATTTGGTTATTCAATTTACCTACTAGTAAAACCCATTTTTTGAAATGGTAAAATAGTAAAAGCAATGCGGTAAAGCGATGTAACAAAAAATAAGTCGTTCTATAGGTAAAACCCGACAGTACAGCCATCTCAATAAAACATTAAATGTAAAGGGGGAGTCTCTCTGCTCTCTCCGAATCGCTTCGCTCGCTTGCTCACGGGACACCTGACGCTAGAACATCAACAACACTAGGTTTTCAAGGGTTCATTAGAAGAAACTAGGTCTCTCCTCATATTGAAGAAAATATGTTTGATTTATCGATATTTTATCCAGGGATTCCACCTATAAAAAATGTTTTAAGATTTAAACTTTTGTCAAAAAAAAAATGTTTTCCACCCTCTTTTTTCGGTTAAGAGATCAACTTGTTTTTTTTTTAATAAAATACGCAATAGAAATATGAAGGGATGTTACCTAAGTCCAACATTTCTTTGCCTACAAAATATTTCAGTATTAGCTAAAAACACACCAATTTGTTGTTTCGCTGCGTGATCACTAGTATTACGCGTCCAAGAAAAAGAGGCCAAAGAGCCAACATATAATCGCCTCTATTGTGCTGGACGGGTAATAAAAAAAGTTGCTAGGGTATGCCAACCTCTTCAATAACGTAGTTGCTTCTACCAGTGAAGTGTACTGAATTTTCTTAAATTTAGTAGTTTCAATCAGAAGCTTAATCCTAAATGATGGTTTTACCATTAGGTAGAGCTTAAAAGCTGATTCCAACTATGTAAATTGGTAATTTTTTCAACATTATCAGTTGGTTAGCCAAGAAGTTTAAGCTTCTTGATATTTGCAGCATAGGGACGAAGTGACAACTACGAAATGAAGTAAAATTTGAAGACAAAAGAATCACCCGAAACCTGAATTCACAATTTTTCCGCAGCTGCTCAGTAAAAATGGAGACTATTTGTGATTAGTACGACAAAGTTGACCAAATACAAAAAAAAAACAAGACCAAATCACCTTCGTAAACTGACATACTTACCGACATACAAACTACCCTCATACAACAATAACTATGGTACTCGCACTTGGGAGTACATGCTACCAAAGATATTAAACGAACTACCAAGTGAAATTATAAGTCAACTGAATCGTAATCCTCACAAAATAAAAACTATTTTAAAGTGTTACTATCTCGATAAAAAAATTGATAAAATTAAATAAGTAAAATTTTTGTTGTGAGCGCTTGAAGCGACACATAAACCTCTTTATGGTTTCCGTTAGCTGTATAAGTTTTAAAATATTGTATATTTTTCTTGTATTTACTCAATAAACGCTTAAAAAAAATTAAAAAATAAAGCAATAATTATGTTTTTACCTCATATATGATGTATAGAGTATGATGAAGATGATGATGTATTTACAAAAAGGAATTTTGAAAAGACACGCCAGCAATTCGTTTTGTTTAAAACAGACGTTTTATTTTTTTTTTGGTGGCTGCATATTAAAAAAGTGAGTTAAATTTCAAATTTCGTTTCTAAAACCATTTAAATGTCACAGTATGATAAAACGTATTCGTTTGATTGCACCTATCAGACATTGACTGATATTGCTAAGCCTTTTTAGGGTTTCATAGGCCAGTCGTAGCTAAGGTAATAAACCCATCATTCTTCTTCGTCTACATGTCACACTTTTAAATCTCAGAATCCACTACAAAGCTAAAATGTAGGTCAAACATTTACATGTACATTTACAAATAGATAACTGAAAAAAAATCGTATAAAAAAGGAAACATATGAGTTGAACATGACGACAAACTTATGTTGAAGTTCCTTAAAAGTTTTTTGTTGAGCTTTAGGGAGATAGGCGTGGATTCATGAAGAATTCATGAAGTATTCAAATAATACCCCACTTGCTGGGGTGAAAATAAATAATGTAAGTTTGTACAACTTCTCACTTTGGCTCCAACAATAGTTATTTGTGTTACAAGGGGTCATTTTGAATTCAGAAAAAAGCGAAGGATTCTATAGTAGAATGCCTCGCTATGCTGTGCTATTCTAAGTGTAGCGAGGAATTTAATATACACCGCCCGAGAACAAAACATCTTGGCCCCGAGTTATACATGCTATTTTTCATTACTTCCTGTGAGAAAAAGAAAAAGCTACTTGGTATTTTGTGGTAATAATTATTGCACCACATTAGCTCCACTATGTTTTCACGAGTGTATTATCAACTACTCGGACTCATTTTTAATTATTATTTGCAATAACTTAGCGAAGACTGGTGTGAAAATTTCTGAGAAAAAAGAAATGAAAAGATGACGAAATGAAGCCGAAGAAATACGTATAGTTTTTAGGGTTCCGTAGTCAACAACAAGGAACCCTTATAGTTTCGCCATGTCCGTCTGTCTGTCTGTATGTCCGCGGCTTATCTTAGAGACTATAAGTACTAGAAAACGGTTCTATTTGGAGACGTGAAAAAAATGACGGCAGTAGTATACATAACTAAATTAAAAGGAAAACTATCACAGCTAAAGAGGCTTTACAAGTTAACGAGTATAGATCGCGCCAAACTTCTAGTCGTCTCTAAACACGGGGCGATTCGCATCAGCAGGAACAAAATGTATGGACCGTTCTTGGGAAGAGCAACTTCCGAGCGTACTAGAAGTATTAGTCGACAAACTTATAAAATGTATTCGGAGAAGTCCGCATATTGTGCAGGGCAACTACGGAACCCTACACTGCAAGTGGCCCGACACACACTTGGCCGGTTTTTCTTTTTTCAATTTGCATTGCCGCCATAGACTAACCGGCCCGCTGTTTTCGAAATAAAAATAAATTAAATCAAAATTAAAATTAGATACATACATACATATACTCACGCCTGTGTCCCAGATTTGTAGGCAGAGAATACATATTTCCATCTGCTACGATCCTGACACATCTCTTTCACATCTTCTACAATCTACATCCATCATTATACAAGCTCTTCTATTCCGGTTACTTTTGACATTGCCCTTCTTCAGTATGTCGTCAATTTAGTCAGCATACATCCTTTTAAGGCAGCCTGGTCGAGCCGTAACTTCCACTTGCGCACCATAAATTTCTTTCCTCATTGTACTTTCATTCATCCTCTTTACATAGTTTACATCCAAACCACCGAAACAATTTTTGTTTCACATTGTTTTCTTCTATTAGGGCCAAGACAAAGAGTTAACCCAACTCTGTGGTGGGTTATACAGTGTGTCCCACGTAAGAGCGCAAATATTTTCTTATATATTTTTTGATCGAACCTCATCACTGCCCTTGCGGGGCTAGTGTTTGTCGGGCCGGACTCCATGGACTTTCATGTCGGCGTAGTGCCGGCCGCCTGTCTCGCCACGCAGCCCTCAATGACGTCATCCGAAGGGCTCTCGTCTCCGTAGGAGCTCCGGCTACTCTCGAACCTCCCGGACTGGTTCGTGACGATGGAAAGAGACCCGACGGTATGACGTTAATACCGTGGAAGCATGGGAGGCCGCTCGTGTGGGATGCAACCTGCGTGGATACGCTGGCGCCCTCTCATGTTTCCCAAAGCAGTAGGGCTGCTGGTTCGGCGGCGGCCGCTGCTGAGCTCTCCAAGAGACGTAGATATGTGGCAATAGGTTCAAGCTACATGTTTGCGCCTTTTGGGGTCGAGACAATGAGGACATGGGGTCCGGAGGCGCGTCAGCTTGTCACGGACCTCTCTGTAAAGCTTGTGGACACTAGCGGCGACCGGCGAGCTGGCTCTTATCTAGGCCAGCGTATAAGTCTTGCCATACAGAGAGGTAATGTGGCAAGTATTTTGGGCACTCTCCCGCAGGGCAGTGATCTAAAGGCAATTTTCTTTTTATAATTATTTATTTAGGATTATTTTTGTATTAATTATTGTCTTTCACATTTGTTTTACTATTAATAAATTAAGTTTTTTTTAGATTATTATACTATAGATTCTATAGAATACCGTCTAGTTTCACCTCCTATCGGATGTGCACTCTTACGAAGAACACACTGTATAAGGAGACTAAATTAAGAAGTGACTGAGACTTATCGCCGTGCTTCGGGCTTATATTTTTCTTTACCGTTCACCAAGTGGTGAACTTCGTATACAAATAAACTAATAAATTATGCTTTTGAAAAAATTTAAAGATTATAATTGATTTGCAGCGAAATCCGTCGCTTTGATATATCAGATGCATAACAAGATTGAAAAATCAATCAAAAATTTATTATCTTTGGAAAATGCATTCATATGTGTGAACAAAATTCGGATGAGTCTGGTAGATCACGGTGGACAAACTAAAAAATCCCTGGCTCATGATAGGCATATGAAATTAAGACCCGTCTATTTTTTTCTGATTGATTTATCTATCTTCTAATGCACTCAAACCAGAGGAAATTAAATGTATTTATAGAGTTGTGAATCTTTGCAAAACGCTTTGATTCAAACTCACGCACACAGATGCGTGCTCTACAAGCCGTTGCAGCATGTTCTTAACTTGACTTTAACTCGGGTTAAGTAAAAAAATTGTGGATTAAGAAACAGCTCTCTTGCACCAATCAAAATGTCGGGTTAAACTAGGGTTAAACTAAGAGAAAGTCATCAGAATTTATAGTCCCACTCTCACCTTGAGTTAAACTCGGGTTAGCGAAGTAATGTTACCAGTTTGACTTAAATTGTGTTTTTTCCAATGACATTATATAGATACTATACCTCATTGGTTGCAACTAATTACTTTATGATAACATTCTAAATAAGTAACAAATGTCAGACAATCGCTTACCTCGGGATTACTAACCCGCTTCGATATTATCATGGTGCAAGAGAACTAATGAAATGTCGGGTTAGTTAACCAGAGATTTTTCCCTTTCCTTAAGAATTTTTTCTCGATCATGCTGCAAGTGGGCCTAAGCGAAGTTCGGGGGAGTCGTATGTAGAGCACGCGTCTGTGTCTGTGTTCGAATCTGAGGGTTTGTACTAAGATTCACTACTCTATAAATATAATTTACTCTGCTTAAACAGTACCTAATTGCAATCGTTCACCACCCTGTATTCGAGTGTCTCGCGACAAATTAATTACGTTAGTAAAGTGTAAGCCTAGCTGGCAAGAAACAAAATAAATACCTTTGGATTAGTTGGAGTTGGTACTGAAAGTAGACTATCTGTATTGTGCGACTTAGGCCCTTTGTCTTGTCTACGTTCCAGATGGGAGATAGGCTTTGTGCATGAGATAAATAGTTACAGAGGGTCCAGAACCTCTGTTTGGTAGGCTTTTAATTTATTAATTCATTTTAAATTGATTTTGTATTAAATATAAAATAGGAGAAATTATGAAATCTAATTTAGCCTTAACTTTATTTGATTACATAATATTTGAATTAGTTATAAATAATGAAGTTTAATTTTATTAATAGGTAAATATTTAAGATGTATTATCAATACATCGATACATACAAGGTGACTTTTTGATCATCGTCCAAATTCATACTGGAGGCTTGATAAGTGATCAGTATCTTGGATCAGTAACAATTTTTGTGAAATTCGTCAAATGAAATTTCGGCTTCCCATAGAAATTCAGTTCCAGTCCCGAGTGAATCACTATGGGGAGTCGAAATTTCATTTTACGAATTTCACCAAAATTGTTATTGATCCATGATACTGATCACTTACCAAGCCACCAGTATGAATTTGGACGATGATCAAAAAGTCACCATGTATAATATAATAAAACAGTAGAACCCAGTGAGTCTGTACATTGAAGAAAAGTAATAAAAATAGAAAGGGGGTGACTAAAGAAGCGTAATAGAATACAAATCACCGATTTTTTAAATTCTTTTCTGTCTTGTTCGTTGTACTTTTTGGGAAAGACAGTGGTATTTGTCACCATACAGCCAAGTCTTTTGTTTTTTTTTTCTAGAATCAGGCATAACGGCCAAGTTCGATTTTCTTTGTTTCTTCATCTATATTATATTATGTTTGTCATTTCTTGTTTCTTTCTTCTTAAAATAACTCAAAAGCTGACATCCACTTTTGGTACTTTGATCTAGTACCAAATAAAAACATAACCACTAATTTTCAACCACTAATCCCGCTTGATTAAACAATGTTATGTTATTATATGTTATTATATTATATTATAAACAATATGATGTATATTAATTAATGTTTTGTTATCTTATTTGCCTATCACTTGTAAGCATAATAAAATGTGATTCAAATTGTATTGTTTATAAATATATTATATTTAACTTTTATGAGCTTTTGATTAGTACTATTATTAAATTATTATTAAATTAATTTTTTTTACATTCGACTGATGACGGCCCCATACCGAGGGCCGAAATATATCGAGTTATAATTTTTTTAATTGTTTTAATAATAGTACTAATCAAAAATTGTATTGTTATTATACTTCGGTTTATTTTGTTGTAGTCAATGATAAAATGTAGAGTACATAACTCGTAAAAATTGTACGTATAATGTATCCCTCCCCCGCTCGGGATTCTACTCTAGAATCCTTCGCTACTCTTGGGATCCAACGGGTCATTCCCAGAGCTCCAAAAATTTCTTCCCACGGCTCCAAAAATTCAATTTAATATTTATTATTATCATAATTTGATTCTCGTCGGCTCCAAAATATTAACTGTACATATATACAGAACAGGACGAACACATCGTTTTACTAAAAGCTAGACCCATGTCAGTGAAACCCTTATAGCGTTCTGTATAAAATTTTTGGAAAGCGTTTAATTTTTAAAATTGTGATAATTTATTATTTTAAGGCTGATTAACTGTGATAGAACATGTCCTTAACAATAAAAACTGTATTTAGCTGTGATTTTTTTTTATAAATATTTTAAATATTTATTTTTACTAACTAGATTGAGAAACTTAAATAACCTATAAATAATGATATTATTTTTTTATAAAACTAACTTAAAATTAAATTAAATATAAAAAGAAAAACAAATACCAACCTGTCTGTCTCATAGCGGGCTCTAGATCAAATAAAATATGTAGGCCTAATAAGTAATATATATTTTATTTTATTTTAAGTATATTATTTAAGTTTATCAATGTAGTTAGTAAAAATAAATATTTAAATGTTACAGCTAAAAAAATATATATATATATATATTTTAATATAGAGTATATCAAATCACATAATTTTTTTATTATTGCGTTTTTTCTCATTAAGTACAAGAAAAGAAACGCTTCGTAGTGCACTGTAGTATATTTATATGCTTCTACTTGAATTTGTTATTTATGTACAATGTGACAATGTGAATGAAGCTATCATAGCTTTTGGAGCCGGTGAGAAATGAATATTTTCGACAAATTAATTTTTGGAGTCCTGGGAATCTTTATATGAAATTTTATTTTTTTGAGAACAATGGTTTTTGGAGCCCTGGGAATAACCCGATCCAACTTAGTGCCTCGAAGGGAATTCTCATTTTTTTTTATTGTTGTACAATCTACTATTAAGTAACACTATAAAACTCTAACAATTTCTATTCGGTTAATTATTTCATTAGCGTTATCAAATATTTTCTGAGGCTTTGAGTAGTTAAAAAACTTACATTAGGACAAAAAATAAAAATAAATAGTTTTTAGTGATTGCACCCCGCCTTTAAGAGGGCGCCGAGCAAAATAATCTAAAACGACAGTCACTGTTAAATTGATTTATTGAATAATATTTAGATGATAAATAAATAAAATATATATTTACTATCACAGAGAATGTATCTATTTTTCCGCTGCAGTGAATATTAAAAATAACTTATGGTGTAAGAAACAAATATATCTAAAGTAGGCCCAAAATCTAAAAAAGATATTGGGGTTTTAGTCATTTCAATAACTTAACTGTCGAATTTTACTAACCACAGTTCAAGACAATCACAAACGTTATAAAATACAATTGGGCCGTTTCACATTTTTAAAATTTTGTCTGGTAAATTAAATATTATTTTTTCTGTTAAATTCAATAATGATGACCACGATAAAAAACGACCACAAGAGAACAAGCGAGGTGTCTAATCGTTCTACGCTCGGCGCATGAATTTGTGAGCAAACATCACTTATGTGACGAATTTTGAGATGTAAATGGTATTGCGTGTCATCCGCCTACATCAATTTGGTGACTTTCCTAAATTCAGGTATGATGCCCTTTTTATGTTCCCTACTGAATACATAAGCGTATGTTTTTATATTAAATTTAAACCTTTGGCGTTGTACGTGTTTCACATAAAATTTAAACGAGCTCTAAGGGAGGATTGTGGAAAAATTGCCCTTTCGGTAAGTACGGAGAAGGTCAACTTTAAGACCTTAACGAGTCGGGAATAGGTGTGGTTTTGGGCTGGGGCTTTTGGTTACTTGTTTATCTCCAGGTACAACTTTTCGTTTAACCCGTGGTCTTAACAATTTTGTAATTTACAACAAAACGTATATTTGTTTAGAGCACGTAGTTTGCTGCAAAAATAACTAAAAACCCTTGAAAATTAATTGAGACTTAGACCGGTTTGGGGTAAAGTAGAAAATAAAGTGTGAAAAATTGTGTAAGTGCGGTTTCATCTCCGATCAACAAACCTATATATGGTCGAAGGTTTTCTTTAAGATACTTTCCATCTTTCAAAAAGTGCCGACAATCGCAAGATAAATTACATTTTATAACAGACGTGCAGTCAAATAGGTATAGTAGTGTTGGGGTCTTTTTTTAGGGTTCCGTACCTCAAAATGAAAAAATGGAACCCTTGTAGGATCACTTTGTTGTCTGTCTGTCTGTCGGTCACGACCTTTTTGCTCGGCTTCCGTATAAGTTATGAAGTTAAAACTGATACCTCCTACAGATGTCTAAGGCCCCATTGTGCTGTAAAAAAATCAGGCTTCTGACTTGACGCGAAAATAAGTTATTGCACTTTACATAATCGATTTCATACAAATGTTTCACATTCGCAAGGGAATCAAAACCTATAGGGCACTTCTGGTTGAAAATGAATGACCTCGAAGCCCTAGAAGTAAACAGACATCGAGACATAGATCCTAATTCACTGATAAATGACCAAACTTGCTTGCCCACTCCCCATTATTAAATTATTTCTGACCGTGTTTAATGTTACATTATTCCGCAATAGATGATTCTAGTTTGATTTCGATTTTAGGATATTGGACTTGTTAACTTTAAAACATAGCCAAGTTTTGTTATTACAACACGGTATTTCATTATTGAATTTCCAAGTTGACATTTAGTATTTAATTTTATATTATTTATGACTTTCGAATTTAATTTATTCTTTAATTTTAATTTGGACATTTTGCGTTTTATTATTTACTTATGAATATTTTTATCAAAACGCAAATATCTTTGTACCTTCATTTACTTTTAATTTTATTTTAACATTTCTCTACCCTAAGACTTAGTTAGCTATCCTTTTTACTATTTACCTATTCCAATTAGCCCGACGATGTCAAATAGATGAAACTAATCGCAATAAAATAATGGAACTCGTACCAGAAGACTTTTATTATATTAGTGTTACATCTAGTTGAATTTTGTTTAAAGGTAAGTCTTGTAGCATACACATAAGAAAAATCTGAAATTTACAAATATGCAATTACTAGCTTTTGCCCGCGGCTTCGTCCGCGCTGATTTCGTTAACATTTTCCCGGAATAAAAAGTAGCCTATGTCACACTCCGGCACATAAACTATCACTATGCAAAAATCACGTCGATGCGTAAAGAAGGACAAACCAACAACCAACAAACCAACAAACTAGCAAACACACTTTTGCATTTATAATAGGGGTACGAATACGGATTTAAAAAGTTATAATTGACCAACTTAATTAGACCCTTCAGATACATCGAGTTTAATAAATCGTAAGTGTCAAGTTAAGATGGACTTTCTTAACTGTAAGTAGAATTATTTACCATAATGGTTTACCCGTCTTGTATAGTGGTACGGAACCCTTTGTGCGCAAGTCCGACTCACATTTGGCCAGTTTTTTTCTTCGTAGTTCTGCTCTGATTTTAATTTACAACTTATCTTGTTTTTATATTTAATGTTCGATAGATGTTTGATAAAGAAAAAAAGGTCTCATCAAAGAAACATTCACAGTTTTTCAAAATAGATTGTAAAATTTTCCTCATACATAATTGTACTTATAATTAAAATTGTCTATAATTTGGTGAAAGAATCATTAAAATGGCATCAAGCATTCGGAAGGAGTAAAAAAATTCTTGCGAAAATCATATGAAACTTTCGATTTTTTTTGACAAAAGTAGCAACAGAATATTTTTTTACTATATTATGCCTACGATATGTATATTTCGAAGTATTTTGACTACCCGATTAGAAGGACTAGGCCTTCAAAGGCTAGACGGCAACTTGGTTTTGCAAAGTCAGGCAAATGATAATAATTATATGTCCCTACGGTTTCAAATGGTGTTACTACAGAAGAAATTAAAGTTACTACGTTTTACTGAAATCTCAAAAATGTTAAAGACAGAAATTAAAAAACTTTTAACAAAAAAATAGTAACCGACTTCAATAGTAACAGCAGTCATTCACTAAAAAGTTAATAATAATTCTATAAAGACCGATGGTACCGAAGCAACACTTTTGCCGACTTCTTTCTTCCTGAAACGTTATGTTATCTAGAATTCGGCGTTCTTATATTGGTTTTAATGTTGCTATATCGTAGGAAATACGCCAGGATCGAAGGTTAGGTGGGTATTCTGAACAAAAAAAGAATTATTAAAATCGGTTCAGAAATGACGGAGTTATGGAGTAACAACGCCCAAAAAAAAAAAAAAAAGTCGAATTGAGAACCGCCTCCTTTTTGAAGTCGGTTAAAAATAATAAAAGCGTCATCTACAACAGTCCCCATAGCTTAATTCCAAAAAGATTTTTCATTTGAATTTTTTTCAGAGAATATACGCCATTTTAGGATATAGTTTTCATTATTGGGTATATAAATTAACTATTACCTTTTTATGATTTTTTAAAGAATTGCCGGTTATGACGTCAATTGAGAATTTTAGACATTATACTAATTTTGATGTGTGATTGCTTATAAAAAGGGGTCTGTCTCTGTCGGTCTACTCATCTGTCATCCCGCTGTCAAACCAGTTGGCAGCAAATTTTATAAATTTATCATGATATTAAAGGACACACTTCTAAACAGCCATTTCTTAAGTGACGTCACACGAAGGCAAATGGAAGTTGCAGCTTTTTCGTAAAAATATTCATCAAAATGAGGTTTTTTTAGACCACAAGTTCGAAAATACGGCTTACTAAACCTTAATCTCGAAATGGTTTTCGAATTAACACACCTTAACATAATTTAATCTAAGCGAATTCCTTGGACTTGTAAAAATTATTTCATTCATGTTTTTGTTGGTCTGTCTGCATGCTCGCGATTCACATAGAAACTACTAAATGAAGATCACCTGAGTGTCCCAGAAATAACTTGGACTTTAGGCGCCGGTCACACAGAGTGCGTTCTGCGGTGGTCTAAAGTTTAGACTCTAAACAATAGAGCGCGTGTTCTCGTTGTCTCTATATGTAAAGAATCTAGGGTTTCCAAATTTTTGTACAAGAAATAAAGTTTTTAAAGTCGGAGTTTCGTAATCCTCAACACATTTAAAAATAATATGATCAGTTTTTCTGTTTAAGTTATTGTAGCTTTATTTCTGTTGTCCCGCCACTGTGCATAAAACAGTATTTTTACAGTATTTTGTATACTATATTTTTGTTGAACAGTAAGAGCGAAATAAAGTATAATACTGTTTTTAACAGTATGGTTGGCAACCCTAAGTAAATATCCAAACCGTTGTCGCATGATTATTGACCTATGTGTGGTCGGTGCCTTGAACTTTTACCATACGGTTACTAAAACTAAAGTGTCAAAAAATGGTCAAATGCTTATTTTATGGCTTATTTTATTAAACTTAATAAAAGCAAAAAACAAAACTGTGTTTCGCGAAGTTCCTATATACATATTCAAAATGATAAAACTGAACATCGTGTAAGGCCACATAATTTGACAGTTCTTCTGAAATAGGGTTAATACGACACCCTTTTTTCAATTTCAAGCAATTGATGAGCTTCACGTGCCTTCAGAAAGCAAACAAGTAAAAGTATTCCTTCGAAGTGGCAAAGCGCCAACATACGCCAAAAAATACAGGATGGCACAGTGGCACTATTCAAAGAAACCTACAGGTCGCGCATTTACATCTCATCGAATCCCATCTCATCCCATCCCACTTCCCATTTCCCACTAATATTATAAACTCGAAAGTTTGGATGTATGGATGGATGTATGTTTGTTACTCCTTCATGCCGTAACTACTTAACCGATTGAGCTGAAACTTTGCATTAATGTAGTTCTAGACCAGCCCCCCTATTCTGTATCTTAGGTTGCCAACTAGACTGGGTGCCTATCATCAAAGACATATATAAAAACTAAACTTTCAAAATTGCTTTTAGTGGGTATTGAACTATTTACGAACTGTGTCGTCACTTCAAGTGCGAACATATCCTTATACAATCGGAATTGGATAGTATACAGGGTGGAAAAAATGAAAGGGCCCTGGAGGGGAACTACCTTAAATCCTTTAGTTAGCTCATTTTACTGAAAGGAACATTCTTTATTTTTTAAAAGAAACAAAACTGCATTCAAAGATCTTCTAAAATTTGCTTGTCTCACCCGGGAACTGAAACAACTAAAAATTTTAAAAATAAACCCTCGCTATTTTATTATATGAATCGGTAGGATTATTGTTCAGGATAAAATTTGTCTACTAAACTAAAGTAAAATCTTACTAAACTAAAGTACTTAAAGTAAAATCTGTTGTACGAGATACTCATGAAATTGAATATTTATTACAAGTTCTTTATTAACAAAACCTAGTACTGTTCACTTGTAAAGTAATAATTATACGCCATTATTACACAATGACAGCACGGACTGAAAGAAAAACAAAACAAAATTTGAATTTCAAACGAAATTTATGGTTCGAACTTCAAATTTGTTGCTCCGCGTTGCAAAAAAAATACGTTCCTTTTTTAAACTTTTCGTCAGTACGCCTAGTGCAAGAAGTAATTGTGCTCTGCATACATTTATTATTACCATTTAACGATTTTCTTATTGAAGTCTTCAACAAGGTACTTAATATAAATAACATTAGCAAGCTTGTACTTCATACGATGTCTTTGGATGTAAGAGAGATAAGAAAATTATAACGTGTAATTTACTTGTTACAAGTAAACAGTACTAGGTATTGTTAACAAAGAACTTGTAATAAATATTTAATTTCATGAGTATCTCGTACAACAGATGAGTGTAAGACCAAATGTTTATTAGACAAATTTTATTCTGAACAATAATCCTACCGATTCGTATGATAAAATAGCGAGGGTTTATTTTTTTAAGTTTTAGTTTGTTCATTTCCCGGGTGAGACAAGCGAATTTCAGAATATCTTTGAATGCAGTTTTGTTTCTTTTAAAAAATAAAGGAATGTTTCCTTTCAGTAAAATGAGCTAACTAAAGGATTTAAGGTAATTCCCCTCCAGGGCCCTTAAATTTTTTCCACCCTGTATATATGTTTTTGATGATAGGCACCCAGTTCAGTTGGCAACTAAAGATACATAATAGGCCCGATGGAATAGGACATGGGCTACTTTTTATGCCATAATAAAACTTAACCAACACGGGCGACGCCACAAGCAAAAGCTAGTTTTCATATACAGCACAGACGCCCATAGTCTGTGCTTCCGTATTTTGTGTATATTCATTAACTAATTCATTCATTTATTTATTGCATTAAAATATTCACATTTATAATTAAAGATCTTAAATAATCATTTACAAAACAATTAGAGTCAATGTGATTTTACCCTAGGGTGTGGTGTAGGAAATTATGACAAAATTAATTATTAAATTAAAATGATAAAAAAATTAAAAACATACAATAAACAATATTTACAATTATTAAAACAATACTTACATAAAGATAGGTCGATCATATTAAATTAAATTATAATTCGATTAAGAACACATGATTTTATACACGTTCAATAAAGTTTTAGGTGGACATATTGCATCTTACAATCTCAAAGCGGTCACAGCGCAATATCGATTACTCCACTATAACGTCATCTACGTATTATATTTTTCGGTAAGTGTTTATTGAGTATTTGATTAAGATTCTCACGGAAGGAAAACGCGATTGGATGAAATTTTTTCGATAGAATTTAATTCCGAAAAGACCTCTAAATTGTTTTATTTTTTCCTGTAATTCTGAAATCCTAATTAATTTCATTGTGAAATTGCATTCAAAATGTGGATATTATGTATTTGCAAAGTCTTCTTGAAAATCTTTTTGACAAAATAGTGTTATATATAAGGTCTCTCAATTTAAATGGAAACTAATTTAGGAGGTGATTCAGTATCGTTAATATATCACATTCCACTGCAAAGCCCTTTTTTTTGCGCGAACTTTTTTTTCACTTCTCAGTACAAAGTGGTCCGATTAGCTGACTCAGTTTGTATGGACAAAGGAAGAAAAAGTTCGCGAAAAAAAAGTAATTTTCAGTGGAATGTGATGTATTAACGATAATGAATCACCTCCTAAATTACTTTCCATTTAAATTAAAAGACCTTATATATGATTTAGTAAGGTTAAATAAACTATCACTCCTTGTAAAGGAGTCCTTTACAAAGTGTATGTGAAGATAGCGTAATTATTGTCTGTGCTGTACATATAACAGGGAGTGAAAATGCGCTGACGCCCTTCGTTTTGTTTTTTTTAAATGATCCGCGTCGCGCTTCTGTTTCAGTTCCATCCATCAGCCTAGTTCGTCCACTGCCGGACATAAGCCTTTCCAGGACTTTGCCACTCCCGGCGATCATCCTGGAAGAATTGCCCATACCCACACACGCTGGGCAGGCGGGTTGGTGAGCGTGGTGCCGGAATCCTCGCACCAGTGACGCCGCTGCCCGTCACCAGTCTGTTCCATATAAGGCTCGGCTAGTAGGAATATATACTGCCATCCATCGATCCCAGGCATGGTGGGCCTCCTGGTTTTTTGCCTGTGGGCTGTACTCTCCCCCGAATTAATAAGAATGAAGTAAGATGGTGGTACCTCCACAGTCGAGTCCGGCATCAGCTCTACCACCTGATTCAGTTAGATTATACGAAATGAAAAACTTAATAGAGTATATCGTGAAAATTAAACAGTCGAATGGAATTGATGTTTATGTATCGACTTATTATGACTTCAGTCAGTATATCAACGAATAAACGTTCTTGACTTGGCTGTCAGTTACGAATGTTTGACCTTTATTATGGTTTGAAACGTGAAGATATCTACAAACAGATGGGTATTCGTAAATAGTAGAAACAAAACAGTGGGTTTATTTATGAACTGCCAATCATTTATGGATGACCCAGTACTATACGTTTCATAAACTTTACCTTGTTGTATTGTGGCGATTTTCTAGCAGTCTACTTTCTTTTTGGACCGGAATTTGATGATTTAAATCCAGTGTAATCCTTTCCTGAAAGATTTTCTTGTCATCTACTTTCTTTTTGGACCGGAATTTGATGATTTAAATCCAGTGTAATCCTTTCCTGAAAGATTTTCTTGTCATCTACTTTCTTTTTGGACCGGAATTTGATGATTTAAATCCAGTGTAATCCTTTCCTGAAAGATTTTCTTGTCATCTACTTTCTTTTTGGACCGGAATTTGATGATTTAAATCCAGTGTAATCCTTTCCTGAAAGATTTTCTTGTCATCTACTTTCTTTTTGGACCGGAATTTGATGATTTAAATCCAGTGTAATCCTTTTCTGAAAGATTTTCTTGTCATCTACTTTCTTTTTGGACCGGAATTTGATGATTTAAATCCAGTGTAATCCTTTCCTGAAATATTTTCTTGTCGTCTACTTTCTTTTTGGACCGGAATTTGATGATTTAAATCCAGTGTAATCCTTTCCTGAAAGATTTTCTTGTCATCTACTTTCTTTTTGGACCGGAATTTGATGATTTAAATCCAGTGTAATCCTTTTCTGAAAGATTTTCTTGTCATCTACTTTCTTTTTGGACCGGAATTTGATGATTTAAATCCAGTGTAATCCTTTCCTGAAAGATTTTCTTGTCGTCTACTTTCTTTTTAGACCGGAATTTGGTAATTAAAACCTGTATCATCCTTTACTGAAAGATTTTCTACTTTCTTTTTAGACCGGAATTTGGTAATTAAAACCTGTATCATCCTTTACTGAAAGATTTTCTAGGCGTCTACTTTCTTTTAGACCGGAATTTGGTAATTAAAACCTGTATCATCCTTTACTGAAAGATTTTCTAGGCGTCTACTTTCTTTTTAGACCGGAATTTGGTAATTAAAACCTGTATCATCCTTTACTGAAAGATTTTCTAGGCGTCTACTTTCTTTTAGACCGGAATTTGGTAATTAAAACCTGTATCATCCTTTACTGAAAGATTTTCTAGGCGTCTACTTTCTTTTTAGACCGGAATTTGGTAATTAAAACCTGTATCATCCTTTACTGAAAGATTTTCTATTTGTCTACTTTCTTTTTTGACCGGAATTTGGTGATTTAAATCCAGTGTCAGGCTTTCCTGAAAGATTTTCTATTTGTCTACTTTCTTTTTAGGACCAGAATTTAGTAATTTAAATCCAGTGTTATCCTATCCTAAAAGATTTTAAAACGGGTATTGGAATTTTCTGGGAAGATGTCATAGCTTGCAAAAAGTAATTTTGAGTTGAGGCGTAACGTCGTCGCGTAAACGTCTTCACTCGCCCAGATGAAGGCAGTCTAAATCTGCTGAAACTGGTCGGATTTCCCGATCAT
This sequence comes from Ypsolopha sequella, assembly GCA_934047225.1. Taxonomy (NCBI): domain Eukaryota; kingdom Metazoa; phylum Arthropoda; class Insecta; order Lepidoptera; family Ypsolophidae; genus Ypsolopha; species Ypsolopha sequella. The sequence goes on along the minus strand of OW204002.1, from coordinate 11,226,303 downwards.
AACACGTATTGAGGTGAGCCGTTTTTATATAAGTCAAAAAGTAATTTAATCAAAAAATACTATTTTGTATCGTAGCAGTCCTCAGTATTAACTTAAAAGAAAGAAAAAAAAAGTTCCATTATAAAGTTAATAAGTCTTCGCTAATAATAAAGTATTTAAAAGGTTGACATTGAATATTTTTGCTAAATTTTAAATGAAATTATTTATTAGTATTAGTATTGGACTGGGGCCAATAGTACAATTTTAAGAATTAATAAAGAATTTTGTTTGTCTTATGTGTGTACATACTCGCGAACCACTTTGATTTGGATGCGGTATTCTTTATTATCATTGTTGTGACCCTGATCAACATATATGTAGGCGGGATGTTGATAAAAAAACTGCCAAGCTGAAAACGGGTCAAAGATTTCAAATTCAAATTCAATTTCAAATAGTTTATTTTGCAAAGCAGGTATAGATATATATACTTTTTACACGTCAAATTTAATCTAATAAAGAAAATATATGTAATAAAATAATAAATGTACATGAACTAAATTAAAGGTTTATTTAATTTATGTAGCAATATATTTACGATTAAAATGATAGGTAAAATATATATTATACAAGGTAAAATCCAATCAGCCGCCCGAACCCATACCGGAGACCCGGCCAGGGACCAGGAACAAGGTTCAATGATCACCAACCGAGCCCCCAGCACGAATCCAGGCGGCCGACCAAATCCCATCCTATATACTACATACTAATAGGTTACATATATAAATACACGCCTACCTCCGCCCATTCGATTAGTCTTGCTAAGAAGAAGGGCAAGAAACTTAGCAAGATCATGTCTTTTTTTTCAACATAACACTTATACTATACAATATATGACTTATATCTACTTTAACCAAGGGATAAGAAAATACAAGACAGCAGGAATTCAGGTTAATGAAAAAAAAGAAAAACATATATATCTTTGTCTACCTGTCTCATATAGTCTTTTTCCTTTTACGGTCTGTAATCAATTAATGTTTACACCTTAGAGGAATCATAAGTTAGGAAATTATACTATTTAATTAAATTATAACTTACTATCATTATCACTGTAACCTGATTTAACGAACGCGGGTGAAGCCGCGGACGATAGGCTAGTAAAATCCAAAGGGTTAAATACACATGAAATAACAATTCATAATTAAATTGCTTTAATCATTGTATAGACTACAGATATATAGACCCAGTTCAAACATCAAACAACAATGAGTCGCAAATAATGAGAAGCCCGATCAAATCAAACCACATGGAAAATCTACCCAAAATCGTTCAGGTAAATAAAATCATTACTCAATCCGGGTCTCTGAATACAAATAGTTCTCACGGGACCAAAAACAAACACTTTCCTAAAGACAAGTACCTATTCTGTGACCTAAGTACCATTGTACAGTGGAGATCACATCAAGCTATACGCATTGTACTTTGTACCTATATTATTTCCTACACATAGGGGCTAATGTAGTACTGTAAGTGTATAGTTCGATGTCATCCCCACTGTACAAGAACAAATGGTGTATGTATTGTATATTTGTACCTACCTACAGTATACAGAGTGTACTTGAGCCTAGAGCAGGGGTCTCCAAACTTTTTAGCCTATGGGCCACACTGATTACTTCACTTCGTCCCGAGGGCCAAGACTAGATAGTTCATCATTCCAGCATACTGTAGTTTTGACGCGAAAATTTTCGTATAGGGGCTAACCGGTTAGTGAGATATATTTTGTGCAGCGGCGCTACTACGTAATTCTGATTTGTATCAATTTCAAGTAAATGCATGTGAAATTCAACGCGTGCAAAAGAGATGGCATGTTAGGCGGGCGTCGTCGCACTCACGATAAATTTCAATCTCAAGTTGATGTTGATGAAAATCAGAATTACGTGGTAGACCCGCAGGACCACAGAACATTTAAGGACGCTCCGCTCCGTTCGCAATTTTGGTTGGTATTTCGTGCAAGATATAGTTGCTGCTGTGCGCAGGCCATGAAATAGGGTTATAAATATTAGATCTTTACTCTTTACATATGAAATTGCTGTTTTCTATAGAGAATTTGAAGGAAACTCAATTTTCAGTACTAACATTTTTGCATTTTTTTTTGGAATGACAAATTTTTGTGTATGAATGAGACAACATTAAGCTAACAGGAACATTAATTCAATTTTTGAAAAGTGTCAGCTGCAAAAAAATATCACGAACCTTATCATGGAAATGGATGGCATTCAGGACGAACTATTTTGAACAGTTAATTTTTGTAATCAAACTGAAAATTAAAAAAAATTTTAAGAAGTAGATGTGAAACCTTGAAATCAACTTTCAAACAGAAACAAACAATTAAAATAGTTATTGATTTACAGGAATTATGAACTCACTGTAAGAAAATTTCGCCAATTTCATATGTAAATACCTATTAACATTCTTAAAATAATAACGCCACTTTTAGACAAAATACGCGTGATAAATTTCTACTAATATTGTGAGTTTTGATATTATCATAAATAGCATTACGTTAATATTATAAGTTTGTGAATTTTAAATAAACTATAGCGGGCTAGAGATCGGACATGCCGGGACAGCGACTGTGGGCTGGATTAGGGGTGCTCGCGGGCCGGTCTTGGTCCGCGGGCCGTAGTTTGGAGACCCCTGCCCTAGAGCATGAACAACGCCAGACTTTCGAGGCTTCGTTTGAAGAATTTCGGACTTTCCTTGTATTGAAAAAAATATGTATGATTTATTGATCTTTTATCTAGAGATTCTATTTATAAACAATGTATTGAATTGTATACCTTTGTCAAAAAAAAAATGCTTTAACACCCCTTTTTAGGGTTCCGTAGTACCTAAAAGGTACAAAAGGAACCTTATGGTGAGACTCCGTTGTGCGTCCGTCCGTATGTCACAGCCTCATAAGTTTAGCACCGTTAAAGAAATTTGGCAAAATTATAGAATTAATTTGCCCACATATTAGAGTTTAAAAAAATATGAAAAATTTGAAATTGTTCAAAATATTTCCAAAACAAAAGTGAGAAAAATAAAAAATATTAGCCTAAAAATACAATATGGGAATCAAGTTATAGGTATTAAAAATTTGATTGTAAAAATATATACTTTTATCATATTTACTGACACTGGTTTCAAGAAATCTTTAAAAAACCCCAAAAATATGTATGTCCCCTCCTTTATCTCCGAAACTGGTAAACCAAAAAATATGAAAAAAATGTCTATTGTAGACCATAACTGGTCAATTACAGGAAAATTATAGCAATTAAAAAAAAATTCAGCACTCTTGAGAAATATAAAAAAACAAGTAAAATAAATAAAAAATATATTTTATGAATGTACAATATAGATATGAAATTGTAGATATTAAAAAGCTGATTGTAAAAATATATACTTTTACTATATTTACTTGCACTGGTTTCGAGAAATCAGAGAGACAGAAAAAAAATCGAAAAATCACTGATTTGTGTTCTATTGCTCTTATTTATTCACCCCCTTTCTATTTTTATAACTTTTGTCCAATGTACAGACACAGCCGGTTCTACTCTTTTATTATATGTATATTGATTGATATTGATATATTATATTGTATTTTAGTAGATTTGTAATTTTTTTTTCTATATTTAAATCTATATTTTTTTTATCTAGTTAATTGTTTTTATTTTGACTCGTAATAAGTGTATCTGATGTATACCTACATTGCATAACCAAATATATTTCATTTCATTTCAAACCATCGGTGAAATTAGGTTTTGTACAAGTGTTGACTAACACCCTAACAGTGATCATCCGGAAACACCTCTGACAGCCACTTTGGAATATATGTCGTGACGATTTTTTTATGCTGTTGTTAGGGTTCCGTACCCAAAAGTGTAACCAACGGGACCCTATTACTAAGATTCCGCTGTCCGTCTTTCAGTCCGTCTATCCGTCTGTCACCAGGCTGTATCTCCTGAACCGTGATAGACAGTTAAAATTTTCAAAGATGATGCATTTCTGTTGCCGCTAAAACAACAAATACTAAAAAAACAGAATAAAATAAATATTTAAGGGGGCTCCCATACAACAAACGTGATTTTTTTTCGTTTTTATAGATAATAGTACGGAACCCTTCGTGCGTGAGTCCGACTCGCACTTGGCCGGTTTTTATTTTCACTAAACGTTTGACATAATCTTGGAAAATATTTTAGAAGTCCAATCTGAGTCATCGAATATTTTCCATATTTTCCCTGAAACGAACCCAGATGGTTATGACCGTCATAAATGATATAGGCTTACATACAAAACCTTTCACAACTCACTCTGACAATGCAAAAAATAATACAACGAAAATAACGTTAAGGCGAGGGTATCCGGAGAAATCAGTCTTCCTCCAACTCCTTCAATGCTCTAACTATCCTGCTCAGTGGAAGCGGGCCACTCAGAAATCTCGCGATTTCAAAGTGTTTTTATTTATTATTTTAGAATGAGAACGATGGGTTTTTAATATTACGGCCGTTTTATTTCTCATTTTGCACCACGTTTATTTTGGTACAAGTTTTATTGTCCAAAACCTAATATAAATAAAATGAAATAATATTTACATTATAGTTTAGGCCTATCTTTGCGATTTTATTGGATGCAGCGAAATTCAAGTAATCGGGTACCTATCAAAAATATGACATGTATTTTTTTTTTATTACCTCTATTTCACGCGCAAACCTCCATACAAATGCTGCTAAAACATTGCGGGGTGTTTATGAAATGTTATTATAATATTTTAGACTGAGTCTATTAACGGATATCTTCGAAGATATCCGTCAGAGATCGAAGGTGACCGACATAGCCTGCCGAATCAATAAGTTGAAGTGACAGTGGACTGGCCATATTTGTCGCCGACGTGATAACCGTTGGGGCCGTAAGGCATTGGAATGGAGACCACGTACAGTAAATCGAGATCTATGTTCAAGTAGAACTAAAAATAGTGAAATTTGTGTAATATGTTAACAACAAACACCTACATTACGTGAATGCAATGATTTTTTACCAAAAGTGTGGCCGAATGTGATTTTATTGTTTTAGATACAATCAAAAAATTAATAAAAGTCGAACATCGAAAATTTTATCTTAATTAATAATAACCAAAAATAATGTTTGAAAACGTCCACAGTTTTCCGTTCTCCTTTTCGTTTTTAATTTTGCGCCCGCGACAAAATCGGCACGATTTTATTGTCCTCGCAAGTTTCATGGAGCGTGCACCTTATAGCGAAATGAAACAGCATGACCTTTGGCCACGCCCACAACTGAGTTGGTCACGTCATGATGTCTGTTCTTAAAATGAGCTTAAAAAGAGACAAATTGGGAGAACTCCACCTTAATATCCGAATGTCTAAAAATAACTTAATTAATTGCTTTACAATGCGGTACAGTGCACGTGCGTTCTCATCACATTTACCAGGTGTCACCAAAATTTACATTATTCCGAGCCGCACCTGCTTTTACATAATGGTCATTAATAGTAATTAATGATTCATTAAATATAATGTGCTTTGTATTAAAATGAAAAATAAAGACATTAGCATGTAAATGTGTTTTATTGATCATCTATATAAGATGACTTATGTTTATCTAGCCAAATTCATACTGTAGACTCGGTAAGTGTCCTGGACTAAAGCTCAATGACCATTTTTGCAGAATAAGAGAAAAAAAATGTTGTGCCCCTATACTAATTTATGATTGTATAGGAAGCCTATAGTAAATTTATTTTGCTATGTTCACAAAAAGGTTAATTGAACCTTGGTCCTGACCACTTACCTAGTATCCAGTATGAATTTAGCTGCATAAACAAAAGTCATCTTATATTATGAATATAAAATATCGCAATGTTAGCATAATTTTATTATTTTTTCATATTTCTAGTGCAAAAAGAAAAAATTTCTACTACAGTTTCTACAAAGTTTGAAACAAATAGAAAACTAATTGTTTATTTCTAAAACATCCAACAGATCTGAGCCACGTTTATTTTACACTCAGTTTATTAAAATAGAAACCTGATTGCTAGTTTAAATTCAAAATTAGATCTGCCGATATCTTCTGCTGTGTTTACATAAAAACGATAATGGTTTACAAGATAAAAGAGCGTTTGTTCATTACTTACGATTTTTATCCGGTGGCACAATACTGGCTGGTAACAAAGCAAACAGAAAAAAACAACACGCGCATTCAAATATTTGTTCAAAGATTTTCGAATTTGGAACTGGCGAAAATGTTTTTCTTTTTAAATTTTGGCGCGCAGCCGCTAGTTGGGCTATTCGGCACCGCTTTGCGGGTCGGCGAATGTAGCTCTACTGAACGCCTGTTGCTTGCTCGACTCACTCGATATGAAGAACACTTTCCTTTATCGCAAACTTTATCGACAATCACTATTATAGCTTTACGAACAAACAGGTCTCTGTGAAAGCCTATCGATGTTATATTGGTGATAATAAAGACTTCATTTTGTATGCAGACAAACAATTGGAATTATTACAGTTGCGGTAGCATAACAAGTTTATGAAGAGCTACAGTTTTTCCAACATAACAGATCGATTTCAAAATAAATGGCGAGTTGGGCCGGCCCTGGCAATAACAAATATTTAGTCCAAATTAATACCAAGACAAAATGTAAATTTGTATCCATCACGCAAAAAGTTGTATCAATTATTATAAGACAAACTTTTTTTTTTAGATTAATGAGTTGACTTGCCTTTGCTAACAGCTTCGCCCGCGTGAAGGCGTCTTTCAATTATCGACAGTATTCGGCTAGGGTTATTTTATAATAATATATATATTATCACTACTATGATAACACAAAAACCGCATCCAAATGCATACAGACAGATAGACGAAAATTTTAGTTTAGGCCTCATACATCATAAACAATTGTATCAATTCGGTGTAACACGTTTTAGCTTATTTGACAGGACTGAACTTAATTTAAGTGTTCTGTCTTTTTCTTTCTGTACCGTAAAGACAAAGACAGGACGCTCAAAATAAGATTAGTCCTGTCAAATAAGTTAAGTTATGTTTCGCCGAATCGACCTAATATACAAACTAATTATTCATCCATCAGCCTAGTTCGTCCACTGCTGACTTTCCAGGACTTTGCCACTCCCGGCGGTCATCCTGGAAGAATTGCCCATACTCACTCACACACGCTGGGCAAGCGGGTTGGTGAGCGCGGTGGCGGGACCCTCGCACCAGTGACGCCGCTGCCCGTCACCAGTCTGTTCCATATAAAGCCCGGCTATTAGGGATGGATATACCGCCATCCATCGGTCCCAGGCATGGTGGGCCTCCTGGTTTTTTGCCTGTGAGCTGTCCTCTTACTCTCCCCCGAATTACTTCGAGGGGGTCCCCAAGTAAGACGTTGGTACCTCCACAGTCGAGCCCGGCATCAGCTCTACCACCTTGTAAACTTATTATTGTAAAAATGTATTACAAACTAGAAATCAGTCAGAAACAAATTAAAAGTACAGATATTTTTGAAAAATTTCCTCGGGCTAGGATTCGAACCTGCGACCTCCTGCTTAGATGACAGGCGCGCTACCGAGGTTCGTATCTGGAACGACGAATTTTTCCACCATATCTGTACACCGAATTTTTGTAACTACTTGATATACCAGCTTATAATGCACATACTGAACGCTCACGAGAGCGTTATGTGATTTCACACCTTGCACATTCTGAACAGATTTTGTTTTCAAAAATATTTGTATTTTTAAATGTGTTTCTAATTGATTTCTAGTTTGTAATGCATTCTAATAATAATTAGAGTATTCAAAGCGATGGATTTCGCAATAAAAACATATAATATACAAACTATTTCATTTAAAATTTCGCGATAGTCTTTTGTGCAACTGTAACATAATTTGAACATTATGACACGATTCCGAAATGAACGAAGTCCCAATGTCTAATTATGTTCAGTTGCACACAACACTTTATCTACGACCATCAAAAATATCGTCTCTATGTATAACATTTTCAACTAACAATTTCACGAAAAATGAGAAGAACACTCGTTCTTGAACCTCAGGCGCGTCGTTCCGGTAACGCTGCCTTGAAGCCCAATCAGGATAAAGGGGGCGTGGCATAAGAAATAAGTTCGGGACTCATTTCTTGTCTGTGTGAGATTTACTTTCTAGCTTATAATAAATTGGGCCAATCGCAGCGCAGAATGGCGGTGTTATAATGTAATATTGTAACATCAAATAAACAATGTAAATACTTATAAAACTGCTTTTGATATTGCAATTACCTTATTGCAGTAGATAAAAATACTGGAGTAGATAAAAAATGGAAGTAGATAAAAATATTGACACGAATTTTTTACTACTTTATTATTAATACTTAAGGAGTATAAACGAAGAAGATAAAAGTAATATAGAACTTTATTTGAAAACAGTTAAATATTTTTCACAAACGAGTTAAATTTTTCGGAAAATAATCAGTTCTAAAATACCAATATAAAACGATACGAACATGTTAAATGAGAAAGAGCTAAGATAGAAGTTACGTTAACTAAGTATTGTATTCAATACAAAAGATATACAATTCAAAAGACATTGTCTCTAGAATTAAGGGTCAGCGCTCGAGCAAAAACGGGTTTCAGCGTTTTCACTTTCGATGATAGTAAATGTTACAATTTCTGAATAAAATAAATAACACATGCCACTCGATAAGATTAAGTACAAGGGTGGATGAGAAAAATGCAATAAAATTTAATAGTTACTTCAGAAAACAAAAGCAAACTCTC